>OZ024708.1:7557853-8757853 GCA_964016945.1 Microplitis deprimator | reverse complement strand
TCAAGGTTGTGGATCTTCCTCCTATGATACCGTGTTGCTTATGGGTGAATATATTGGCAAAGTATATTGTGAGCTGAGGAAGTATTAGTTTCTCGAAGAGTTTAGCCAAGGCTGCTTGTATGCAAATCGGCCTGTAGTTCGTGACGTGGTTCTTCGGCCCGCTCTTGTGGATTGGAGTAATGAAGGATTGTTTCCAGACAGTGGAAAAATTGCCCTGCTGAAGTGAAGTGATAAATATGTGTGTAAGTGGTGCACAGAGGCTAGACGCACAGCTTTTTAAGAATACATTTGGAAGGCCATCAGGACCTGCACCCTTTTTCGGGTTCAGGGCCCCTAAAGTCTTGTAAACTTTATCCATACTTAAACTGAATTCTCTGAGTTCCATGTCCGACGCACAGTCGTTGGAAGTTGCTGTTGACAATGGGGTTATTGGTCCCTGTGTATAGACACTTCGGAAGTACCGCGCGAATAACGCACAAGTTTCGTTCCCAGTGGCAGCTTGATCATTTTCCCAAGTCATTGATGATGGAATATTACTACAGGTGCGCTTTTTATTCTTTATGAATTTCCAAAATTCATTAGTATCATCTTGTACAAGTTTCTCCACCTTATCTACGTAACTCTTGTAACACAAATTGCTTAGCCTCTTACACTCGCGCCTGAGTTCACTGAATCTACTGTAGTTTAGTCTCGTTTGTTTCTTTTTGTAAGTCGAGTGAGCAGACTTCTTGAGAATAACTTTACACTTTAGGTCGTTGTTAAACCATAGTGGAAAATCATTAGACTTACTCTTATGAATTGGTACGTAATTGGCGATCCCGTCCTGGATTGTGCTATAAAGAAAATTTATTTTATCGTCCAGTAGATCCAGCGAGTGTAGTTCATTCCAGTTTGTGTTAGAAAAATAGTCATTTAGGCTGTTATTATCGGCAGATTTGAAGGCTAGGTATGATGCATTAGATGGCCGGAGACAAGCATGGATTTTCAAAGTGATGTCCAGCGCAGGATGGTATTTATCCAGAGTAGTAATTTCCTGAGCTTTTACCAGGCTAATATCAATGTTGCTAAAACAGAGGTCCAGTAGGTTATATTTATTATCAAACAGATTATTGTGCTGTAAGCATTCGAGTGTTGAAAAACCTTCATAAAGCAAGTTTTCGCAGTCGACACGTGGGATGCTGCTAGGAAGGTTAAAATCGCCTAACACCAGGAGTTTAGAGTGTTTGTATTTTCCTTTCAGGTAGAAAAGAGTATCTAGATGGTTCTGATAGTCCTCAAGGGGCGAATGAGGAGGGTAATAGACACACCCAATGATAACGTTCGTGTTATTGCACCTAATTCGAATAAATACTTGTTCTAAGGTGTCATCGATAATGGAAATTTGTTCCGCTTGAGTTGATTTTTTAGCAGCAATGAAAACCCCTCCACCACGGTTATGACCACAATGTATGGGGTTTCTGTCTTTCCTATAAAGAATATATGCACTATCAATAACTTCACCATCGTGTATAGCTGGATGCAGCCAGGACTCCGTAATGCAAATGACATCAGAGTTAGTTGTTGAAGACGATATTAGGAATTTGTTTAGTTTTGTTCGTAGACCTCTCACGTTTTGATAAATCAGCTGCAGAGTTTCCCGGCGCTTGTTCCCCGTCGAGCGAGCGAAAATTTTTCGCGACTATTTTGGGGTGCCCATTAACATATCTAATTGTTTTGGAATTGTCACCATTCTTAATTAAGGTGTTGAGTTCCAATCGGAGTTTGCTCAGGTACGATTGCTGCGAGGGAGTAAGGTCAGCTTTGAAGGTTATGTGAGTCCCATCAGCTGTTTGTTAAGGTTTTGATTTCAATAATGCTAGGGCGTCGCCTGGAGACTGCAGTTGTATGAGTAAAGGACGAGTACGACCGCTCATCTGACGACCAAGCCTGCGGAGTTTGAGGTTATTAACATCAATGGACAGAGACGATGGAATGGCGGACTCGACCTGTACTCTGTCATCGTTCAATCGCTCCTTCCCTTCAGCTTTCCTAGATTCAGGAATATTCATGGCAATAACATTTGTTTCGCGTTTCTTTCGTACATTTAGTTCAATAATAACCTCACCTGTGGAATCTGCGAGCATTGGGCGAGTTTTGAGATCCTCTTCTACTGCCACTAGCCTTTTGTTAAGCTGCATACATTTGGTATCAAAAGTACCCATTTGTTTAGTTATTTTGTTAACTTCAATTCTTATATCAGCTACACTATCCTCAATGGCTGCTTTAAATGCATCGAATTTATTTTCTAACTTAGCTTCTAGGTCCTTGGAGAATTTCCGGAGCTGCTTCGAGATTAATTGCTCCATCTTGTCCATAGTAATAATAGCACCGCTGTCATCATCATCGGACTCTACTTGAGTGTCTTCGGTGTAGATGCTAATCTCTGACTTACACGAGTCGCAAGACCAGGTGGCACTATTTTTCCTAATGTTCTTGGCTAGCTCATTAAATTCTGCCGTTGATAAACCCGTGCACTTTGAATGTACCCATTTTCGGCAAGAACCGCACAACACACTAGGTGTGTTTTCTTTAACGACAGCGGAGCATGAACCACATGTATGTTTGGCCGGTGGCATGGTTGAGGTTAGGTTGCGACGTGTAGCAGAAGAGAGAGAAAGACGCCGAGATGGGTGAATGGATTGATTATGCACAAATTATTTGTTATCCTTGGTAAGGGACAACTGGTGTTGAGAAACAATAAATGTAGGAATCCTTGACCGGGATATGATGACTGAGCAATTTAATTAAGGAATTTATATTAATAATTATATAAATTAGCGGAGAGTTAAAAAATAAACACTTCACACTTTAGCTCTCTAGCGTATAATTATTATGTGAAAATAATTAATAAGTTATAAAAAAAAATAATACGTAGATTTTTTACAGTTGATCTTTATAAGTATATTTAAGATTGCAATTAATAATGACTTGAATTGTAAACATTAATTTAAATATAATTCGTCTTATATAGTTTCCGATAGCGGCATAATATATAAATTTATTATAAATGCCTTCTAAAAACCCTGGAAAGGATGGTGGACAGACACATCAGAGATGAAGCGCTGAGTCAAATACCAGTGCATCATTCACAACATGCATACCAGGCTGGTAAATCCGTCGAAACGGCTCTACACGATGTAGTTAGCTACGTCGAGGGGGCCTTTCGTCAGAAGGAATCGGTTCTGGGAGTACTCATCGCCATTTGCGAAGCGGCGGAACACTTTGCGATAGAGAAATCTATCACAGAATGGGCCCACAATATGCTTCGCTCAAGAATAGTGACAACCGAACTTAGTGACACTAAGGTACGGGCCCGTGTTAGAAGGGGCTGCCCGCAAGGAGGCGTGACCTCTCCTCTCATGTGGCTACGAGTCATTAACGAGCTCCTAGTACGGCTGGAGAAGCTAGGAGTACACGTAGTGGGCTACGCGGATGACGTTGCTTTGATGATCAGAGGATGTAGCCCGGTAGAGATAAGATGGAGGATGCAAAGAGCACTCGATCTTATACAAGGTTGGTGCACTGACAGATCTCTGAAAGTTAATCCTAACAAGACAGAGATGGTGCTCTTTACGAAAAAGAGGAAGCTTAATATTAAAGCGCCTTCAATTTTTGGCACTGAGCTGAAGTTTTCAACAGAGGTACGCTACCTGGGAATGACTCTGGACAGTAAGCTCGCGTGGAGAAGCCGTATCAGGAAGCAGGCTCAGAAAGCTACCGCCACTTTTTGGGCCTGTAGAAGAGTATTTGGCACATCATGGGGTCTCAAACCAAAGTTAGTCAAGTGGATTTACACGGCTATTTTGATACCCCAGTTAACTTTTGCCTCTGTTGTTTGGTGGACCGCGATACGTAGGGACGTCAACATCAAGGCACTAAATAAAGTTTATCGACTTGCCATGCTAGGCATAACAGGAGCGTTTAAAACAACTCCTACCCTAGCAATGGGGGCACTTCTGAATGTAGTTCCTCCAAATATAACTATAGAATCTCTGGCTGTGAAAACAGCATTGAGACTTCATTTTGCTGGCCTGTGGTCGAGTGCTGGGACGGGACATGCGTCCATCCTGCGGAACAGAGATCTCGAGGAGATTCTGTCCCAGGGAGGGGCCCTTATTAGAAGAAAGGATTTAAAACGATTAGAAAAAAAATATTTTAAATACTTTTTAATGCTTTTGAATACTTTGAATACTTTTGAATCACCCTTCTTATGAGCATTTAACATTGCAAATCATTTCGAATCGATTCTTTTAATCAGGGGGACTATGGCTCTCGCAGCTACCACTTCAGGTCCAACTACAAGGTCCTCTTTCCGAGCAGGCAGGAATGGAAGGAAGAAGGCAACGATATCCTGTCTCCCAAGGGGCTGGTCTGGTTTACGGACGGGTCTAAAAGGTTGGAGGGAACAGGAGCAGGAATTTATAGCGGTGGACCCAAAACTGAGATATCTCTCAGGCTAGGGCACACCGCCTCTATTCTTCAAGCAGAGGTATATGCGATCTGGTCCTGTGTTAAGCACATTTTAGAGCTGAATCACAGGAACAAACACATATACATATGCAGTGATAGCCGGGCAGCTCTCAAGTCACTTACATCTGCCGTGGTGACTTCAAAGCTGGTACGGGACTGCATTGCGCTTGTTAGCAAATTAGCGAGTGCTAACTATGTCAATCTCGTTTGGGTACCGGGTCATAGCGGTATTAAAGGGAATGACATTGCAAATTAACTGGCGAGAGCAGGAGCGTGTAAAACGGATCCTGAGCCAGCCTGTTCAATCCCGGTGCCTCTGTGCTTCATCAGAAACCACTTGGCTCGATGGACCTGTGATAGGTTGTTGGACCTGTGGCTCGAGGCCGGAGGCATGCGACATACGAGGGAACTATTTCATGGGCCATCGGAGACATTAGGTACCAGTCTATTAGAGCTCGACAGATCCAAATTGAGGGTTATTGTCGGGCTCGTTACAGGACATTGGTTTACCAAAAAGCATCTGAAGTTTATAGGCATCACCGATGATTCGGTGTGCCCCAGATGTAATATAGAGGACGAAACTCCTCTACACCTGCTGAGCCGGTGCAGAGCCTTGGCGGATGGAAGAAAAGACGTCCTGGGGATCTGTGATGGCACTCAGCCTGCTCTATTGGAGGTTGGCATGGGCGGATTTCTACGATTCTCGAAATCTATTAATCTGCCCATCCAACCCTTAATCTAACGAGATTGACCAAATAGGGCCGAGTACAATGGTTCAAAGGAACTGAGTGCTCGGCTCTATATCAAAAGGGTGTCAAATCTCACTTCAATTCAATTCAAAGTGCTATCTAATAACGTAGTCATAATTTCGCCGAGGTATGGAATTAAAAAGAAATTATTTTCAGTTTTTATCAATTAGGAGTTATAATAATAAACTTGTTGAATAAATTTTATAGTCTCATAATAAATTTGAAAGTTCGTATTGTAAAATTGAGATAAAGATTTTATTAAAAAGCACACAGATAATCGTTTAACGCACACAAATGTCGTAGAAACAGTTGAATGGGCAAACAGCTATTTGGCGAACAAAAGAGCGTGAACTCAGATAGCACCAGTGCTGCCAGAACGTGCGATATTTTTACCCCCTCCTGCCATTACACTCAATGCTATTTCACCTCAGGAGGGGGTAAAAATATCGCACGTTCTGGCAGCACTGGATAGCACTTATATTGCATGAATGATAAAAAATTATTTAAGAATATTGCTAGTAAAAAAATATTTATTTTCTTTTAATATTTAACTTAATTATATGAGCAGTTTCTTTGAGTAAAATTATAACTTTTTGTATTAACTTTAATAAGATATTAAAATAAATAATTAATCAAAATTTTTAACAGCTGAGGTTTTTTAATTTTTAATACCAATGTTTTCGGATGTGTATAAAATTTATTACTTAAGCATGATATATTTATGTTGTCTCATATTTAAACATTATAACTTAATATTATTTATTGCCTAAAAAATATTATAAAAATTAATTATTTCTCATCATGAATCCAAAAAGTTAACATAAAAAAATTATTTCAAATACTTTTGCAACTATTTGTACTTTCTTGTATTTATCCGCCGTTCATATCTATTTCACTTGTTATCGCTGGGAAATTACTTTACCGACAGTTGAATTTTCTATTAAGAGGGTTGACAGTGCGTCTGATGTTCGGAGTAGTTTGGTATATTTATGTTGTGACTTTTTTTTTAAATAACCAATAATAATCAGCGTACGGTTATATTCTAGTAATTACTTCAAACTGATTTGTTTCATTTCAGTTATGTTTTTATTATGCTTCGAGGCTTTTTTATCAATAATTTAAACAGTAATTTTATTTTTTTTCGGTCCTTGGATTTTACAATTTTTCATAACAACTTTTTTTTTGAAAAGTTTATTATAGTTCCATCCTTAAAATTTATCGGTCATTCGTTGATTTACTACAGGATATGATATCTACTTTAGGCTCAGTCTATGGCATTCTGAGAAAAATATGGTCAGTACTTAAAAATTTGTAAATAATTTTTGTGTGTACTTGAAAATATCTATAATTAAAAAGAACTAAATTAAAAAGTTAATAAAAAGTAATTTCTATAAATAAAGATACACCTCCATATAAATTACTGTATAAAATTTAATTGCAATAAATAAAAACATAAAAAATTAAAAATAACTGTAATTATAAAAGTATAAAATCATTTAAATATATTTAAAATATTTTCTTTAATTAAATAAATTAATAAACGAAAGTATGTAATTTTAAAGAGAACTAAAAAAAATTACTATAAAAAAATAAATTCTAAAAACAAACATTCGCATAACTAAACATGTATATAAGAAAATTAAGTAAAAATGAACATCTCGGTAAATAAAATATCTATAAAAAATTAATTATTTTTGAACATCTCTATAAAATATAATATCAAAACAAATTTGATTATAGATATCATATTTTATAGATATGTTCCAAAACAGTTAATTTTTTATAGATACTTTATTTATAGAGATGTTCATTTTACATAATGTTTTTATATACATGTTTAGTTATGTAAATGTTTATTTTTAGAATTTTTTTTTCATAGTAATTTTTTTTTGTTTCTCTTTAAAATTACATACTTTCATTTATTCAATTAAAGAAAATATTTTAAATATATTTAAATGATTTTATACTTTTATAATTATACAGTTATTTTTAATTTTTTATGTTTTTATTTATTGCAATTAAATTTTATACAGTAATTTATATGGTGTATCTTTATTTATAGAAATTACTTCTTATTAACTTTTTAATTATAGATATTTTCAAGTACACACAAAAATTATTTACAAATTTTTAGATAGTAACCATGTTTTTTTTTTAGTGGTTTACAAATCTAGAGATTTTTTTGATTGGGGCTTTTTTTATTCCGTCATTTTACAATTCATATTTATAATTTTACATTTAATTAACATAAATATATTTTGAAATATTGAATTTTCTTCTTACAATTTATTGTTTTTTAAATTTTTACATTTAGTAGAAAACTAGTTATACATAGTTTTATTTTCAGAGATTTCTTTTTTCCCGATGCTATACTATCCGACAAGATCTAATGGCCAATATTATAAATATATATATATATATATATATATTTATATATTAATTTATTTATTTATTCAGACCGACTTAATTGTTAAAAAAGTTTCACTTCTATTGTGACCTTATGTCTGTGAGGCTCACTCGTTTTTTTTTTAAATAATAATTGTCTGTAAAATTTTTTTCTTAGGTAAAATTTTCGAAAATGATTTTTTCGCAGCAATTATAAATATCAAAACCTTCATGTTGTTTTGAAATTGATAAAACTGTACATCGAATGCGCAGACATCAATTTACTATAATCCATAATTGTCTATAAGATAGGAAGTATACTAATTAATAAATTTTAACCTCAAATAAATTTTCCAAGTAGTGGCACGTGGCCCTATCGGTACGATAGCCAAAAAGGAAAAAAAAAAATATTTTCCAAGTGAGTCGTTAGTATTCATTTTACACCTCCGTCAAAGTAAGTAAAATATATATGGTCACCATTCAGTAATTATTTTTTGTGAAAAATAATATTTCTACAAGGCAAAAAATATATAATTAATTATATATCTGAGTAAAAAGTGTATATATGTGAATAATAAATTAACAATGTCGACAAATAGTTTGAAAAGTCTATTCACTTCTTCTATTCGAACTGGCAATATTGGAAAGTTTCGAAATATAATAAATTCAATAAATATATCTGACCAAATCACATCAAATGGCTGGTATACGGCATTAAAAAGAGCTTTAAAGTACAAACATTTCAAAATAGCCAAATTGCTTCTTGCGAACCACGCCAACGTTTTTAAAACTTCTGATCCACGGTTAAATCCGTTGCTTCATTACATTATAAAAATTGGAAATTTATCAATCGTCAAACTACTTTTGGAACGAGGTGCCGATGTTAATTCCGAAGAATCAAATGGTGTTACTGCACTTCATGTTGCTGTTTTACATCAACATTTGACAATTGTTCAGTGTCTATTGAGAGAAGGTGCGTTGGTCAATTTGAAATGTACTTTGCCTGACAAAGCTGGTTATACAGCACTTCATTTAGCTTGCGAAATTCCCGATGATGACTTTGCCAGAGTATTGTTAGATAGCGGAGCCGATGTCAATTCAAAATCAGTGGACGATATTCAGCCAATTCATATCGCTGTTTTATGCGAAAATGAAAAAATTATTCACTTACTTTTGCGTCGTGGTGCGAATATTAACTCTCATTACCAAGACTGTAATATACAAAGTAGATATTTCTATCCACCGACACTGTTGAGTTTTGCTGTTCAGACTAAAAATTTAAATGTTGCAAAAATATTGATAAAATATGGAGCCAGCATTTATGCTCAAGATGACAATGGGAAGACTTTATTGATGTATGCGGTTCAAAATAATGACATAGAAATGGTGAAGCTTCTCTTGAGCAACGGAGCTGCTGTTAATGATTTCGATAATGTGGGAAGAACGGTGCTCAACTTTCTGACTTGTAATAATACTTTATGCAAATATAACTCTATTTAATCGAGTGTTAATTTAAGTCTTATTGTTAAAATGGTACAAAGATTTTAAAAAAAAGAAATCTTTCTGTTTAAAAACTATACTATTGTTAATAGATCAATTTATCATATTATGATATAAATATGAATGTAATTCGAGTTTTTAGGAGCCGAAATGAATTGAGATTTATGTAACAAATAGTAGAAGAAATTTTTCACTACTTATTTTTTAATTTATGATACATTATAAGTTCAAGATATTTTATAATAATATCCTTTGTAATTTTTTTTCTAAATCAATTTCATTTAATGCTTGTTCAAAATATTATTGATAGTTAAAATACTTGATTTATATTATTTTTTATGTTAAAAATTTACTATTAGGAATTTTTTTAATTGAATACCGAAACTCATTCTGTAATAATTTTTATAATTTAATTTTTTTCGATAATAAATTTGGATTTAATAAAAAAAAATGAAAACTTTAATTTTAAATTAATTCAGACAATAGATTATAATTTTTAATTTATAACAATAGACAATTTAACGTTAACTGGATAATCGGGACTGATTATTACATCAGGAATATACACTTGCTGCATTTTTGTGAGGTTCGAAATAAAATTTATGCATCAATCCAGTAGTTAAAGTCTTTAATTCGAGCATCGCAAATTTTCGTCCTAATAAAAATAGCCAAAAGTAGTTTTACATTCATAAGATATTACAGAACATATTTTTTATGATACTTATCAGGATAATGCCGCGAATAAATATTAGCGAATGCGCGAATTTCGAATGTCTTAATCATCGGGCAGAACAAAAGTGAATTGCAAATCAGAATTTATGCATACGCTGATTGTTCCCGCGTCATAAGCCGTAAATTAACTTGATTTTGATTGGCCCCTGACAATAAAACTGGGATTCAATGCAAGTAATCATGAAAAAAATCGTGTGTGATAGAGGATAAAACGATTTCAGTCTTTGCGCGGTTCCAGCCAAAACCACTTAAGTATAAAATCATTCCTTGTCACAGAATATGCTATTATTTAATAAATAGAAACAAAATACCTATACAATTACGTGGGCCTGCACTGAAACAAAGAAAAAAAAGGCCATTCGGCAGCCGAAATGGAAGTAGATTTCTCGTTATTTGATTATTTCAACCTTTCAAATAAACATTAATTACAAAATAAATTTTTTTTTGACGTTCTCAAAAATTCTCAAGGTTATGGAACGAAAAAAAAATTCCCAAAAAATTCAAAGTTAAATGCAAAAAATTTAAGAATTGAGAAAAGAACATTAAAATAATTATCGTAATGGTAAGTTGAATAACGAAAATTAAAGTTGAAAAAGATCAAATTATCTATCAAAAAGAATTCTGTGTCTTTTACCATAGGATTGATAGTTAATACAAAATTAAATAAAAAAATTTGAGTTGAAATTTAAATTATGATAGGTCTAAAGTCATACTTGAAATCAGTCATTATTACTGTTAATGAAACGAAATTGAATTTACACACTTGAATTAAGATATTTAGATTTTATGAGTGTTACACAGCAATAATATGAATTCAATTGGTTTCATAAATTTAGCAATGAATACAGTAGTTAGGATTCTATAAAATCTATTAAAAGTCGGAGAACCAATGCAATAGCAAAAAATTTCATTTTAGAGTGGTAAGATAAGAAATTTCATTGGTCTAGACACATATATAGGCATAAAAATTAAAGCTTATTTGGAGTGCTTTTAGATCAATTTTATAGAAAGTCGATAAGTTATAGCATTCGAAAAATATCGAAGAAAGAATAAAAAAAAATATGAATTTCTGACGTTTTGAAAATTTTCGAATGTTATAACTTCTAAGCTAATTGACCGATTGAGCTCATTTTCAAACTTGATCAAGGTAATCACTCACAAAATACGTATACCAAGTTTCAAGGAGATCGGTTTGAAATTGTAGCTATAATCAAATTGACAACCTGCATAAAATTAGTTTTTATGATATTTTGTAAATTTTTAAAACCATTGATCTATTAGAAAAAGTGGTCAAATCAATGAGCTGCATAGTGAAAATTGAAGGAAATCGAGCGAGCTTTCAGATAGAACAAACGAAATTGAGCCATCTCTTTCCGTTTAAAAGTTACATCCAGTTCAAGCGACAAAAAAATTTTTTTTGAAAATTTTACAAAATTTCAATTAACCATAACTTCTAAACTTATTGACCGAATTAGCTCATCTTTGAACTCATCCAAGGTAATCATCCATAGAATAAGTATACTAAGTTTCGTTGAGATCGTTATAGAATTGTGGACGCTATCGTTGGAGAACGGCGCGTTATATTATATATATATATATATATATATATATATATATATATATAAATACATATATAAACTTTTGAACCAAATGTATTTTCTGACTCAGCTCGTCGAGCTGAGTTGAGATGTAGCAAAATTTTTCGAAAATTCGATTATGAGGACAAATACAATAGTTAGATTTCTATGAAATCTACTAAAAAGGATTTCTTGGCACCAAAAATCATCGCTAACCCAAAAAAAATTTTTGCTTGTCCTAAGAAATTTTTTGCATCATAAATTGAAAAGGAAAATTCTCTCGGGGTGAAAAATAATTTTCTTGAGCCAAAAAAAAATTTTGTGAGGCAAGAAAAAATCCTTTTTTTCTGTGTAGTATTTCTGATGATTTTGTTATTGAACTTTACCACCAACATTTTTTTTAAATTTCTTATACTAAAAGTGAATGAACGGGGATAATTAACGTCTGTAATAAAAAATGTGATAACTGATAAGAAAAAATTATTTTATTAGTGACAGATACAAATTATGAAAATTAGACCATCTAAATATTTAAATTAATAATCATTAATTATTTATTTAAATAAATACTTGATTTAAAGAATAGAATTCTTTATTTGATAAAATTAAAATTTCAATTAGCAAATCCGTCGTGACTCAGAGGATAGGCTATACAAGTTCGTTGATAATTTTCAGCTTTGACTATACATTTCATCAAATGATCGTTTACTTCACAACAATCTCTATGACGTTCACACTATAAGAAAAAAAGAATATTATTTTCTTGTAATTAATATTTTTATAAAAATTTTCTTAATTAATTTTTATTAATAAAAGTGTACTTACCCTTTCATTAGGATTTTTACACGTATACTTACAAGCTTCCGTCGAAATAACGACGATACCAATCATTAGAATTACAAAAAATTTAATCGACATTTTTCGTGAGTTGATATTTAGATCAGTTGGTTTGAAATAAAAAAAAAAATTTTGAATAAATAAATTCCGTAGTTGGTCCCCAAGAAGAATGTAGTCGGTAGGTAGTTTTGGATATGACTAGTTTTTAATTCAAAAATCGAGTTAATATAAAGGGAAGGTGGCAAGTGATAAAGATAACAATTTCTACGCAGTTATTAAACTATTGAACCAACCTTGAACTTAAATGTTAAAAACAATAAATCTATCAGCTCTAACAAATATCATAAAAATTTTTTCAAGTTACAATACTAATTAAAAATATTAATTATCTCTGAGTTTAATAAACTAATTTGATAAGTGATTAATTTTTATCTTCAATGACTAGTCAAAAAATTCCAAAGTATCTAATTAACAAAAATGATTTTTTAGTCTATTTTTTAAGTTTAATATTTCTTATTATTTTAATTTATTTCGTTATTATTATTATTATTATTATTATTATTATTATTATTATTATTATTATTATTATTATTATTATTATTATTATTTTTATGGTTCAGTCGTTGACTATTTTTTTTTTGCTCGGTATGTCATCAAAGTAAATCAACCCTCGCAATAATCGAAGTGGGTATGGCTTATGAACGACGGCAACACGTGGTCGTGGAAAAATATAATGGAGTTCATCCGCCCACGCACAACTCACGGAGAAAGTATTAATGTATAAAGTGAAAAGGAGATAAAAATATATAAAAAAATCTAAATATAGAATATATATATATTTATTAGGGTGTGTCATTTCGGAGCAACATTTTTTTTTTTAAATGCATGTGGGAAAAATCATTGTTCAAAACAAAAAAAAATTTTCGCGCAAGAAAAAAAATTCTATGTCGATTACAGACCTAGCTCATTGAAAAATTCGATTTTCCCATTTAAATAACAGGGGAAAATTTTTTTTTAGCTTTAAGTATTGTTAACTCTTTAAAAAATCAATAGATCGAATAGACTAATACTTATTTTTGTAGGAAATTGAAAGCTCTACAAAAAAGGTTTCTCATCATTTTTCGATAAATCCATCGGTTCAAAAGTTATTGGAGCTCGAAGTAAAGTTGAAGATCTTTTTACTTTTCCGGCGAAACTATCAGACTTACCACAAAATGTTGTAGAATCTTTTTTGTTGACAATTTTATTTTCTACAAATTATTATCAGTAAAGTTTTGTCGAATTCCGCATTGTTTTCTAGTTATTTTTATTTTAATTTCAAGCTCTTAAAAAAGTGGTTCTGATCGATTTCAAGAGCTCGACTAAAAAAAATTTTAAATTCAATGTGAAATTATGGATTCTTCATGATTGAAGAAATATCTTTACTACTAATATAGCCATTATTTTATTAATTAAATCAGATTGTTCTTCTTTCAATAATAAGTATCTTCTTCCATAATCTGAGGGTTGTATAAAATAAGAAGAATAAAGACATTTCTCAAACATCTTAGCTGAATGATACACATTCACAATAAAAATTGCTTGATATCTATAAAACGATCGCAAACAATATTGTGCTTTGCTTATCTCCTCAGGAGTTGATTTCGGATCTTCGATTTTTTTTTAAATTCAGCAACATTTTTTGTTACGCTGTTGCTTAGTCGCAAATTTAAACTGAAAAAGTTACAGCTTTTTCTAATAGCGGCTATTGGATTATTCCATTTCCTGAAACAGGGCCCAACACAACTGCATTCTGATGCAATTTCCTTCTGAAAGTATTAAAAAAAATATAACATGTATTCATATTAAATATATTATAATTTAAAAATTTTCTCAACTTACCATTGTTTCAAATTTTTATAAGTTAAATTGTTTGGCTTTATTAATTTTCGAAATACTAAAGCTGGCTAACCTTTAATTAAAGGTGTTGTTTAAATTAAGATAAAAATAACTTGGGAGTAAAGATATATATGTATGTATGTAGCAGAGGGAAGTCACCGGTGCTATAAGCAGCAGCAGAAGTAGTTCGATGCTCGCCACGAGATCGCGCCCACCGGTTGTAATGTCCCTGGTAAAAAACTTATTTCAGAACTCTTATATTCCAATGCTGGAAGCAATTTTGGCACGAGTACTCCTCTGTTATTGGACAGAGTCATAAATACCTTTTTTGATGGTTACATAGTATATCATATTTTACATCGTGGCATTAGTATTTATTATTAATGCTTCCATATGAATAATTATTTTTAGAAATTAAACTTGGACTTACAAAAATAAAATTATTTTAATAAAAAGTATCGTCTCTACTATATGAACAAAAATTTACAATTTATTTAATACATTATATAGGAATTTAGTTATATAGGGCCATTTTCCATATATCATTATACATAATTATATATAATTTTTTTTATGTTTATATAGTAGGAGGACATTAGGAACTTGATCTACGGTTAGAGATGAGTATGCAAACGTCCCCAGTTCTAAGTTTTTTTATGATTGATCTGCCTGTTCTCAACATATCTATTAATTCGAAAATTTATTTGAATGCCACTAACGTGTTTTGGGCCACTGTGTTCTCGTCCTGAAAAAAAAAAAAACTAATAAATTTTCTAATAAATCATAATTAATATTATAAGTAATTATATAATATTATAATTAATAAAAAATATTAGTAAATTTTTCTACTATTTTTGAATATTTCAAAAACAATGAAAATTTCTAAATAATTGATGTTTCTCATTCAAATTCATGAGTTGAATAAATTATTATTAATGTATTATTGGTACATGGTACATTGTATAGGATTAATTATTAGTGCAGGTTGTCATAGAAACCGATAAGTAAGTAGGAAAATTTGAAATTCAGAAGTTCAAACTATTTAAGTTATTGTCCTTCAATTGAAGAAGACAATTTAAAAACAATGTGTAGGTATACATGGGGCATTTCACGTCAAATCGACCACTTTTAAACCCGACCTTTTTCGATTTGGCTGAAAATTTTTTTTACTTTTCTACCCCATTAAAATGATTTTTTAGGAAATTTCTTTAGATTTTAAATTTCATTTAGAATTTAAATGTATAACTTTCGGGAAAATTGAGATTGAGGAATTGGATTAAGCTCATTTTAAAGACGATATACATTCGGCTAAATTATTATCTTTGATTTTGATCAATAGTTTTAAAAATATCAAATTATAAAAACAAACTTTTGTTTGCAAGCAATTTTTTCTCAGCTCTTTTTACACTTATTAATATTTTGAATCTTAAATAAATTGCGAAACTTGAGATAAAATTACTATTTTATGCTGATTAATATTTTTCGAGATATGTATTAAAATGACAAATCAGTCGCTCAGACGATAAATTAGTATAGCAAGAAATTTTTTCTAGTCCTAAGAAAATTTTTATTTTCATTCTATGTGGACATTTGCTAACTTTCGCTTAACTTTTTTAGAAATGCCAACTTATTGTTAACTTTAAGTTAAGTAACAAATGATTACTTGTCTCGCTGAATCGGGACTTCTGAAATTTTTAAAATTAAATATAACGAGCTCGAATTTCATCCCGCCTGCTACATATCCCAAGCGACACAAAAAAAATTGTTGTTAATTTTTTGTTAAATTTAAGGCAAAAAAAAAAAAATTTGTTATCATGCAACCGATTTTGAACTTAAATTTGACAAAAAGTCAACAATTTTTTTGTGCCGCTTGGGATATATTGGTGAATTAAATAAAAAATATTTTGCCATGACTCATTAAATTATAAGTAGAAAATTATGATTCTTTTTCCTACAGAAGCAGAAAATTATAATCTTTTGAATTAAATTAAAAACATGGTGTGAGGCGCCAGAGGCAGCCGAGCGGTTCTCGTGTGGCTCGGGCGATTACCTAAGTTAAGCCGCATCGAGCAGGATTGCTGCTTGGCTGGGTGACCGCTTAGCCACGTGTTGAGCTCGATCGGAGGTCTCTGAGCGTTAGGCGCGAGATGAGGATCTAGTGATCGGTAAAATGGGAATTTTGTCGATCACTAGAGCCTCACCCAAACCGAACTGTACTGGCAAAGGTTTTCTCTGTGGTTTCCCTTGCCCCTATACTCCCACAACCTTGGTGGGGGGTAGGGTATCACCGTAATGGTACAAGTACAGTATAAGCACAAGTCGGGTCACAGCCGCACAATGAAGGCAGAAAAAGGAAGCAGTTGCTACATAAAGGCAAAAAGTGTAAAAGGCCGTACAAGCGGCTATACACTGGAACAATTAAAAAAAAAAAATAATAAATAAAAACATGGTGTGTTAAGTAATGATACTAAAGTTACCTGATGTTTAATAATTTTTGCATTTTTCACACAATAAATTATAATAAAAAAAAAATACTTAAAAAAATATAATCCTGAAGTTAGCAGACAATTAACAATTTTTGAATTTTTTATTTAGCAAATTAATTAAAAAAAAAAAATCTAAAAATATGCACTAGTAGAAAATTTTAAAAACTATTTGTAAATTTTTCAAATATTTTTTTTTTATAATTTATCGTTTCTAAAAAACTCCAAAAATTATTAGTCGTCGGCTAACTTCAGTATCATTAAAAAAATTCCCTGACGTTTAATAATTTTTGGATTTTTTAAACACAATAAATTATAAAAAAAAAAAATACTTAAAAAAATTCCACCTATAGCTTCTTAGATTTTCTACCTGTGTATATTTTCAGTTTTGTTTTTCTTATAATTGAATTATTGAAAAAAAAAAATTCGACAATTTTTAATTGTCGGTTAACTTCAGGATCATTGTTGAGTATGATTATGATAGAATAATGTACCTATATTAATAATACTATGAATATTTTATCAAGAATGAAATCCAATGTTTTGAGTGCTTATCATTAGTTTAAAATTAACGTCATACAATCGTGATCTCGCACGAGTTATCGTATTACTGTTTATACTTTATACTTGATATCGTAGAATACATAAATACACTGAGTCAAGAGCATAATAAATAATACAATAATCTGATAAAAAAGTCTACTAAAATTTCTCTCCTAGATCCCCACCATTCTAGTAGAACTCTTTCATTGCCGTAGGATTGTTTTTTTCTCTTGATTGTTTTCGCGCAAATTTACGAATAAACGTAAAATTGTCCCAACAAAATCGTGTACTTCCCCAAGCGGCACAAAAAAAAATTGTTAATTTTATGTCAACGATTAGTTACACTATAACAAATTGTTGCCTCAAATTTAACAAAAAGTCAACAATTTTTTTTGTGCCTCTTGGGTCGGGTTGTTTTGGTTTTTACTCCCACTCTGGGTCTTCTATGTACTAAATATTCTCCCACTTTTCCGTGCGTATGCGCACTTTAGAAACAACCAGTAGTGGAAGAGATTTCCGAGGTTCATTCTCTTTCTCTCTCTGGCATAAGTTTGTGTGATTCACCTTCGACTTTTTAATCTGCTTGTGTTATCATTTTAACAATTGAATTAAAAACTAGTGTACGTCTACTCAATTAATAAATTAAAGTAAAGGTTTGTTTAGTAATTAATTAATTTTATTTAAATCATGTATTAGTTTTGTAAAAAAATTTTATTGTATTTTTCAGTTGGGGTAATTGCTGCAATTGTCGGCAATTGTTTGATTACTTTCTTTACAGTATCAATCATTCATATTTTTATAAAAATGAGCGATGAAAAAAGTACAAACCTTGCAAAATTGTGTGATGACGGATTACAAAATGGCGGGATTCAAAACTACAAGGCATTTATTTATGACGTAACACTAAAA
This sequence comes from Microplitis deprimator, assembly GCA_964016945.1. Lineage (NCBI taxonomy): Eukaryota > Metazoa > Arthropoda > Insecta > Hymenoptera > Braconidae > Microplitis > Microplitis deprimator. The sequence goes on along the minus strand of OZ024708.1, from coordinate 8,739,751 downwards.
ATTTTATTTGACGGCGAATCAATTAAAAGTTTTTACGACGTGAATGAGGCGTCAATGGCTACTATTATTGGACAAATAATTCATAAATATAAGAAATGGGGTGTAGCGAGTGAAATAATAATCATCGATTTAATAAAACGGGCTGAAAAATTGCGACCTAATCGAGGATCTGCTTCAAATAAACCACCCCCGCCACTGAAGTGGGAGACAATTCTTCATGCTAAAGGATATTACTGCGGAAAAGAAGTCATTGGAGAACTTCCTATTGTTTATGACTGTCTCTCATACATGGGATTGATGGAACCACTAAAATCTACGTTGATACCAGAGCCGAAACACTATTCGATGGTATTGAATTACTCGGCAACATTTTTTTTAAGTCCCGCATTGCAAGTCGCCAAACCATACTATCAAGCCCGCGGATTCATTTATCAAAATGCACCAGCGTCAAATATTGACTTTCGTAAATTTTGCAATGCTATTGATTATGAAAATCCTTATAACAATGATAAAATATGGGAAGCATCATTGAAACAAATTTTAATTTTAAAAAATCTCAAATCTGGACTTCAGTTTTAATAACTTTTTTCTTTTACGTCATTTATGTTTGTACTTAATTACTATTTAATATAGAGTTTAAATACACAGAAAAAAAGGATTTCTTGGCATAATAATTATTTTGTATAACAGAAATTTTGTTAAAACTAAAAAAAGTCTAAGTCTTGGCGCAGAAAAGTTTTCTTTTCAATTCATAATGCAAAATATTTTTTGGAACGAGTAAAAATTTTTGCGCCAAGAAATTCTTTTTTTTTTCTGTGACAAAGATAAGTTTTAATGAAACTTTTAAAACAGAAATTTAAAGACCAAAAAATTATAATAAATAAAATTTATTTTACTAAAAGTAAATATTTTCAACATAAAAATATTTAACAATATAATAGTACATTTTGATGACTAGAAGCCAAAGTAATCTAATATTAAAGTACACAGAAAAAAAGGATTTCTTGGTGCAAGAAATATTTTGCATTCTTAAATAAAGACGAAACTTTTTTTAGGACAAGAAAATTATAGTTTTCAGTTTATAACGCAAAAAATTTCTTAAGTATAAATTTTCTTGATGTGAATAAAAATTTCTTTTGCCAAAAAATCCTTTTTTTCTGTATATGGTACCTCTGTACTGGTACTTTAGTATTTAAAAATTTTCTACTGCGTCAAAAGTAGAACATTATAAATTAATAATAATTTTTATAGTCTATTGTTATTATCATTTATTTAGAGACTATTCGAAAGCAGTTTCTTCTCTTTTATTTCATTCTGAAAATTAAAAAAAAAATTAAAACCTCTAATCTATATTATAAAAATAATATAGAATAATTACTATATTACTTTGAATACTTTAAATTTCTTTTTAAAAAATATGTACTCAAAACTTAATGCTAAAAAATATAATTAGCATACATATTATGATTATAACTTAATTATAAATGAAAGAATCTCATGTTAATATACTAAAGTTTTGTAAAAGTAATAATTTTATAAAAGTATTTCCTTATATGTTAATAAATATAATTTTTAAGTATTATTTTAAATAAAAAAAAAATTTTTTAACGTGTGTATTTATTAGTAAAAAAATTTATAAACACTTTTTATTTTAATTATACTTAAAATAAAGGGTAAGTTTAATAAAAATTTATGATGCTGACATCTGACAAAGTAGCTGACATCTGACAATTTTAGTGTTTTTAATTATTAAGTTAGTAGTCATCAGAAAAATTTATAAGAAATCTCCACAAAAAAATTTTTGAAAATTCTTTCCATGCAATTTCTAAAATTTTTGCCTGTCAATATATTTATTTTGTTTATTCAAAAAAGTCGCACTTATGATAAAATCTGCTATGGGCAGTAGAGACAAATACTGTCAACAAATCAAAACAAAATTCATAATCTATAAGTCATTAATTGTGAGTCTAAATTTTTACAATAACTAAACATTTTTTAACCCTTCAGACCCTGCATTAGAGCATCGTAAAAAACAGTACCCTTATGATGAGAATCTCACACCTCGGCGCATGCGTAATCGCGCGAAAATTTAAGACTTAATAGAAAACGTCAAATAAAAAAAAATATCATGCGCATACCCAGTAATGACGCAATTATAATTTATTTGAATATTTCTACAAAATTTTACAAACTTAAATGTCACTATAAACTATACACTCACTTTTATTTTTAAATTTTGTAAACAATGACAGATATAACGGCTGAAAAAAATTGCGGTTATGAGATAAAGTCTCATTTCTTTAAAAAATGTTGAATTCAAATCTTAGATTCATGATTTTCTACAGATTCTTTTAGACAGTGACAGGTCTTGATTTTTCCATATACTTTCTATAGAAATTTTATATTAAATCCTTAGAAATTTTTGAATTTAAAATTTAATTTTTGATTTAAGATCTACGGTCGGTAAGTAGGAACGTCAACTTGATCTGCGTCATCAGGATCTGGGAGATTAATTATCTGTATCATCGAGAATCTGAATATTTTAGATCTGAATCATCGGAATCTGGATCATCATCAAATCTGCGTCATCAAGATCTGTCTAATAGACATCCGCTCCATTTACTCGTACTCCGATCATCCAAAGTCGCATCGGATAGAGCGCAGCCCGAAGTGGGGGTCAAGAATGACAAGTTCCGAGCAAATGGAATCGAACTTAGTGGAATTTAACCGTAAAACGTAAAGTTTTATAAAAAAATACAATAACAAACAACACACAAAAAATTAAAAATTACTTTTTGTTAATTAATTATTAATTGGTCAACGTCGTTAACAAAAGCCCATTGGTGACATCGTATTATAATACATAATACCTGCAATAACTCAACTGTGTAAATGTTTATAAGTTTTTAATAACAAAAAATTTAAACTTTAAATAAAAAATATTAAATGCCTCAAAGTGAGTAAAAAAAATTACATATCTTATTTTTTTTTTTTTTTGTATTTATGTTTTTTTTTTTTTAATTTGCGCGCACGTATATTTGTTATGGTTTTAGGTTAAAAAACCCAAGGGAATCATATAAAAATGATGTCATCAAAAGATCCCAAGTGGCGAATGCTAGTTAACGCTGTACACAAAGGAAATGTCAGGCGGGTTAAGGATTTAATTGAATCTTATGGTCTCAATAATATTCCAACTTGTTGCGATGGTTACATTTTACTCCGAGATGCTTTGCAGTACAATCATTCTGACGTCGCTAAGCTGCTTATAGAAAAGGAGGCTAAGATAGAGAGTAAAAGTAAGAAATTATCAAACACTCCGCTTCATTTTGCAGTAATAAATGGGGATCTAGAAGTCGTTAATTTACTTTTGGACAGAGGCGCCAGTATTGTCGCGAAAAATGGAGACGGTAGAGCTCCGCTTCATCATGCTGTTGAAAAACAGGACATAGAAATGATTGAATTGTTGTTAAAACGCAAAGCATTTATCAATACAAGAGACGATGTAGGTCAGAGTCCACTTTGCATTGCTGTTGAGAAAGGAAATTACCAGATAGTTGATATTCTCTTAAAAAATGGAGCGTTTCCAAACTTTTTACACACCGTTTTATACGGACCCACTGACACTCCGTTGCATTTAGCTGTCGATAGTGGGAGGAAGGACATAGCCGAGTTATTGGTGACAGCAGGAGCCATAGCAGATGTCAGAGAATCTAATGGTTGGACGCCGCTTCACGTTGCGGTTCAAAAAAATAACGAAGAAATCGCGGAAATGCTGCTGTCATTTGGCGCAGATCCTAATGTCGATTGCGACAAGGAACCATATGAAGGCTACACGGCATTACATTTTGCTTGTGACCTGGGAAACCAGGGAATGATCCAAGTTCTGTTGAATGACAGCCGCACAAATGTCAATGCGTTGACCAAAGCAAGAAAGTCTCCGCTTGATTTTGCAATCAGCAAAGGATTTCAAACGATAATTATTAAGCTGTTGGACCGTGGATCAAACATTTTCATTGACGGCAGCGTTAGAAAAACGATTCTCGACTTAGCTGTGGAAAGAGGATACAAGAAAATTGTTGAACACATAATCCAACACTGCGTTGATTACAGTACCGGTAGTTCGATTTACTCTAATGTCGTTGATCCCGATGATGACTGCAAGTCGAAGAAAAAATTAAAGATAAAACTTGGGTATACGTTCAAAGATACTCTAGATCGAATGGTTTTCCATTTACTTTACGTTGCAATAGATAAAAATTACTGGGAAATAGCTGAAAGTTTTCTTAAATACTCAATCTCGATAAATAAAATAAGCAATTTGATAACCAGCAAAGGTTTCACTTTATTGCACAAAGCCATTAAAAATAAACAGGAGAAAATTGTTAGCTTGTTAATAAAATATGGCGCCGATGTGAGCGCGAAAGATGAAGACGGCAATACTCCATTGTCGTTTGCTATTGAAAATGACAATGCGCTGCTGACATCTCAGTTACTTCTAAGTCTTAAGCTGGACGTAGCATTCAATACTACTGTGCTAAATGATGCTGTTAGAAGAGGATCTATAAATGTTGTTAAAGTATTAATTGAGCAGCATGACGCTAATCTTGACGCAACTGACGTTTATGGACGAACGGCATTGCATTATACTGTTTTGAATGAAAACGGTGGCTGTACTGACCCGAGTCCTGAAGATGATGAAAAAAAATCTGAAATAGCAGCACTGATTTTGTACCAAGGCGCTGATGTCAATGCCAAGACACCGGAAGGTGAAACGACGTTGCATTTTGCTGCATTGAAGGGATACCCGAAAGTTCTTAATGTTTTACTGCAGAATCACGCGGACAAAAATTGCACTGATGAAAGCGACATCACGCCTCTGCACACAGCTACGGAAAATGGGCATAAGGATATTGTAGAAATTTTGTCGCGAATGGGAGCTGATCTGGATGTACAAGATGTCGATGGTAGAACGGCTCTGCATATTGCTGCTGCTGAAGGACACAAAGAAATCGTTGAAATCCTTTTGAAGTATGGGTCCAATGTTACTATTTTCAATAGTTTGAATGAAACTCCACTTGACTGTGCTGCTAAACGTATTCCCGCTTCTCAAGATAACGATGGTGGGGTTAGTGTTCATAAAGAGATTGTAAGACTTTTAACAGAACATATTAAGATTAAAACAGAAGTAGAAACTGATGTTGACACTGATGGGTCTGATACTGAAGATTCTCTTATGAAAATGGCGGATTAAAGACATATACAGAACAAAATAATTTCTTGTATCAAAAAATTTTTTCTTACTTCAAGAAAATTTTTAGCTTTAATTTCTAATACAAAAAAAATTATAAAAGCGAGTAAAAATTTTTTGCGTCAAGAAATCTTTTTTTTTGTGTAACGATATAATTAGAATAGACATATTAATAACAATAAAAAAAAGTATTAATGTTAATTGCTAACAGTATATATTATCAAGAGTATAACCGGTTAAATCTTGTAAAAGTTTTATTATTAAATAATTTATAATGAACTTAATATTGATGAACAAACTTAATTTTAATTTTTTATACAGTTAATGATATTTATTTAAATATTAATCATTACTTTGCATATCAGTATTTCATATAAGCTACTGGAAATATTAAGTCGTGATCTTTATTATTAATTAATTAATTAATGAAAAATAATAACCGGTTTTGGATAGAAGTAGCATATTACGCACCAAAGCAGGAAATTAGGACATTCTGGTGCGCATTTAATTGCCTACACAAAAAAAATTAATTGGCGTAAGAAATATTTTGCATTATGAAATAAAGAAAGAAATTTTGGTTTAAATTTATAATGCGAAAAATTTCTTAGATCGAGTAAAAATTTTCTTGGAGCAAAACATTTTTTTTTCTGTGTACCCAAAAAGGTGACGAACTGGGATGTCCTATTTACCTCCGTGGTGTGTATAAAAATTTTCACCAAATCTGTAAATGAAAGCTTAAATTTTTGTCTGTGGAAATAATCTCGCATGCGCTAATTTTTATTATTTAGTTTCTCATTAAAGAAAAAAAATTCTAAACAAAGCAGAATTTAATATTTCGGTGCAGGTATGGTGAAAAATTTAAACTGAACATTACTCACTAATCAAAAAATTAAAATATTGTAGTACATGAGGTTACGCATTTAAAAATTTAACATATCAAACTTTTTTTTTATATAAGAAATCAAAACTATAAATAAAAAAATTCAATTACATATTTTTTTTTATATAAACTTTGCAATATTTTTTTTCATAATATAAATCTATTATGGATTCACATTTAATTTAAAAAAATGTAAATAAAAATTATTCTTAAAAGAGGATCTAGAGTTAAATAAATTATTGAGTATTGAAGAATATATTTTTAACTTTATCAATTGAGTTATAATTTACAAGACATTGTCAATTAAATCAACCTCATACGTGATCAGTTGTGCCAAAAAAATATTTTTTTAAAACTCGGGTAGTTTTGAATGAATCGAATATCTAATTTATGGTGAATGTTTACCATTTATTACTTTTCAAACTAAAGATTTAAGTCTGTACATTTTTTTATTTGAGACTGTAATTTTTTACGACTCCGTGTATTGCAAAATATGTAAACTTTATAGTTGAAATATTTGGCTATCAAAATTGTTATTATTATTATTATTATTATTATTATTATTATTATTATTATTTTTTTTTTTTTTTTTTTTTTTCCAAATTAATTTTAAAAATCATAAGTTTAAAAAATATTTTTTTTTTGGCATACTAAAATATATCATTATAAATCTCTCATTATGTATCTAGTTTATGATAAGAATGATATTATTTGGTGTAATTATTAGCAATAAGAAAAAACGAACTTGCTCAAAAATACTGTACCATTAAAAATATTCTTGTACACTGAAAAATGAAAATAAAAAATAATTTTTGTAAAAAAAATATTTTCTTCAGTTGTAAATTAATAAAAATTATAATATTATTAATTTAATATCCGAGTTAAAAAATAAATTTCTTGACAGAAGATAATCGAAATTTATTCACACTATTTCAAAAAGAAGAAAGGTCAGCATATAAGCTGAATTTAAATTTATTCGATTAAGGATCGACGAATTGAAAAATAATATTGAGGCGGATGTCTATTATTACACAGATTCCGATGACTCAGATCTCGAATATCCACCCAGGAAACCAGAGTTTCAGCTCAGAAATTGAAATGAAATTTTAAACATCTCGATGACGTACAGTATTTATAAAAAATTTCAGTTTTAAACTTTTTAGCTCTCATATACGTTAAATAACATGTAAATTTTACGTTTAATAAAAGCTGCTATTTTACATCAAGTTTATATGTAATTTTACATATACTTTTTTAGAGCGTTAAATTCCCTACAAAAACGTATGCTGGGCTTATTCGTACATTGAGCCATTGCCGAGGTAAAACATTCCAAACTAAAAAAAAATTTTTTTCCCATGTTATTTAAATGGGAAATCGCATTTTTCGATGAGTGAAGTCTCTAATTGACTTAGAATTTTTTTTCAAGCGGGAATATTTTTTGTGTTTTATAAATTGTTAGTTTTTCAGGTAGGACAGAAAAAAAAATATCACCTAAATATGAAACCCCCTCATATATATAGATTAGACTTATTAAAAAAAATCGACTATTTTTTTTTTCTCGAAACCGCTTATTAAATAATTGCAGAGTTAAAATGAGATACCTGTTAAGAGATGAGCTCTGAATATTAATATTTAGAAGTTGCTCATTGCAGTTTTCTATATATTTCTCGTTCAAATAACATGGGAAAAAAATATTTAAGTTGGGAATTTTATACCGCGGCATATTGGCTTATTGTACAGATAAGCTCAGGTTATAATGTCGTAGGGAATCAATCGCTCTTCAAAAAAAGTCTCTTATTTCGATAAATTCACAAAATATCATAGGATCTTTTTTGTAGACGATTTTAGTGCTCACAAATTATCTATGATAAAGTTTTTTAAAATTCCGTATTGTTTTCTAATTATTTACATCTTAATGTCAAGATCTTGAAATTGATCAGAACACGATTTTATTTAAAAGCTTGACTTTATAAAATGCACATGATTAATTTTCTTTTAATTAAGAATACTATAAAACTTATGAACTTGTTGTAATCAACCGAAAATTGTCGACATAAATTTAAATAAAAACGCACTCATGTTCTTAACGAACTCGTGATAAAATTTTATAGTTTAATTATGAACTTTTGGTCTAGTTCGTGATTCTCCGCTAGGTGGCCAAAAAAACATAACAATCTCGAATGTATTGCCAGCAATGGAGTAAATAAATTCCACTTCAAAACTCACAATGTTATGAAACAATCAAGCAAACATATTGTTTCATGTAATTTTACTTGGGCTATTTAATATTTTTACTGTTCTTTTTCAATATTGCAAGATGTACACCAAAAATACTGCATTTTGTTTGCTGTTGTTTGGACTGATATATGCTTCTATTGGTATCTATATTCTCATGTATTATATAGTACTTGACGTCTATCCTGATTTGTTTGGAAAGAGAAATTAATAAATAGAATGGTAAAATAAATCTTATAAATTCGGTGGTGGTCAGCAATTAATAAAAGGATCAAATAAAACTTATAAATTCAGCGGTGGTCAGCAATAATATTAAAAATGAAAATGATTTCACTGTTGAAAAATAAAATCTTTTTCACAATATCAAAAATGTGGTTTTTATCTAATGTAAAAAATAAATGAAAATTTTATAGATTAAGATAATTCATTAATTTAATTCCATTAATTCCAATGACACCGCTAGATGGTTTTTATAATTGATAAGTTTCCATCTTTAGAAAGTTGTATAAATTAAATAAATTCGATCAAAAATTGTCTATGGCGTCCAATATTTTTCTTACGTTATTTGTATTACTTGATTCGAGCTCATAACTACAAACACTGTTAAAAAAGTTTCGAAATATCAATCGATATAATATTCAATTGTACTTGAAAATTCATATCCTTCCATCATAATTCGAATTAATAAAAATTTAGAATATTGTATTGAATTTTAAATACTTCAGATACAAGTGTAATTAGTAATGAACTGTTTATTTGTAGCGTATAGAAAATTGTAAAAGACAGTTTACGACGCTAATTTAAGCATATGTTTTGTACTTGAAAATTAAAAAAAAAATAATTATAACTCCTTAATAGTTAGAATTATCTAATTTTTAATCTAATTTCAGTGAAAAAAAAATTTTTTTTTTAAATTCGAAAGTGTAGTTATTCACTTAATAAATTCGAGAAAATAATTTTTTTTTTTCACGACTCTAATCTAAGCATGTTTTGTATTTGAAAGTTAAAATAAAAACATTTTATATGTTATTGCTCCTGTAATAATTACCATTTACTATATATATATTATATATATACAAAATTAGTATCACTGCATTATTAATTTTAGTATTCTACACTGTAAAAAATAAGGTACTGACATCAAACTCCCTAGGAGTTTGACGAATTTCCTATTCAGTGAAACCAAATTCGTTTGAACCAACAAAAACTAGTTTGTCTCAAGAAAATCATTTTTATTGAATTAAAATCTCTATTTGATTATGAGAAATTGCTTAAGCGTTTATGTTAAAGTTTTTAAGTTTGACCGTAATTGAATTAACATTTGATTGAATAGTAAAACATATTTTAATTAAAGTTTGGACGTACTTGGTTTAAAAATAAAAACTTGTTGAAGCAAATTTTTAAATTTTCAGAAATTTAACTGAAACTCTTGAAACGTTTGGTTTGACAACTTTAAATATTTCAATGAAACAAAAGTAGTTTCCTATAATACCGAACGTGACGTGTCAACCGACTAGTTTCTTGGAGAGAGAATCCGATGAGGTTAAAGGAATAATTTCACGCACTCACATTAAAACTGAAAAATACTCGACAAGAATATAAATGTGTTCGTTACAAAATATCGAACTATATTTGAATGGAAATCTTTATATTATCGATTCAAAAAAAAAAAATTTATTTATAAAAGGAGCCACATATTTATCTCGTTTAGATTAAATCTATAAGCAATTGACTGTATATATCCATTCAATATGAAAACAAAGTACTAGAAGCACAATTAAACTAAAATTTTCCTACTGGTTCCGTAGCGTAGCGGTAAAGCGTGACGGTTTTTATGTAAGCCTTTTTTCCGTTACATATATAATTATTAACAATGTTTGTATTACACAATAATCCAAAATTACATCCAAAGCAAAATCTTAAATAGCTACAGGCTTGACATTACAGCATGCGAGAGCTCGCCAGAGCCCAGCAGCTTAAATAATATCTTTTTTATATATTACCATGTAAGAGTCTTTTTTAAGTTGTATTTCTACTCTTAATTTATCAATGTACTGGCTAAAAGTAAATAAACTTCATTTATAAAAAAAAAAAGTAGCGGTAAAGCGTCTGACTTTCGCGCGTAAGGTGCTGGGTTCGAATCCTCTGGATGGCGATTTTAAAATTATTTAATTTTTCACTAAAAACTGTATGTTAGGATGATTTGTAAAGTATAATTGATGTAATATAATGTAAATTGTCTTAATAATTAATAAAAAAAATAATAATAATAAAAATAAAATATAAAAAATAAATAAATACATAAGAAAAAAAAAATAATTTTTTTTAATGAATTATTAATGAGATAATTAAAGGCAATATTCATTTGATTCAGGTTACTGTTTTTTTGAATCAATCCAATACAGCAATTTGAAATAATTCGATTTTTTATTGAATCAATTGCAAAGAGAGTTTCTACGGACCTAAAAAAATATTACTTTCAACACTAAAATTCATTTGCTTTAATAAAATTTTGACTTAACTGAAAATTCATACCTTCAATCACCTTACAATTTACTTTAAGTGAAATTTTTAACTTATTCATATAAAACAAAAATCATTATTATATCAACAGCACAAATGACTTGAACTAATTTCTATTTTTTTTTAATGAAAAAAGTTATTGAGTTATATCAAATATCATAGAGTTAGTTCAAACGACTCGGTAACTTCCCTCAAGAAACTCTTAGTTGGAGCAAAATATACTGTCAAACGTAGAGGGCGGTAGACTCAATCGCTTGACGCGCTTGGCTGTATCCAAACGCACGGAGTACTTGAGCCAAACGAATCTGGTTTGATGTCAGGAATCTTTTTTTACAGTGTAGGTTTTGAAATTTCAATCACGATTTTAAGTTTTAAGTCGTTGGCTTCTTAAATTCAAAGTCTCTAGGATATGAATTTTCAATCACGATTGGGAATTTTGAATCTTTGAGTAATTAATTTTCAATCAAGATTTTGAATTTAAAGTCTTTAGGTTTTGAATTTTCAATCAAGGTTTTAAATTTAAAGTCTTAAGGTATTGAATTCTCAAATCGTGACTTAAATTTAAGATAGTCGGTCTTGAATTTTGATAATCAATTGTATGGGAAATTTAATGGCAAAAAGGTTTCGGTAAAAAATTCCAATCCATTTCTCGTAAATTTACAATAGAAATTTCTAACAGTGAATGGACTTTTGAATTTGTTTTCCGATTTGGATATAATTAAGCCATACGTTTCAATATTTGCTTGTATTTGGATGGCATATAAGATGATACGTATATTATTCTTTCCTGCTCGTAGATACCCTCATAATGTAGAAATTTCTGATGATGAGGACAAGTATTCAAAATTACGAGTGAATTTCAATAATTCTTTACTCACAGTATGATTGCATATCAAGTTGTATTCATAAAAAATCAAGTTTATTCATAAAAAAAAAATTAGAATGTATTCAAAGTCATGAATGAATGTCAATAATTTTATTGGTGCGACAATTGCTCAGGTGAGTTAAATACGACCTTCTGCCCTAGAAAATTTTTATTAGCAAGTAAAGAAACCCGTGAATTCTAAGCAGGAGAGCTGTGGCCTTCGAAAATGAGAGCTGCAACCCATCTCATGCCAGTTTTTGCCACTTGTAGTTTATTAAAACGAAATAATTTGTAAATTGTCGAAGATGAAGAACCTTCAGTATAGCACCCTCAGCGCTTTCGTGCTTGAGGTGTGCAAAAACGCAATGATGTAATTTATTTTTTAAATGTGTTTGAAGATACTTTTATCACACTTCAACAATGGAATCTTTTTTCAATACGTTTTTCTTAATAGTACAATAAAGTATTAAATGTCAAAAATGGAGTCGCTGCCACAAATGGTACATCTTTTTTACATACAGTGCTCCCTCTCTATAATTCCCAACTTGGGGAAAAAATTCTAAGAATTCCGTCTTAGAGAGGGACTCCACTTTTTCTCAAGAGTATTAAACAGAAATGCGCGCGCAGTATTTCTGAACGTACACAAATATATTTTGTATACAATGTAGCGAGAGTAGGGGAACACATTCCCCTCAAAATGAAGTAGAATCATAGCGAGGGGAATAATAGAGAGGGAGGACTGTATCAATTTCGAATATGATAATTATTTTTTTGACCATTATTTTTACTCTGAAGTACGTTCAAAGTAAACTTAAAGTTGCATTGTAAAACTACTTTTTTTTTTTTTTTTTTTCTCGTGTCGATAATTAAGTTATTTAAGACAAAGTTTTATCAATTTATCAAAGTGACGAAAGTAATTCCAAAACTTTATATGAATATTGCTTATCAATTCTATTGAACTTATTGTGGACTTAAAATTGTAATTATTTATAAGCGAATTACAGACGGACCTCGTTATAAGACTATTTGCTGTCTTTTTTATAAGCCAGGTATCGCGATAATAGTTTAATAGAGAAGCTAATAGTCTTATAACGAGGTCCTAGTATTCGTAAATTTTTTTTTCGAACATTTTATTATTTTAAGAAGTGTTGAAAATTTAATTTTTTTTATTTACTGCTATTACGAATTTAAATTATTAAAGTTTTCAAAGTTTGAAAATATTTATCGGTGAGAATGTAAGTAGCAAATTATTGAAAATTTTTAACTATTGTTGGTAATGAACTGATTGTTTTATTTAAAGTTTTAATAATGATTGAAAAGAAATTTATATAACAGAAATTTTATGAATTAAAAATGAAAAATATTTTTTTTTGTCATTGTAATTTCAAATTAATGAAATTTTTATATTTTTCATTTTATTTTAACTAAAATTGATGATGTGATTTATTCCAATTCATTGGACCCTTATTAAACCAAAAGTTATAGAACAAATAAACAAAAACAGTTAATAAGGCAATCGAGGTGATTCCCATGATTATGACATATGTATAGACACGCCACATTTTAAAATTTAATGCCAAAATATTATAAAACAGAAAAAGATATAAAATATGAAGCAATATTATGGTTTTGTTCCATACTTCCATAACGGAGATTCGGAAATTCAATTTATGCACTCTATGGTTTGCGGTTCATCAGAGAAATTTTTAATTCTTCGCCACCTAGCAGAGATTCGGGTATTAAATTTATAATTTTCATTCAACTAATAGAAATTAAAATGAATTCTGATTTATAAACTGATCAAATTACGGTAAATTTATAATTTGTTGAAATTTATTAGTAAATCATAATTATAAAAATTATATTGAAAGTTTATTAACATGAGTTTTTACATGGAAAAAAACGTAAAAGGTAATAATTTCATAGAGAAAATCTATAAAAATTCCATAAGAAAAGTCTAGAAGAAATCAGAACTTTTCAACAATTAAGAAAATCGATAAAAAAAAATCTTTAGAAAATCAGGACTTTTCAACGACAATGAAAATCCATAAAAAAAGTCTATAGAAAATAAGGACTTTTCAACATTTCAGAAAATTTATAGAAATTCTATAAAAAAATTTACAAAAAGAAAATCTTGAAGCCAATGTTTGAATTCACCATTTTCTTTTTGGTTTAAGATCTACCATAGGTAAGTAAGAAAGTCAACCTGCCCAAAATATTCTTAAATTTTTTTTTATTATAGATGGCATTACATTCGATCTATCGATCGAAGATTTACAACTAGGATTATTTATAATTTTTTCTTTCCTATTATTGTTAACCGAGTACTCCTTATTTAAAAAAATAGTTATTATTATTTAAATATCAATATAAATATTAAAAAATATTTGAAACCAAAATTGATAATTCATTATAATAAATCAGCATAAAAATTTTATCTGGATCAATTGATTAAATTATTGAATCAAATGAAATTTTTCACAATAAATTATTAACTAAAATAAAAAAAAAAGTAAGTTCGAATTTTATCATATAAATTTATATATACTTTTACATCAATACTTAAAAAAAAAAATTTCATATATTTTCAGGTTATTCCGAGACCACAATGTCAGGATATGATTCCACGTGGCGGAATCTATCAACCGCAGTCCAATTGGGTGATTTACCTCGGGTAAGAGAGTTATTGAGAACAGAAGATGAGTTATCTGACTTAAGTACTTGGACAGACAGTTATCTTTTACTTCGCGACGCAATAGCCGATGCAGAGCTAGAAATAGTCGAGTGTCTTTTAGAGAACAATGCTACAGTTAATCGCCGAGGTAAAAAAGCAACAGACACTCCTCTTCATCTAGCCGTTCAAATTGGAGACCCTGATTTACTAAATTCCCTACTAGACAGAGGCGCGAACGTAACTGCAAAAGGTAAATTTAAAAAAACTCCAGTCCATATCGCAGCCGAGTATTCAAAAGTTGAAATCCTCGAATTATTAATCAGCAAGGGGGGTAACATTAATGACAAAGATCAGAATGGGTTGACTCCTCTGTGCTTGGCTTTAAGAAAAGGGAAATTAGAAATGGTCGATTACATATTGAACCACGAAAATTACGACGGTAGTTTATTTAATCACCCATCCAAAGAAGCCGACACGCAGTTGCATTATGCTGTTACCAGCGGCAACGAGGAACTTGTGCGCTATCTGATAAATAAAGGGGCTCAAGTAAATGCTCAAGGGTTCGATTTAAAAACTCCGCTTCATATTGCAGTGGAAGAAAATCTCGAAAAAATTGTCGAATGCCTTTTGGACAATGGCGCTGATGTAAATTACACTTGTATTTATTTTGAGGAGCAAGAATGTACGGCTTTGCATATCGCTGCTGATAAAAGTAATGAAAAAATATTAGAATTACTTTTAAGTAGAGGCGCGGACATCAATGCCGTCACTGTTAATGGTATCAATCCACTGCATGTCGCTGCGTGTAGAAATAATGTAGAGTGCGTTAAAATTATTTTAAATAATAATAGAGATGTCGATTATTTGAACAGAACGACCGCTGATGAAGGATTCACTCCACTGCACTTTGCTGGTATTTTTGGCTGCAATTATGTAGCCGAGTTTATTTTGAATATGAATGCTGATATAAATATTTTGTCATACGATAATTCATTGCCTATTCATTTCGCCGTTTCTAAAGGACATGATAAAGTAGTCGAGCTTCTCTTAAATCACGGTGCTAATGTCGATTCTTTGTTTGACAATACGTTATGTCACAAAACTCTTTTATTCACAGCAGTGGTGAACGGAGATTTGAAAATAGTCGAACATCTCCTAAAATTTTCACCCGATATCACTTGCAAATGTAATATTGACTCTTTGAAAGTCGCGCTTCGTAGTTTTAGTGACCAGTCCAAGGCAATTGCCGAAGCGCTGTTAGATTACGGATTCAAACTTGACTTTGATGACGTCGATAGCGGGCAGTTGATATACACCGCAGTAGAAAAAGGACTCGTGGGTATTGTCAAAGATGTTATCAAAGCCGGTATTGATATCACAGAACTACGAAACTCAACGTTCTTATCTCGAGGGTTTACTCTTTTGCACAGCGCAGTAATAAACAAACATTTGGAAATAGTTAAGCTGTTGATTGAAAAAGTTGATATCAATACCGAAGACGGATTCGGATTGACTCCGATATCTTATGCCGCTGAAAACAATGACATTGATATGGTAAAATTCATTCTAGACTACAATAATCTCGATGATATGTCAAAGTGTCAGTTATTGTTTGGCGCGACAAAGAAATCGAGCAAAGAAATAATCGAATTATCTTTACAGTACGGTATTGATGTAAACATGACTGATGAAAAAGGCAGAACAGCTCTACATGTTATTGATTTGGGTAAATATGAATCCCAAAAAGAAGATTCTGTAAGAGGAGAGATAGCAAAGTTACTTATAAGTAAGGGCGCTAATGTCAATGCCAGGACAAATGACAATGACTCGGCACTGGCTTATGCTGTCTTGCATCAAAACCCGTATGTTGTTGAAGCCCTTCTGTTGCACGGAGTAAATATTGATGATTTGAACTCGTCTGGTGATACTTTATTGCATATGGCGGCAATAAAAGGAAAGATTGAAATAATTCGACTACTTATTCAACATGGAGTTGCAGCTGATAGTCCTAATAATAAAGAAGTTACGCCGCTGCATTTTGCGGTGGAAAATAATAATGAAGAGGCTGTGATATGTCTGATAGAATACGGCGCTGATGTTAATTGGATTAGCAAAAAATCTGGTCGGACGGCACTTCATCTTGCTGTTGAAAAAAATTTATCGACTATCGTAAGAGTTTTATTGAAATACGGCTCTGATATCAATATTGTCAATTCTCATAATCAGACCCCGTTTTCTTACACCACTAATGCTAGTTGTCTTTTTGAAATTATTCAGGTACTCAGAGAACATGTCATAAAATTAAAATGCGCTAATTTTAAAGTTAATTGTAATGATCTTGATTTAGTTGATACGTTTATCAATTCAAGTGATTTCTACAATAATTGTATGAAAGAAATTGAAAGTATGGGAGTTAAAATTGTTGAAAACAATCAATTGACATATAGAAATATTTTGAGTAAAAGTATTCAAAAGTTATCAATTTACTCTAAAAATGTTGATATTTCAAAGAGACTGGAATCAGATGATACCAAAAATAAATTTCCACTCTATTACGATTTGTTGATAAATCGGTTCAATGAAGGAATAAAGCGAGAAAAGATACTGCAGACACTTTATGTTCATCTGGATGATTTATTTCCGAGAGTTTCTTATAATTGCATTGATGAAATATTTTGCTATCTCTCTAATGATGATTTGAAACTGTTGAGAGAAGCGTGCAATCCAAATAATCAATTTTAATGCTGGTAATTAAAATTTTATTAATTGTAGTAGGAATGTATTATTTTTTATAAAAATATAATAATAATCGATTTATAAAAATTAATTATAGAATCAAATGTGATTAGTTTATAACATTTTATATTTTTATATTAATTTAATTTTGAAAATAAGATGCTACGAAAACACTCGAAAATTATTGAAATTTTTTGTAGTAAACATTTTTGTTTTATTTTATTAAGATTTTTTTTTTTATTATATATAAATGTCATCAAATGTATCAGTAATAATCAATTTAACAATAAAAAGTTTTCTTAGTTTATAACAATATTGTAATGTATCATTTTCATATTTACTTATATTATTACTATTACTGATACTAATTAATATTTGGAAAAAAAAAATATTAATTTTTTTAAATTTTTTTAATGAATTATTTTTTAAACAGAATTGTCTTTTGATAACCGTAGCTTGGCCCAAAATAGGCTACTTTTTTTTTGTATTGAATTATTTCCCCTTTCTCAAAATAAAAAAAAAAATTTTTTTTAATCTGACGCATTTTTATGAGCTTTTTTTTATTTTCAATAAATTTTTTTAAATAAAAAGTTGACAGCAAGTATCATCTGAAAGTTATGAGAAAAAAACCTGAAGAACAAAAGTTACTTTCAAATTGACAGAGTTATGAGAAAATAAATTTTAAGAACAAAAGTTTGCTTCTAAATTAACGTCAACTATTTGTACATTCGAGTTTTTGCATATTGCAGTCAACCAGCGATTATTCTGGCTGTTAGTCCAGATAATCATTTCGTCCGCAAACTGACGTAAACTTGACGTCAAAATTCCTACAATTCGTTTGTGTGTGCAAAAGTAGACAGCAACTTGTTGGCGAGTTGAATGTAACAATAAGATGTCAAGTCTGTCCAAGGCAGTAGCAAAAATTTCCATCAGAAAGCTGGTGTCAATCAGTTGCAACCAAGTTGATGATAACTTAACCCTTTGTAACTGCTGACTACAAATTGTTGCCAACTTTCTAAAATAATTAAAAGCAACTTCCATCAACTAATGAAATGTCAACTTCTGCCATAAAATTTTTAAAACAGTTGGCATCCGTTTGTCAACTTGACAACAAGTTGCAACAGTATACAGAAAAAAAGGATTTCTTGGCGCAAAAAATCGTTACTTGCCTCAAGAAAATTTTTACTTGCCCCAAAAAATATTTTTCCTTTTTAATTTGAAAATTAAAATTTTCTTGGGGCGAAAAAAAAATTTCTTGAGCTAAGAAAAAATTTTTTGAAGTGAGAAAAAATTTCGTGCGTCGAGAAATTCTCTTTTTCTATGATAGGTCGTCTAGCTTGCCATCAGCTTGACTATAATCAGAGCGCGCGAATCTCGTTCAAATTTAAATATCAACTGTTGGTCATAAGTCGACATGGAAGGAGAGAAAAAAAATACATTCGAAAGCCGGTAAAATTTATAGAGGGCATTCTAATAGTACGACTGTTATTTTCATACCCGTTGAATCAATTTGACTGTAAACAACAACGTGTTTTATTTTTCCTCAGTAATAAATAAATAAATTTAAAAACATTCTTTAAAAAATAAAGTTAAAAATGCCTCATAAATCAGACGATCCTCGCCAAGTCCTGGCTGTTTTGAATTCACTGGGATTTGTTGGTATCACAGCAGAACAATTAAAAGCGTTTATGAAAGGTAACGGATTTCCAACGTATTTATTAAATGATAAATTTAAAAACAATAATTATAGTCTCTGATGTTTTTTTTTTTTTTTTTTTTTTTTTTCTAATCATAAATAATTTAATTTTTAGATTTAAAACTTTTGCGTAAAATAAAAGAACGCGAGCGTCGTGAGCAGCAAGAAGAATTAAAGAAAAAAATTTTTTACAAACATCAAAAAGCATTGGGAGTAATGTTGAATGACGTTCCCAATGATGATAATTCATCAGATGATTCAATTGTTAAAATAAAAATAAATTATATCTCGGAATCGGATTCTGATGATAATGAAGATGATAAATCATTGCAATTACGTAGAAGATTTGAGTCTCCAAGTCCTCATAGAAGACAAGAAAAAAGAGTGAATGGAATAAAAAAAATTCCATCAGCGAGGTCTGATAATAGAAAAGACCGAACACCTGAAAGACCTAACGGTTATCGTGAAGAGAAACGTAAACCGAATAAAGAAAATGATTCACTTCCAGAACGTGCTGCCAGTGCACCTGAATTATCTGGACAGTTATCGCGACGATCAAGATCTAAAAGTGTCGCCTCTGATTCAACTAAAACCACTGGAGGAATTTTAAGAAATTCTTCCAGGAGTTTGTCTCGAACGCGACCCAAAACATGTAATTATTTATTTTTCTTTAAAAATCTTTATTGTGTATTAATTTTTGTTGATGATTTCAGTTATTAGACCATGGAAATTGCAGTCAGAAGCTTCACGATTTCCACAAAAATCTAAATCAGATCCTGTGATGCTCTATCACAAGTATCAGAAAGAATGGAAGCAATTTTCGTTTCTTCAAGATAATAAACATGCTAACGTCAGGTGGGCGATACGTGAAAAAATGCTCGGTGCTGATCCAACACCACGGGTAATTATTATTTTTATTATTATTATTTAATGATCCTAAAGTTAGCCGAGAGGTGACCATTTTTTAATTTTTTTTTTAACAATTGAATTTAAAAATGAAAAAAAAAAAAAAAAAAACTAAAAATGCACATGTAAAAAATTTAAAAAACTACAGGTGCAATTTAAAAAATTTTTTTTTTATTTTATAATTTATCGTTTTTCAAAAATTCAAGAATTATTAATGGGCTAATTTAATGATACTTAAGTTAGCCAATGTCTAATAATTTTTTGATTATTCTTAAAAACGAAAAATTATAAAAAAAAATATATTAAAAAAATTGCACTTGTAGTTTTTTAAATTCTCTACATGTGCATATTTTTAGTTTTTTTTTTTTGTGATTGATTTGGTGAAAAAAAAATCCGAAAATTACTGTCTGCTAACTTCAGGATCATTTAATTCCAGTGTGATTCTGAAGTTGGTAGACAATTAATAATTTTTGAATTTTTTTTTCTAACAAATCAATTACAGAAAAACAATAAGTAAAAATATGCACCTGTAGAAAATTAAGAAGATTATAAGTGCATTTTTTTTTTATAATTTATCGTTTTTAAGAATAATCAAAAAATTATTAGACGTCGACTAAATTCAGTGTCATATTAGTTAATAAATTTTTGTTGTTAAAATTATAATTTAAATATTAATTATTTATGTTCTAGCCAATTTTAAAAAAATCCGGGAGTTCCATGAGTGTTAAAAAAAGTCCATGATTTTAACTACAGATATTTGTAATTTAAAAATGAAATTGTTGATGAATTTCTATTTTTTACCTTTAGTTACTTAAGATTGTTGAAATATCTTGACAGTATTTAATTTTTTTAAATTTATTAATAAAATTTAATTTTTAAATAGAAATCTGTAAAATAAGAAGATAAAAAATAAACTTTGTATTATAATTTAAATAAGTAATTAAATTTAACTGAGTAATTTATAATGTTTATTTTAAATAAATTGCGGCAAGTTTAAGTTATTTAAATTTAAATAAGTCCGAATCTCCATAGAAACTAGACTTTTTAAAAATTTTTTATTATATATTTTAGAATAATTAGTTTATTTTGATCCGTATTGTTACTTATAGAATCTCAAATTTAAAAATTAATACATGGAAATTTGTAGCAAAACATCAATAGTCAATTCTTTATTATTTTCACCAAAATAATTAGTTTAATTCATGTAATCAGTAATTAATAATTACCTGTTTAAAAATAATTTTATTTATGAAATTTATTTACGGAGGCTGAGAATTGGGAACTTGACACTTAAAATTTTTAAAATTAAGTTACAAAAAATAATTACCCTATTAATTTTCAATTAAATATTTTTTATCCGCAAAAAAAAAAAAAAAAAATTAATTAAACGATTATATGAAATTTATAAGTCAGATTAATATTAAAAAATAATTTTTCATACAAATAATTTATATATCTGATATTAGTTAAAATATTTAAAAATGAGAATTATTTTTTTTCATTAAAAATAAAAATATAACAGCCCGAGTACAGAGACAACTTTAAGATGTCAAAGGACGAAAAATTTATTTTATCTCAAAGCCAAATTTTTTTATATAAAAAAAACGTGCAGATAATGGTCCTAAGATTTAAAGAAAATTTGTCTCTTTTTTCCTGTTTTAAAAAAGTCATTTTACTTCATAATTATTTTTACTGCCGTTTGTGTCAAGTTTTAAGCTAATTTTTTTTTAATGACAAATTTCTGACTGCTTTGTCAACATTTTGGTGCCTTATTTTTAAGTCAAAAAACAGTTTTAAAATAAAAACTTATGAATCAAGAGTTTGAAGCTAGAGTAAGTGTGCGACAACAATCTCAAAAAAAATAGGGACCTAATTAGATAAAATAATTAGAGGCAATGCATAGAAACGTGAAAATTTGAATAAAAAAAACTTATTTCTGAGTAATGAAAATAAAAAAATTTTAAAAATAAATTTACACAGCCTACTCTAAAAAATTTGCGGAGTAAACGCGAATGAAATCTGAAGTAAATGTGAGCGGATGACTGTAAATTTATTTAATCTTGAAGTAAAATTTACTCCAAAGGGTTTATTTTAATACTGAAACTCTGAATCGGAGTAAATGTGGATTTAAAAAAAATCTAAATCACTCCGCTGCCAAAAAAACTTCGTATGCGGGGTGATTTTTTTAACTCCGGAATCCCAAGTGACGGAAGGAAATCAGATTTAAATAAAATCCGTAATCACTCTGAATGCAGTTTTGATTTTTTAGTGTGCATGCAATAAAATTATTATTGTAACATCCAGTAAATAAAAATTATTATTATTAATATCTATAAAATGTTTACAATTGTTTACGCTTGACTCAATTTGAATTTCGCTGCAGCAGTCATGCAATCAGGTCTGTGTAAATGATATAAAAGTTTACTTTCAATATGACGAGTAGCACGTTCTGTTAAAACTAATGTCGAGTGTTTCATCATACTGTAAACGTTTAATCCTAAAGAAAAAAAATTCAAGTAATTAATAATGAAAAATTCATAAATAATTAAATTAATTAAAAATAATTTTACCGTATGCTGGCATTAAATTAACGTGCTTAATATTATCAGTAGCAAGTGTGATATTTTCAGGCATGATGTCTTCAGAATCGACTATCAGTACACTAGGTCCCCAATTACGTTCTTCAATTAATGCTTCGATGTACTCTGGATCTTTTGATGGAATATCAAGATTATTAACGACATAGAGATCATCCTGGGCTAATTTAACAGACAACGCTGCTGTTAATCCATTGACTCGTGTGAAAAACGGAAGCATGTAAAAGTACGGTGTTGGAGATCTTGGACCATGAGCTACACCGCCGCCTTTGAATAATGGCGAGTTGACACTTCCATGACGAGCACGACCTAGTCCTTTTTGAGGCCATGGTTTACGACCACCACCACGTTTTTCGGCTCTGTTTTTTACGTGTGCATAATTCTATAAAAAAAAATTTTTAATTACTCGATACAAATAATTTATAATTAAGTTTTCACGAATATTAATTTTATTATGATGCTGGTGGTAGCAGACGATTTTTTTTTTTTTTTTTAAATAAAAAATTAAATACTAGCAGAAAAAAAATGTTAAAAATCCATCTAAAGAACTTTTAAAAATTTATATCAATGACCAGTGACTTTTTAATGAAAACATCAATTTTTAGATGTCTGATACTTTCAGTATCAAATTATTTTGACAACTGATAAATTTTCAAACTGACAGTGAAGTGACAAAATTATCAGACTTTTCTCTGATTACACGAACAATTTTCTTATTCATTTTCGAAGTCTTGTGATTATGAACAAAAATGAAATTATTATTTTAATTACAAAAATTAATAATTTTTGTAATTAAAATAATGATACTAAAGTTAATCGACGTCTGATAATTTGTGGATTTTTAAAAAAAAAATATTTGAAAAATTGCACCTATAGTTTTTTTATTACTAAAAAATTTTATGACCCTGAAGTTTATGAATTAACCATTTTCGGTTTTTCTTTTTCAAAAAAATAAAAATATACACACGTAGAAAATAAAAAAAACTACAGGTGGAATTATTTGAAATATTTTTTTTTGTATAATTTATCATTTTACGAAAAATCCAAAAATTATTTGACGTCGGCTAATTTCAATATGCAGAAAATTTCTTAGGCCAAGAAAATTTTTTTTTTCTGTGTAATTTTCTACATGTGCGTAATTTTTCTTTGTAATAGAACTGATGAAACTGAAGTTAACAGACAATTACTAATTATCTTATTTTTTTTTTTTAGAAATCAATTACAAAAATTTAAAAAAATGCACTTGTAGAAAAAAAAAACTACAAGTGCAATTTTTTAATTTTCTTTTATAATTTATCGTTTTTAAAAAAATCCAAAAATTATTAGACGTCGGCCAACTTCATTATCATAAAATTATGTTAAAAAATTGAAAATTTTTTACTACTTTAAGAACAATTTGAAATTTTAAATTAATGTTCTTAGAAATCAAAATTATTTAGAAATTTTTTAAACCAGGAAAAAAATTCCTGACATTTCAGTTTTCCAGGTCAATCGTCACTTTGAATTTTATAAACGGAGTCTTATAGCGAATATTAAATAATCTAATTAGCATGTATGTGTAATTAAAAGTAAAATAAATACTCACGACATATCTATACATCCTCTGCCACCTGACATTTTCAAACAAAGTATCAACTCTCGGCTTTTCAGCAAATACTGACGGATGCAATGTCATTAATCCTAATTTTTTTTCCTTAATTGTATCTAAATTATCAATCCAAACCTGACGTTTTGTTTGATACATTTGATATTCATCTTCATAATTAAGTGTTGATATTATTGGAGTAATTGGAGTTTCGGTTTTAACTTCAACCTGATTATTATTTGCACTTACAGCAGTACAGAAATTCGATATTTGACCAGGATATTTTTTAAATTTTATCAAAAAATTACGCAGAATTAATGACATTTTTATTTATTTATTTAAGTTGTATGTAATTTTATAAACTTGTTAAACTTTTTGATGTTTAACCTAAAAGACTTGATTTATAAAAATTGATTGGTGCGCATGTGTTTTTTAGGCTCTCGGCTGGTTCAGAAAACAGTCGGGTAAAATCGTACCAGCAGAACAACTTCGGGTGTTTTCGGTTTTTATTCCCATTCTGTCTTCTATGCACGAAATTTTGGATCTTTTTTATTTAAAACTTTATGATATTGAAGTTAGCCGACGTCTAATAATTTTTTAATTTTCTTTTAGACAGTAAATTTAACAAAAAAAAAATTTGAAAAAATTGCACCTGTGGTTTTTTAAATTTTCTACATGTGTATATTTTTAGTTTTGATTTTTTTGCAATTGATTTGTTGAAAAAAAAAAAGTCCGAAAATTTTGAATTGTCTGCGAACTAGGATCATAAAACTTTTCAGAGCCATTTTACAAAAAGAAAAATATTTAATTTAATTATTTTAATATAACTATTAGAGATATAAACAATTTTATTAGTCAAATTATTTTTCAACATTTAACTCGCTCGAAGCAATTTTTCAAAATGTTCAAGTGGCACAAAATTGAGAAAAATAAATTAAATTAGTTAACGAAAAAATTTTTTTATATATATTTGCCGTAAAGAAAATCCACAACAACAACAACAACAATAGTGCGAACAAGAGCTACAGCCGCAACAACAAATTAAGCCATGCTGCGTTATTGTCTACGGAATCAATGGATCCGGAAAATCAACAACCCTTTTCGGTGACGAGGCGAAGAATACACAAGAATTCATACTATCCCAGATAGCAAAATGACGTCTTGATGAGTTCTGAATGAGTTCCTATTTATGATTTGGACGTCTCATCAACATCTTAAAAAAGTCTTTAAGAAGTTCTCAAGATGTCGAATGAGCCACCTAGCGAACTCAATAAGACGTCTTTCAAAAGAGTTCTCAAAGAGTTCTTTTTTCTGACTTCGTTATGAATTTACCATGACGTCTTTAAGGAGCTCCTAATTTTGACTTCATAAAGAATACATTTAGACGTTAAAAAACTGACGTCTTATTTATGGAGTCTTCAAGAACTCTTAATTAAAAGTTCTTAAAAATGACACCTTTAAGAAGTCATCATAAGACTTCTTGAGGAATCTTTCAAAAAGACGTCGTAAAGCAGTCATTCCGACTTGAATGCTGTCTGGGATGTTGGTTTCCGGATGCCAGTGAAGAGGAGCGACATCCTCTTCACTGGCATATATGTTATTATACTTCGATATTAATATTAAGTACTTCCCGATTGCAATTTTATATTTCCCATCAAAATAACACCAGGAAATTTTTCTGTAAATTCGGAATTTCATCACTAATCAGCTAATTATTGTACCGTAAGAGGTCAATACACATTCTTGTTCAAAATTAAGAGCTATAAAAAACAAGTCTCTTATCATTTTTCGATAAATTCATTTGTTCAAAAGTTATTGGAGCTTGAACTCAAATTTATAGTAATTTCTTTTAAAAAGTTAAAAATAATATAGTTAAAAAAAATATATATTTTAACTACATTATTATATTTCATTACCGTGTCGCAGAATTTTCATTTGAAAAGGGTGTTCATGATTTGGTCCGTTTGTCGACCCCTACGATCAAATTATCTTCAAGTGCCTCATGGGATACTTTCGAGATGAAGAACGTCGTTACTGGCTTGAAAGATACTTTGAAGAATAGAATCGTATGTGGAACCAAGTTCAACAAGTTCTCTTCGAGAAGTATCTTGATTGTCTAATTGGTATGTTATTTTTTGAATTCTTCATACTCTTTTGTTCATCTTGGATACTCAACTCAATTTTATTGTAAAATATTTCTTCCAGATTAATTCGAGAACGGCAGAAACAGTCTTCTTCATTGATTGTCCAGAAATGAAAACCTCATGAAATTGGCCCCAGAAGAATGTGACGTTGCAACAACACGCTTTTCTGGGCTTCCTGTGCGGAGAAGTCACTAACTGCCCATTAAACCTATGAGAACTGCTTCCCAGCAGTTAACTTTTTGTCAAAAATACCGATTGTCTAAGGCGGTCAAAAAGTAATACACGTTGCAAGAAATCGTCAAAGTTCCCGTTAGATCAAGGAAAACGACTCAATTGGACGGATTGTTTCGTAAAAATGAAAACAAATTAGCTTGTCCAAAAGAACAACTCGCACTGACTGTAAGTTATTTTTCTGCCCTCCGGCCGGAAAATGGCAACTTTCGGGCCGCTGCCCTGAACGAAGTTGCAACTTTCCGGCTCCGTCGAGCAGAAAAATAGTGTACGCACCTTGGCCAGTAAAAAAGAAAGTCTCAGACCACATGTTTGTCAGCCTCGGCCAAAAATTACATGTGCTTTGAGACTTTTCTTATTTTACTGGCCTAGGTATGTAATATACTATTTATTGATAAGTATATCTATCTTTAATATATACAGTTGTATTTTTACAGTTTTTGGTGTCGAAATTTTACATTTTGATAGCATTAAATTTCTAGGTAAGATTTATATAATTCCTATTTTGATCATTCTTACCAGTCTTGTAAATGCTTCAAGTATGAAATATAAAAGTTCAGAAATAAGTGTCTTACCAGGGACACTACAACTGGTGGGCGCGATCTAGTGGCGAGCACCGAACTACTCTCGCTGCTGCTGCCTAGCACTGGTGCCTTCCCTCTCCTCCATATTTGTATTTTTTCCCAAAAATTTTTCTCTCGGTTTAAGTCTTGATGCTAGCCAACAGCAACGTAAAAATACGTTTAGAAAAAATTCTTTGAATTTTTTGAATATTTCGAACTATTTGAAAACTCAAATAATTCATATAGAATTTATAAATCGAATATTGCGATTCGATTCGACACGAATTAGTCCGAAATATTCAGACCTCTATATTAAATAAATTTAATTATTTTTTTGAAATTCATAAAAAAACCATCATTTAAAAAATATGATCGGATAATAATAATACTAATGATTTCTACAATTAATAGATATATACGAAGCAGTGCTTTTTGTGAGAAAAAATTCAGAACATATTCACTAATTTAATCTTCGAATTGAAGTTATCGAAGTTCTCGTCTATCGAATAATAAAGAAAAGTATTTCGGGAAAACTTTTAATTTTTATAAGAAAAAAATGTTTTTTTTTTAAATATATTGATGTGGGTACTC
Source organism: Microplitis deprimator (assembly GCA_964016945.1). NCBI lineage: Eukaryota > Metazoa > Arthropoda > Insecta > Hymenoptera > Braconidae > Microplitis > Microplitis deprimator. The sequence continues at coordinate 8,712,277 of OZ024708.1, read as the reverse complement.
AAACTAGAGGAAATTTATCACTTATAATGAATAAAAAAAAAAAAAATTTATCATAACAATTATTTTGAAAATAATCGAGTCAATAAAATTTTTTATCCGATTCATTTTTTACGTTTTGCTTTTAATTAAAATTATAAAAATTATGAAAACCTTTTATACAGAAAATTCATTTTTCTACAAATTTATATCGATACATTTTTAACATGTCTTTAATAGTTCAGCCAGAATTTTAATTTCCACGGCAAAAGTTTATGAGGACAGTCCCATTTTGCCTTCATTGAGGTTTCCAAGCAGGTCTCGTGTGATTTGTGTACTGTTATTCCCGCGTATGCGTGATCATTTTACCCACGTTTAAATATCTATTCACCAACAACGATAGGATTACCACGATGTAATTATATTTTTTTTTTCTACTCGTAGAAAGTTTGCGATAGTTCTGGAAAGTGGTTTTTACCCTGGGAATACTATACAAAAGAAATGAAACTTTTATATTTATTTTTATTCATTACAGGTTACAGATATATATATTATTTTTTAAACAGCCCAGCCGATGAAAGTTTATTTAAATTATTACATCTTCGAACGCGAAGCGGAGAGTTATTGATCTGCAGAATGCTGTCACCGAATTTTTTTTCAATTACGAGAGCGATGAAAATGATTAATCTAGAAGATACAGTGATATATAGATTCGACAAAGGTATGAAGAAACTTTAAATTTGTTTGTCCCAAGGCTAGTTACGACATAGTCGTCTACTTAATGCAACCAAGAAGTCTAAAAATTACGCGCGTTTTAGGCTTATCAACAAAGTTAAATAGCTAACTCAGTCAGTGCACTTTGTTAAGACATTAATTTTTTCGGTTGCCCATAAAGTCGTCCTTTATTACAAAGATCAAGATATCAACACTAGATCATAGCCAACTGCGATAACCATTGGAAATTTTACTGTGGAAGGGAAAAAAATTTTAAATCTATTGAAATTAATGTGGATTTAAAATTTTTTCTAATCCAATCTTGTAAAATTTAAATGACTTTTTCCCGGTTTAAAATTTCACATAATTTTCTATGAATTTTATTCTATTAGTCACTACTTAATATAAAATATATTTTATTCATGAACACAAGTTAATTTATAATATATACTAATTAAATGAGTGATACTTATTAATTTTATTATTAAATTTTAACCTTTTTTTAATAAAATAGATTCTGGTTTAAAATTTTGAGAATTTTTTTTTTTTCAAAGTATCTAATAAAAAAATGCAATCACAAACGTGGTATAATATGAAATTTTATATTAAATATATTGAGAAAAAATATATTTAAAAAAAAAATCAACTCAAGTCTTATCTAATCGTATCAATGATTTGAAAAGTTAAAAACAATTAAAATTTAATTTTATATAATAATTTATTTATTTCCGATAACAAACTTATCAAGTAAGATAATATGTCTGTAAGTAAGGATACATTATTTGTCAATGGAAATATAATTATTCTAGGATAGTCATCAATGGCCCACTCACATCGATCGGAATGGCTTAAACATTCTAATCGTGCTTGAACGAGTACTGATAACTATTTCAAACGACTTTGCTGTCCATCATGATATATAATTCAAACTTCAACATTATTGATAGGATCGTCCTTTCGAAATTTTTCTTCCGGTCAATGAGTTACGCAAAATATTTTTTGTCTGTAATATTTATTCAATGGAACCAGTAAATGATACGACCGTTATTATAAAATTAATATTCAGGGCTCATTAATGAAACAAATTAATTTCTATCGGCTAAAATTTTAAAAATGAAATTCAAAGAAAATTATCATTTCCTTCAATTGTTTGTAGAATTGATAATTGAAAAATTTAAATGACTTTAAAATATCAAACTTTGTATTTACAAAAAAACAAAAATTTTGAATTGAGGAAGTAATTAAGTCAGGTCATCAAGTTTTTTTTTTTACAAATAAGAAAAGGATTTCTTGGCGCAAAAAAAATTTTACATTATGAAATAAAAACAAAAATTTTCTTAGGAGTAAAAAAAATTTTTCTTATTTCAAGAAAATTTTTGCATTCTGAATTAAAGACAAAAATTTTCTTAGGATTCAAAACAATTTCTTTGCGCAAGAAATTTCCTCTCCAAAAAATTTTTTCTTGTCTCAAGAAAATTTTTATACTCAATTTATAATGCGAAAATTTTCTTGGGGCGAGTAAAAATTTTTTACGCCAAAATATCTTTTTTTTCTGTACAAAGTTCAATACTAATAATACATGCATTTAAATAAATAGTTAATTATTTACAGTTACTTATGAATAGAAAATGTTAAAATTTATCAACGAAATATTATCAGATACTACAAAGGGAAAAGTGATATAAAACTGGATAAAAGCCCCTTCCTTGGTGGATAGTGACGCCCCCAATGACCGCGCCGTTGATCAATACGGCGCTCAGAACGACGCCGGTTCATCGAATATCCCCAACAAGTAAGTTACTCAGTGTATTTGCTGTTTACTTGCTGTTTTAATAAAAGTCTGAAATAAATATAATAAATGTATAATGAATAACTGTTTACTTTACTCATATAGTTATATATCAAAGTCGATTAGTAATTAAAGTATATACTTAAAATTTAATAAAACAACCCAGCATATTGTGAATAACTATTGCGGAATTGACCCACCCTCAGAATGGCGAAGGTGAGTCTATATTTTATTATTCATTATATTTTAAAATAATATAAAATATTGATAGTATGTTCGTATATTAATTCAATTAATTTGTTCTTAATGAAATAATTATTCATAATTTAAAAATCAACATTGAATATAAATAAAAAAAAAATGTTCATTGACCTGAAGTGCCTGAAAAATTTCCAATGAAATTCGCTTATTACAGTGATTTTGTAATTGTCGAGGCATGCGCGTGTTATTTAATCTGTCAGAAGCTCAACGACACCAAGAAATAAAATAAAAATAATAATAATAATAGTGTTAAAATAAAAGCAAAAATATTGTCGTCTAAGTACTGATTATTAAAACTGACAGCTCTTTCTTTTATTTATATTTTTTATAATCACGCTCTATGACACATGCAATGGTGCGTATTTTAGTATAATATATATTCAATTAAATATCGCGTCTAGTTAATGTAGTATGCAATATAAGACCAGGAGACAAGAAAGTTTTAAAAATAAGTATTTATAAAAAATAAAAATTAGCGAATAGATGTTGGATAGAATGATCGATCGAGCGAACGTGCTGGCGTATCATAGATGACCTATAATGTAGATCTATGAATATATCTATATATATATATATATATACATATATATAAACCAACATTGCATACATATGACACTTGTGTATGAATGTATTGTATATATTTATATACTCGGAGAAAAAAATATAGGGAACTTTAGTTAAAATTACTAAATGAATATTGTTAACATAAAATGTTACTGATGTGTCATTTTTACATATTTACTAATTTTTATTATTTAAATATAAAAATAAATATAAACTGCATTAGTAAACTTTACTATTATTTAGTGAAATTTATTATCCACAATAATAAATTTTATTATTTTAATAATGGAATTAAATAAAATGAAATATTTATTAGTTTTTCAACTTATTATTATTATTATTTAAGACACGTGTTTTAGCGTTAGTGATTTTTTTATATTTAACAATCACTTGACTTTACCGAGATTCGAACCCTGATCTCCCGCGTGCGCATTCTGCCCCCAATCTACCGGTCCAATGTTTCTTTTTAACAAAAGTCTGTGAACTTGTAATACATTTTCGCATACGTTATCTCTACGAATTGTTAATTTTATTAATTTGCTTTGGAAAATTTACAAATTGCTTAGAAATTTTCAGTTGCTGTATAATATTTAATACTACGGTAATCTGATTTTAAAAAATTACTATACAGATAATAGCTTTTCCATATTGTAAAATATTTAATACTTTTAGTTGCACGCATAGAAAAAAACAGATTTCTTGGAGCAAGAAAAAAATTTTTTCACCAATAAATTTTTTCTAGTCCTAAGAAAATTTTTGTCTCCAATTTATAGTGCAAAATATTTCTTGCTCCGAATAATATTTTTTTCTGTATGCCAATGAAATAGTAATAAAAGTAACAATATAACAATATTTCAGATAAAAATGTAATGTTAATTAGCATTTTGTGATTTTTATCATATATTTAGTAATGAATAATAAAAATAGTGGAATTAGTAATTCTCACTAGTATTTATTACTAAAATCTATTAATATAAATATTTTTGAAAGCCGTTTTCTCCGTGAAAACTTAGAAATTTTCGTCAACTATTAAGAAGCAGCGCTTTGAGTCGTACTACACCGTGTGATTGCCAAGTCTTTATAAATTACATTAATACTCTGTACTGAGCTTACGCATCGCTGCTTACGATGGAACAAACGGTGTAAGTCGCGGTTAGTAGCGAAGGTCGTGCTGCTACAAACGCTTCGGACACTCGGGCTTCGACATTACTCCTCCAACTACTTAGCGTTAATAACCAAGTATAAGTAGAAATCAGTGTTTACTCGGTGATGGCCAGCCAGTCTAGTCAGTCACATTTAAATCTCGCGGTTTATTTATATTATTCATAATCGATATTTTAAAAATATTTCCTTGAATAAAAGTGTAAAGTTATCGTCCGTGATAATGCACAAGGAGACTTTACACACTGACATATAGATAGACAGTGTCACTGTGAAATAAAATACTCAGTGCAATGCAATGTTGAGGCCAAAAAGCAAAAAACATGTGGTGGTTTTTAACAAGTATATGTAATATTAAGTAGTGTAACTCTAGTTGCCGCGTCGACAACACGACGTTTATATATTAGTTTATTTGTGAAGATGCGACGTCAGGTCAATTACATAAGCTGGAGCTTCATTAATTTAAGTAAATATTTATATATTCATATTTTAATTACTTAATAATTATAATTATCCGTCGATTAATTTGTTTACACAAAGATAATATTCTTATTGTATAATTTAAAATTTAAAATTTCGACCGAGCTTAGCAATGTACTTTTGTTTATTTATAGATTATCTATGTTTATATATATAGTGAATGTATATAATTTTTTTATAAGTAATAATTGTACTATAAATTACGAAATTATTTAAATATGCTAATGAGCTGAGATTCTGAGTGCAAGCGATGTTATGAGTGTGAGTTAAAGGTGGATATTTTAAATATACATATTTTCCTTACATACTTGTATTAAAGTTACCGCGGTTGTTGCAGCCATTGCTTGTGCAAGTATCAGAAAGAGCGAGAGAGATAAACTAAACAGGTGGAATAATGTATTGATAAGGTGTAAGATGACATAAAATCATTAGACTTTGGTAGAAATTCATTATAATTGTTGACGTGTCCAAAGTATTTTATTTATCAATATCTTTCGACATATATTTATTTTTAGTTTCTTATCTTTTTATTTTTATATTACAAGTTATTTATTTTAAAAATATTTTGAAAGATAATTTATATTTATAAATGTTCAATTTCTAATAATAATAATAATAATAATAATAACATATGTTTTAAGTTTCCGTATTGTTAATTGTAGTTTTATATATTTTCTTAGTGTATGTAATGATTTAAAAAACACAAATTTAAAATGAATAGAATGAAAGACGCGTGCGTGCGAGACGAGTTGAATTAAAACGTGTGTGCGTGCGGATTTACGGACTGATGAACGCACATCAGAATCTCTATGTAATGTGTACTTAATAACATTTTAAATTGAATGTACTGTTGATTGTTAATACATATATATGTATTTACACGTATATCAACGTCGTTGCAAGTCGGTGGATAGTCTAGAATTATATCCGGTCAGAAATCATTGTCAATAAAACAAACTGAGAGTCAAGGCTTTTAATTAGCATCAATAACGTCTTATTATAATTTTTAAATTATTTATCGTATTGACATTTGACTTTTTTTTTACATGACTTTATAATTACTTTTTTTTTTCACTGTAAAGAAGGCTAGTAAGTAAGAATAATTTAATTATGAAATAATATAAAAAAAATGACATTTGATTGGATACTCTCATAAAAAAATATATAAATGTATATAAAATATCTATAAAAAATATATTTTTAATAGCTACTTTTTGACCGATTTTCGAATATGTTTTAAATGTAATTTAAATTATATTAAAAATATATCTTAGAATATATAAAAAAAATATATTTTTTTTTTTATGTTATTGGTTTAATCTCTCTAAACATGAATTAGTGAAAATAGTGAATATTCACTTTTTTCACTAATTCATGTTTAGAGAGATTAAAAATATATTTTTTATATATTTTAACATATATTTTTTTTTATAAATTTTTTTTATGATCCTGAAGTTAACAGACAATTAAAATTTTTTGACTTTTCTTTGAACAATTAAACTTGAAAAAAAAAAAAAAAAATCTAAAAATATGCACATGTAGAAAATTTAAAAGACTATAAGTGCAATTTTTTAAATATTTTTTTTTTATAATTTATCATTTTTTAAAAAATTCAAAAACTACTAGACGTTTGCTAAATGCAATATCCAATTTTTTTCATGGGGGTACCCTTGATAATAACTATTTGACACATGAGACGGCTCGTTTTTGTGTCAAGCATGATATCTATGATTACAATAGATAAGAACATAAGTAAGCATAGGACACACGAGTAGGCCGATTCATTCGTGTAATACATCACAAGTTAGAATATAACGGAGTAAAATAAGAATAAGAATACAACGTTAGGTAGGCGGAGTGAATTAGCACGAATTACCGCCTGCAATTGAATGAAATCGTGTTAGCTCTCATCATACATTATATACAATATACATGTAGCCTACTTATTATTCATTTAACGATGCGTCTGCTGTTTTAAATTCTTATATACTTTTTTTTTTATAAATAAATTTTGAATTTTTCAAAACAACAACAGAATAATCAAAGTGGGGAAATATTTAAATAAAAAAAAAATATGGTAATGCAGGTACTTGTGGCAAACAATAGATTAAATCGGCATGACATAAGCATTATTATCGACCTTGTTTATTTTTAATTCATAGAATTTCACGGCAATGATGCGTGTAAAGTATAATGTAATGTTTACAAGTAATATATATGGTAGGATATGTGATTGTAGAAAGCCGTTAGTCGTGAAACGTCGATTGACGAGGCTAACGGCCGTTGTTTAAATCCATGGTAAATTTATACTGTAACATATTTATATTATATTGGATACCAGATATATAAATATATTCATTTTATATACATCTAATTTGAGTCTAAGTAGAATTAGATAAAGCGCATGCGTTTTGTGTGCGCGCGTCGGGAAGTTTAAAGTACAAATGCCCTGAATCGCGTAATATATACCTCCAAGTTAAATTAATCTAAGCCAGTTGGCCAGGTTATCGTGCGAGCAAATGAACTCTATACACGTGATTGCAAATTCGATATATTTATCTTGTAAAAAAATTAACAAACAGGAAGAAAAATTTTAATTTTTATCCAAACATTAGCTCAGTAATTTGTGTTTTTTTTTAATTACTATGATAATTATGTATCTCTGATTATATATCTGGTTATGTTGAAGGTGATAATAATAAAATGGGTCAGTGTTGCCAGTAATTAATGTAATTGTTAATTTTTATAATTTACAGAACACTGGTGAGAGCAGAATACCGGTTTCTCGGGTACCGCGTCCGTCTTTTTTGTTGAAACCCAAGATTGTTGGCCCGTCAAAACATACTCCCATTATAAATCCAGCTCCTGATCACAAGCGAAAATCAATTATCACAGGATGTTTTTCTCCAATTGATCCTGATGAAACTATTTTATTGAGAACACCTAGAACATGGACGAGCGATAATAATTATACTTCAATACCATCAGATACAGGTTTTACAAGTTTTTATATTTATTTATTTATTTATTTAATATTTTCATCCGCGATTATTAATTGGATACTTGTTTTTATAGCGAAACGCTCTGACACAATATTTAAATCACCTGGAGTATGGAATCCTGATAGTAATTTACAACATGATTCACCGTCACAACGAAAGGAAGATAAATACTTTAAGTATGTTAATTATCACTTATCAAGATAAATATTGTCATTTTTTTTTCATCGCATAATTAATATAACTTTCTTTTTCTTTTAAATTTCTAGTAAGTTTTACGATTCATCGAGTATGATCGATGACATCGGAAGTAGTTGTCTAATTGACTCGTCATCGAGTAGTACATTTGATGTTAGTGGATCAAGCTGCTTGAATACATCGCAGCAGTACTTGGTGCTGAACAAGCAAAATTCGTTCGAGCATGACGAGAGCCTGGGAATACTGACGCCTGACCAAATGACCGACTTTACAATAGCATTGGGTTGCTCCCGGACGCCCTCATATGAAAATCTCACTGGTTCTAGAGTTGCTGTAACCTCATCATCTTCGTCACGCGCTTCCAGACCTACAAATATTCCATTTGTGGTTGATGTTGATGTGCCGGGTAATTTTTGCGAACGCTCACCGTCATTAGAAGAATTACCACTTGATGATTCAAAGCCACTCGACGTAAAACTTATTATTGATCACCAAACTGCCAATAACACAACAACAACAGCAACAGCAACCGCAGGAATTTCAAGCGTTGCAGTATCTAATGCCTCATTGCCAATGAGTTTTGTTACTTCGGTAACAAGTATTACAAGTCTTGAAGCTGGTTATCAAGGTGACGGTGAAAATTCTCGACCGGCAAGCCGTGGTCCAGATCCACCATTAGTTTTACCAGATAATTTACCGGGTTCTTGTCAAGCTTGTCGACTTCAAGACCCTATGACTGATTCAGATTTTTTTACTGAGAGTGACGCAGACGCTCATGAAGATATTGGTAGAGGCGATCGTCGTGCTCAAGTGATTGATGGTACACTTTTCTGTGCACCAGCTGGTCGTCGGTGTCCGAGCTTCGCTGGCGAAGAAATGGACTCAAGTGGAATATATTCAGATCTTGATAAGCGGCATGACGAACGTTATAATCTAGAAGAGCCATTAAGTGAAGATCATACTCCTGATACTGCAAATACTGGTGATACCCCAGATACTCAAGTCTCTCCTAAATCCCGGTTATCACCGATTCTTAAACCTGAAGTACCGCAAATTATCACTAATTACTTGCAGGTCATTATCTTTAATTATATTTAATTAAAAACTAACAACTGTTAACACTATTTATTATTATTATTATTATTATTATTATTATTATTATTATTATTATTATTATTATTATTATTATTATTATTATTATTATTATTATTATTATTATTATTATTATTATTATTATTATTATTATTATTATTATTATTATTATTTTAAACAGGTACCAAAGAGTCCAGAAGATATGTCTATAGAAGCAACCCCGGAAAAAAATGAAGTTACGGTGATCCACGTAGCAAATGATAGCGTTGAAAGATCATCGACTCCAAAACTAATAAATAAATCCGATTCAACTGGGCTGAAAAAATACAAAATGCCGAAAAAAAATGTCGCATCTAAAATAAAGGCCATGATTGAATGTGGCGTAAAAGAGGACGTTAAAGAAACACGTCGGGTCTCAAGGTCTCCAAGAAAGAGCGGCCGTTGGGACGCGGTTATGAGCAAAATTGAAGCCGGTAAAACTGAACAGCGAACGAGACCACCTCGGAAAGAAATAAAATCGCGAATTTTACAAAATCTTGTAGCAACGTCTTCGTCTTCGTCCTCCTCATCTACATCTTCATCTTCTGCTGTCACTGTCGCTTCCGCAAAACGTTTGCCCGGTGATGCGAATAATAACAGCAATGCAAATAAAGACAAAAGGTATTTTATTATAAATATTTATTTTACAACAATACCGTAGACAAATTATTAGTTAAATTACCCCGAGGTCAAGGGTCAATAGGTCTGATTAAAATTTATTATTATTATTATTATTATTATTATTATTATTATTTAAGGAGAACAAGAATACGGCAAAGTAATGCATCGCCTACCCAAGAAACTGCTCGTAGTTCAGTTCGGAGTTCAATGAGCGATATCAGCAGTGCTACAAGCAAGGGCACAGCATCCAGTAAGTAAATAAAAAATAAAACCCTGTTACATAACTCGTTAGAAAAATAACACGTTGTCGTTAACTATATAATATCTTGTAAAGTATTTTGCCCTCTCGCGATCCATAAGATATAATATGATGGCTAGTCTCCAAGCCCTTCGGTTCTTCTCGGCGATGCTCGTGATAGTTCGTGGTTCCAAGTCTCTTTTGCTGTGCGGTGTTCGGCGGCATGCGCTTGGCTGGTCTGTTCTTTACGTTGAACGATTCAGTCATCCCGAGTTTCCTATCCAGGTCACTCGAGTATTAAATCCTTGGGACTCGGGGATCAATCGAGTTCACTGAGTGCATTGTCACCAATTGACCAGTACAAAATTTATATTTCACATAAAATATTATACCATCAGTTAAATAAATTTTACTAGTTAAGAAAATGTGAGATGAATTTATTATGGAGACAGAATACAGACTCGTTCAATAATAGATCGGTGCTCCAGTTGTTTAAATTTGAAATAATAACATAAACTACTACTGTATAGTTTAACGTCACACATACAGTATAAGACGCAAGTGCGAATAGGTCAACGGCATATACACGTTTATTTCCGGCATTGCTCCTTCCCTCAATCTGCCATAATCTTCCCGTTGGTTCTTTGTTGTTAAATCCTTCTCCACCACCGCAAAACTCTTTACCGTTGGTTTCATACCCGGTCTCTCCCTCCAATTCTCCCTGTCCGGGAGACAGGTGTAGCACCTGGTCGCCACGTGCTTGATCTGCCAAGGCCGACGGGAAAAGGGTGTACCAGAGATAGCATTCAGTTCTGTGGTACCACGGTGTTCACTTCGGTTTTATATCCATACCCACATATGTTCAAAAATAAACTCTAAACTCTGATATGTTTGTTTATAAAATAATAATGACAATTAGTTTGGAGTAGTAAAGTATTTGATTCAAGTGATTTAAATAAAAAAAGAATAAACAAACCGGATATAATGATCTTAGTGTTGATATTTTAATATGATGTTGATGGTGTGGTGCAATGCGACATATGCGAGTTATTCAAACGAAAAGACCAAAAGAAACAGGATGAGAGAAATTTCGTGCCGTGAAACTAAACGAATCTGTCAAGCCATTGGGTGATTGGCCGAGCTAGATACCTGTACAAGAATTTGTCTCAGAATAGGCACCAAGGGCAGCTACAGACAATGTAGGCTATTGCTTGTAAAGCTTCGTGGCATTGGCTCGGAGCAAATTCAACGGTCAAGGCAATTAGATGTCCGATTATTTAAATTTTATCTCAATGTAATATAATTATTTTATTATTATTGATAAACTTTTAAAGTTTTTGAATAATATATAAATATTGTTGATGGTCAGAGGATAATTTTTTTATATTAGAGATAATAGTTTTTACCGGTACCGTTATTATGGGACAGCAGGGGTCGAAGGGCAGAAGTGCCCCAGTAAGAGCTGACTTAGTAAGAGAATCAAAAATAGGACTCGGAAGTTTTAAAAGAGGTATAAAAAATTATAATGTATTTATTTAATTTATGTCGTGATATTTTTTTAAAAAATCTTACGCTATAAACACCGTTATAATGTACTTAAGGAGCTAAATATATATATTTATCCGCAATAGAGTAACTTTTCAACAACCTGAAATCTTTCTCATCGAGGTCGTCTATTTTAATATTCTGGCGTACAGTTTAGCTACACACGAGTATCATTCAAATTTCCTGTTTATTTTTCATTGGCACTTAATGCCGGGCTCCTTCTTTTTATCTGTTTAATATTTTTCATCAGATTATTATCGTTACTTTACGGGTTAAATATTTGGCCCAAAAGACTAAATCTGTTCGAAATAAAACACAGAAAAAATGAATTTTTTTACCCAAAAAATTTACTTCCGCCAAAAAATTATTTTTTTCTGGGTGCAATTCAATCCAAAGTGGCGTAAATTTGGCTGAAATTACGCTAAGGCCGTAGAATTTTATTGAAAACAAGCCGATAAATTGAATCGGTTTATTTTCGAGCATAGTATTTTTTTTTTTTTTTTTTTTTTTAAATAAAATTATAGATCTTGAAGAAAAATTTAAAGCAACTTAATATAGAACAGAAAGTTTTTGGTCAAGTCATTGGCTGAATTTCGGCTGATAAAAAATTTTATTGTTTTTTTAGCTCGAAATTTTTTTCCGTGTTTCTTATTTTGAATTTATTTCAGAACGATCACCTGCTAATATTAATCAACAGCGAAGAATTGTTAATGGTCGAGGTAGTCTTAAACAAAATACACTCAACAATGATGCAAAAAAAGCTTGTACACTTGATTTATCACCACTTAATCTTGGTCAGTATTTAAACTTTTATTTTTAAAATAAATTTTATTTTTTATTTTTGAATATTTCTTTGTATATTTATAGATAAAAGCCCAACACCTATTCGTAAATCATCCTCAATAAGAAGAGCAACAACTCTTACTAATGGTGTTGGTGCCAATGAAAAACAACAAAATGGATCTGGATTAATTAAAGGTGTGTAATTAAGTTATTATTATATTAATAAATAAATTTATGTAGATGTGGTGGTACAAATTTTGATCGTGGGAGCATCTATTAATCGTGTGAAATATATAATCGTCCTTATTATATTTCCCAGACTAAAAAATTTAAATGCATACATCACATCATACTCTCAAACTCGGTCGGACGTTTTCGGTACAATACGAGTGGGTGGGTAATGGATAATATAGAATATAACAGGGTCGAGTAGGGTAAAGGGGACGTGTTGTATGAGCATGTTAAATTTTATGAAATATAACCAAGTATATATAATTTTGCTGTTGAGTTAATTCAGTCAAACCGCGTACGCCGTACTACTAACTAACTTTATATATTTATATTATATATGTATATTTTCAATTTATAAATTACACAGAAAAAAAATCTTGTAGCGCACAAAGTTTTTACTTGACGAGAAATTTTTCTTATAAATTGAAAACAAAAATTTTTTTATGCGAGAAAAAATTTCTTGCGCTAAGAATTTTTTGTTTTCAATTCTTAATGCAAACCAAAGTTTTGCGCTAAGAAATTTTTACTAGAACTGAGAAAACAAAAATTTTCTTGGACAAAAACTTTTTTTTAGTTAAGAAAATTTTTGTTCCAAATTCATAATGGAAAAAAATTCGTGTCAAGAATTTTTTTGTTTTTAATTCTTAATGCAAACCAAAGTTTTGCACTAAAAAATTTTTACTTAAATCAAAGAACAAAAATTTTCTTGGGGTAAGAAATTTTTTCGTCTAAAGAAAATTTTTATTTTAAATTTATAATGGAAAAAATTTCTTGCGCCAGGAAATCCATTTTTTTCTGTGTATCATTCTGACATACGTTTGCATATAAACGAGTATTGCAACTTTCGATCGTTTTTGTCACGCCATTGCCTTACAGTTACTGAAACATTACTATGCAATTGATATACTAGTAACAGATTACTTCCGGTAGATGAGTTAGTGTATCCTTATCAATGCAGTACTACGATTTTTTTTTCGATTTATTATTTTATTACTCATATAAATTTTTTTTATTTTTATATTTATTTACGGTCATTTTAAATTTTGGCCTTGGGTATCGCGTTAAATGAACTGCGAAATTGGTATTTCCGGTTATTAAAATCGACAAGTTGGTGCCTTACAACTTATTTATAAATAACTTTACACAAATTACTTATTTTTATTAATTTTATTATTCATTGTGCAAAAAAATTATTTGTTCTAAAAATTTTTCCAATTTCCGTTAAAAAAATTTTTTTTTGTATTTATAAAAAAGTGTTTATATTTTACATTTTTAAAAACTTTAAGTTAAGGAATTTAAAAAAAAAAGTTAGAGATTAAACAAACCGGGAAAAAATATTTAAACTGTTGAAACACGGATACTTCTTGTAACATTTTTAAGTAGATATTTACCATATTAAAATGTTTACTTAACGTCTAGTGAGTAATAGGGCGATAGTCTAGTTTTCGATACTGAGGATTTTAATAAAATTTTTTCTATTATCTACATACGAAATATAAACTTTCAATGCAACCTAAATAGCCTATATTTAAAATAATTGTAAGATGATTTCAATGAAATATATAGACGTCGGACAATTGATTGGTCGGTGCGCTTAAAGTTTAACTACAAATAAGTAGGGATAAGTCTTGCTTTAAATGCGTCCGAGTGTCTTTGTAAATTTGGCAGATTATCAGCAGTTTAAGTCGCCGTACCGTCAAGGAATAAAATTAAAACGACGTAAAAATGAAACTAAAAGATATTTTTGTAAAAATCATTTTTTTTTTATCTAATTTATATCGTATGTATTTTAATTAAAATAATCAAATAGATATTTAATATATATATTGAAGTGATTGTTTGTTGTACCAATATATACTATGACCGATGAGTATCGAAAAAATAAGTGACTGCGAGTTATCAGTGATGGCATTTGTTGAAATTATTACAGATCGCATTATTAAGGAAACAACTGCAAGTCCTGTGATTTCACCGAGGGTAAAAAATATTGAAACTCGTCATCAAGAAGCACAAACTACTGATATTAATAATGAAGCAAAACGTACTGATGATATTATTCAAGCTTTATGTATTACCGTACAGTATTTAACGCAACAGGTAATATTTTATTTTTTTATTTTTTAAAAGTGGAACTAGTTTAATTTTTATCTAATGATTTTTTCTATTGATTATGAAAATTTAAATTTTTAAAATTAAAAACTATCGGTTATTGAATCTTAGAGATTACATCAAGGTCTAGTTGGAGATAAAAATATATTTTTTTTTAAGTATCGACCAGATACTAATGACTTTTTTAATTAACGACTTTTGAGGTGTATTGTAAAAACAATTGAATACACTATAGTATGTTTTATTTCTATAAAAAATTTAATAGATGGTTGTATTGTATTCAGTTTAAAATTCTGTGGAATAATAAATTTTAAACAGTTTTTAAATTTAAATAATGGAAAAGGTAAAAAAAAAATATGGATTTATAGGGAGATTGAAGTTAGCCGATATCTAATAATTTTTAGAATTTTTTTTAAATGATAAATTATAAAAAAAAAATATTTGAAAAAATTGCGCTTGTAGCTTTAAAAAGTTTCTAAATGTGCATATTTTTATTTTCAATTTTTTAAAAATTTATTTGTTGAAAAAAAAATCCAAGTGTTAATTGTTTGCTAACTTCAGGATCATGGATTTATATCTGTTTAAAAAGTTATAATTTATTTTACAACGTAATTAGTGTAATTGTTTTTTTCGATTACAACTCAACAATTTTTTTTTTAGTACTGTAATTATTTTAGTCGAAAAAATTTAATTACACAAAAAAAAAATTTTTTTTTGGCGCAAGAAATTTTATTTTTTTTTATGCAACAGTAAAAAAAAATTTATATATTTAAATTGTTGATATTTATAATTATTTTTACAGCTTGACGATTATGCAGCGATGACCCAAACAAAATTATATAATTTGAAAAATGCTTATGGAAATTTGGAAGAGACACTTGATAAAGAGCGACGAGACCATGAAAAAGAAATTGATGAACTTCGTATGCGCTGTAAGTATCAAAAAAAAAAAAATAATAATAATATAAATGACAGCAAAATTTTTTTTCATTAATTTCCAATTTTAAGTTTTATTAATTATAATCAAGTAAAAAGAATTTTGGTAATTTTCAAAAGGGTTCTTCTGTTCAAGAATTCAAGAGTAAAAAAAAAAAAAATTTTTTTCATAGTGATATAAAAATAAAATTTTCTTAGGGCTAGAAAAATTTCTCGGTGTAAAAAATTTTTATTTGCTCCAAAAAATTTTTTCTTGTTTAAAAAAAAAATTTGTTCTCAATTCATACTGCAAAAAATTTCTTAGGGCAAATAGAATTTTTTTAAAGCGAATTAAAATTTTTCGCGCCAAGAAATACTTTTTTTTTATAAAATGTCCCATTGCTTTGCAATTGAGTTGTGCAAAAAAAAATCTTATACTTTTTAAAATAATATGTCGTATCTATGTTTTTTTTTAATAACATAAATTTAACAATTTTTTAAAAAATAAAAATTTCTTAAAAATTATGAAGTTTGAAAAAACAAAAAAAAAGATTTCAATAATAAAAGAGAAAATTCAGTTTTTAAAAAATGTTTTCTGGAAATATTATTATTATTTATTATAATTTGTTTGTTAATTAATATTATATATTTTTTAGTGGAAGGAATTCATGAAGAACGAATAAAAGACCTTGAAAATGTACTGCAAGAAGAACGAGATGAATTTCAAGTTCGGCTTAAAACATCATTAGACAAATTGGCAAGAGAACACGAAGTAATAATAGACAGATTAAAATCCGAGCAAGAGTTGGAAATAAAAGCTAAAGAAAATTATTGGAATAGTAAACAAGTAGCATTAGAATCATTAGATATTAAATCAGAATTAGAGTCATTAAAAAATGAGTATGAATCTCTTAAATTAAGTATTAAACCAGTAATGTCATTTAAAAATACTATGATTAAAAAGTTAAAATATGAAATTGATAATTTAAAGCGGCAAGTTAATGATAAAAATAAATTAGAAAAACGTGTGAAAGAACTAGAATATCAAAAGGATAAGGAACTAAAAATATCTAAGGACATTATGATTTATTCAGATAATTCGCCATCCGAAATAGAGAGTACGCCATTGAGTAGCGACCAGGTGGCTGTTCTTCGAGCCGAAATTTGGTCTCTGAGATCTGTTTTAGAATTACGTAGTCAGGAAAATTCATCAATGAGAAGTGAAAATGATATTTTACGCCGTGAAGTCGAAGGTAAAGAAGCACTCGAGCAACGGGTTGAAACTCTCGAAGCTCGATGTGAAGATTTGAAAGCACAATTACAAAGTAAAGAATCTTATGAACGTCAAATCGCTCACGAGAATGAAATATTGTTGGGTTCATTCCATGAAATTTCAAAACAAAATAAACGTGTGACACAGAAAAATGAAGAACTCCAATGGAGATTAAGACAAAAAAGTGAAGTCGTAAGTGTTCTAGCAAACCAATTAGCGACACCAACACAAAGACTATCTAGATCACTTGGTCCAGAGCACATCGAGCACTCGATAACCGCGGAAAAAAATTCACCCGCTACATCAAGTTCCATGATTAAATTTATGGTACACAAAGGAGATTCAGTCTCATGGACACTAGAAATTGATGAGTCTTGTGATCCGTTACCTAACGCTGATTCCCGGCCAGCTGTATCACGACAACATTCACTCAGAAGAACACCGAGAAAGTCACTGGACATCAGAGCACGATCCAAAAGTGTATCGACAACGGACGTTGTTACCAATAGCAGTGACTGGACACCCAATTATAATTCTACCCCACGTTGTGCCCGTAGAAGACCACGCAGTGACCCTTCGTCCAACGCTATTGTTGCTAATCCACCGCTGGTGTCAACTAATGAATCTAATACTGGTCCCAGACCTCAAGAAGCTGGTGGTGAGGCCATGATTTCTGAGGAAACTGCTTCTGCTACCAGTAGCGAAGATGAATCATCAGCCAGCAGTGATCTTCCGCGACTACCCATGGGATTTGATTGGAACGATTCAGTTGAATAAATTATGCACTTAATCTTCCACCAATTAAAAATAATTTCTTTTTTTTTTTTAATTTTTCATTGATTTTCTATACGAGAACTGGATTAAAAATTTTTTTATTCGCCCGAGTGCATGTATTTAATCTATAACTTTTCATTAATTTTTTAAATTGAAAAACCATCGGGAAAAACGGGCAATTTACGGAATAAGTTTTTTTCACATTTTCCATTTTTTTTCTCTATAACATAAAATACGAAAATAATTTAATAAAAAAAACAAGTTATTTTTTTATCGGGTTTGTATATATATGTCATTATCAAAAGTTATGTTTAGTTATATTTTATATGTAAATATCACAATAATTTTTATCTTTTATTATTATTATTATTTTATTAATTTTAAGTAAAATAAAATTTAAAAAATATGATAATATATTAATTAAAGTCTAGATGTTGCTCGAATAAAGATATTTATACAAAATAGTAATATATAAATATATATAAACTTTGTCAGCCGTTTATGTTTAAAATTTTTTCGATGTGTATATCAGAGATAAAAATATAAACAAACAAATAAGTATAAATATATATATATAAATAAATAAATATAAATATAATTTATGAATTTTTCTATGCGTGATAATAATTAATTCTTATTATGATAATAAAACAAATTATATATTGATTTATTATTAATTATTAAATGATCTCTGATCAATTTTTGTCGCTGATAAAATGATAAATTTATGTCGTAAAATTTGGCAGTAATTAAAATATATACATATAAAAATATAAAAGAATATAATATAACAATCAAGCAACAAAAAAAAAACAAAGTATTAAAAGATGAGAACTTTGTTTTCTCTTGTACATGTTGGAGTGTAATATAATCAACTTTAAAATAAATAAAAGGAATATAATAAATATATAAAATATATTTTTTTTTATTTCATTTTTATTATAACAAAGTACAAAATTATTTTTACATATCTTCTAATATCGGTTTTATACTCGAGTGCAGGTTTGGTGGTACGAGCGATCCGTAGCGGATTCAAATTACGGCGTTTGGAAGAATTTTGGTAAAATATGGAATTTTACGGTAACGCAATATTTTTTACGGCAAACTTGAGGTAATTTACCGTCAAGTGAAGTATGCTCTGGTAGGTCTGGCAAAATTACAACAAAAGTGCGGTAACTTACGGTAAGTTACCGTAATTTGGATTCGCCAGAGACTGCACCGTATTTAGGCGAAATTTCGCAAATTACAGGAAATTGCCGTAATTCAAGTCAATTACCGTAAAAATGCGGCATTATAGGTAATTTACGGTATTCAGGATTCATTAGGGATATGTAAGTGTTGCCAACACACAAGAATATAAAGAATATAATACTCAATGTCACTCGATTTATACAGTAGTTCATGTAATGAACGCACGAAGAAAAACGCAGTAAGATGTCTAGTCAGCGTCATGGAGTCGGAATTAGAAAAATACTTTACTTAATTATTAATAAAAAATGTTAATACTTTATGGAATTGGAACATTTGTTTAATGGCATTCACTCAACAATACTTGACCTGATAAAAAAACGTCAACTTATGTTATGGCGTATGCATTAATAATATATGTAAGGTTATAAGCTGGCGCTGCATTGACCTATCCCGGCCACTAAAATCGACGTAGAAAATCTAATTATTGATCTAGAAGGCTAAAAATTGGTTTGGAAGTAGATATTGATCCCCTTTATCGAAATCAGGCAGACTATGAACTAAGAATCCATAAAAAAGCCATGCAGGGGGTCGCTAGGTGGTGAAAATGGGTGAAAATCGTGATCCCGGCCACTAAAATCGACGTAGAAAATCTAATTATTGCTCCAGAAAGCTAAAAATTGGTTTGGAAGTAGATTTCGATCCCCTGAATAGAAATCGGGCGGAGTATGAACTAAGATTCCATATGAAAGCAATGCAGAGGGTCTCTAGGTGTCAAAAATGGATGGAAATCTCATTATTTCAATAAAAATTTTTTATTTAAAATATAACTGCCCGATACATAAGGATGGACCAAGAACTGAAGTTGCCAACTATAGGCCTATTTGTATACTACTAAATGAGTTGAATGTTGGTCATAAAGTCCATGCTGTTTATACAGACTTCAGCAAAGCCTTCGATAGGGTTAACCATGACATCCTCTTAAGTAAACTCAGTGAATATGGTATACGAGGCAATGCCATGTTGGCTTCGATCTTACATAACTGACAGACAACACCAGGTACGTGTAGGTGGACATCTATCTGCCAAGTATAGTGCAACATCTGGAGTACCGCAAGGGTCTCATCTTGGTCCGATACTTTTCAACATATTTGTCAACGATATTGGAGTCAACCTCAGTTCGAATTATCTCCTTTATGCGGATGATCTGAAAATCTTCAGAGCTATAGAAAACGATTATGACATCCTAGTACTCCAACAAGACATAGATAAGCTTTCATTATGGTGCCGTAGAAACAAATTGGACTTCAACATAAAAAAGTGTGCGATCGTAACTTTCTCTCGTTCGCATACCAGCACACCGACTAACTACAAGCTTGATGGCGTCATAATTCAAGAGGTAGAGTCCATTAAGGATTTGGGAGTCATAATCGATAATAAGCTAAGGTTTACTCAACATATTGACAAAATTGTTCTTCAAGCTCTTAAGGTACTAGGTTTTATTACCAGATCTAGTAAGGATTTCACAAATCCCAATTCACTACTAAGACTCTACCAATCCCTCGTCCTGCCGATCCTGGAATACGGTTCCGTAATTTGGTCTTCGTACACTGATTCGGCGATAAAACGAATTGACAGAATATAGAAGAAGCTCTGCAAGACAATAGCATATCGATATGGACCATTCGGTCACGTCAACTCATCGGAAGATGTCTGCAGTCACTTCAAAATAAACAGTCTTCATGATCGCCGCAAGGTTGCTGATCTAATCTTCTACTACAAAGTAGTTAATGAGTTAACTGATACTCCTGATATTAGAAGCTGCTTCGAACTAGTGGTCACGGGTCTACCTCTGAGGCGAAACCGTTTGCTTAAAACAACTAAGTCTAACAAGAACTACGTAGTGAATGGCCCACATAACCGGATTGCCAATCTAGTAAATTCGCTGCATAATGAAATAGTGTTCCAGGGGGGATCTATAAACACATTTATATCCGCGATTAAATAACGTCTACTGCGGTTCCATTAGCGTAACTCAAATTGCATACACAGATTTATTGTACCCTCATTTCTTTCCAATATTTATATTAAAATTTTTAAAAAATTCTAATATTGGTAATTTTTGATGTATATTGCCGATTGGCATTATTACTTAAATAAATAAATAAATAAATAACTATTTTTAAATACCTAAGATTATTTCCATGCTTCATTTTATATGGTTAGTTCAAGTTTAAAATATTTTGAATATCGTGACTCCACCTAGAAACATGGCAAGAAAATACATTTTTATGAATTGTGCTTAATAATTCAAATAAATTAATCTGCCGTGAACAGTAAATTATATTTGTATCTTTGGGATCTGAATCATTGAACATATGTATCATCAAATATATGTGTTATAAGAATTTGAATAATTGGGATATGTGTCATCAGGATTACGGTAATTGATACATATAGGTAAACGGGATATGCGTGAAGAACTCCTACCCGAATTTGGACTACATGACAATTTTGACCAATAAGAAAAAATTGTATTGTAATATAAAATTTTATGAGAATGACTTCATCCAATCAGCGGCGTATTCTTCGGGCACGAGTTACATAAAATTTATCTATTACGATTATTAATTATTTATTTTCAAAATCATCATACAGCTTGAGAAGTTTTGCATCAGTACGTGGTTTAACTACTTTTAATGCATATTCAAAATGGTCTTTTGTTATTGTTTCATGATCGAAATTTTCTTGTAACGCACTCATTGCAGCTTCATTACATACTGCTTGGATTTCAGCACCGGAATAACCTTCAGTACGTTCTACGAGATAGTTAATCACGACACTTTCATCTATAGGCATTTTTCTAAATTTTATTTTAAATATTTCTTCACGAGTTTGATTATCCGGCAATGGCACTTTATTCTTTCTATCCAATCTTCCTGGTCTTAAGAGTGCCTATAAAACGAATTTTAAAATAATTAATTAGGTATTAATTTAAGCAAAAGACAATGAAGACAAGTAGATATGTATGGTTGTAATTAAGATCAATTATTACCGAATCTAAACGATCAGGTCTGTTAGTAGCAGCGAGAAGTGTAACATTTCCTAATTCAGTAACACCATCAAGTTCCATTAATAATGATTTTAAGACTCGTTCTTGTACGTCGCTGCCGTTGTCGCTGGATCTTCCACCACCGATAGCATCGATTTCGTCAATAAACACAATTGATGGCGCAACTTGTCTTGCTCTACGAAATACTTCTCGTACTGCTTTCTCGGATTCGCCAACCCACTTTGAAAACAATTCTGGACCCTAAAAACGTTTATTATTTTAATAACCCCCTCCACTTTGCGGGAAATTTCAAACTACAAATTGCGTTTTCTTATTCTTTACATTTTAAATTATAAATATCTCAATATAATGCATTATTTTAAAAAAATACTTTTAAGTATTACAAAAAAATTTTCTGGCAATTTTTCAAAAAAAATTTTGGTAAATCCAAAAGTACACGACTCTTAATGCTCATTTGCAAAAAATAAAAACTAAAAATGTACGATAAAAGTTTCAAGGACAATTTTTTTTTTTCCTTTTTATTACACTAGAAATTCAAATTTCGTTCTGAAAAATAGTCAGCTGTATTTCTTCGCGCAGGCGCGACTGGTGTGACCAAAGTATATGTAAAAAACATATATAGATATCCAAAAAATTAGTTAAGTTTTTTTTATTAATTATAATTAAACAGGGCCGAAGTAAACTTGTCGCACGCAAATTTACTTCGCCGCATGCAGATTATCGTATAACCCACAAAAATTTCACGGCAACAGTTGAATCAGCAAAAAGCTACTTGGGGAATAAAATAGCGAGCACTAAAACAGTACTCATATCGCATTAATAATAAAAAAAAAGTATGTTCAATTCGTGCGGTATTGTCGATTTCCCACACGAGCAAATGAGCGCTCTCACTTCGTTCGTGCGCTCAACTTTGCTCTCGTCAGCAATCGACAACTTACCGCACTAGTTGCACTATATACTATTTCATTTTTTTGAAAAAAAAAACTAGAACAAAAAATAATTCGGAATTATTTCTGAAAAGTTTAGAGAATTTTGAGAATTTAATCTTAAAAAATTTAAATTTACACGGAAAAAATAATTTTGTAGCGTAAAAAATATTTTGCATTTTGAAATAAAGAAAAAAATTTCTTAAGACTAAAAAATCATTTTTTTTTTGTACTTTCTCACTCGTTCATTTTTTTAAACTTTTTATGAATAAGTGAAAAATTTTAAATGAACTCTGTTAAGACACGCGAAAAAATTTTTTAAACCGGCCAGTGTTTCTAGTCTATAATTTTCAAAATTTCCAAATGAGCAAAACCCAAATTCTCGAGTTTCTCACATGAAAGATCTTCTGAATATTTTCACAACTTTTTTTTTGTTACACGGTAATATTAATGAATAATTGTACAATTAAAAAAAAAAAAAAATACCTTGATGTTGATAAAATTGAGTTTGCTCTCAGTCGCCAAAGCTTTAGCGATCATCGTCTTCGAACAACCCGGTGGACCATACATCAAAAGACCTTTTGGAGGCTTGATTCCGAGTCGTAAAAATGCTTCCGGATGTTTGAGAGGCCACTCAACAGCCTGTCGTAAGTTCTGTTTCAATGATTCTTGACCACCGATGTCAGACCATTTGACATTCGGCACTTCAACAAAAATTTCTTTCATCGCCGATGGTTTGACTAAATTCAAGGCAAAATTAAAATCACTAGCGCTGATATTTCGATCTGAGTCAATATTAGAAACTTTATGCCGCTTGATACCGGGAAGCTTAGCTCGGGAACAGAGCGCATGCAAATCAGCAGCAACAAAACCATGAGTTACAAATCCTATTTCATTCAACTCATCATCAGTCAAAGTGTTGGGAATTTTCGACAATAGTTTTTTCAATATCTCATATCGCATGCACGGAGTAGGTATAGGAATTTCTATTTCACGGTCAATTCTGCCAGCGCGTCTCAATGAACTATCAACAGAATCAAGTTTCGAAGTTGTCGTCAGCAACAAAGTACTCAGATCAGACTGCTGCAAATAATCAATTTCTCGTATCAACGTTGTCAGCAATTTTTCTGCTTCAGACGAACTTTTTTTAGGACACAATTTATCAATATCTTCAATAAATATCACACTTGGAGCTTGAGCTTTTGCTTCGGTAAATAAATCTACTAATTTTTGACTTCCCTCATTTGAATATTTGCTGCCTATATCACTAGCGTTTAATTCAAATATATTGACGTCATATTCGGACAATATGGCATTGGCTATCGTTGATTTACCGACACCGACTGCACCACACAGTAAAATTCCTTTATTTCCACTAATGCCTTTTAAAGCTGGCTTTCCCGATATGTCATCGAAAGTATCACGCAATTCATCTAGAAGTTTGTCATAACCTCCGAGGTCTGCAGATGTTATTTTACTTTTTTCTTTTATCGCTAGACTATTGTCACTGTCATTGACAACGGTCCATTTCGTATCAAATAAAGACAGGAAAAATTTTGATTCAGACTCTTCTATACTCATATTGTCTAGTTTATTAGCAAGATCACTGCTGGAGTCGTTTAATTCAGAGTTTTCATCGCGATCTCGAGTTATGTTGACTATTTTAAATAGTAAATTTTTACCGTAGTATGGAATGTGGATACGATTCCCAACACAAAAAACTTTTCTTTCATTAAATTTTCTTAGCATGACTCGCATTGCAGGTGTTAGTTTAGGTCTTGATTGCTCCTTTATGTATTCGACTGCTATTTCTTTAGCGAGCAGCGGATGGTGTAATCTTTTTACTTTTACTGGACCACTCACTTGAGATATCGTCATAGCTGTAAAATTATGATATGTAATTGATAAGTGAAATAAATTATAAAAGAATATTGAATAGTTTTTAGGTAACTTATGCCGAAGAATACGTAGCTTACTGGCTAAAGTCACCCGCATAAAATTTTATATTAAAATACTCTCTGATCGATCAAAAGTGTCATACATGTTTAATCATGTAATGGACAGAGCATGTCTCTACTCGTTGATTCAAGCCACTAATGAATCTATTGACTTTATTACTTGGCGACCGTAAATCTTAAATAAAAAAAAAAAAAGATGGTAAATTCAAGATTTTCTACAAATTTTTTGACACGCTAATCTTGGATAAATCCAAGGCCTCAGTCGATACTGTTGTCAGCATAAGCTCCTGGATCCTGACCTATAGAATCTAGAGAAATATATCGAAAATCCGGATTTGTCACCGTCTGAAGAAATCTATAGAAATTTTATAGGATTTTATGCATATTTTTTATAGACATCTGTCTCTCAATTACGGGACCAAAATCCCTAGACTGCATTTGCTCATTTCATTAATCAACGCTCGTATGTAGCAATGTAACATCAGTTGAATTTTATGACTTTATTATATCTCCATTAATTGATACGACATGACACCAAAGTTGACGTTTTTTTACTGAGTTAAATTTTGTCAACGGATGCTATTTAACAAATTATCCAATTCCATCAAGTAGAAATATTTTTGAATAATAATCAAGTAAATTATTTTTCTAATTCCGACTACATGACACTGACTTTAGACATCTTACGTTTTTCTCCGTGCATTCATTACATAAACTATTGTATAGATCTAGTGACCGAGTATATATACTCTCATATGATTGCAAAGCTCGAGTATAATACCGATTTTACAAGATGTATAAGTTACTATTTATGGATTATTATATTTACCTTTTTGTGTCAAACATACACTAGTTAAACTTTTGTCATCAGTGGGCCAGGCAGTCTTTATTATTTCATCAGTTTTGAAAGTTAAAATTACTTGGTCACCAATTGCAATCTGACATAATTCTAATGCAGAGTGAGACATAAAAACCAGATCATGTAAATCTCGTTCTGTAAGATGTTTTGGAAGCTCTGAAATCACGTTTTTTTATTTATTAATGATAATAAAAAAATTAAGAAACTGCGTTAATAAATATAGCAGACAATTGTTTTTTTTATTTTAAATAAACAATTTCAATGTCAATAAAAAAAGAATTTCATTTTTTTTTAACTTAATATTATTCAAAAAACATGACAAATTTTTCTACAAATACATTTTTTTTATAATAAACATCAGAGTGCAAAAAAAATCGTTTTTTTTTTTTACAATTTGACATCTAAGTTCTACAGTTTTACGCATTTTTTAAATTCTCTAGAAAAATAATCAAAGTTAAACAATTTTTTGAGGTCGCACAAAAACTAAAAATCTTGAGAATATAAAAGAAAAAAAAACTAAAATTTATCTTTAATTTTCTTTTTTATTACGTCAAAATTTTATCATTGAAAAATTAAATCATCTTTTTAAAATATGAATTTAAAAAAGTACACAGAATAAAAATTCGGTAATTATGGAATAATTGTACATTCGGTAAAAATAAATGATAACTCAAAAAATTTATTTTTACAAAATTGTCATCAAAAACATCAAAAATATGTATTTTTGCACTTTGTAATTGAATTTACGAATAGAAAATCAAATTTTCATGAATTAATGAAATCACATTCGTAAATGCGTCGAAAAGTAGAGTATTTTCAAAAAAAAAAAAAAAATTTGATGGTTGCATAATTTTTCGATTTTTTATGGCCAAAAATAGGTGGAGCCGTGATTGTAAAAAATTACCAAAAATTCTAGATTTACAGTTAAAACTTTGAGTTATCAGCTGTGTTCAGTATCATAAAATTATTTAGATAATTTTATGATTTAAATAAAAAAAAATTTTAACATTTGTACCTTTTGAACAATAAGTATCGATAGTACTGTATAGAATATAATTTTGTATATAATTATGAGCCCAGTTATCATTAGACGGAGGACATTCGGATTCATGGAAACCCGCGTCTTTCTGTGAAATCGTTGATTGACATTTGGAACAAGAAACCCAAGGTGTGGATAAACTTCTCCTCGATTTCGACATTTTTAGAACTTATAACACCTGTAATTGAAATAAATAATTAAAGTTTCATTTATATAAATGTAAAAAAATATTTAAATATTTAATTTGTAAATTTGTTAAATGAATTTGTAATTTTTAATATAACCTAAAAATTCAAATTATAGACTAAACTATAAGTATCATTACAATATTTTTTTATTCGATATATAGTCAGATTATTGCAAAAACAATTAATATTTGAAAAATTTAAAAATATTAAAAAATAAAAATTTTTGACATACCTCTTTGCTAAACTTTAAAATATATTTAAATTAGACATACACGTGGGCAGCGTGGGCTTTAATAACAATAACATTGCCATGTGTTATTGTCGATATTTTTTAATCGATTGTAAAGGATTCGATCAATCGAAAAAAATCGATTTCAATTTTTAAAAACGATTTTTTAACATCAGTTTTTTTAAAAAATAGCTTTCATTTAAGTTTGTTATGAAAATATAAATCTTGTTTCAAATTCAGAAAAATTATTCTTCGTTCGAGAAAATATATAGTAGATAATTAGGGATGGGCGATATCTATCGATATTTCAACTATCGATGTTTTTTTTTCTAAATTATCGATGTTTTTTATCGATATTTTTTCTTCAAAATGTGATTCTTGTTTCAAAATTTTTAACTGTTTTAATTCAAGAAATAAATTCTTTAACCAAAAAATTTACATTGTTATGAAAGAAAATTGTGTTACCGAGTGAAGTCAATAAATGTAGTTTGCTAACAATTCTCAGCAATAGCAAGTGTATCCATCTATACTCATAAATTTATTTTCGAACATAAGGTGTTTCGTATACAATAATATTTTTAGCCCTTATTTACGGCATAAATTTTTCTGAACCTCATGGGTACGTTTTACTCTTTTTCCATTCACTTGATTTATAAACGCATATTGATTTCTCTGAATAATCTAGACTTCGACTGCCCGTCGTTCCGAATAAATTTCATATTCGAATACTTTTCAATCGAGTGGAGTTTCTGGCGCCCCAGCTAATGTGCTCTCAAGCGTTAGCCAATGAGATGTTTGAATCAATGGCGGGAATTTGAAAAAAAAAGGCTTTCAATTTGTGATGAGTGGCAGCCGGCGATAGTCTAAATGGAGATCGCAGTATGTGAAGGACACTTGTATTAATCTTACAATATTTTTTAATATTTTTTGTTATTATCAATCATTTAAATATTTAAATCGACTCATCAATTAAATTATGACGAATACAACAGGATATTGTTTATTTAATACCGGTTTGTTGATTGTGTACATTATTTATCTTCAATCTGGTTAGTAGTGAGTCATAATTCTTCCAAGTTATTGGCATTGAGCAATGAATTATTAATTATTTAAATTTAAATATCTCTTTTACAATTCTATGTAAATTATCATTTTTTGAAATATTATATTTTTTTTTATTTACTTTTAGTTATAGCCGAAAGTAAAATAGAAAGTGCAAGTGATTTGGACCGAGAATTTGCAGACAAACCAACGCGTTCTTTCCATTGCTGTGCAAGACATGAAAAAAAAGTTGACGTTGGTTACGGCAAGTATTTTAATTTCCAAAAATTTGATTATTTTTTACAATAAAATGATCAAATTTGTTTCAAAATTAAAAAAAAAAGAGACAACATTAAGGTGGACCTACTAGCGAAATTTCCGAATTTAACTTTACTAATTACGTCTTAAATTATTACATCACTCGAACGATGAAAATCTTCTGAAAAATTGAGTCTTTTCGGGAGCTATAAAAATTTCTGCAATACAATTTGATTATTAAATTAAAAGAAATATAAAATTCTAAAATTCGGTTAGCCTTAATGCGTAGTATAATATGTCGAAGTTACACTGAAGTTCATATAGATTCATTAAAACCGGATGTATGAAGCTAACAACTTAACTATCAATATCAAATTACTCAATTGAAGCGTGCGACGTAGCTTTACAACTTGTCGTTGTAAAATTGGTCGTCCGGTTTATTTTAAAACATGTTGCCCTTCTGTATCTACACACACAGTAATGGCCTACTTTTATTAATAATTATTAGCTCATTAGTATTTTAATATTTTTAGGTGTATCAGGTGAAGTAATATCTATTGACTCAGGACAATGTAGGAGAGTTTGTCCTCGTCATGCTTCGGATGACCCTGGGGATGTTAGTAAACCTGCTGTACAGGTATTATTTATTTATAAATACTATATTTATCGAAATTTCAACTTTTGTTTTCGGTTAAAAATTATTTTTTAAATTCAAAGAGAATTTATCGAAATTATTAACAAGTTTGGATTAGTTATGAATCTCATAAAAATTAAAATCACAATTTTTTAAATATTGATCGTCAATGATTTTGTATTAATTTCCCGCTAAGAAAATTAAAAATTTTCAAAATAAAGGAAGTTATTGGTTCCGGTACGATTATCGAAAATCGAGTTTTCATCCGACCCTGACGTTAGCAAGGGATTGGGCACATTAAGGCTCAAATTCGTCTATATTTTGAAGTCAATCTGCCGAGTAGTTTATAAGTTATGAAAAATAAAAATAAAAAAATTTTTCATTAGGTTTTTGTTGCATAACTCGTCCACTGTTCGACCGATTTGTCTCAAATTAAATCAAAGCTAAGTTCCAAAAAGTCTTTTCGCACTAATACAGTAATCAAGAACTATGGCAGTATTTTTTTCTTAAACAAACGAATATTATCAAAAAATTGAGGCGTATTCGCTGGATTAGACAGTAGTGCATCAATGTGCAGCCTGTACTCTGCAATTAGAGATGTTGTGTCTAAGAAATACTCTGCCGAAAATATCTAATAATTCCTGTTAAATGAAAATTATCTAAAAAAAAAAAAAAACCATCATAAACAGAATATATATTTAAATTTATTAGAGATGTCCACCCCGTTCACAATGTCATGCAAGATCTTCACGAATGGAGAGGATTTCAACACTTCAAGGGGTTAAAATAGTTGAAGTCATAGATAGTTGTGACTGCTGGCATGAATCACGATGCCGACGAATATCTTTTGAACAACTGGTACATGCAGGGACACCTTATCAAGTGGCTATGGATGTTGGCCTTTGTTTGGGAACTTGTTCGAAAGGTTGTATTTTCATTGAAGGATATTATTTTTTTATATATTTATATTTATGTTTATACTTTTGTTTGTTAAATATTCAACCAGCATTGGGTTGTCGGCCTCTCAAAAATAGTACAATAAGTATAAAAGGACCAAATGGTTAGTGATGATTAGAATTTGAATTTATTAATTAATTTTATATAATTACTTTTTTTATGTTGTCAATTGTAAGGGGATGAAGTCTATCAAGTGATCAGTGAGTGTGGGTGTGCTAATAATTGCCATCGAATGGACCGGATTGAAAGTGTTCTCGACTACAGTCAACTTGAAATTAAACGAGGCTCCAATACGAGTGATGTTAAACCAATTGTTAGGGTATAATTATCATATATTTTATATATTCATGTTATATAAATAAAAATTAAATTTTATGTATGTGATATTTATTTAAATTTATGTTGTAGCATATAAATGTAGGGCACTGTGATGGATCATGTCCAGGAAATCGAACGGAAAAAACTTGTTTGTTACGAGATAAAAAAAATCCTACAAGATGTTTAGCTGGTTTATATTCGAAACAATATAAATGTACACCCGTACGATTTAAAGTACACGAATATAGGTAAATAATCCTTTTTTTTTTTTTTAACAATGTGCACTATAAAAAATTTTCGGAGTAACGCGGAGTAAATGATATTCTAATTATTCTATTCCCTTTGGAGTTAAATTTAAATTCTTACTCACTCCTGATTTTTGTAGTAAACGACACATCAAAAAATTTATGTTAATAACAATTATGTATAATTTTTATTTCCAGAACACGAAGAGGCTTAAAGAGAGAAATTATTGAAATTACATCTTGTGCTTGTGTATGAGTATAAAACATCTGTATAATATGATATCTTTTTAAAATATTTATGGTGAAAAGGTATAAAGCTGTACAAACAAGGTCAACTTTTAAACCAAGTTATTTTACGTATGAACATTTATTTTGTTTTTTACCTTGTATATAAAAAAACAATTCTGTTGGTTGGGTGTAGCAATAATGATAATAATAATTTCGTAACATCATTAAAAGAAATAATAAAGATCATTTCAAATCTCAAGGCCGTCCTCGGGATTGTTCAGAGCCACGTCACTATCTTCCTTCTTCTTCGTGAACTTTTTTTTTTTATTTTTATGAACTTCGCTATACCACATAGGGACGAGTTTGAGGAATAAAGAAATCTTTATCGTCGGTTGAATCTGTCAGATTTTTAAATTTACTGTCAACACTCAGCTTTTCGATAATCGAATCCTCATGGTCTTCGATCGGTATCACTCCGTTCTAAATAAATAACAAAATAAATTTTTATTTAAATAAATTAATAATATTTATAATAATAAATATAAGAAAGAAAAAGATAATTTGATATTTAATTTATGCCTCAACAATTTCTTCATGAAAAGCTTCAGCTAATGCAGGATTTATATTCTGCAATGGTTCGTTTCCGTGTCTTATGTACACTGCAATGTAACCCGGTTTATTATTTAAAATTTGAATTGGTTTTGAATCTGTTGAAATTTAAAAAATTTAATAACAATTATCAATACACTGAATAAAAAGTATTAATGTTAGTATATACTTGTATAGCCACTAAATAAAACAACAATTGCTATGACTAGTAAACTAATTGTTGATAAATTTGTGATAATCCGAGCCATTTCTGTGGTAAAACTGTAAGCGAGTCACTGAAACTTTTGTTCAGATTCAGCAGACGTTTATATTGCAGACAGGATGACCGGGCTGGTGGCCTTCTCCTTCCATACTCTTGTCCCATATTGCCGGCAAAAGTATTATAACTACCTTTAGGCTTCATTTTATGTTACGTCTATCAAAATCAAGATAAAATAGGAATCATCGGACACCGTAGCCTCTAGGTATATTCAACCTGCATGAATTTTTTATTGATGAGATGATCGTTTATTAATCGGTATCCTCATCGGTATTTATAGGATTGACGAATTGCTCATTCAATTTATCATTAATTATAATTATATTTACTTTTTTAATACCTCATTATTTTTTATTGTTTGTAATTTTATTTTAATGCAATTTTTTTATCAATTATTTTATTACTTGGAAAAATACAAAATTTTAAAAATAATTTTTTAAAGATTAAGCTGAGGAAATTTTTAAATTCTTTCTTAAATAATTTGTTAAAAGTTTTTTTAAATTTAATTACATGGGTACTGCAATTTATTGAATTGAATTTGGTCTAGTTAGATGTCATTGAACTTTATTAGATTCATTATTGTTCAAGTAGATATAATAAATTATATAGATCTAATGTAATGTAGTAAGATCTACTTGAATCTGACATAATCTGTCTGCAGTTATTTAAATACAAGCATTCAAATAATAGAGGGTACCCGCAGGGTGAATAAAATGCGTTCTAAAATTTTTCCAAAATAAGTTCATTTCGCTGAACTTCAAAATTCAGGACAAAATATGAACTCTGAAATGGTGATTTTTGGAACTTTGAAAATATTTATAAATACAAAAGAATTTTCAACTGAGTACTTTTTAGCTTTTTTTGGAATTTTTTAAGCAAAAATAATTTTACTTAAAAAAAAAACTTAAAAAAAAGGACTTTCAAATGAATTACAAACGTTTTTTGATTCTTTATTATAACTTTTGGAGAACACGGTCTGGAAATTGAATTTTCTTAGTTCCATAAATGATTAATTTAAAGTTCAAAATTAATATAAAATTTGGAAGTTGATTGTTATGAATTTTTTTGGAACGATCTTGTTTTACATGGGTACTATATAGTAATTTAATATATATTAAATTGCCTACTTCCCTGCCAAATATATTTAATTAACATAACAATTTTAAGACAGACATCTGTTTTTAACTTCCCGCTGAGGAAATTAAAATTTTCAAAAAAAAAAAAAAAAGAGAAGCTATTAGTTGCGGTCCAATTTCCGAAAACCGAGTTTTCAGCAGATTTCGACCTAGAACAAATCCTGACTCATGTGCCTGGGAAGTGTCTGGGCATCTGATCTGGGGATCCAATTAATTTTTTGTTTTTCGTTGTATCTTCTGATTATCATCCGAGATCATTTTTGAGCCTCTATCAATGTAAAATAATAGAAAATACTGGAGGAAAAAAATTTTTAGAGTCCTAAAATAATCTTAGACCCATGTGTCTGAGATGTATCAGAGAAGTCTAAGCAATCATTTTTGTATCTTATTACAACTATATTGAATTGAATAAAATAATAAATTTGGTTCTCCAAAAATATTTTTTAAAACCATGCAACGAAACGATAACTTTAAAAAATAGTTTCCATTATTCCATTCACTGACATAAATGATTTCTGGAGAATCATTTGTTACAAAGGTAGAACTTTCTACTACCTTCCGAGTTAAACATTCCAGTTGGTATAATAGAATATTTTCAAAGAGGTTAATGTTTTTGAATTCAGTTTTGGAGCAATCATTCCATTATTGATTTAATTTTTTATAGGAAATAAATTACAATAAATAAAACAAGAAATATCTAATCTATCATGATTAATGTTGTTAGTTATTTATTATTATGATCATTACGTACTACTATATATATTTTTTTTATGAAACAACTTTAGCAATAAGATATATATATATATATATAACTTTATTATCATATGTATGTCGGCGGCTTAATGTAAGTCAATGACTGTTAAAAAATAATAGCGATCAATACAACAGCAGTATAACGCACTTATCTTCCGTTGACTTCCCTTCGCCTAAAATAAGCTCTACGTATCACGCATGATTCCTTCATCAACACAAATGAATCACCATATACATTTCCTCATATTAATGATATCTTCGTCATATTCTGAAAGGTGACTTTTATGCGAAATTAACAACCGATCAGACTACAATAGCAATCAGTTATTACTTACATATAAATATAACATAAATTTTCACCCGTATTACGATGTAATTAATGGTAAATTTGTAATCAAAAAAATTATTTGCATGTGTGATTTGAATTTTTTAAATTTGACTTACTAGCAAAATTGAGTAAAATAAAAAAAAGTCATCCGGCATCGAAAACGGAAATAGATTTCTCATTATTTATTTATTTTGAAGTTTTAATATATAAATAAATTGAATATTAATTTTTAATGAATTTCGAGATTAAAAACCGTCAAAGAGTAATGGAATTTTAACCATAATGCAGAAATCAATCGTGTAACTTTAAATTTTGAAAAATTATCCTAAAATTAATATTTTCTCAGTTTTGACATTCTTTTTCAAAATAAAAATAGAAGTTTGTTTAAAAGTTATTGAAAAAAACCACAAAAGCAAAAAACCACAAAAGAAGTTTTCATTAATTTGAAAACTTCAAACTGCCACCCTTTCCCAAAAACTCGAGCTATTTTTAAAATTTTTGAACTGGATTACGATAATGACCAAAAAAATAGGTATGGAAAATTTCATAATCATCTGTCAAAATTGTCAAAGATAATAATAAAATTTTTACTACAACACAAAAATCAGTCAGGTAACTGAAATTTTATATAAATTGAAAAAATTGGGTAAAAAATTCACCCAAGAAGTCGACACGTTTCCGTTAAAAAGTTATTTAAGACAAAAACAACAGAAGCAGAATTTTTCGTTAATTTGAAAATTTCAAATTGCCACCATTTTTAAACTAGTTAGCCGATTTTGCTCATCTTTGAACTTGATCGGCATAATTATCCATAGAATAAATCTGCCAAGTTTCATTAAGAATTGTAAGAGCTATTGTCGCAACAAGGCGCCTTACATTTGAATAAACTTTTGAACCGATGATACTTTTGGAACCTACTCAACCATGAAATTCTTTGAAAATTCCACCATGAGGTCAAATGCAATAGATAGACTTGTATGAAATCTACTGCAAATGATTAGAATGTGAGTGTTTGTAGTAAAAAGTATAAATATTAATTATTGTAAGCACTAGGATTTACTCCCACTTCCCACGCGTCGCGACTGCTGACTCCCCAAGCGACTCGAAACGTTGAATCTCGCCTTATTCGAGCGCTGTCGTGCGATCACTACGGTCGTTTGCCCCCGTCGCGGTTATTCATCTCGTTTAAAAAATCTCTGTGGATTTAAAACAGTATTACCTAAAATCAATTGCGAATTATCGCTGATATTAACGTGCTATTATTACTAGAGTGGTTTCATCTAAGACTTTGGTCAAAAGGTTTGTTTGTGAAATAATAATATATTTATTATTTTATAAATTTTGTGCTCTATTAAAGAAGATTATTTATAGTGCGTTGTGGGGTGAATACACGTGTGTGAATAATAACCAGTGTGCTTTGCATTTATTATCTGGATGTGCACATAAAATTAAAACTATAATACTGTTGACGTATTTATTTAATTGATATAAATAATTTTGAGATGAATTTGAAATTTTGATATAAATTAATTTGACAAAACAATTTTGAAAAATGTTTTTGAATATTTAAAAAAATTAACAATATTTTTCTGTCAAACTTGTCACTATTGATTATCAAAGTCAGTATTAAACCGGCGACTCTGTCATATCAAAATCCGGGCGGGGTGTCCATGTGAGGTAGAACTGCTTTCCAAAAGACGCCCCTACATTAACAAATAAACAGCCAAGAATCAAAAAAAAGTCTAAGACCTTTAAATATTTGCAGCTGCTCAATAATAACCGTAGAAAAAAATAATATAATTTTTGGGTCCAGCAGACAGGCCTTTTTTTTTTACTCTCTCTTTCCATCTTCTCGGCTTCTTTTCATTTTCATCTCGTTTTTTTTACCATCTGTCATTCCCACGAGAGAGTAAATAACTCGTTTCTCGTATACACATATAATATATTATCTCAAGTGTCCTTAAGTAATAAAGTTAAATAAAATAAATTAATACTATTTTACAATAACTAATTGGTGAATTAAAAAATTACTGTTTCCGGTTTAAAACGGAGTATTTTACTGCTAAATATTTAACGTTATTCGTTGCTAAATTCAGAACACACATAAGTGCCTTTTGTATTTTTGGAGTAAAGAAATTGAACAGTTGCTCGCACGTTGCTTTCAATGTGAAAGAGAGCAGGTAGCAGCAGTACTTCTACTATATATCTATATATATATAGATATATATTGGAGTCTAGTTTTTCAGGTTGCTTTTGTTGAGGGCGGTATTTTATCCAGTACCGGCCCTGATGTTTTGTACGCCTGCGTCTGAGATTATCTACCCTTGTAAAACTACCCCATTGCAGCTGTCTACTCACAACAATGCCTTTTGACTAAAAAAAAAAATTTATATTTTTAAAGCGAACTAAAAATTCATTCTTCTATTGGAACTATTTTTCCATTCAACAAAACGCCGATTTGAATTTTCGATTTTTGTAAATCGATTAAAGTTTCGTTAGAGCCAGTTATTTTTCGAAATATATTTTGGTTCAACTCTGGTTATTAATAGCAATGTCATACAGTCAGCCTTGATACGGTCCTGAAGAGCACGTCCTATATGACACGGGAGGCAGATGCACGGTTAGCAAGCTCTCGGCGTTGGCGATCAATAAACCCACAGCATGAGCGAGAAACTTCACCGCCGCTCTTTTCGACCCCCTTACACCCCCACAAGCCCCTTCATCTCGACGGATTCTCTTCTCATCTCATTGCCGAAACCCGCCCCCTTCTTCCGCTCTTATCCGCTGCTCGTTCACGTTGGCCACGTTATCCAACACGTGCACACACCCTCATATGTTATATGTTATATATATACGTTACATATTTTATTAAAAAAAATCTAACTTAACATCATCAACTTCGATACCTTCATCTCGTGGATAGAACCGATATTTTATTTCCTCCGAAATAATTTTTAGCATAAATAACTTCCCATTGAAAGGAAATATATAACGAAAAAATTTTCACTCCATTAATATTTATTTTTAAATTAATTTTTTAAACCAACATCTTTTTTTTCATTGTACGTTAGAAGCTATAATAAATTTCGGAATAAAAAAAATTAATTTATCGAGTTGAATCATCCAAGGTTAAGATGACGATCTCAAACTCGTAGAAAACTGCGGGACAACATGACAGAGCGAGAATTACTTTTTTTTTTTTTTTTTTTTTAATATACATGTACAAGACATAAGAAAGATTGGCGACCAAGCATCTTATGCTCGATATAATCACATCATTCTATCCAACAACATGAAATCATACAAATGTTGTTGGTATATCATGTGGTAACAAGCTGTTAAGATAATTATGGAAAAAAAAACTCAAATCTATTTTATTACTAAAAAGTTCAAGTAAAAGTTTCATACTTTTGTTCAGATTGAGTTGGAATTTTTTTTTTTTTTTTAATGGTGTATTATTTTATATAAATTTATTTATGTTGCCTGTGACCACAAATTAAAAATACCTAAAATTTGAAAATTTTCAGTTCTATTTTGAGTTGCATAAAATTTTTCTGTCCCATAATTTTATTTGAAAAAAAAAACTGTGGCCGAAATTAGGCCGATTCAACTTTCAGCCAAATATCGGCCTATTTATTAAGAATAAAATTTTTTCAGCCAAATATTGTTGCACCCGGGTACAAATTACAATATTTTGAGTAAATTAAAATAAAGTTTACAAATAATTAAAATCAAATCTACTATGAAATTTGTCTAATGATGTAAAGTTTATAAATAAAAGTAAACTAATAACTGACCTAGAGAGGGCATCAATTTAGGTGATAAAGGCGCCTAGAGCCTAGATATGATAAATTGAAACAATCGAAATTAATTACCGGAAGCAATAAATTTACGTATAATAGACTCCTAATATAACGGATTATTTAAATCACGATATGTCCTATTGAAAAATATAACATTTATTGTTTGATTATATCTATATAGTATATATATGTATGTAAAATACGAAATTTTCTAAACAAAATTGTCGATAATCATTTATAAGTATGATCCACTTTAACTGCATTACAAGAGTTTGTAATAATAATAATAATAATAATAATAATAATAATGATAATAAGCAAATAAGTTTAAATGTCAGTCAAGATTAAATGAATGCAAAGCACATAATTTAATAAAGTGCATTATAATTAATATAATTGTGTATTTTTAGTGTTTATTTATTTAAAGTTTGAGAAAGTTTTGTGGCAAGTGTTTTTATCACGTGTATTTTGTGCAACTACAGGTGTACTGCTTGCCCAAACTACAATGGGCCTACTCAGGATGCTACGAGAACCACCAGGAGGGCGTGATAGTCTTATCATGTTCCTCATGACTTCTTTTATATTTTTTAATCGTAAGTTATATATATATTTTTTTTTTTTTTATTCACTTTTTTATCACCCAGTAAAAAATTTCAAGCCAAAAAAATAATGAAAATTTTTATCGGCCGAAAAAGGCGAGGTAGTGAACCCAAGACCGAAATTTGGCCGATGACTAGACCCTAAAAATGGTCGAAAATAGGCCGACTCAATTTATCAGCCAAATTTCGGCGTATACTCGACCAAATATTGTTACCCGGGTGATTTTATAATGTTATTTAAATCAATTTCTATTATGGTGAAGTAATGACTAAAGAATGCAATACCGTGTATATTATTATTATTAAAAAAAAAACATATGTATCTTATTATCTGTCTCATCTTTTCATATGTTTGTTGTAAGGTCAACGGCTTAGGTTTAACTCCAACATTTTAAAATACTAATTTTTCATTTTGTTGTACAATAAAATTGTTGTAAAGTAAAAACAAAATTTAGTTATGGATGTCAATAAAATTTAAATAATCGAAAAACCGTTACTGTGTGAAAATTAAAAATATATGTTTTTTAAAGAACAAAAATGAATTCATGTGCGTAGTAGTTTTTTGTGGTTGAATAGGAATTAAAAGACCCTTTAGTTTTGTATGCAGGAAGCATTTCGAGTGTTTTTTTGTTGAAGCAAGATTAGTGTTTTTTAGGGGGACGTTACAATACATTACATCAGCGAGGCCCTCTTGCTTTTGACAGTTTTAGTTGCCATTCATTCTGTAGGATGTGATTTTAAAAAGTGTATACCGGCATGCACGTGCTTGTATATAATTCTCTTGAAACTGATCGTGATTAGGTCAATGAGAAGAATTAATTATTGATAGTAATTGAATTCATTGTCAAGGACTTGGTTTGATTTGCGCGTACATTGACCATATTCTTTATCTCGACATTGATTACTTTACAACTGCAAATCATTACTCTATAAAATTATAGAATTTTTCTACTTGGGTACGCGAAGTAATTATTAGGGAGGTCGTTAAAAATTAAATTTTCTCAGGCGCCTCATAAAAAGCTTCTTCAGTGTAAAAATACGTGGGGAATTTGGTTTTTCCTTTTTAAGTAATAAACACACGTGCCGCAGGACGATCAAAGTTTATTTTTCGATACAATCGCGTTTTTTTTAAATATCTCACGAAATATACAGATTAGAGGAAAAAATTGTAAGACAATTTTGTAGGAAATTAAATTCTTAACAACAAAGGTCATATTCATTTTTTTTATAAAATGTGTATTTATGAAGATATTTTGAAGAAACTTTTTTAGATCTTATAAATTGAGCATTTTAAGGATTACGAATGTTTAAAATAACGTTTTTTCTTAAATATAGACAACTTCGTAACTCGTAACATATCAATCATTAATGCTTGTTGTAGTTTCTATATACTTAGAAAAATGTTATTTTCAAAATTTGTAATCCTTAAAACGCTCAATTCATCACATCTAAAAAAAGTATTTTAAAAATATCTTGATAAATACACATTTTATAAAAAAAATGAATATGACCTTTTTTGTTAAAAATTTAATTTCCTACAAAATTGTTCCTATAATTTTTTCCTTTAATCTGCATATTTCATGAGATATTTAAAAAAAAACCGCGATTGTATCGAAAAATAAACTTTGATCGTCCTGCAGCACGTGTTCTTTTTACTTAAAAAGAAAAAACCAAATTCCCCACGTATTTTTCCATTAAAAAGAAGCTTTTTATGGGGCGCCTGAGAAAATTTAATTTTTAACGACCACCCTAGTAATTATTGTTGTTTCAATAAAAAATGAGTGGGGTAATGGATTTTTTTACTTTACTTTTATTTAAAACGATTAATATTTTTTATTTGAAAACATAAATAATCATTATTCAGACTCTTGACATAAATTTCTGGCACTGCACCATTTCTGGCGCAATTTTTTTAAAGAAACTTAAATTAATTGAGTCGAGTTTAATTCTTCAATTAAACCAATATATTATAGAATAGACAAAATGACAGATTGACGCATTGTTTTTAATAAAATTTTTATAGAACAAAAGAGTTATAAATTTACTGCTTTGACATGATTTTTGACCGATGATAATTAATACTTGATTATTAACTGAGATGATAAAAATTAGTGTGCTAGTAATTCTCATTAAAGATAATTAATACCTCAATCATTGTTAGAAATTAAAAAATGAATAAAGCGAAAATATGACTGCCGTTTTAGTTTTAATGAGTTGCCGGCAAGTGTCCTAGTTTTTGTGAGCACAATCGTACTTCACTAATTGATTGCTGAATGTTTAAATAATGAATTTTAGATTAATGAGTTCTGTGGATTGTTTTAATAATAATATACTAATTTAAATACAATTTAATATTATTGTCATAGTTGTGAATTTAAAATCGATTATAATTATTGTTTTTATGGTCATCCTCATTTAAAAATGTTTGTATTAAAACTTTGAATCGTGAATTATAAATTAAAACCACGAATAAGTTTTGACCTCGTTCTAAAACCGGTCTTTTCTTTGCATCAGTGCCTTGTTGTACCATTTCTCGTATTTATTTTAAATTTCATATCATTATCTAAAAAAAAAAATAATTATATATTAGTCTGTTTACAAATTATTCTGTTAGAATGAAAAGTTTCTCCTTATTTACTAACATTGTTGAATTATTAATAAAAAAATCCTTTCATTTTCTAATACAAAAAAATTTTTGAGTTTGCTTGTACACGAAACTGAATTTTTTTATTAAAAAAACAATCAAGAGCACAATATGCTAAAAGTTGAAAAAATGAATTAATATAAAAAGTTTATTAAAACCCTTAAATATTCCGAGTATTGTTATTTCTAAAATTCTAGACGAGTTATTAAATAATATTACTAAAGTGTCTCTTATAACTTTATAACCGTAGTTCAAATATCATCTGTTCATTTGACAGTTATGATAATTAGAAGTTTTGATAAGTACATTGCTTGCTAACTTGAAGGAGCACTTCAAAATTTTACCCATTTAAAATACATGTCTGGGATGTATCATACACCTTAAAGTAATACAGTACAGATTGATGCATCTTTAACTATATTCATCATTTTTCACCTCACTGTTAAAAAGTAGTATTTTAGATAACTAGTACTCAGTTTAAAATTTTGTGTTCTTGTGTATAAAAATTCAATGCTTAAATATTTTGTGTCAATTATTAGACACCATCAAGTGTAAATTTAACTAAAGTTTAATGTGTTATCTGATCTTAACAAATTTTAAACCTGTATTATTGTTTGACACAAGTATAATGTGTTAAATTAACACAAAAAATTGAGTGGACCGTTTGGGAAATATGATTTATGTTAAATTTAATACAAATTTTTCAACTATATATATCTCAATGATATACAATGATATACAATAATGATTGCTCAAAATTTAAATTCCTAAAATTGAAGTCATGCGGTCGCAATTATTCTGATAATTTGTCTTTATAGAAATCAATGTTTAATTTTTTTACCCCAAATACTCTATTTTTAAAAATCACTTATCATTACCCGAGAAAAAATGCTTACTCTCTAAAAATGAATTAGTGAAATTCTCGCGAATCAGTGGGTAGTCACTATTTCTACAGCTATAAGTATACCACTAATTCAACCAGTGGTATACTTATAGCTGGTTCCCAGTGAATATTCACTAATTTGAAGTGAATAATTTCACTGATTCATTTTTAGAGAGTAGATATGATCATATATGATAATATGTGATCGTACATGAATATATATGATCATATCTGACTATTTTTCTCCGTAAACAGCTGCAAATAAGGTCATTCATACTCTCTAA
The DNA here is from genome assembly GCA_964016945.1 of Microplitis deprimator. Taxonomy (NCBI): domain Eukaryota; kingdom Metazoa; phylum Arthropoda; class Insecta; order Hymenoptera; family Braconidae; genus Microplitis; species Microplitis deprimator. The sequence continues at coordinate 8,670,076 of OZ024708.1, read as the reverse complement.
ACATGAATTAGTGAAAATAGTGAAAATAAGTGAATATTCACTAATTCAAAGTGTCAATCGGACCACTTTTTGGAATTAGTGGTACGATTTGCACTTTGAATCAGTGCATATTCACTTTTTTCACTAATTTATGTTTAGAGAGTAATCATACTTGAAATCGTAGATGATCTCATATATAATCATACATGAACAGATATAATCATATCTGAACATTTTTCCTCTATTCGGCTACAGATATGACTATACATGATCACCCATGACCTCATATATGAACTCATATGTAATCATTCATGAGTAGATATGATCATGTATGATCATACATGACGTCATGCATGATCATATCTGAGGATTTTTACCCGGGTACTTATCATTACACAAAAAAAGTTTTTTCAGGAGGTCTGTCGTGCTTCGGATATCTCGTATCGCTTTGAACCTTGGTCAGGATATAAACTCATGAAAATATAACGATTATAAAAAAATTTTTGTTATCAAACTTTTTAAGTGGCCCGTCATACCCCACTCTGCCCTATATTTATCATTGCAATAAAGTTTTCTTCAATAATAGATTTCACAGAGTATAGAGAATAATACGATCATTTACAATATATATGTAAGAAATCATACAGGTAGATCGTTGACCTATAAGCTCATTTGTTAGATTAAATATTAAATACAAATTGATAATTTGTTATCTCAACAAATTATAAATCGTTGGTCTATTATTTGCAGTGGTACTAGCCGAAGACGAGCTAATGGGACCAGTATTTGTGAAGGAACCCCCAAACCGTGTGGACTTTTCTAATGGAACTGGAGCAGAGGTTGAATGTCAAGCGAGAGGAAACCCCCAGCCGGATATTATTTGGGTTCGTGGTGATGGTACTGCTGTTGGAGACGTTCCTGGATTACGACAGGTAATTTGTTGATTTTATAGAGTAAACCGCATATTACTTTTAGTTAAAAAATTAAATAAAAAGAGCTTACAATAAGGAAACTTATTTTAATAATAAAAAATAAAATGGGTCAGTAAATAAATCAGTGGTTAGAAATCTCGGTCGGGTCGTCAACCCGGAAAGAAAACGCGGTGTTGTAGTTCAAGTGGCTGTCGACACTTTGCATCTCTTTGGTGGTCGGTTTATGATCTACAGCCTTAAGCCGCAATTTATTAACATTTGCTGGATAGAGTTGATGAGATACATACGACAATATACTTATATACTTTATTGCTTGCAGGTGTTACCTAATGGAAACCTTGTATTCCCGCCATTCCGAGCTGAAGATTATCGCCAAGAGGTTCATGCTCAAGTTTATAGTTGTCTTGCTACTTCACCCGCTGGATCCGTTCATAGTCGAGATGTTAACGTTCGAGCTGGTAAGATTTTAATTTTCAAAACATTGTTATTTTAAACATATAATTATTTTTTTTTTAAATTATTCGAGATTATATATCAGACGTATTCTCTTCGATCCGTTATAAAATTATATCACTGAACAACTTGTAATTTTTCGTCGTTAAAATATAGAGAAAATCAGAAAAAGTTGTATGGAAATACCAAAGGGCGTAAAAATAAATAAATTTTTCGTCAATATTAAAAATAAACTCTATGCTGGGGTATAATGGTTTGAAAACTATCGGAACGTTAAAAATTGTCCAACAGACACGTTCATCCGTTTGAGATAAAATTTTTATTCTATTGCTTATATTTATAGTTTTTTATGTAGAGGAGAGTGGGGGAAAATAAGACACTACTTTTTAACGAATAAAAATTTTTTTTTGAAAATGTTTATTTCCATTTTCTAGGAAAAATATGGGGTGAGCCGGTCACCTCAAATTTTTATGAAAAATAATTTTTCGTGTTTATTATCTAAGTTATTTTATTACAAATCGGCAAAAAATCTGACTTTAAAGTAAAATATACTTAAAAAAAAAAATTTTTTTTTTAATGTTTATTTGAATAGAAATTTATAATAAAAATTTTATCTCACTTTAAAAAGTGCATTCACTTGACCTCAGGGTTTCAACTGAGTTAGATTCTACTTTTCTCGATATTACTCATTTATGAGAAATTTCCTTTCAGTTTTATGAGTTTCAAAGAAGACTTAATTTTATCTCAGAACATAGAGTTCGTACTATTTATATATTTTTAAAAGTAATCTTTACATTCCATGTAAAAATAAAATTTCATAAAAGCTTATTATCTATGACAGTACATATTTTCACGCAACATTGACCCATCGACGGGACATATTAAATCTAAGAGAATACGTAAAATATAAATAATTAAATTTTTACAGGATGTTAAACGTTCCTTCATTGTAATCGAGATACTTCCGTCGTGCTCAGACACATAATTCGTATGTGCATTCACGCCGGAAGTACCGATATTGCAGCAAAGACTTGTCAAGTATGCAAGCTATACTTGACTTTCTGTTCATAAAGGTGTTGTTTAATTTATTATATTCAAAGTCACGATACAATAGAAAAACTATTTACATATCGATTGATTGTATCTCAAATAAATTAAAATAAAAAAATTAGGGTTAATTACCGTAATTTTAACGCAATAACGCGATAAATATTTACGAGTCGAATGAATGAAATTTTATTAGCAGATTAAAAAAAAAACTGGCTCGTTCAATGACTCAATAATTCAGTAATTAAATTAATTATAAGGTCATCATTGCGCCGCCACCGCTACTGCCGTTCTTTAGTCACAGTACCTATTTGTAATTATAATGATAAAAGTTTAATTATTTTTTTAGTTTCCCATCAAATGGAGTTTAAAAATAAATTCGTAAACTTTTTTAACTCTATTAGCAATGCAATTAATCTTTTAAATAAATATATTGTTGTCGCCGTATTAAAATAAAGTAGTAAAAGTTTTAATTAATCGATACAATTAAAAATTTTTTTTTTCAATAACAACAAATAGGAGGTTTTAATGTATGTTAAACAAAAGTACTAGGAATTGTGGGGCAATAATTGGAGGTCGACCTATAGTTTATGTTTATTTGAATTACGACACTAGATTAATTAATTTAAATTTATTAATAAAACAGTGGTGGCGCAATATTACGATACTGATGTTAATAAGGAGTATGCAATCCGTGGAAACAGTGCGATTCTCAAGTGCGTTGTCCCTTCATTCGTTGCTGATTTCGTCAAAGTTTTGTCCTGGCACACAGATCAGGGCGACGAATTCGTTCCAGGAGATGATTATGGTATTTTTAGTTGCCGGATTTTAAATTACATTTTACTTTGTTTACAAAAACAAATATCTTGGGCAGATGGGTTTTATTTATTACTAATACTAATACTAATATTCATATTTAATTCAAATAAATACAAAATTTGATAAATTGATACCACTTATGATACTCGTGTAAAAAATAAGACGCGAAATCTTGAAAAAAATTTTTTTTGGCGCGTCGAGAGTAAAATTTTAAGTTATGCAAATGCGCGCGCACCGTATATTAAATGTAGAAAAGAAAAAAAAAAATTCAAAAAAGTTCAAGTATTTTGTAGTTGAAGCCATCGAGTAAAATTGTAGGGATGATTTTATAGAAAATCAAAAATTTTGAGTATTATTTATCAAATATTTATTAATTACACAGTGATATTAATTTGAGTATAAAAATTAAATGGAAGAGGGGTATAATGAGTCATCTAACAAGTAATTGCTAATGATGTATTTTTTATGATTTTATTCACAGTAATTTTATTTTTTATTTTATGTGATCGTTTGATATTCACATGACCGAAGTACCACACTAAAGATCGAAACGCGCAGTAATGAATAATTTTACGATTTTATGCAGCAACTTAAACTACAAAAGATAAAAATTTTTTTGAAATTTGTTTCCTTTCTAATTTTGATAAAAAGTATGAACATTTTTTTACATATCTATATTATTTGCATGCGTAACAAAATTTCTTTTAGTCACGTCAAAAAAGTATAATTTTTAACGCGCGCGCATACGTAAATACCCGTACTCACTTTTTTTTGTAAAGAATTAAAATTTTTTTTTAATTTTATAAACTGTTTTTTTAAAAAAAATTTTGATGTAAAAAAAAAGTTGAGATAAAAACAAATAACAGAGACGAGTTTCTACCCTTTACTTGTTATATTTATTAGTGTATTAAAGCTCATGCGATTGTATGTCCACTGGAACTGTATGCGAGTCTCGCGTTAAGCGTCTCGTTAACATTAGTGTCGTTCCCAGCTCGTTATTTCTGTGCCCGTGGTCTATGTACCGGTTGAAATAATTATGTTCATATATATGTGTACATTGACTAAGTGGTGTCATGTCAATTTTGTAAACTCAGTTATTATCATTAATATTAGTATTATTATATGAAGAAAAGAATAAAAAGACAATATGAGATCAAGATCATCATATGTGTAGATGTAACGCATGTCATTCAATCTGCCCACGATCCTTGTTCGGATTAAAGACACGATTTATTATCTTTTACTGTTATCAAGCTTGAGAAGCTGTCGTCAACGTCTCATTTAGATTGGTTTATTAAATATTATTATTATTGATCTAATTTTATTTAATATCTTTGCTACTGTCGTGACGGACTCGGTAAACTTTTCAGAATTTAATAAAAAATTTATTTGCGTGAAAGGCAGCGTAGCCGTTGCTCTGGTAATTGATAACGTTCATCGAGTTAACCTATTTCTCAGGTTCTAGGGCAATTTAATTATTTGTTACTGAAGTTGCCAGGTGTTTCAAGTCTCTAAGCAATTTACTTAAAATTGCCTGGCTAATAGATCTGCCTTTTCAAGTGAAAAGGCTTTGATTATTGAATTTCAGATAAAGTTTACAAGATTTCGAATTTAAATTTGTTAGTAAAAGCTTATTATAGAATTTAAAATCTGAGGAAGCTAAAAATTATTTTTAAAAAAATTTTATTCCTGAAGATGGAAAAAGTTAGAAATAGAGGGGGTCAAATCATACTTTACTTCATGATGGCTGTCCTATTTGATGCCGCCAAAATTTGAAAATTAAAAAAAAAATCTTTTTTTCTCATTTTTTAAAGGGAGCCATCGTGCCCCTCTTTTTCAAATTTGAGCGAGCTACAAAGTAAATTACAAAAAATGTATTCTTTAGTTGATCGTGATAAAATATGTCGGTTTATTTGAATAATAAACTAATAAAATCCTTAGAAGAGTTGTTTTATCTTCCCTCTCTTCAATAAAAATGAATGTCAATTGATAGAATAAAATGAAAAATATATAAAACACTTGTTTTATATAAGTAATTTAATGATCGCGTGTTAATAGTTTATAAATTGTTTGATTGAAGTCTGGTTAGTCTTTAAACACAGTCGCTGCGACATCAAATAGTCAAACTATATTTTAATTATAATTACAATCTTAACATATATCATAATGATAATCATACAATTTATTAAATTTTATGATATATGATGACATTAATATGAGATCATTACGTTTATAAACGCGTTGCAGTGGTTCATCAGTATTATCAATCTGAAGTGAACAATGAATATGTAATTCGTGGTAATTCTGCAATCCTCAAGTGCAGTATACCAAGCTTTGTCTCGGAATTTGTTCAAGTAGTAGGCTGGCAAGATGATCAGGGCAATGCGTTTAGTCCTAATGAAGAAAACGGTATATAATATATAAATATATGTAAAATAAAAAAATTATAAATCGTAATTAGAGCACACTGAGGGCAGCAGCATCAACGTCAACGATTTTTTATAAATTAAAAAAAAAATCTAAATATTTTAATTTATTTTTGTTTCACCGAGAGAAATTTATGGTAATAATTACAATATATTATAAGAATTGTTACCGTAACTTATAGTAACCAGTTTTTTTTTTAAATATCGATTATAAAAATGGCAAATATATAAACTATAGTGACCATTCCTGTCCATATATTTTTAATTCCTATAGTATATGATAACAATTCCTATACTATTATAGTAACTGTTACCATATGTTATGGTAATGATTACCACAATATTGTAATAACCACTACTATATATTAAGTTAACCATTGCCATAATAATATTACGGTAACTATTACCATATATTATGGTAATAGTTACCGTAATAGTACAGTAAATATTATCATAATATTACGGTAACTATTACTATGATATTATGGAAATGATTCGTAGACGTTATGGGAATCATTGCCATAATAGCATGGTAATTATTACCATATAGAATGGTAATAGTTATTATAATATAATGGTGACCATTACCATAATATGTTGTAACATTTACCATAATAGTATGGGAACTATTACTATAGTAGTATAGTATTACCATAATGTATGGGAATTATTCCCATGAATAATGGTAATCATTACCATAATTAAGTTACTATAAGATATAGTAGTTATTACCATAAATATAGAAATTGGTTCTATAATCATGGAAACTTTCCAAAAATTATGGGCGTATAGCCCACATTCCCTAGTAATTATTACCATAACGTTATGGTTTGATATTTCATAAGCTTACTAGAAACAGTTACCATAATTTTCTCTCTGTGTAAATAATTATAATTATTTAAATATTAAATTTTAAAATAGTAATAAAGTATAGTTTAAAATAAACAAATGTATACAGTTGTGGTCCAGTACTACGAAGCAGAGGTAGTATCTGAATATGTAATACGTGGAAACGCGGCGATATTAAAGTGCACCATACCAAGCTTCGTTGCCGAGTTCGTGAGTGTAGAATCTTGGGAGGGAAGCGATGGCTCGAGATACAAACCATCTACTGACTATGGTATCTCTTCCGCATACTTACGTAGAGATATTTTTTTCTTCTTTGGTTCTCCATGCTTTTATTTAAATTTTAAAATGACAATACCGTTGCTTTGTTGATATAATTATACATATTACCTATAGAGAACGTAAAAGCGGTGGCAGCGACGACTAATATTTCTACAGTATAATGATGACGTCTGAAAAATACAAATTAAATTTAACAATCGATTATTTATTGAATTATTTATATATTTTGAAATAAATTTTGTTCAGTTGTCGCACAAACTTATCAGCCGGAAATAATGACCGAGTACGTCATTAGAGGAAACAGTGCGATTCTTAAATGTAGCATTCCTAGTTACATCGCCGAATTTGTGAGCATTGAGGCTTGGATTCGCGAAGACGGAGAAGTTTATCTTCCTGAACATCAACAAAATGCTAAGACTGGTCAGGGCATTACGATTTGTCAGGCTCGAATTAATATAATTTTTTAAAAACCCTAGTAGATCTGAATTACGGTAAATTACCACAATTTAACGTAAATGGCCGGAAACGACCGTAATTTACGGTATTCAGATGAATTACCGCAAAATACAGCAAATTGCAGTATTTTAGGTGAAATATAGCAGTTTTGCGGTAAAGTTACCGTAAATTGCGGCAGTACTGCGGTATTTGACTGTAAAAGTGTGGTATTTAGCCGCACATTTGCGGTAACATTGCGGTATTGTACTGTAATTTACAGTATTCAGAAAAATCGCCGTAAGTTCCCGGAAAATTCGGTATTTTGCTGTAAAGTGCAGCATTTTGCGGTAATGGCGGTAGTTTACGGCAAATTACAGTAAAATATCGTATTTAGGGCCAAATTGCTGTAAGTTACGGTATTTTGCGGTGATTTACCGAAATTCGGATCCACTGGGGAATACTTTTGAATATAAACAGGCCATAAATATTTAGCAAATAAAAAAACAAATCATATAAAGTAACCGAATTTGAAATGAACGAGCAGCAGCTCTCATATTAATAATTAAATTAACATTATGCTCGTATGAGCAGTCGTTTCGCAGTTCTTCGTGACGGAGGCCGAGAACGAGTATGTTATACGTGCAAATAGCGCAATAATGAAATGTAAAATTCCAAGTTTCGTATCTGAATTTATCTATGTGGATCAGTGGATAGCTGACGATGGTTCAATTTATCGACACGAGGATAACGATTATGGTAAATCGAGATAATCGACTGATGGAATAAAATATTTTAACAATTAGTCTATTTTTAATAAACTAAATAACTCAGCAATTACGAAATTTCAAAGAAATCCTTTTTTTCTGTATAAGTTGTCTTAAAAAAATATTAATAACCATGACAGAAAATTATAAGCCGGGCATCGACATCAACGTCTTACCTAAAAGTATTTTTTTTATTTTTTATTTATTTTTATTATTAATTTTTTCAGTCGTTCAGCAGTTTTATGAATCTCGAGTGATTGATGAGTTTGTTTTGCGTGGTAACACGGCAACATTAAAGTGTCTCGTGCCAAGTTTCGTTGGGGATTTTGTTGATGTTATTGAGTGGATTGCTGACGATGGCACTTCTTATAAAACAAATTCTCGGGAAGAGGAGGGTAGGATAGGACAAAAATTTTTTAAATTCTGTAGTCAACTTATGAATTATTAATAACGGCGTAATCAGCGGTGGTCAACGATTTTCACTATAAATAATAATTACTGTCATTAAATTAGTTCGGTACAGTCTACTAGTTGTCAAAATAATTATCAATGATTTTTTAATAAATAATTTGTTGTTATAAATTTTATTTAATTAATTATCTGGTGATTTAACAAATAAACTTTCAGTTGTCTCACAATATTTTGAAGTACAAGTGTACGATGTCTTTGCGATTCGTGGTAATGCTGCGATATTCAAGTGTCAGGTACCGTCATTTGTTGCTGATCATGTTGATGTAGCTGGTTGGATAGATTCCGCCGGGGGAAATTATCGGGCAGATGACGAACAAATTTCGTACGGTAGGATTTTATGTCGAGGATTTTTTTTTTATTTTTTGTGATGATGAATATCATGTTGAAACACCTTTTGCTTTGAAAATGGTATCGGAAATATTGAGACAGGATACTAGTATACCTGACCGTGATCCTCACAGACCATAACATCATACCCTGATTGAATATTAAAAAAAAAAAAAAAGGGAAAATGGTGTCTGGTTACAGTGGTCGGGCAGCGGTACGCAGTGAACGTGATGGATGAACACGTTTTACGGGGCAATGCTGCAATAATCAAGTGTCACATTCCAAGCTTCGTTGCTGAATTTGTAGAGGTCGATTCTTGGGTCGAGGACGAGAGCACGGAAATATATCCTAAGCCTGATTACGGTATTAATATATTATTCAACCAAGAAATTTTTACTTTATGATTATATACGATATATATGGAGAGAAAATTATGGTAACTTTTCTCAGTGTAAGTTTTTGAAATATTAACCCTAATGTTATGGTAATGATTACTTGAAATTATGGGCTATGCGCCCATAATTTCTGGGCACAATTCATATTATTATGGTAATCATTACCATATTTTATAGTAATAATTACCATGTCTTATAGTAATGATTATCATATATTACGGTAGTTATTACTATTTCTTACAGTAATCATTACCATATTTTATAGCAATGATTATCATATATTACGGTAATCATTACCATTTCTTATAGTAATCATTATCATATCTTATAGTAATGATTATCATATTTTACGGTAATCATTACCATTTTTTACAGTAATCATTACCATTTTTTACAGTAATCAGTATCATATATGTTATAGTAATGATTATCATATATTACGGTAAACATTACCATTTCTTATAGTAATAAATACCATACATCTTATAGTAATAATTACCATATCTTATAGTAATGATTATCATTACTTATAGTAATTATTATCGTATATTGTGGTAATCATTACCATACTATATGGTACCGTTTACTATGATAGTATAGTAACAATTACTATAATATTATTGTAATCATTACCATAATATATGGTAAGTGTTACCATAATAGTATGGATGCCATTTCTATAATCGATATTTAAAAAAAAACTTGTTACCATACGATATAGGAACCATTGTTATAATATATTGTAATTGTTACCATAAATTTCTCTCCGTGTATTATGTATTGTTATTATTATTATTAGTATTATTGTTATTATGCATCGCGTATCGTCTCAATTTCCGTTCGTGACTGTTATGATAAATAATTCTTCATTTACACGTTATATGAGTTATTATATTACACACTTGTCTTTATTTTTATTAATAACCGAGACTATTGCTTTCTCTCTTCAATTTCTTTCTCTCTTTGGATTTCTTTAAATTTTTATTTTATTTTTTTTTTTATCGTTCGTAAAGAGCGTCCGGTCTTGAGGGTTTGACTTTCTGTGTGGGTGTTACTGAGCCGATCGAGCAGACTTTAAAATGAAACGGGATGAGTCCAAGAGACCAAGAGAGAAAGAAAAATACGGATAAAATGAATACTTGGTATAAGATGGCTTGTCAGAGCCAGACACTCACGCTTGGATCGATGTCAAGCTTTTCAAATGCAAGCTTAGACATTTTTCTTTTTACAATTCACTGATAACATGGTAAATTGAATGTAAAAAACTCGAAGGAGAAAGTATACTATTCATTTTTTTCTATCGACGAAAGTAAAAGTTTGTTTATTATTTCAAAAGTATACATAAATATTTAAAATTTTTACTTCATTAATGTGTGATCTTAGTGAACTGAGATAATACATTCGATCCGGCCGTCCGTCACGTGATGAACTTTGCGCACATTATTAATCGATAAATATAAAATTAGTTTAAAAATTATAAATGCGATATTTTATTAATCGCCTATTTTCGTAAGACGTTGACTGCCGCTGCTCGCGCTGTTACAAAACCATTTTCCCACTTTTTTTTTGCTTTTATTTCTGCATAATATAAAAAAAATCCTTCATTAATTCCTTGCACTTATTGTTGAGTTGTTTGTAAAGTTAAGTAGTGTCGGTTGTAAATGGCACTTACCCATTCAAAGATTGTCTTTAAATAAGTAAACAATTTTTTTTTTTTAAAAGATCAAGTGCCACTTTCAACCAACTGATGCATGCAAAGAAAAACAATAAATGATTACATTTTATTGAATTTCAAATAGAGAAAATCGATTCACAATTATTATCTTTATTGATTCTATGAATTTATACCAGCAAGTTAAGTTCTTTTTATAAACCAATAAATAAAAGATCCATTACCCGCTCACTTTTCATTGGAATAAGACTAAACCAGTCAATATAAATTTGAAAATGGATGAAAGATCATTTTTTCTTTAGTTACTTTTTGAACACCGATGAAAAAGTTGACTTGATTTAAGAGAAAAAATCTTGAACCAAGAATACCATTTTGAAGAAAATGATTTTCTTGAGTCAAGAAAAAAAATTCTTGAGCCAAGAAATAATTTTTTCTCTTGGCTCAAGAAAATCATTTTTTTCAAAATGGTATTCTTGGTTCAAGATTTTTTCTCTTGAATCAAGTCAACTTTTTTATCAGTGTAGTGTAAAATATTAGAATAAAATTCAAATTTTAAGAAAAATCTCGATAATTACATCATTAATTTTTTAAATAAGCTCATTGAGTGGACCCATAGTCGAACACTAAAAGTTGTGATCTACCATTTCTTGACCAATACATAGCTTTTTACTCGCTCAAAGACAATATCAATTGAACTATCATAAGTGTATTCATTTAAAGAATACCCTGATTAAATGAAACGATTCGAAACGATTTGCAATGTTAAAAGCCCATAAGAAGGTCGATTCAAAAGTATTCGAAGTATTCAAAAGCATTAAAAAATTAAAAAATTAAAAAATTTTTTTTTCTAATCGTTTTAAATCGTTTCTTTTAATAGTGGTAATTAATAAACTACATTACTTGAAATTTTTTTTTTTTCTATAAAAATTATAAAAACGCATTAAACAGTTAAAGTGAGCGACTAATGGTACCGATTGGGTTTAGGGTCTTTTACTTTAATTTAATACAATAAAATAATTTCTTTTTATACATCAATTTAAATATGCATTTATTAAAATTTAGTATTCTTTTTATTGTCAATTCAAAAATTAAAATTTATTTAAAAGTAATAAAATTAAAAACAATTAACTCTAAGTATATTTTTGAATAATTGTGAATCGATGTCTAAAATTTAAACCACTTGAAGATAAATAAACTTTGTTGATTAAAAATCAATATATAACTTGAGCTATAACATGAATTATTTCTCTTCATAGTTTATTTGTATCAAATTGCTTGATGGTCTGTTTATCTATAAATAATTGTCGGATTTATTAATATCCTGGACCGACATAACTGCATGCTGTTTCTTGCACGGCTTTATTGTTTACTCTTATATATACTTAAGAAGTTAATAAACTTTTGACTAATATTTTTTATTTGGGTCTGTAACAGATGGTAAATACTTGGTATTGCCTTCTGGCGAATTGCATATCCGGGATGTGGGACCTGAAGACGGTTACAAAACTTATCAATGCCGAACTAAACATCGTCTTACTGGAGAAACCAGATTGTCAGCTACCAAAGGACGTCTTGTCATCACCGGTAAGTCAGAGTTTTACTCTGCTTTATTTATTCACTTTTTTTTACCGCAACAACGACTCTGACAAAATATATTTTACAATTTTATTGGTATTTTTTTCATAAAATCATATGCGATCAATGTATGAGAACATGGGCCAGAATAACAAATTTTTAAGATCAAGATAAAAAGTTTATTTTTTTTTTTTTATTTTAATTTAAATTTTTTGTACTCATTCAATAAATATCAAGTTTATTTTGATAATAAAATTTAAAAATCAACAATTAATTAACTTTATTTATTTGACACTTATGTAGTTTGTGAAAAAATTCATGCAAAAAAATTAATTTGTTTTCCAATAGAGGCTCACTTTATCTTAGTCAGTTTTTTCCAGTTTTTGATAAAAATTATGCAGATTAAATTTTTTTTTTTTTTTTTTGTTATTAAAAATTTTTAAGTGGCTAAAGCCGGAGTTGACCAAGTTGCCCTGTGTTTTTCTACAAACCATATCTAAAAGAATTTTTTTACCAAAAATAAATTTTTTGTTCTAAAAATATTTTTTCATTTTGCTCCAAGTTCCTGTACAGTATAAAAATTATTTTATAAGTACATAAGTACAAAACATATATAATGTGTCAGAGTCTTTGATGCTTGTATTAGTATAAACACTGTGATACTATATACTATTAATTTAAAAACTTTATGACAGAAATATCAAAATTTTAGTTTTAAACTATAAAAAAATAATTTTGTATCTTAAACTTATAATACAAGATATTTAAATAGTAACTTTGTCTTATATTTTTGAAAAAAATATATAGAGTTGATTTTTAAAAATTTCAATAAATATATATTTACAATATAAATAGTCTCAGTGTTTATACTATAAATGCCGACAATTGGCACGTGTCGACAAAGCGACATCGATTTTATGTGTCATTATGAAGCGACTTTACGCATAAATGCTACAAACTTGTGAAAGAAATAGATGCATCATTGGACACATGTTTTATTATATATTTTTAAAATCAATACGCTAAGAAATTAAATGACAGTTGAGAAAATTAAATTTATAGATAAATGTCAATGTCAATAAAAAATATGAACATATATCGATATCGCTCTGTTGTATAAAAAATAAATTAGTACATTATAATGATATCATAGTCGACGAGCTTGGATCCGATTGTTAATTATCAAAATTATAAAAATGTTAAGTAGGTAATTTGATAAAAGTTGATTTATTTATTTACGAGCTGTTATGAAAGATAAAATTTTTATAGTAATATTAAATTCAATAAATAAAAAAGATTCTTCCATTGTGATAGTTGAATAGATGAATAGACTGAAAAGAACTTCTTGACATAAGCATCTATTGAGTTCGTACTAGTTGTCTAGTAGTCTAGTAGTCTAGACTGTATGAGAAAAAAAAATAAATTGAGTCAATACCGCGATGAATCAGAGCGTGTATTTCGGGTATTTTATAATTTATTTATGGACCAGGCTCGTTGACAATCACCTGAATGCTGGGACAGGGTACCCCTGCGGGCACGCGCCACCGCGCCTGCTTCTATAAAAATTCATTTTTTTTTATACGCGAACGTGTCACTGCGGCTCTCTCGCGATCTCCTGTAATTTATTAAAATATTAATTAAAAACATCTCGAAACTTGTTCTTGCATTCTTATCTTGTTTAATAAACATCCACTCAATATATTATTTATTGTGTAAGGTAAGTTGCGCTCAGAATTATGCCAGGTACATTGGGACATTTAGAAATAGTAGATATATGTAGTTCAAATAAAAAAAAAAAATATTACACAGAAAAAAAGGATTTCTTGGCGCAAAAAATTTTCTCTTGACTCAAGAAAAATTTTCATTTTATTTTATAATGCAAAAAATTTATTGGGGGCGAGTAAAAATTTTCTTGGGGTGAGTAAAAATTTTTTTGCATCAAGAAATTTTTTTTTTTCTGTATACTTTTATAAATTTATTTGCTATTGGAAATGGATAATGGAACAGGAAATTACTAAGAAATATATCAAAAGTATGTAATGTAACTAAAATATATCTAATGATATTGAAAAAGTGAACGCTATCGTGTGATGCTCGATACAGGGGTTCCCCGTTCCGCCATCAAACAAGTAATTTTTATATTCTATGACAAAAAAAAAAAAAAAAAAAAAATAAGTAAAGGACGTTAGAGAGGAATGAAATTCCTCGATGGTGCGTACAATTTAGAACCACTTGGGAGCGCTAGGCCAAAGTTCCCGACAGTTGATGATTCAAGAAGTTTTCGTACTACCATGGACGGTTCTGTAACGTTGTTATGCCCTGCGCAGGGATTCCCCGTTCCCATACACAAGTAAGTCAATTATTCGACTTCCTTTTTTTTTATCCCAACGTGATTGTTATCGCTTCTCAGCTTTTAAATATTATTTATTGATGCTACTTAACCACAATAATCAATTTCCGCTAAAAACTGGTAAGCGGGGCGCAGGACCAAAGTTTATGTCGTGTACAAATATTGACTATAAATGCTTTTGAAATAAAAAAGTGACGAATATTTAAAAATATACTTTCTAATGGTTTTTATAGACATCAAATAATTATTATTCATTGGGAAAAAATTTCATTCATGCAATTTGTTTTTACTGATTTTTTATTTGGTTGTTTTATATAATGAGACAACCTCGGATCAATGGGCACTAAAAAAAAAAAAAAAAAAAAATTGTGTATGTAGAGCGTCAAGTCTTGAAAACAATCACTACTATTTTTTTTCTCTCTGTTTTCTTTTAAAATAGAACCCGTCGCCAGCACAAAGCCGAAATTCCCGATGACGGAGAATTCGCGTACCTACACGGTTCGCTCGAATGAACCCTTAACACTCTTTTGTCCAGCTCAGGCATTTCCCGTTCCAGCTTTCAGGTATATAAATAGACATTTTATTTCTCATTTGCGAGTGAGAACGAAAAAAAAAAAAAAAATACTAAATAAAAATCATCATAAATTCAGGTCACGCCTTAGCATACTTCGTGTGAATGTCTTATTCGTTGCTTCTTGCTTACTCTTGCTTCTTTTTATTATTAAAATACATATATATTTATATCGTCTTATAGTTATCTTTCTTGAATTATTATTATTATTATTTTTTTTCACATCGTATTCCTCTGCTTGATTTCATAAATTATTCCGTATAGAACCTGTCGCCAGTGCGAGACCAAAATTTCCGATGACGGATACATCGCGCACATATACAGTTCGTCTTGGCAATAAGCAGACACTTTTTTGTCCGGCTCAAGCATTTCCCGTTCCAGCTTTCAGGTAGGATCATATCTATGACAGCTCCCTGAATCCGCTTATCAATTATCATTCAATATCTTATCACTTTATACAGAACCAGTCGCGAGTTCTAAACCAAAATTTACAATGACTGAAAAACTGAGAGCTTACACGGTTAACTTCTATGAACCTCTAACACTCTTCTGTCCAGCCCAAGCTTATCCTGTTCCAGCTATCAGGTAAAAACTAAAGAATTCAAAATAATTCGTATTCTCTTTTTATTTTTCTCGTATTATTAAAACACTACAGAACCTGTAGGAAGTGCTCGGCCGAAATTCCCAATGACTGACACAATGCGTGCATTTAGTGTCCGTCAAGGTCACACGCAGACTCTCTTCTGTCCCGCCCAGGCGTTTCCTGTTCCAGCATTTAGGTAGAAGAATCGATTATTCACATGTCTCTTCGATATTTTTTCCTCAATTACAATAAGAGAGAAAAGAAAACAAATTATTTGATGCATGAATTCCGGCCTCATAATGTTGTTGCGTGTATTTTATCTTCGACCTTGTTTTCACATCCACATGTCCGTCCGTTCTCTTATATACAGTATAGCCTTTATATTGTGTAGAGCCTGTCGCAAGTTCCCGCCCAAAATTTCAAACGTTGGCTGACTCACAAGCATTTCGAGTATTGCTCGGTGGCGCGATGACCCTCCTCTGTCCAGCTCAAGGATTTCCCGTCCCCTCATACAGGTAAATTAATTATCGTTTATTTAAATCAAGTTTGTTTATTATAAAACCGTGCAGAACCGGCGTCGAGTACCAGGCCACAAATATCCGGTCCGAGTGATCTTCTGCGATTCGCAATTTCTGTGGGAAAAGGCGTCACACTTCTTTGTCCCGCTCAAGGCTTTCCAGTGCCTTTATATCGGTAGGTTATAATCATATGCCATCTGGTAATCAATGACGGAGTGTGAAATTTTTTAAGGGACCCTCTTCCAGCATCAAATACTTTACCGATTTCTATAACTCTTGTTCACTTTCATTTACTCTCCAGAACCTGCATCGAGTTCGAAACCTAAATTCCCTTCAGTAAATGATATTGGTGTCCGTGTTTACAAGGATTCAAGTTTCACAATGCTTTGTCCTGCACAAGCTTATCCAGTTGCTACATTTAGGTAGGTCGTACTTTGAAGATAACAAAGCCCTGTCCTGGCACGGAATGTATCATATTTTCCATTAAAAGCTTTTATTTTAAATTCCTTGGGTATTTATCGCAGAACCCGTCGGCTTAGCCAGACCAAAGTTTTCGACAATAGATAAAAGCCGGACTTTTGAGACGTATGAGGGTCGCGGTGTAACTCTACAATGTCCAGCTCAGGGGTATCCTGTCCCACTTTTCAAGTAAGTCGAGTCTTAAATTTATCGTTAATTTGACTGCTGTTGATTTTTATCACCTGCGAATACTTGGTAATTTATTTACTGTATCGATTCGACATAGAACCCGTTTCGAGTACAAAACCAAAACTAACTTCTCTGGATGTTAAGTCAACTAACCCTAGCATCTACGTGTATGCCTCTACAACTCTTCTTTGTCCAGTACAAGGGTTTCCTGTACCAGCCTTCAGGTAAATTGATAAATAGGTTTTATATTCCTACGGATATCATCAATTTTGTTTGTTTTTTTTTTTTAACTTTCGGGTAGAACCTATGGCAAGTACGAAACCGAAATTCTCAGGGGTTTCCGTGAGAACTCTTGAAGTAACTGTTCGTTCAAACGAGGAAATTGCCACGCTTAGCTGCCCTGCGCAGGGATATCCCGTACCCTCATTCAGGTATGCATTGGCTGGTGGTTAGTCATTAAATTCTTTTATTTTACTCTTAATCTCAGAGCCTGTAACCAGTGCTAAGCCAAAGTTTCTCAATGCTGATATAAAGGTATTAACGCCAACGTCCATGTCGACTTCAGTATCTTTGACTTGTCCAGCTCAAGGATTCCCGTTGCCGATTACACGGTTCGTGACTCTCTCAATATCCTATAATTAGGGTCTCCCTGTCCCACGAAAAGTCGTCATGCTAGTTTATATTTTTAAATTTATTTAAAATCGTTTCCATATTTACTTAGAACCAGTATCTAGCACGAAACCAAAGTTTACAAATGACGACATTAAAGTTGTGAAACCGACTACAAGATCTTCCGCGGTGGCGTTGACATGCCCGGGTCAAGGATTCCCTGTTCCTATTGCACGGTTGGTAGTTTCAAAATTAATTAACTTTTTAAATAAATTTAGAACCAAGTTCAAGCACTAAACCGAAGCTAACAGTGAATCGTAAAATCGAATTGGTTGAGGCTCGTTTAAGTGGATCAACAACGCTTATGTGCCCAGTACAGGCGTACCCAGTAGCGCAATCGAGGTGAGGCTTTTAAGATTTACCGCCTTCTGATCTTACAGTCGAGTTTGAGTAAAAGCGATTACACGGATATCTGGGCATGTAGCCAAAGTATCTGAGACGGGTAGATTGTAGACTGAGCAAAATGTTTTCAGACAAAAGAAAAAGCATAATTTTACTTGAATGCTGCTATTCACACGTCGGTCATCAACTTGTTTCAAACAACTTACTCGTGAGATTTTAAAGATAGTGACAATGTAGGCTAACAATCGTGTAGAAGACTTTACCCGCTTAAGTATCCCTGTCCCCATTTTTTATTCTTGTCTAAAGAACACTTTTTTCCACGCATACATAATCACTGAGTGATCGATAATTTATTTAGAGCCAAGTACCAGCACAAAGCCTAAGCTCCCAGCTAATCGTAAACTTGAATGGTGGGATGTTCATTCAAGTGACACTGCAAGCTTAACATGTCCTCTGCAGGGTTTCCCTGTACCCATTTATAGGTAGGAAATACTTTTAAAAATAACTCTTTGCTATCGATATCTATAAGTGATGCATCAATTTATTTACTTTAATTATTTAGAACCTGTGGGTCTCAAACCGCCGTCATTTTCCAGTGACGATGAATCGCGTACTTTTTCTAGACGAAAAGAGACACATGTTGCTCTTATGTGTAATGCTCAGGGTAGTCCGGCTCCATCAACAAGGTAATCTTGTAGTTATGAGTTTTTTTATTTCAATATAAATATTTAATGGGTTATCCTGTCCTGGACTATAATTTATTTACTTACTCTGCTCGTCTTATGATTACTTTCGATATTTTATTAACTTTAATACAGAACCTGTTGGACTAAAGGCGCCAAAGTTCGTTAGTGAAAATTCTCTCAGCGCGTGGACAAAACGTGCGAAATCACAGATAGCATTAGAATGTTACGCTCAGGGAAGTCCTGTTCCGACAGCGAGGTAACACGTTCGTTGATTATGTAAATAAAATAAAAGTACTCTTTTATAAATTTGTGTGAAAGCAAAGCGTAAAAAAATCTAATAGAAGTAGGTGTGAAAGTTTATGTCCAGGCCAGCCGTGTTGTGGGAAACCCTGTCTCTTGCGGTTAATGAATATTCCATAGCTTTATCGATTATTCCTTTTTTTTTCTTCCGTTTAAACAGAACCTGTTGGTCTGAAAGCTCCGAAATTTTCGAGTGATAGCTCATCGAGTACTTACACAAAACGTCAAAATATTGACATTGCTCTTCAGTGTAATGCTCAAGGCAGCCCTCCTCCAATTGCGAGGTAAAAAAAAAAATTTCAAATGTTACTAATTAAAATACTATTGTTGAAACGAATACCCTGTCCTGGTAATTTTTATTTTGAACCGGTGTTGAGTTTTTAATGTCTATACAGAACCTGTTGGACTCAAAGCTCCTAAATTTTCGAGTGACCTTTCATTCAGTGGGTATGCAAGGCGTAAGGGTTACGATATTGCTCTTCAATGCAATGCTCAAGGCAGTCCTCCTCCAAGTGCGAGGTAAATAAAAAATTTTAAAAACTACTTCAAGATTGAATTAATGAAATTAGTGAAGTTTAAAGCAATACCCTGTCCCGGTAATTTTTATTTTGAAACGAATTGCTAAGTTTTGAATGTCTATATAGAACCTGTTGGACTCAAAGCTCCAAAATTTTCGAGCGATAGTTCATTCAGTGGTTACGTAAGACGTAAGGGCTATGATATTTCTCTTCAATGTAATGCTCAAGGCAGCCCTGTTCCTATTTCAAGGTAACTCATTGACGGTATCTTTTATTAAATAGTCAGTACTTATTGATTACGCATGGGAATATTTGATTATTAATTAGAGATGATCGTGTATTCAATAGGGACCCTCTGTTCGTCTAATTCTGCCTTAAGTGAATTCAATTACAAACCAATTAAATTCAAATTATGTGTCATTTTCGAGTATCAAAATGAATAAAACAATTTACAGAGCCCGTCGGTGCAAAGTCACCATCTTTGTCGTCAGATGACTTAAGTCGTACAATAGGGAGACATGAGGGTCAAGACACCGCGTTGGTTTGTGCCGCCCAGGGGAGCCCTGTACCTGTTACTAGGTAAATAGGACACTAATTATACACATATGTAGTCATTTTATTTAACGTTCAGAACCAGTTGGAAGTAAAGCTCCTTCCTTCTCTGGCGATCTAAAGATTAATCTGTTAACTCGTGAGAAGAATGAAGCTCTTAGTATTTCCTGTAATGCCCAGGGACATCCAGCTCCAATAACTAGGTACGCTAATTAATAATTAGATTTAATTTTACGATGGGGACGGCGGTAGATTTAAATAGTTGATAGATAATAATAGAGCAGGGGGCCGCATGTGACCTTGTTCGACGTCAAGAGGGAAGTGACGGTTCTCAAATACTCATATTTAATTTAGAGCCTGTTGGCAGCAAAGCCCCCACCTTCCTCGGAGATGTCAAGTCATTTTTCTTTATACGGAAGGAAGGCTCGGAAGTCGGTATCTTGTGCAATCCGCAGGGGCATCCGATTCCAATCATCAGGTAGAATATAATATTTTATAAAAAGTAATTGTCGAAAAATATACTTTAGAGCCTGTGGGTAGTAAAGCTCCAGCGATAACAGGAACCTTGAAAGGTGGTTGGATGAATCAAAATTCAAAGTCTAGTATTGTGATGACGTGTCCTGCTCAGGGATATCCCGTTCCAGCTTTTCGGTACAAATCATTTTATGTATTTCACTTTATATAGCACGTTTTATTGCCGTTATATTTGATCGTGATCGTAAGTTCTTGTATGACCCGATTTTTTAGAACCCGTTGGAAGTAAAGCACCGGCGTTTACGGGAATCATTAAGGGATGGTGGATACAAGAGAGAGAAAAATCGAGCGTAGTGATGACATGCCCAGCGCAGGGTTATCCTCTTCCTAGTTTTAAGTAATTATTACATTTCTTTCTTTTTTTTCGTAATTTTTTGCTTCATTCGTGATGATAGAACCAGTTGGTACTAAAGCACCAGCATTTACCGGTGAAATGAAGGGATGGATGGTTGAAAAACTCAAAGATTCTATTATCGTATTGCATTGTCCTGCTCAGGCTTACCCTGTACCGGCATTTCGGTAAATATAATTTTTATAATAAGCAATAAATTTTCCTAAGATCGATCTCGTTGCTATAGTCATTACTTTTGATAGAACCTGTTGGTAGTAAAGCTCCAGCATTTACGGGTGATATGAAAGCGTCATGGTGGTTGGTCAAGCGCGTAAATTCTACTTTAGTGATGCCGTGTCCAGCACAAGGTTATCCGGTACCCGCATTCAGGTAATTAATATAGTTTTTGTTATCAAAAATCGCTTGTATTTCATTAGAACCAGTCGGTAGTAAAGCACCAGCTTTCATCGGTGAGTTAAGAGGAGGTTGGAAAGCTAAAAGTGCAAATACAAGTGTCGTGATGTCGTGTCCAGCTCAGGGTTACCCAGTCCCTAATTTTCGGTACATATATTTCTTTCTTTATATTTATTTTATTTATTATTCGCAATAATTAGAGCCCGTTGGAAGCAAAGCTCCTTCAATTCAAGGTGAAGAGGGCAGTTCTATGAAGCGACGTGGTGGCATTGACATCGTGATCCCATGCCATGGTCAAGGTTACCCTGTCCCTTTGTTCAGGTAAATCATGTTGCTAACACGCTTCATGAATTTATTAGATCCGGCTGGTCGCGTTTCGCCAAAGTTTCCCAAGTCTGCTAAAACAGACTCGTTCGAGGTATTTGGTGGGGTAGAAACAAGTCTTCTTTGTGATGCACAAGCATTCCCTGTACCAGCGTTCAGGTTTGTTTCCAAATGATATTGATGGATAGTAGTAACATTAGAGATTATTAACAGAACCCGTAGGAACTAAAACACCCTCAATTCTCGGAGAAAAGGGCAGTTTGATGGAAAGAAAAATCAATAGCAACATAGTTATATTGTGTCAAGCGCAAGCTTACCCTGTACCAACATTCAGGTAATAATAATTTCGATAATTTGAATGTTAGAATTTTATCAATACCGCAGCTCTATTTTCGCATTGTTTTTAATACAGTCAATTTCGATTATTCGGTATGGGCTTAACGTATAATTCGCATCATGTTTTATCAGATCCCGCTGGAAGAGTCGCACCAAAGTTTCCTAAATCAGCCAAGATAAATTCCTTCGAAGTTTTAATCAGCACTGAAATTAGTCTTCTATGTGATGCTCAAGCCTTTCCTACTCCTATTTTTAGGTTTGTTAATAATAACTTTCTACGAGGATACTATACATTCCTAATGTTTTTGTTGATGTGCATGTTATACAGAACCGGTTAACGGCGCGAAGCCACGAGTTGCATCAACCGCCAAATACGATGTCCTTGGAAAATCCCTCGGGGTGACAGTGACGATGTTATGTCAGGCGCAGGGGCACCCTTTACCAAATTTTAGGTATAGTTTCTATTAATAATATGAATTTCATTAGTTAGTACCTCCTTAGATATTAATTGTATTAGTGTAAGAGTAGTTTAATTGAATTTTAACGATCAATATAAACTACTTGATAGAACCGGTCAATGGCGCGGCTCCTCGGGTCTCTGCTACAGCTAAGATAACCGTCTTGACGTCATCCGCAAACTCGGCCGTTACTATGCTTTGTCAAGCTCAAGCGAATCCTCTTCCAACATTCAGGTATGTCTGCAATGACATAATTCAAGATGTTTAGTTGCCTTTGATAAATTTTCGTGTATCCTATCCCGGTATTCAGAGACAAAATTAATGTGGAAATTATCAATAAACTTTTCATTGATAACCGAATCATTGTAGAACCTGTTGGCAGTGGCCCTCCTCGTTTGCCACCTAGATCAAAGTTTGATGAACTGCTCAGACCTAAGGGAATAACCGTAACATTACTCTGTGAGGCTCAAGGAAGCCCAGTGCCTTTCTATAGGTGAGCCTTTATCATGTGATTCTAAAGACATAAATTCGTTGATGAATATCGTCGTCTACGCAAAGTTTACTTCTCTCTCGGGTGCAACGGCCGAATATTAAAACCGTAGTTTCTATACTCTGAGTATGTAGACTAGGGGAAAAATATAGTTTAGTCGTAGTATATCCACTTTCAGACTCTCGACCCTTCTATTTTATGTATAAAATTTATGAGCTTGTGTTGCTATAACTTACTACCACGTAATCTTTAATAGATGATTACATTTCTGTATATTTTTAATGCGAATATAGAGAGCAATAAACTGTCTAGTATCGTAGATGTTCTAATTATTTCCACGTCGGATACACTGATACACTCTATTGTCGGAAATTTCTGAGCCTAGTGGCGGGGTTTCGTTGAATATTCGTGACAAGGAAGTCGATGGGATAAAGAGGATGCTTTCAGAATCACAAACTGTCAAGTTGACGTCTTTCATTGAGAGTTCCCCTGCAGTGTCATTCAGGTTTCTACTGATTTTACTCCCGTGGTATCCTGTCCCATTAAATATGTCGTCGCGTAATTTCTCATTAAAATCATTATTATTATTTTATCGATCTATTGCTCGGAAATTTACAGAGCCAAGCAGTAATGTAGCCCCTAGAATAGCAGGGGAACGATATGAGGGCGGTAAACTCATCGACGTACCCAGATCTGGTATTGTGGCATTAGATTGTGCAGTTCAGGGGTCTCCTGTTCCAGTTACAAGGTATATTTATTAGGCAATTTTATCGAATTATGGAGCAGAATTCCCATTAGTTACCCTTCTTACAGAGGGAAATGTCGATATTGCGCCTCGTACCACGGGGAGAAAATTTGAGGGAGGGGAAATTATTCAGACGTTTCAGGGACAAAACGTGGCACTCGGTCATTCGCTTCAGTCACATCCCCCTCCAATCACAAGGTAGTTTTATGCTTTGTTATGTCCTTCCCCTTTTCTTCCGCATTATTATGCTATGTGATAAACATCGCTTGAAATTAATTTTTCCTCGGAGCATTGCATGCCTTTTATCTGTTAATTTAATTTGCACACTTATTTTTGTTGCCTTGCATGACTATTTTTATTACTCTACTACACTGAAGGATACCATGGTGACTGAGATGACTTCTTGTAAGGTACTGTACTATTTATAATTTCATCAAAATTAGTTATAAGTTAATGAGCTGAGAGATAAAACTGCAGAAAGTGTAAGTAATTATGATAAAGATTTTTTAAAGATAAGATTTTAAATTAATTCTTAACAAGTTATTTAGTGATAGAGCTGTAAAAAGTTAAGATCATAAAGGGCCAGGAGTAGGTACTCGTAAAGTTATCGGTAAACGAGTTTTGACCCTTTTACTTTCAGAACCATCGGGTCAAACTGCACCAAAGAGTACTGGGGATGGTTTGAATAAGAATCAGGGTGTTAAAGGAGAGCCATTGGCGCTTGCGTGCGCGGCTCAAGGATTTCCTGCACCGATATCTAGGTACACGCGCATCTTATCGCGTGTCGCGTAACTCCTCTTTTTTTATTACCGCATTTTTTATTTATCGCATTTGCTTTATTCATCCATAATACATGATTCCAAAAGTCTTTAATCGTAGTTCAGACTAATGTCATCAAATGATTCGTGTCGTGTATGAAAATGATTCAAATGATAGAATCGTTTTAGGGAAACTGTTTGTCATTAAGATTCTTTTCATATTTAAATTTCATATATCGTAATATTTTGTGTTGCAGATGGTACAAATTTATCGATGGTACAACACGTAGACAACCAGTTCAGTTGAATGAGCGAGTACGCCAAGTCAGTGGAACTTTGATTATTAGAGAAGCACGTGTTGAAGATTCTGGCAAATATCTCTGCATTGTGAATAATTCCGTTGGTGGGGAAAGCGTCGAGACAGTTCTTACCGTCACTGCACCATTGGCTGCTGAAATCGAACCCCGAGTCCAGACTGTAGATTTTGGCAGACCCGCAACTTTTACTTGCAATGTACGTGGAAATCCTATTAAAACAATTTCGTGGATGAAAGATGGAAAACCTTTCGGTCATGAAGATCCCGTGCTCAGAATTGAAAGCGTTAAGAAGGAAGATAAGGGGATGTATCAATGTTTCGTTCGAAATGATCAAGAAAGTGCTCAAGCGACTGCTGAATTAAAACTTGGAGGACGATGTAAATAAATTATTTAAATTTTTTGGTCGGATTTTGTGCGATGAATTTGTTTATTGACTTACGCTGATAAATTTTTGTTAACAGTTGAACCACCTCAGATAAAACAGGCCTTCCAAGAAGAAACTCTTCAACCCGGACCCAGCATGTTTCTCAAGTGCGTCGCAAGCGGAAATCCAACTCCTGAAATTACCTGGGAACTTGACGGCAAACGGTTATCAAACACGGAAAGACTACAAGTTGGACAGTACGTTAAGGTCAACGGTGATGTTGTATCTCATTTGAACATCTCAAGCATTCACACAAATGACGGTGGACTTTATAAATGTATTGCAGCATCAAAGGTAAAATTTCTTATCATCATTGATCTTTGCTACATAATTTTTTCCGTACTTCCGGTTGTTAATAATAGATTATTTATTGATAACGACTAAAGGTTGGATCAGCAGAACACTCAGCACGTCTTAATGTCTACGGTCTTCCTTTCATTCGTCACATGGACAAAAAAGCAATCGTCGCGGGAGAAACTCTTCGAGTAACTTGTCCAGTCGCTGGTTATCCAATCGAGAGTATCGTATGGGAACGAGACACACGAGTACTGCCAATCAACAGAAAACAAAAAGTTTTTCCAAATGGAACACTCATCATCGAAAACGTAGAACGACACAGCGATCAGGCGACTTACACATGTGTTGCACGCAATGCTCAAGGATACAGCGCAAGAGGAACACTCGAAGTTCAAGTCATGGGTAGGCACAATTTTTTATTTTACATTTTTCTATCATTTTTTGATCGGGATTAAAATTAAATTGAAAATTATAATTCAATTCATAAAAATTTTCTTTACTGATTAATTTAAATTTCAAATTCGAAAGTTTGCAATTTCTTTTCAATTCATTAGAAGTTTTATAAATGAATTCAAATTATTTTGACTATTGAGTCGGAAAAAACTAATTTTCAAGTTTAATTTTTTATTAATTACCGTAGCATAATTTTCTGAGACAAAAAAATAAATTATCATTTAATTAGTAACGTTTATAAATTATTTATTGTTTATGTACGTTATTAATTAAGCGTCAGACAAATAGATGACAAGAAAGACCGCGAAATGACATTAAAATACGAGAGTTTGACGTTAGTTCTCGTGGCTTCAGGCCATATGGCAGGCGGAGAATCGTACAGTGTATGTTCAGCAACCGAATAATAAAATTGCTGCGGAAACCCACAGAACTCATACAAATAATTTAGAAAACAGTTTCTTTTATGATTACCAGAAAAAAAAACAAGACGTTCTTAGAATAATTGTTATGGTTTTTTTTTCGAAACATAAATTCAGTTAATTATATTTTTCTTGTCATCTATATTTATTAATCTTGTTATTTATTATTCAAATTTTTTCAGCTCTAGGTAAAATTAATTGTTTTATTGATGAAATGTCATATTCTGTGTGTAATTATATTTTATTACAGCAATCCCTTTAGTAATATGATAAAACTGTTTTAACCGTGGGTTAATATTTAAGCGAGTATAAATAGATGAGTAAAACTCAAGCGTAGATCGGTTGAGTACAACAGTAAGGAAGCGGCAGGTGGGCACGTATTTCTCGTAGCACCTGCCGTGATTTGAGAAGCTGCTTTCCCTTCTTCGTATCCTGTCCATATACCTGCGGGCAGCTGTACTATACATATAGAATTACAGACTCTACAAGTCACAAAGAAAACAACTCGAGTGCCACAGGCTCCAGATCGAAAGATTAAATTTTCTCTCGAAATAATCGATAACTCTATTAGATTTTTTTCATAATATCTAATCGTTTTCTTCAAGGTTTCATTAATTCAATAAGTGTTAAGTATTTCTCGCTTATTGATTATAATGAGGTACATGTTATAAATAATTAATGAATTGCATTATCGATGGGAGTAATATAAAGCTATATGTATAAAGAAATAATCGTGACACGTACCATATGATCCCTTCAGTGCCACCCACGGTACAACCATTTGCGTTCACCAAGTTACCAATGAATGCCGGAGAGTTCGCGAACCTGCAGTGCATTGTGCCAACTGGTGACTTGCCTTTAACTATACGCTGGAGTTATCCCGGTGAAGAAATGGGCGGTTCATCCGGTGTGATCGCGAAGAAGGTCGCGGATCGTGTTAGCATGCTAATGATATCTTCCCTTACTGCCAAACACGCGGGAGATTACGTTTGCACTGCTGAGAATCTTGCTGGGACATCTTTCTACTCCACACCCCTCACAGTAAACGGTTCGCGGATTCATCTGATCGAAACTATATAATATACATAAAGCTTGTTGTATTATATATTTTTTATTTATTTAGTTTTCTGAAAAAAACGTTATTTATGATTTTATCATTTGCTTTCGATCTTATAATTCAAACTCTGCTTGTTATAAATTTTATTTGCACGCATTGAATCCTCAGTTCATTATGCTAGAGTTATTTTTTAATAAAATGATGAAGACGTCGGTTATTACTTCCTTCTGCAGCTGCTTCTTCCTGTTATCTTCCTCTAACTTTTTTTCGATATTCGTTGACTTTTATTATTTTTAAATTATTTTTATTTTTCTCATGATTGATTACCGAATGAATAACTCGACGGTTGTATTCGCAGTCGCGCCACAAGTCCTTCAGTTCTCATTCGGTGAAGATCCTCTCAACTCTGGAGAAATGCTTTCCATTTCCTGCACAATCATCAAAGGTGATTTGCCGGTTAACTTTTCGTGGATGATCAACGATCGGCCAGTTAATGACTTCGATAGTAATGACATAACAATTGTTAATAATAAAAGGGTCAGCTTTTTGAGCATCGACAGTGTGTCAGCGAGACATGCTGGAAAATATAAGTGCGTCGCATCAAACGCGGCCGGATCTCACAGTCATATCGCTCTACTCGCGGTCAATGGTAGATTACACGAATTAAAAAGCTTATATTTTGTAGATTTAATATTTTATGTTGAGTTTCGCTACTTTGTGTTGTCATCGTTGTCTAATTAAATTTATTTTTCCTTTTTATTTGTGTTGAATATAAAATTCACAAGCTATGTCGTCAGCGGTAAATGTTAATTTAATTATTTTTTTTTTTGTAGCTTTACTAAATTATTAAGCATGACAACGATGACGTATATTCTATTTTTCTGCAAAAACAATAACTACACTGGTCGCGCGGGGACTTATTGGCTATTTGCATCCTGTAATAATTTATCGACCTCGTCGCTAATTGCCGTATGTAAACGTCTCCGCCGTCCAACACACATTTGAACGAGACGTTTCGAGTTGACGGGAACGATCTCAATGGTTTGTAATTTGAAATACACATCGCTTCGACATTCTTTTAACACACTTATATCCTCTGTATCCTATTTGAATAATAATATCCTTAATTAAATTCCTTACGATAAAATATCGATAATTGCTCGGAAATTACAGTGGCTCCACAGATAGCTCAATTCTCATTCGGTGATGAAGCGGCAAATGCTGGAGAAATGGCGACTGTTCAATGTGCTGTAATAAAAGGTGACCTACCGATAGACATCGTTTGGTCATTGAATGGCATACCAATTGAAAGTGATTCTACAAGCCCCGATAGTAATCATCAGCATCGTGATATTGCGGTGAGAAAAAGTGGCAAAAGAGCCAGTACTTTGACTATTGAATCAGTGGCAGCGCGTCATGCTGGATTATATTCTTGCAGTGCGAGCAATAAAGCTGGATCAACTTCTCATTCAGCCGATTTATCTGTCAATGGTATGCGTGTTGTTCGATAGGATACCTTAGGTCACTTGCATGATGACGTGCAAAGTATTAAACACGCAGAAAATAGCCTGACGGTTCTCCGTGGGTGATGCATGTATTGGTTATCGAGTGCGTGGGCACTTACTTTCCCTTCCTACTCCATCGGTAGCAGGTGGCTAAGCGTAATTGTTATTCCATCGGTATCGAGTAGGTGGCACTGAATTTTATTACTGGTATATTCAAGTTTCCTCATGACATTTTAGTACTCTTTATATTTTTTATTTCTATCTTTATTTATTTATTTGTTATTATTTTCGAATATAAAACAGTTTCACCGCGAATTGCTCCCTTCGAGATGTCTGATAAAGCAGTAAACTGGGGAGAATCTGTCTCAGCTGTATGCACTATCGTAAGTGGTGATGCCCCATTGGAAATATCATGGGCTCTCAATGGTGTAGTTATAACAGATGACAATCCTCACATTTCTGTGACAACTACTAAACGAAATAGTCTTATATCGATTGATTCCGCAAGCCCGAGTCACGCTGGAGAATATACGTGCGTTGCGTCTAATGGAGCTGGTAGTACAAGTTATTCAGCAGAGCTAACGGTCAACGGTAGAGAATATTTTGTTCTTTAATTAAATACATATATGATATTTCATTTTTTTTCTTCGGTGTCTCCTGTCCAATCCTACCCCGTGTCATCTGAATCATAGTGGCAAAGCTCAGTATTTTTTTTTAGTCTGACAAATAAAATTTTATTGCTCATCAAGATTAACGATACAGATATCTTTCAGTCGCGCCTCAAATTGCACCGTTTACGATGGCTGATGGCCCGGTAAACTGGGGCGAGTCAATAAGTGTCCCATGCTCTGTATTAAAAGGTGATTTACCAATTGAAATAACGTGGGCACATAACGGTGAGCCAATTCGTCGTGATCGCTCTGACATTAATATTGTCGCGACAACAAGAAAGAATAGAATTTTGAGTATTGATTCAGTCGCGGCAGGTCATGCCGGAGAATATACTTGTTCGGCATCCAACATCGCTGGTGGAACCAGTCAATCTGCAACATTAGCAGTTAATGGTACGTGTTTAACACTCGTACCTCCCACAACTTCCTTAATGTATTTCCTTTCCTTTCAAGCAGCCTTGGGGAATCCGACTCTAAAGACGATACTGACGCGAATTAATCGTTACATTTTTTTTTTTTACTGTTTTAACATTTGTTTGAATCTCCTCAATAGTCGCTCCTCAAATAGTGCCCTTTGTTATGGGCGATGAGCCTGCAAATTGGGGTGACGCAGTCACAGCAACCTGTACTGTCTTCAAAGGAGATTTTCCAATTACGATTGAATGGTTTTTGAATGGCAAATTGATTACTAAAAATTATCCTGATATCACAATAAGTGGTACCAGTAAACGTGTCAGTGTGTTGACAATCGACACAGTATCAGCAGATCATGCAGGGGAATATACATGCAGTGCTAGCAATATTGCGGGTGGAACAAGTTATTCAGCATCTCTGGCAATTAATGGTATCTATGATACGTGGAAGCATCTTTGATAATTAGTATACAGCTCGCCAGGTCATCTACGAAATTTTTCGGCTCTCCATATCCTTCCAAATTCACCCTTTCACAATAACTCTATTTATACTACTGTTTATTCCCAGTCGCACCTCAGATAGTACCCTTTGTCATGGGCGACGAACCCGCTAACTGGGGCGATGCGGTCACCGCTACCTGTACGGTGTTTAAGGGAGACTTTCCAATAGACATTGAGTGGTTTCTCAATGGTAAAAAAATAGCTCACGATCATCCGGGTATCACACTTAGTACAACTAAACGAGTTAGTTTGTTAACAATCGATGCAGTATCAGCAAGTCATGCAGGCGAATATACATGCAGTGCTAGTAACGCTGCTGGCGGAACGAGTTATGCCGCAGCTTTAACTGTTAATGGTACAAATTTCATAGCATATTATTTTTTTGTGCGTCAGGTTTTCTACGAGACATTATCATACTCCTAGCCTATCCATAATCACAGTTATTATACTTCTATTTGGTTTATAAATTTATTTATCTTTAGTCGCACCTCAAATTGCTCCTTTTGTAATGGGAGACGAACCCGCGAACTGGGGAGATACGGTGACAGCAACGTGCACTGTTATAAAAGGCGATCGGCCTATTGAAATTGAATGGGCGCTTAATGGTGATCCGATTTCTCACAATAATTTTCCGGATATATCAATCGGGACTGGGAAAAGTGTCAGCCTCTTGACAATTGACGGAGTGACAGCAAGACATGCTGGAGAGTATACTTGTTCCGCAAGTAATGCCGCTGGTGGTACAAGCTATTCTGCATCATTAATAGTTAATGGTACTTAATATACATATCAACGAATAGTAAATATAAATGTGGAGCTATGTTTGTTTTTTAAATTATTTTACGACAATATCTACGAAATATCCTTTCTCCCTATCGAAACAATGCGTCAGGATAGTTTTCCATAAATAGAGCATTTACTTTTATGTTCAGTTCATTTTTACTTTCACAGTTCAACCGGGAATCGCAGCTTTTACTTTCGGAGATGAACCCGCGAATTGGGGAGAAACCGTTACTGCAACTTGCACTGTTATCAAAGGAGACTATCCCATTTCGATTGAATGGTCACTAAATGGGGAACCGATTTTGTCAAATAATCCAGATATAACGATAGGCAGTACGGGTAAACGCGTGAGTGTCTTAACAATTGATTCAGTATCAGCGCATCATGCTGGAGACTATACTTGTTCAGCTAGTAATCAAGCCGGTGGAACGAGTTATTCAGCATCGTTAGTTGTTAATGGTATATCTTATTCGACAACTTGACGAAATTTTTATGTGACATTTGTGTATAGGTTTTGAACTAACAAAACGGCTTTATTTTTTTAAATATTTCCCTGATTCCTTTAATTTCCATTTAAATCCTATCCATAGTTGCTCCAGAGATCGCTCCGTTTGTATTTGGCGAGAAACCATCAAATGCCGGTGATACAGTGACTGCACCATGTACAGTATTGAAAGGTGACTTTCCGATAGACATTCAATGGGCATTGAATGGTCAACCAATCGGGCAAGATCATTCAGATATTACGATAGTTAGCACAAGTAAACGGGTTAGTTTATTAACCATTGATGGACTCTCAGCCAGACATGCAGGAGAATATACTTGCACTGCTAGCAATGCTGCAGGAGGGACAAGTTATTCATCATCATTAGCAGTAAATGGTACAAAAAATAATAATTTCTGTTCCATTTAAAACAATGAGTCTAAGAGTTTATTGGTTAGCACGAGACGTCTCCTTTATCCTCTGCAAAACTTTGAAAATTTATTATATCACTTTTCCTAACTACATCCTTTTATCTTCTTTAATAGAAGTAAAGTAAAAATAATAAATTAACGAGATGAAAAGAACAAAGTGGTTTAAAGTTTTAAAAACAATCGATATTAAAATTGACAAGAGGGATAATAATGCTATCGATACGTCTGTGAACTTTCGTTTCTACATAGCACATATTTTTTCTTTTAGTTTCACCACAAATAGGTACAATAGCATTTACTGATAGTCCAGCAAATTCGGGTGAACCGGTGTCTGCAACTTGTACGGTTTTAAAGGGTGATTTTCCAATGAAAATATTGTGGCAACACAATGGCCAGCCGATCATTAATGATCAATCAGATATTATAGTAAATACCATAAGTAGGCATATGAGTGTTATCAGCATAGAATCAGCTGTAGCAAGACATACAGGGGAGTACACTTGCATTGCAACAAATGGGGCTGGTGCTGCGCGCCAATCGGCGACTTTAGTAGTCAATGGTAGGTTTTCGGGGATTGTTTATCGAGTCTTACGCCACAACCGCTTATGAAAATACAAAATTTGCTTTATTTAAATTTTTTTTAATCATATATGTAATGGTATCAGTAATCCAGCGATAGCACGACCGCTTAAACCCTACTCTTCCTCATCATATGGTACTAAAAAAAATTATATATACATATTCTAATCGTGGTTATCTATATTTTAAATTTATAATTATCGAGTGATTTTGACTTATGCCTGTTGGATTAAAAGTTTCTCCCCAGATAGCGCCTTTCACAATCAGCGAAGAACCTGCAAATTGGGGAGATACAATTACTGCAACTTGCACGGTACTGAAAGGCGATTACCCAATCGAGATGGAATGGTTTCTCAATGGAAAACCGATAAAACGCGAGCATACTGATATAACCATTGTTAATACAAGCAAACGTGTCAGCTTGTTGACTATTGAAGCTGTTTCTGCACGGCATGCAGGAGAATATACATGCAGCGCCAGTAATATTGCTGGTGGAACGAGTTACTCTGCACCGTTGGCTGTTAATGGTACATCATTCAAAGCGATTCAAAATTTTCGAAGCCTTTAGGAGACGTGTTGCTTCATTTAGTCCTTGAAATTCCATATCCTTTGAACAACAATACATCCTACATTATTACTTCTTGAAAACCTCTGATATACTATTACAGTCGCGCCACAGATAGGCCCATTTTCGATGAGCGATGGTCCAGCAAACTGGGGCGACATGGTATCAGCTACATGTTCTATTGTAAAAGGTGATTTCCCCGTGGAAATAATATGGCGCCATAATGGCAATGATATAGACTCGAAAAATCCAGATATCGTAATAACAAGAATCAATAAACATATGAGTGCCATCAGCATAGAATCTGTCGCGGCAAGACATGCGGGCGAGTATATTTGCGTCGCTACCAATCGAGCGGGCAACGTCAGTCACTCGACAATCTTGGCGGTTAACGGTATTAGTAAAAAATTTTTTTTTTTAGTTATTTTTCGTTTGTCATTAACAATTTTGTGTCAATTCTTAAGTTAAATAAAAAAAAAGGATGCACGCATCATTATTCGCAACTGCACTTTTTGTGTTTAACCGCTAATTCACATTATCATTTATATCCAATTCCTTTTATTTATATTTTTTAGCGTTTACGTTTTTAGGTGCAGCCATGGACGCAGTAATAATTTTATACGTATATATTTAAGTTATAATCCTTATTCAGCAACGTGCGTTAAGCCAAGCCCTCAGTTGTCCCACAGATCCTCCCATTTACATTCGGTGACGAGCCTTCAAATTCGGGAGACGCGGTATCGGTAACCTGTTCTATTTCCAAGGGTGATCTACCCTTGGATATTGCTTGGGCATTCAACAGTGAACCCTTGAATCAACATCGTACTGACATCACAATCACGGGTGGCAAACGTCACAGTATGTTGGCAATTGACTCTGTAGCTGCAAGACACTCGGGCGAATATACTTGTACTGCATCAAACAAGGCGGGAGCCTCAAGCCACTCTTCTGTGCTGGCTGTTAATGGTATATAGCAGTCAAATGTCTTAGAGTACATTTTAATGTTCATGTTATGTCCTTTCTTAATTGTCCTGTCCATATTTCCCTTTTTTTCGATCACTATATCGCGTGTTTACGAAAATCTATTTCCGTGAAACGTCAACGAAAAACGACTGGTTTATCATTTTTATTTCTATTATACAAATTATTGAATACCTCCGTGGATTATATTCATTTTTCAGTAACTCCGCAGATTGCACCTCTTGCAATTGGTGAAGAACCAGCGAATTGGGGAGAACAGATATCCGTAATCTGTAGTGTCCTGAAAGGCGATCAACCAATAGAAATCCGTTGGAGTCTTAACGGTGAACCCATAACTCGTGACAATCATCCAGATATAATAATAACTAGAACTGGAAAGAAGATTTCCCTTCTTAGCATTGATGCTGTAACCGCACAGCACGCTGGAGAGTACAGTTGCGAAGCGAGTAATCAAGCTGGTTCTACCAGTCACTCTGCAACACTTTCGGTTAATGGTACAGTTGACTATAGATATAAGTGAACCACAATAAAATAGTACGGACGCAAACGATGATGAGATGTTTCCTAAAAATCAATATAGCATTGACGAACCTACACTTACCTTGAATTCCTTACGTTATTATCATTAAATTCTTCCATAGTCGCTCCGCAGATTGCGCCTTTCGCAATCGGTGAAGAACCAGCAAGCTGGGGAGAACAGGTATCCGCAACGTGTAGTGTCATGAAAGGCGATCAACCAATAGAGATTCGTTGGAGTCTTAACGGTGAACCCATAACCCGTCAAAACCATCCAGATATACTGATAACTAGAACTGGGAAGAAGATTTCCCTTCTTAGCATTGATGCTGTAACCGCGCAGCATGCTGGAGAGTACAGTTGCGAAGCGAGTAATCAAGCTGGTTCCACCAGTCGCTCTGCAACACTTTCGGTTAATGGTATAGTTGACTATAGATATTAATGAAACAAACGATGATGAGATGTTTCCTTTAAATCAATGTAGCATTGACGCACCTATTCTTACCTTAAATTCCTTACGTTATTATCATTAAAATTGTTTGATAGTCGCTCCGCAGATATTACCCTTGAGTTTTGGCGATGAACCCGTTAATGCCGGAGATTTAGCATCGATTCAGTGTGCAGTGAGCAAAGGCGACTTTCCTTTGGAAATTACCTGGATGTTTAAAGGTCGTCCAATTGGACCAGATCGTTCAGATATCATAGTATCAGGTTCTGGTAAACGAGTAAAACAATTGACAATCGATGCTGTAGCAGCAAGACATGCTGGTGAATATACATGTGTTGCCTCTAATGCTGCTGGTTCCAGTTCTCATTCAGCGATACTGGATGTTAATGGTATTAAAATCATAACGTCTAAATTGATAAATAATTTAATATTTCCATCCTTACTTCCTTCTGTACCATCAATACCTGGAAGTACCGATAATAACTTTTACTTAACGGCGGCATAAACGGTAAAAGACTGAAGGGATAGTTATTAGTTTATTTCCACGCGAATTTCTTGCTATTATTTTTTTAATTGCAGTTATTCCAAAATTATTGCCATTTTCATTCGGCGAGGAGCCTCTTAACTCGGGTCAAGTAGTAACGGTGCCGTGTGCAGTGACCGAAGGTGATCCACCTTTGAAGCTTCGTTGGATATTAAACGGTCATACAATATCACCTCACTCAGGAATATCTGTTTTGGATCTTGGCGGACGAGGTGCCATACTGAGCATAGGATCTGTGCAAGCAGCCCATGCTGGGACTTACACGTGTATTGCGGAAAATTCTGCTGGAAGGCATGAACTTTCCGCCGATCTCATAGTCAATGGTGTGCTTTAAACACGCTTCCCTCGATTCTTTAAGTTTATCTCGAAAAATCACATCGCATCTCAGTTTATATATTTATCATATTATGCTTTTTTTATTTATTTACAAATTCCATATTTTTTACATAAGTTAATTTATACCTTTTATTTTAATTCCCTTCTTCCAATACTTTAAAAAATTTTGTTATCCGCACAAATGGACCAGAAGTAAAAGTCGTAAAAAATATTTTGTTCGGGATATTTCAAATGGATTATAATCGATGTCCACAGTTGTTCCACATCTCCAACCTTTTTCCTTCGATGAAACAAATTCCGGTGACCTGATAATCGTTCACTGCGCGGTGGTAAAAGGCGATACCCCAATATCATTAAAATGGTTATTCGAAGGACGTCATTTAGAAGTTGGTGAAGGTATCAAGATCACTTCATTAGGAGACCGAGTCTCTGCTTTGACAATACCGGCTGTAAAGGGAGAACATGCCGGAGAATATGCTTGCGTCGCGGACAATCCCGCAGGTCGTGCTAGACACAGCGCACATCTTAAAGTCAACGGTATTTAAAATTTTATAAGCAATCGCGATTATAATTTTGCATTTGATTATATAATAATTGGTGGTAAACTTATATATTAAATCCGTCGTATATTTGCATTGGAATCCCGTATTTTATGTTATACTATTGTAATATAAATATATTAATGTATTATTCTATTAACGAGTGATTGGTAGGTTATTTGTGCTTGTATTTTACACAAACAAACACTATACATAGGATCTTTATCTTTAGTAAACGAATAATACTAATGAAATAGAGAGTTTATGATATATTTATCTCGATATTATCATTGAATTTATAGCTAGACTAGCAAAACACACGTGGGCAAGATACCATGCGTCCTAGTTCCCGACTCCGTCGTAGATCCTTTTGATTTTAAATTAGCCAAGTAACAGGAATATCAACTATATTTTTACATATACATATAAAAAAGTGAGAAAATATTATTTAAAAAAAGAAAAAACGTATGATGCCTCTGTGATGATGGCAAACATGTCATCCAAGACGTATCTGCATTATATTGAATTGCAGTACTACCTCGGATCAGCCCATTTGACTTTGGGGAGCAGCCAATCTATGAGGGCCAAGCAGCACAGCTCGCATGTATGGTCCCGGTTGGTGATACACCTATCGAAATAAACTGGACCCTTGATGGAAAACCTCTATCTCCATCATTGCCACACAACATCGGCAAGCTTGGGCCACGAACTAGTATTATGCTGATTGAACCAGTGACATCGCGACATGCCGGCACTTATGCTTGTGTTGCTGAAAATCCCTCAGGAAAAGTCATTCATGAATCTACATTACGTGTTTACGGTTAGGGCGTTGTCTACTGAAAAATATAAAAATCGAATGAAAAATACCTAATAATGAAAGAAAAAATAAAAGCTTCTTTTTACATCTGCTTCGTACGTGTTCTCAAGGAACGGAGCTTTCTGGAATCATGATTGAAGCTATAAAATGAAACGTTTCGCTTGAAATATTTATCAATTCCTTGACATGTTATACTATTGAAAGATGGACTTGTATTTTATATATATAAATATTTATAATATTGCGGATTAAACCTTTATTATTAAATGAATCAACATGCCCGTAACACAAATTTTTTTATTTCCTGCCTGAGTGCAAAGCTGTAAATCGTTTATTTTTTCTAAATAACCTGCTGATAAATAATTGCCATGTGCGCAATATATGATATTCCCTTGTTTATTATTTTATCGCTCGTATACTTTTTACATTCAAATATATATTATTTATTTATTTAATTATCATTCTTCCCGTTTGTTTGTCTCTATAATTTTACACATATTTCTTTCTCCAAGTATTTTACCAGAAGATGACATGACACAAGCTGTGATACCTATGTGAGACCGCGACAAGCTCATTGAAAGTATCCTGTCTGTAAGGTATTTTGTGCTCTAGGAATTACCAAAATTCGGCTTCTTCATAATTTAAATCTTGATATTTGGCTATTGCGCGATATCATAGAATTATTTTAATAGAATCACTGTGATTTTATCAGATCATCATTAATCATTGTGTCTATACCATCGTGTCAGGTTTAAAACCATAAAAAAAAAACCAAATATTAAACATTCGTTTGGACAGGTTCATACTTTCATATGCTAGTATTCGAACTGTTTGTTACTAGCGTTGCCACTGCTTTGTTTTTTGCATTTAAATTTAAAAAATGCATTAATTAATATATTAATTTATATATAAATCAGATGACGCTCGTTTTCAATCAGGCTTATATCCGGTTTTTTGCGCTTCTCGTCGTCATACGCGGAGTCGATTCATCCCCTTGTCCTCTTTTACCATTTCATCGATCTTATGTCCTAACAATACACGTTGCATTTCCTTTATTAACCTTCACCCCAACCTTCCACCACACGTCTCATCTTTCGTTTCGTAGATACCTGTCGTAAAGTGCATGCTTTTATTTTCATTTATTTATTTATATTATTTTTTTTATTTTTTTTTTTTTTAATAAAATGAAAAGTATCATAAATTCCTACAGGTGCATTGATAAATACTGCTACCACGTGTACCAAATATATATATAGCTTTTAAATTTAATGCATGGAAACGTAGCTCACTCAGAGCTATTTAACTTTAGTCTTTGCGCTATAAATATGATATATTATTTACTAACATTGGTACTCGATGGTTTTCCTAAGTAGAATTCTTGCATGCAAGCAAAATTTTTTAGCGAGAGCAAAATGCTTTGTATGTGCATGTAATTAAAACAATAAGAGCAGCCGACAAGATAAATTATCTGATCATTGATAAAAAAAAAAATTCTCTACATTTAAATTATAATGTCATTTAACTTTTTTAAAATTTGCAATGATCAGAAAATTATAATTCGACGTTATATAAATAAACATCGAAACTTGTGGACTGCTTGAGGTTTAATAAAAATTGTGATAAATTAAAAGCAATTAAATCTAACAGATTATTTTCTGTAACAGTACCACCCCGTTGGATCCTTGAGCCAACCGACAAAGCATTCGCCCAAGGCTCAGATGCTCGAGTTGAATGTAAAGCCGACGGGTTCCCTAAGCCTCAAGTTACATGGAAAAGGGCTGCTGGTAAGTCCCACTTTAATCAATCATTCGGAATCTTTTTTGTTTAAACCACGTAAAAGCTCTTGAAAGCCAAAGAAGATTCTAATTTTTTTTTCGGTGACGATTATTTTTAAATTCTGATATCTCATGGTAAATTTAATATTTAAGGTGATACACCCGGTGATTACACTGACCTGAAACTCAACAATCCTGATATCAGCGTTGAAGACGGCACTCTATCTATCAATAATATTCAAAAAACTAATGAAGGGTACTATCTTTGTGAAGCTGTCAATGGCATTGGTTCAGGATTATCTGCTGTCATTCTTATTTCTGTCCAAGGTATGGAATGAAATATTAATCACATGTTGATTAAATAATTTGATTAATTGATTAATGAATGAATTTAGCACCACCACACTTTGAAATCAAATTGCGCAATCAAACTGCACGTCGAGGTGAACCCGCAGTACTACAGTGTGAAGCACAAGGCGAGAAACCAATTGGCATTTTGTGGAACATGAACAACAAACGACTAGACCCAAAGAGTGACTCTCGCTACACGATCCGCGAAGAAATTCTTGCTAACGGTGTCTTGGCAGATTTGAGTATCAAAAGAACTGAGAGATCTGACTCTGCATTGTTTACATGTGTTGCTACAAATGCATTTGGAAGTGATGACACCAGCATCAATATGATCGTTCAAGGTTCGTAGTAAAACATTAAAAGAATGAAACTGAATATTCACTATTCGTGATATTTTTATTTTCAGAGGTACCTGAAGTTCCGTATGGTCTTAAAGTATTAGATAAATCAGGACGATCTGTACAACTTTCTTGGGCAGCTCCATACGACGGAAACAGTCCCATTAAACGATACCTTATTGAATACAAAATGAGCAAAGGATCTTGGGAAACTGACATCGATCGCGTTATTGTACCTGCAACTCAGCAAAATGTTGCCGGTGTTTTCAATTTGAGACCTGCTACAACTTATCACCTTCGTATTGTTGCTGAAAACGAAATCGGTAATTCTGAACCATCTGATACCGTAACAATTATTACTGCTGAAGAAGCACCATCTGGCCCACCAAGTTCTGTACGAGTTGATGCTCTTGATCAGCACACACTCAAGGTATATAAATAATATTTTAAAATCAATAGACACGATTATTTATACTTATAAATTTTTAGGTAACATGGAAACCACCTTCACGCGAAGACTGGAATGGCGAAATTCTTGGTTACTATGTAGGATACAGACTCTCAACTTCTGAGAAACCTTACATGTTTGAAACTGTTGAGTTTTCAAAAGAAGACGGCAAAGAACACCATTTGCAGATAATGAATCTTAAAACTTATACTCAGTACAGTGTTGTCGTTCAGGCATTCAACAAAGTAGGCTCCGGGCCCATGAGCGAGGAACGTAGACAACAT
This sequence comes from Microplitis deprimator, assembly GCA_964016945.1. NCBI lineage: Eukaryota > Metazoa > Arthropoda > Insecta > Hymenoptera > Braconidae > Microplitis > Microplitis deprimator. The sequence continues at coordinate 8,629,250 of OZ024708.1, read as the reverse complement.
ACCGCTGAAGGCGTACCAGAACAGCCACCTCATGATACCACTTGCACCACATTAACATCTCAAACTATTAGAGTTTCTTGGGTATCACCTCCACTTACGGCTGCCAATGGCGTTATCACTGGATACAAAGTAAATTAATCAATACACTCATAAATAATTATTTTATATAAATATTTCAAGAACATATTAGAGTATATATTAGTAATATTTTTAATTTAATGATATCGAATTTACTGATTAATTCCTAAGGTTATTTACGGCCCATCTGAAACATGGTACGACGAGAACACAAAAGACACTAAAATTACATCATCAAGTGAAACAATTTTACATGGACTTAAAAAATACACCAACTACAGCATGCAAGTTCTTGCATTCACTTCTGGAGGAGATGGAGTTAAATCAGCACCAATTCATTGCCAAACAGAACAAGACGCACCTGAAGCTCCGATCGCCATCAAAGCGCTAGTTATGTCTGCTGAATCTATTCTTGTATCATGGCGCCCACCAAGTCAACCCAATGGAGTTATTTCCCAGTACACTGTCTACACTAAAGCTGATAATGTTGAAGAACCAGTCAGTCAAAAGGTACCACCAAATCAATTGACTTACGAAGCTAAAGGATTAGACAAGCAACGGCGCTATGATTTCTGGGTTGCTGCTAGTACTAATATCGGTGAAGGAGAAGCCTCGAAAATTGTTTCATTGGCACCAAACATTAGAGGTAATTATTAAAATTTAAAGATCTACTTAACTATTCAATGTTGCTCATACATTTAATTATGTTGTTGTTTCAGTTCCAGCAAAGATCGCATCATTTGACGATAAATTTACTGCGACTTACAAAGAGGACGTTAAATTACCGTGTTTGGCTGTTGGTGTTCCTGCTCCAGAAGTTGTTTGGAAAGTTCGGGATGCAAAACTTCAGACAAGTGATCGCCTAAGACAATTACCAGAAGGATCTCTATTTATTAAGGAAGTTGATCGTGCTGATGCTGGAGAGTATTCTTGTTACGTTGAAAATTCATTCGGTCATGATACTGTCACTCATCAATTAATTGTTCACGGTAAAATATTTTAATCATTTAATTGTTTTTATTAGGAATTTTTAAAAAATTTTAAGCTAAAAATTATTCAGTCTCGCTCATTCCCGAAATTTTCCGGAGTTGCTTTGAGTAGTCCAGCAACCGAACGTCATTAAAAATTTATGACATTCAAGTTTCGAATTGAATAGTAATATTTGGTAATTTAATATTTATTAGTTTCTACAATTTGAAATTTAAAAAAGTGGAAGAGTTTTAATAAAAAAATTAAAAAAAAAAACTAATAGATTAATTAGTAATTTTGATTCTTTTGTTTGACATTACGTAGCACCGCCGCATTCACCACAAGTTACTCTCACTGCTACAACTACAAACTCATTGACAATGAAACTACGGCCACATTCAACAGACAATGCACCAATTCACGGATACACTATTCACTACAAGCCCGAATTTGGAGATTGGGAAACAGTTCAAATAAGCTCGACTGCCCAGAAGTATACACTCGAGAATTTATGGTGCGGATCACGTTATCAAATTTATGTGACTGCTTACAATGGGTGTGTAAATTTATAATTAAACTAAATTATTAATTAAATTGAGTACTTACAATCTCAACTCATTAAATTATTTTTAAACAGCATTGGAACCGGTGATCCATCAGACATTCTCAATACTCGTACTAAAGGATCAAAGCCAATAATTCCCGAAGCCTCAAGATTTATCGAAGTATCAACCAACAGTATAACTCTTCATTTGAACGCTTGGTCTGACGGCGGTTGTCCCATGCTGTACTTTGTTGTCGAGCACAAAAAAAAGTGAGACATAGTAAAGTAAATAAATAAATATTGGTAGTGGTCTATAAGTGGGGCTCCATACATTTTTCAAAGTTCCAAGTGCTTACATTAAATTTTCTACCCTTAGTTTTGTCTACAACACAAGGGTAAAAAATTTATGAAAATTACGTGAAATCCTAGAAATTTTCCAAACTTAAATTTTTTAAATATGTAATTATAATTTTTATATAATACCGTAAGATGGGTCATGGAATTTTAAGGTCTAAGAGCTACAATAATTTTGGAGCTCTTGTAATACTTGAAAATCGACATATTTCTGTTATTTTATCATTTTTGTCCTTCTATTACTATGGTACTTAACGAAGCTCGCAACACAGTTCTAACTCGGTCCGTACTAGTATAAGTTGTAGTCCAAGGTAGGAGTACGTTGGCACAGCCTTAATGATGAGTCCGTTAACGTACTTCAAGTGTATAACGATAAGTTATGAGTGCTTACAAAACTCATAATTTGGCGGATATACCTTTAATCCGCCGATATACACTTGCCCCGATTATAGACCATTACCTCCATATTTGAAATAAGTAATTAATTGAATTAAAAATTTATTAGACACCAACAAGAATGGAACCAAGTATCAAATAATGTAAAACCAGGGGGTAACTTTGTTGTTCTTGATCTTGATCCAGCAAACTGGTATCACTTACGTGTTACGGCACATAACAATGCTGGATTTGCTGTTGCTGAATATGAATTTGCGACATTGACTGTAACTGGGGGTAAGTATTGAATGCTTTTGCTTACAACGATTCCAGAAAAAAAAACAATGCATTATTTAAAATGTTTGAAATGGAATCGTTGCCTGGTGTTAATGGTGACTGGAAGTATCAATAGCATAAATATTTTTTGTTCCAGGCACCATTGCACCCGCTCGCGAGCTTCCTGATGTTAACGGTGGCAGCAACGACGAGGATCCAATGAAATCGTTTATGACCAACTTAAATTTGGTTGTCCCGGTGGTAGCTGCACTTCTTGTCATAATCGTTGCCGTCATCGTAATTTGTGTGCTCAAAGGCAAAGGCCATGGTTCCGGTGATAAAGGTGTGTAAAAATAATTGTCTATTATTTTTAAACAGGTACTATAGCACCACCGGTAAGAAATAATGCTGGGACTGAAAATACAGACGTAAGACATCTATTCCCATGGTTACCATCTTGGTTGAATATCAATGTCATGGTACCAGCAGGTGCTACTATCGTCGTCGTAATTGTCGGTATTATTGTAATTTGTGTTGCAATGTCAAGAAGAACTCGAGGTCCCGAGCAAACTCGGCTTCGGGGTATTCCGTCAGCGGATGAGAAATATTATGAAGGCCAATGTATTAAACTTTTTAATCTCCACTATTTATTACACTATTTTTTTAATAAATTACTTTTTTTGGTAATTATGCTATTTCACGGCTCCACACATTTTTGAAATTTTAATAACTATAAATATTAATTCGAAATTGAACAAAAATTGAATAAATTTTTATGTAAAATCCGCAATTACATTACCATTAAATTTGGTAACTGCTGTTTAAATAGTGGAGCCGGACTTGTGGATAATTGTCACTATTTTTAATTGATATCAAAGGACGAAAAATAATGAATTCTTAAATATAACTTTTCTTCCAGATGACGTCGTTTACCAACAGACTGGTGTAGTAGGTGCGACATTAGACAAACGTAGACCAGACCTCCGAGACGAGCTTGGTTATATTGCCCCGCCAAACCGCAAACTCCCACCGGTACCTGGTTCTAACTACAACACATGTGATCGTATCAAGCGAGGTACAGTGATAAGTAAGCCATCATTCCTCACATTCCTAGATCATCATTTTCCATTTATCTATTTAGATGTTGTATCGATCGCACGATCGTTTTTTCTTTTAATTCTTTTTAATTTAAACTTTTATTTTATCACTAAATTTAATCAATAAGCTGAAATGACAGTTGAAAATTTTTTTTTATCATGATTTGTTATTTATACACAGAAAAAAAAATTGAATCAAGAATTTTTCTTTAAAATAGAATTCCTGTTTTAAATCATTCTGTTTTTTTTTTTTTTTTTTTTTTTTTTTACCAGAAAAAATGTTTGTTTGCATCAAAAACAAGAAAATTCTTTCTGCATTTTAATCTCTATTGAAGAAAATTTATTCTCTAATAAAAAATTACAATGATTTTGAACGAAATCATTGTATTCTTTGATCAATAGCGCGATATTGTCCCAAGAATTTCTTTCTCTTGACTTGAAATATATGCGACTTGATTCGAAGTTGACTCAATATTCTGACGTTCCAATTTAATTTTTAAAAAACATTGACAAGACGGAATCGAATTCGCGTCCTTTGAATTACAAGTCATGTCTGCTATCCAATTTTTTGTTTCCTGATCAAAAATTTTTTTTTCAATTGAACAAAATTATATTTTGGTCAAAAATTTAAATTTATCAATCAAAGAAATTTTTTCTCTAATTAAGAATATCATTTTTAAGAAAAAAATAGTTTTGGGTTGACGAAATTCTTAATTCAAGTTAGTTTTTTTCTGTGTATTAATTAGAATCATTCCTTAAAGTTTATATTGTATATAATGCAAATAAAATAATTGTCAATAATTATGACCATACGGGCATAGGCAACGCGAGGTAAAGTTGTCCTTTTTATGCTGATATACATATTATATATTATTATCACAATCAAATATAATACATCCATATATTTGTATAATTTTATTAACGCGCTAGAAATTAGGTGCTTTGCCACCTTAATTTATTTTCGCTGAGTTAAAATCATCACTGCGTTTACCCCAAAGATATGCATTGGCTACTTTTATTTATTTTCTAAGCTTGCTATATCCTTTGCGTGAACCAAGACTCGTCGTTGCTTGTTCTTGACGTTTTGATCTCAAGAGAGAAGCCAAAAAAAAGTTAATATTGAATTAAAGATTTTGAAATCTTACGCGAAATTAATCACTGGCTTTAATCGCTCAGTGCCAGGATTGAGCTCTTGCGCTGAACGACTAAAATCGTGAATATTTATATAAGAACCGGGTCTTTGAGTCTTAACCACTTGGTAAACGTACTTGGATTGTGATAGTCGTTGTGTAGCATATGTTGGTACAGGTGCAACAGGCTCCTTTAGAAGTCATTCAACATGGGATCCAAGGAGACACATGTACGAAGAGTTATCACACTGTGCACCTAACAGAAGGTGTCCACCACCACCACCACGTATAGGCAGTACGGATGCACTTTCCCACAGAGGTAGGTAATTCGTTATCGCGTTTCGAAACCGTCGCATCATCTTAAGAGTGCAGTCTTAATAGAGCATCGAATACTAATATTATAGACTAATAATAACAATAATATTTATATATAATTATGTATATTAACGTGCTTGTGCATATATATAATGGAATTTATCATAGAATTAACCCCTATTAGTATTTTTTATAATGTATATTAAATATTTCAAGTTAAAATAACTAAAAGTAATTTTGAAAAAAAAAAAAAAAAAAAAAAATTGATTGTGATGAAATTCGAGTCATTTTTCAACTGATCTACTTGCTGACTGATGTTTTACGGAAATCGGAGCAGATACAACACAAGTTTTGTAAGTCCTTAATGTTTTCCGGTGGTCATAACAGTAACTTGCACGTCCGCATGGGCTACTTTTAATTTATTAGTTTTACAACACAATCATTTTCATCCATCACATTCTTCACAATAGTTAGATACCGTAAATACTTTTCTTCCTATACTAAATTTTTTTGACATTTCTTTGTATCTGAGGTAGGTGATGATTACATAGAACACAAACAATTAACAATTTTCTCCATGTAAATAGATAGTTATTGTTATTAATATATTTTTTATTCCATTGTATTATATCATATTTTAATTTTTTTTAAAACAAATTCTTTACATATCTCGTAACTAAAATTAAAATGGTCTATAAGTTTTTTTTATTTTTCAACTGTCTAAAAAAAATAGATAGTTTACATACAGGGAAGATCGTGAACCGACCGCTCATCTAAGCGAATACATAATTTTTACATTAAACGAATCTCCAATGTCTCAATATTTTTTTATACAATAAAAAAATTCACTTCTCTCAAAATTTTATTTCTTTAGATTTCTTTTTTTATTCTGGATTTTAGATTTTGCTCCTCAATTCCAAATAAACTTTTAAAAAATAATTTATTTTTGTTCTCAAATTTTGGGAATGGGCCATCATGTCCCAGATAGCTCATATAACTTTGAAATTTGGAACATATGTAAAATGTATGAAACCTTGATGAAAAAATTTTTTTTACCAAATTTCGAGGGTGGGCTGTCATGTCCCGGTTCTTTTCTACGCTTTTCTTTTTTTAAATCCAAAATTATTAGTTTACATATGACCTTTTAGTTTTAAAGTTACGTGTAATATATTAAAAAGTATAATTAGTCTTGATAAAACCACAGTATCTACCCAGTTTAATAATTTGACTTCAGGTATGGAGGATGAAATTTGCCCGTACGCAACATTCCATCTGCTAGGATTCCGCGAGGAAATGGATCCCACTAAGGCAATGCAATTCCAAACCTTCCCACATCCTGCCAATGGACATTCTGGTACAATGGGACCACCAGCTGGTCATCCTACAAACGTTTCTGCACACAGCCGATCTGGGTCACAATCAATGGTACGAATTAATTAAAAATAAACATCTTCATCGAAGAAAAAATTTAAAAATAAAAGCAAATAATTATTTTTAGCCACGACAAAATGGACGTTACTCTCGAGTACCATCGCAAGGAGGACAGACAGTATTTTCGCCCGAGTATGATGACCCAGCTAATTGTGCACCTGAAGAAGATCAATACGGTTCTCAATACGGACAATACGGAGCTCCGTACGATCACTATGGATCTCGTGGTTCTGTTGGACGTCGTAGTGTTGGTTCAGCTCGTAATCTCCCAATGTCTAACTCTCCTGAACCACCACCACCACCACCAAGAAATCACGACCCAAACAACTCAAGTTTCAATGACAGCAAAGAAAGTAATGAAATAAGCGAAGCAGAATGTGATCGTGATCAATTGCAAATGAATCGTAATTACGGTGGTAAGTTATTGGGTTTTTTTTTTTATGTTGAAATTAATATTTTAATTACTATCGATTTATAGGTTCATGATCTGTTAATCGATATATTTATATAATTATATATCATACAGATTTATTTATTAATTATATATCATACAGAGCTAGTAAGCTCTATTAAATTTTATAATTAATTTAATTTATGTTAATTATTATGATAATTGCACATTCTCATTAAACATAAATTTTTTATTGTCAAAATAAATAAAATTTTCAGGAATTACAATACGGAGGACGTAACTAACAAAACTCACTAACAATTATATGTTTATTAATTTATAATTTTTAAAATTGCATGCATTATACGTGTGAAAAATATATATAATAATTTCATATTATTTATATATTATTGGGTTTTGCCAATAACTTTTTAGGGCAAAAGTAAAAAATATTTGATTTTTTATTTTAAATTTAATTTTTACAGAAGAAGAGTATAATAATAAAAATGTCAGCATTATATGTTTTATAGCTTATCATAGCATGATATATATGTCATGGTGAAAAATCATTTATCGATTTAATGTGTCGATCGGTTGGTGTGCTTTTTTTATTTTACAGTTAATGCTCGTGGCAAGGATGGCATGTCCACTGAAGAGATGCGCAAACTTATCGAGAGGTCAGTAGCGCTCGTCTGGACAAAATTAACCTCAAGAAAAGTCCACCATAAACCGCTTTTTTTTCAAAATTTTTCCATTCTATATAATTTGATATCTATGGGGTTTCAAAATACACCCACTGTCAATCATTAGATTACATAAAGTAGTAAAGCTAAGACGCAACTACTTTATTTCTAATAAACCTAATCAGCTTCAATATCATTGCATTTATCACATGTATATAGTAAAAAATTTTTCATATTTCAATCAACGGTTATAATTATTTTATATTTATTCGATGAAACTAATTCGCGTTAAAAATATCTTAAGCTCGTATTGAGATAATGAATGCTGTTAAATAGTCATAACACTAGCGGATCCGAACTATAGTAAATTGCCGTAGTTTACCACAAAATACCGTAATTTACTCCAAATTTGCCGTACAATGCGATATTTTACGGTAAAATACCGCAAGTTTACCTCAAATTTAAAATGAAATACCGCCAAATACCGCATTATTGCCACAATTTTATGGTGAATTGCCGAAATTTTGCCGTAAATTTCTGTACTATACCGTATAATACCGTATTCTACGGTAATTTCCGATAAAATGGCGGCAATACTGCGATTTTCCACCGTAAAATGTCGTAATTTACTCCAAATTTGCCGTATAATGATGGTATTTTACGGTAAAATGTCGCATTTGACCGTAAATACCGCAATATTGTCGAAATTTAACCGTAAATTATTGTGACATGTCGTAAATTACCGTATTTTACAGTAATCCTCGGTAAAATTGCGGCAATTCGCCATAAAATTTGCAGCAATACTGCGGTATATTACCGTAAAATACCAGTATCTTACGGTACTAAGAAGAATTATCGTAAATTACGGTATTTTATCGTTAACTACGGTATTTTAAGATTGGTGTTTTTTCATTCTTATTTTTTTAAGTAAGAAAAAAATTGATTTGGATTGAAAATATGAGTCCTTACGGTTCCCTACATTTTTAACTTCTAAATTTTATTTATTTAAAAAAAAAGTAAGAATTAAATTATAAAGAAAAGAAATTTTTTACTGTATACAAGAATACAATCAAGCCTATTTAAATTTTATATCAATAATATAACATTTCTATTGTTTCATGACTTTTTTCTCAGGAAGCCGTAAGTCTGCTAACTGACCATAGCATTTAAAAGATATAATTTGATTGGCTTTACATGAAACCATTAAGTAGAAAAACAGCAAATGCTTGTGCGGATGAAATTTTAATTATTTTAAATTTAAAAATTAAAAATCGAAGTATATCTTTTGAATTATAAAACTAAGCTTCTTTATTTTCTTCATCACCATCATCTAGGTTGTGGATTGTGGATAACCCCTAACAAGGAGCGAATGATTCATTGCATGTGTTTATAAATTTCCATATCATGAGTGTATACATGGAGTGTGATTAACAAAAATTAATCATAAACATTTTCATTGTAGAATAATTATTAAATTTAGCTATCAGTAAAACCCGTATGCAAATAAATGCTCATTAACTAACGGTCTTGGTGCTGGTGCTGTCGTTCCTGCTGCTATTCATCATTCCCTTCGCTAATTTATTCTTACTCATTAAAAAAAAACATGAGCCTGTAAAAAGCTAATTCACTATTGGTTCATTCAAACTAGCATTGATATTTAATTAATAAATGTAGTTGACATATTATTTAAAATTTGTTATAGAAACGAAATCCCCAGCCGGCAAGCAGCCGCCACCCACGGGAGTCACGGGGGACTCCTCACACCCTACGATACTGTGGCAGTGTAATCTGTAAATTAACAGCAACAATCAACATCCCATTGATCTTTCATTGTCTTCAATTAATTAAATCAATCAACAATTCCCTCCTACTGCCATAAATTAAGAAAAAAACACGCAATTATGAAGAAATGCGTAATCCGACAGCTAATTATAGCTTTGGTCCCTTTGCAACGACTTAACATTTAAATTGTACCCTAATACTCTTACTAGATAGGTTTCGTTATCATGTAAAAATTTATGTACAACGTTTGTGATTGGTATTAACCGCAGTAAACGTGACTATGAGTCTTTTACGGTTTAAATTTGATAGTAATAAATGATAGCTTATCACAAAAAAGAAATTAAAAAAAAAAACAGGAGGAATTGAAGATAATGAAGAAATGAAAGAATTGAATAAAATATTAATTTTAAAAAGGTAGACTCGTGGTCATGTTGAAAACTAAATGACCGAGCTTTTTTGTGAGATAATAAATTATTTTATTATTTTCGTCAAGATAAAAAAAATAATTAAAGCTCAATAAATGTTAATTGACATCCAAGTTAAATATCAGGATTAAATTACTATGATATTATAAAATATAGTTATTTTATGTTTAAATTTTATAATTTTAATTATACAAACAGTGATGATTAGTTGCTCGTTCATTGAGTCATGGTTGTGCCACACTGCCGCTCCCTGCAGGCAAAAGTAAAAAAAAGTGTATTATGTTTTTTTTTCTTCTTATACTTTTTTTTTTTTTAATTTTACTGTTGTTATTATTTCCGAAACGAAGGTTGTGTCTCCCAAGGATTGACGTAGACATTAATAGAGTTGCGTCTGTAAGAAGTTAACGAAAATCAACGCGGGCGCCCCGTAAGATGATAACGATAATTTTTAATATAAATTTAAGTAAACTTTTTATTAAAAACTGCTTATTATCGTCGTCTTACCGCACATGTTCTTCCGTTGCATAAAATATCGTGCATATTATTTTAAAAATTACAAACAATTATATAAATTTAAAGCAGGGAGAATTATTTTATTTCTATATCGAATGGATCTGGTGTTATTAACATTCTATGAATATATATATTTACGTATTTAATATTAAACTACATATATATGATATATACTATACGTACTATTTCAATATAAAACATAAATATGCAATGTGACGACGATGTATTAGAATTAAGGGCGCAAGCGGTTGAAAGCATATACACTGATATTAATATATATTTATTTATATATTAAATCAATGTATTGATAGACAGAAATAGAATCCAATCGTGAGGACAGATAGTCGCGAGAGCAAGTACTATTTTACTTTTAATAAAAAACCGTACGGCTAAGAAATTATTAAAATTTAATTGTATTATCAAATAATTTATTAAGAATTTTTAAGATAAATACAATTATAAAAAATTAAATTAATTGGAATAAATAAAATCAGTCGATTCCCATTAACTCGGATGGTTGATTAACGGAAGTGCGGAAATTTCGAGTTATCGAATGCCCCTTCTTCTTTAGAGAGTAAACTACGTGCATGCGCACTTACATCTACAGAACAGTAGCTCGTAGTGGGAGTAAAGATTGAGGGGGAAGTTCGGGTTAATGGAATCTGACTTAATGGAATTGGATTGTGAATGTCTTTAAAAAGCCGTGTAATGATGGTGTATAATAGTTCTTCTCTCATAATTCCTTTTAAACAAGATAATTTTTCTTAGAATAACTAAGTCGTACAGTAGAAGTAGATTGCATTTTTTTTTCTTACGCCGAAAGTGAGTCGACCGGAAAACTGCTGATGCAGATGATGCCGTTAGACGAATGCAGAGAAATTAGGAATGAAATAATTAATCATGTTTTTTTTTTTTTAATTATTTTCAATCATTAAAAAAAACAATTTTGTGGAAAAAATGAATAGTAAAATTCCTTATTTCTCAATTCGGTCTTGTCGTACTCTACTCATCAATGTGATTTTAACGCTATGCAAATTTTTTTTCCTCGTGTATGTGTTACGATCGTATATCTCAGATATTAGCTATGTCTTTATATTATAAAAATGATAATAATATTAATGATAACAATAATAATAACAATAATTATTATAATTATGACACCATTATAAAACTATTGTAATAATATTAATAATACTAAAATATTTAAAAATTATATTATATAATTAAAAAAAAAAGAAAAAAAAACAAACAAAATATGTAATAGGTATTACAACTTAATCACGTGCGATGCTTGGAAAGCTTTTCACTCGTTGTTATTATTATGTTCTTGTGTTATCGTTCGTTCCATATAAATAATCATGAATCGCGAGTTATATAATTAAACAATATATAATATAATATACGTAATAAATATCCTTATGCACGGCTATATAGTTGATTCGAGATCCATTCAATGCAAAATATAAATTAAATATCTTTCATTAATTAAAATAAATAGATGTAAGGTTTAAAACATTGTATCTCCGACTGATTTTTTTTTATTTTATTTTTTTTTTTAATTTAAATATCACACGCTTGCTTCGTATTAATTTTATTAATTAGTAATCTTTTTATACACAAGTACGTTTTATCCGTATTTTAAATAATAAATTTTATTGTTATAGGTCGCAGTCTCATTCGTATATCTTATATATTTGTATACATATTATCAAAAATTGATTCATACATAAATTAATGTAATAATTAATTCCCATTGTTTATTTTATTGTGGCTGCGAAAATTTATTATTCATGTTTACTATATAACCAGTGCCACTATTTTATGTTTTTATACCAAAGTTGTAACGTCTAACTTTACGTTAAATAAATAATACATAAAAAAATATCACGTCTTTTTGTAATTATTTTATTTAATTATTCACAGTATAATTATAGAAGGAACCGAAATTACTTATTCTACTATTATTAATACAGAAATATATATTTTCTGACCATAATTAATAGTTACATATCATGAATTCATATTCAAAATTCATGAGCGACATTCAAAAATTTATAATCTGAGGTTGAATTTTCAGCATAGTATTGATATTACAGATAGAAATTATCGCTGCTGCAAAAGAAGAAAAATATCCGAATTTCGATTATTTTTTATTTTTAGATGTGTTAGTTTTCTGTGGCAATATTGCATTTTTTCGTTTGGAAAAAATAATTTAGAGAAATTACTATCCTTTTAACGGAAGAATTGTTTACTCCAACCAAGAAAAAAAAATATTTAAACCACGAGAAAAGATATATATGGAAGAGTGGGAAATGACCGTTGCTATGCATAAGCAGCGGGAGTATAGTTCAATGCTCGCCACTAGATCGCGCCGAGCCGCTTGTGATGTCCCTGGTAAGAAATATACTTCAGAACTGTTATATTCCAAATTTGAACGCAAATTTGTGTTATTCAGTTTCATTATAAATCTTAAGTAAATCTTCTTGAAGACTGTTAGAATTTGTCATGTCGTTTGATAAATTTGATGTCAAATCGCTTATCAAATTATTTTGAGATTGAAGCGTAAGGGTTGCTTTTTTAACAATTCAACAGATTCATGTAGTTTTATAATTACATCGTCTTATAATAGTCTTTATTAATTAAAATGAAAAAAAAAAAAAATTTTCTAAGTTAAAGAATGGAATGACCGTCGGCAAAGTTTTTCACTTATAAAATTCGTCAAGATAAATAATAAATTTTACTAAATAAACTCGAAATAATTCTTAATGAATTAATTATCATTTTATAAATATCATTTATGACTTAAAAAAATGAAAGGGAATTGGTCGGTGGATGAACATCGAAAAATTTTTTTATTTTTAAATACTTATGTCTAACCATTTAGATATAATAATATATAGTTAGATCTCATCATTTTTCTACTGTGTGTCAGGTATTTTTCACATTTATTTCGGTGTCTGCTACTGATTATTTTTTTTTCCATGAAGAAGAAAGCAGTTCGTCATTTCTCTGTCTGTCATCTCAAAAAAAAAAAAAAAAAAATGATACAATCTCATTATTTCAATACATTGATAAAATGCGTATAAAGTTTTATTTATAAGGTTCAGTAAATATTGATAATATCATCAAAATACTTGTGAATTAAATATTCATGGATTTTGAACTAAGCTTAACCTAATGATCATGGCATTAAAGGGCAGAGTAACAAAAAAACCATAAAAGTATAATTATTGAATCGAAAAGATTGTCACGAAATAATACAGGATATGAATTATTTATATCTTGGTAAAGAAATAAATAAAAACTTTGATAAATTGATATTTTAATGATAAGCATTGTTTGAATTATTTAGATACAAATAAAATTTAATTGAAGAATTAATCCTACGTATTTTTAAAACTCTTAACTATGCATGTCTACTTCCTGCGACTATTAGTTTTTGAACTACCTTTAAAGTTGAAGGTTTGTTAAAAATGAGAGTTAAACCAGAGTTACTATTACGGACGATGAAAATACTTGGCCATGTATCAGGAATTTGGCCAATTTTCGACTCACAAGTGTGGATAAGAATTATAAAAGAATTAGTATGGTTTGTGTCGATAGTCAATATTTCATTGATAATAATTCCTATAGTATTACGTATACACAAAGACATACTCGAAAATCAACCATTAAATGCACTTCAGTCTCTAAGTGCACTACCGGTGTATTCAGAAACATTTGTCAATCTTATTATATGGAAGTATAATAAGAATCAAATTCAGGTAACCAACAAACAAAACAATTTTGAACAAAAAAAAAATGTAATATGTTTTCATTCATAGGGATTATTAGTAGAAATGTTTGATTACGTAAAATCAGTTAAAGGCAGAGACAAAAATATTTTAAGTAAATCAATAAACCATCATTTGCCTTTGTATATATTTGTGGTGGTATTTTGTACAATAGCGTGTGGTTCTCATATAACCGTTCCGATTTTTACGCCTCAAAGATTATTACCTTCTGTAGCTTATTACCCATTTACTATTGAACCATATACGACCACATATTACTTAGTTTATACTCAGCAAGCTATAGCTAATTCCCAAGCTGGATTACATCACACTGTTGCTCCAATTATAATCGCAATACTACTGTCTTATGTAACAGCAAAACTAAAAGTACTATCATTAGCATTGAAAAGTGTTGGCAATGTTGATCAGTTTAATGATTGGATACGTCAACATCGAGATTGTATACGGTAATATCAATAAGTAAAAACTAAATATTTGAATTATAGCATATATTGTTCTTTTCAATGTAAACATTTGTCACTACAGATATTTTGAGCAACTCGATAGAAGTGTTCGTTTCATTATATTTAAGAGCTTTGTGATTATAACATTATCAGTAATCTTAGGAGGTATTAAGATCGTACATGTAAGTGTTATTGGATCTACAATAAATTATTTAATTATCTTGAGTAACTAAAATAATTATATCATTTCAATAGACTTCAAGTATTCTAGAAACAACAAAATTTTTATTTATTGTTATTACTGGTTGTTTAGCAGTTTATGTATACATTCCACCAGCAGATGATTTATATGAGCTTGTAAGTTAGAATTTATTCTGTGTCTTTATGTAGACTACTTCTATTGTACTATTTAATTAATCGTTAATATATGATATTTTAGAGTGAAAAAGTATCATGGTCACTATATGAGTCGTCATGGATCGATAAACCAATCGTAATACGGAAATCGATAATTATAATGATGTGTCGATCCCAGAAGCCGCTTACTATTTCTTTTAGAGGTATCATACCTGCTTTGAACAAAAATTTTTATTCTACGGTAAGAATAAATTACAAAGTAGTAATTAATTTTTCCAATGAAAAAGGAGGTGGGGTTGGGGGGCAAAGGGATTTCTGATTTTTTCTTATATAACAATAGAAAAAAAGCATCACAGGAGCCACAGGGCAACGTGGGTCTTTTGGGGTAAGATAGGCCTCTATAAATATTTTGCTAACCAACAATACATTTGGGGAACATTGGGCCCTTAAATTTTTAACTTACCGCTAAGAAAATTGCAAATTTTCAAAAATTCGGGAAGTTATTGGTTACACCCCGATTTGTGAAAATCGAAATTCCAATAGATGTCGACGTTTTGAGGTTCTACGAAGCTATTCTGACTAAATTCAAGATGATGTCCGAGTGTATGTATGTATGTATGTATGTACGTACGTATGTAAATATCTATAACTTTTGAACGGATGAACCGATTTTGATCGTCAAGGTGTCATTCGACGCGGTTTGTCAATATCTCGAAGCTGAAAAAAAATTGAGCTTGATCGGTAGGGCTCGTTCGGAGATATTCTAAAAATAAACTTTTTTCAAAAATGTTTTTTTCGGATAACTTTTTACGGACTCGATGGATTGATTCCAAAATCAACTGGGCTCTGAAGCTTCATAAACTGCGTCGAATGCCACCTCAACCATCAAAATCGCTTTATTAGTTCGAGAGATATCGTTTGAGAAAAAATGGTAAAAAACGTTTTTTTTCGAAAACAAAGGCATACAAAAGTATTTTCGAGCTCGAGGAGCTCGAAAATGTATCCACAACAATTTTTCGAGCTCAAAGAGCTCGAAAACGGCGGGAAGTTTTGAGGCTGGCCCGCAGGGTCAACTGACAGACCGATTTTTTTTCATGACGTATTACTGAGTACATATTACGAAATCAGAAAATAATGAAATCAGTGGAAAAAAATTCTGGTGATTCGCTTTTTTTCGTGAGAAGCCCATTCGCCCCCGCCCCTATATAATTACAAATGATTGCCAAAAAACAACAGTCATATTTATATTTTTTCTAGTATTTATCATTTGCCGTGTCGTACTATATGACGTTACGTGTTTTATTCAAATAACACCATTGTCATCGGAAATAAAACCTTCCAAGATTAAAGACAGTAAGTTCTTCTTATTATCTGTATCGATATACATTTCTCCACTCACAAAGGTACCATGTTATATGTGAATTAATTTTAGGACTGATTTTTCATATTGTTATTCTACGCACTTGTAAAATAAAACTTGAAATACCTTCTTTTTTAATAAAGTAAATATTTCCCTCTTTACATGTGAACGATTCTTATTCTTATTCTTTTTGATACGTATCGTCTATTACAGAGGGCTATAAACTTTTATTTTATGCAGATAAATATACTTATCATGTAACATCTTTGAAGTTGATTATGGTGTTGCGAAACTAAATAAAATTACTGAAAAGATTGTATTATGGTTTTTTGAAAATAAACTAAAGTTGAATGCGTCAGAATCCAATGCTGTAATATTTGAAAGTATGCATAAGATAAGTAATGATCTTGGAACGGCCTCTGGAACTCCAAACAATCCGAACTTCACGCGATAAGACAGCATGTGTAGGAAGTTCAACCCAGGTTAAAAAACAGAAGGAGCCAGTGCATTATGACGAGACTACGAATAGGACACACACAGTTGACACACAGCTATCTTTTGACTAAAACACCAGTTCCTGTAGGTCCAAACTGTAACAATAAACTCACAGTAGCCCACTTGTTCTCCAAATGCAATACAGTGGACCTAACTGTCAGAAGAATTCCAACGGACATCCAGAAGTGCCTCAACGATCCAGACAACGTTCCAAAAATATTAAGACTACTTAAAGATAATAAATTTAAAATTTAGTTTTGATCGACTATTGACACTTATATTTTAATTTAAGTTTAACCTCAATATTCATACTGTAAAATTATCGATTAGTTAGTACAATATATACAGAAGCGGTAAATTAGTGTCGCTAATAACCATTGTAGTTGATGCGACTTTAAATAAATAAAAAAAAAAAAAAAAGTAATGATCTGTATGCGCCAGTTCGTAAAATTATAGTTGATGGAGTTAGCCTTAATCATTCAACAACGATAAAATATTTGAGTGTAATTCTAGATAATACGCTTTCATATCTACAAAAGTATCGGATGTTTGTAAAGGCAGTATGCCTACATTAGCACAGTTAAAAATACATGATAAAATTTGTAATACTGAAATTAAAACAAAACTTATTGCTACCCTAATTTTTCCTTTATTTGATTGTTGAGAAGTTATGTACATAGGTATTACAAGGAGGATATTGCAGTTTTTTGGAGATAAGATAGTTTTTTCAGAGCCAGAGCTACGTAGAGGTGAGATAAGACAGAAATCACCTTAGGCTACCTGGAAGTCATCTTGTTAAATATGAAAGATCATACACGGAGAAAATAATATAGTAAAAATTACAATCTTATAGTAAAATTTACTAACAGATATGAAAAAATACATTTTGTATTGTAATTATTACAAAGCATGTAGTAAAATTTACTAGTTAGCAATTTTTACATAATAAGATATTAAAAATTAATATGCGAAATATATTTTTTGCTAACACAATTGTATTTTTTACTATCTGTATAGTAAATTTTACTTTAAGTATTTTTAATAAATACAAATTTTAGAAAGTAAATTTTCTAATCCTATATAGTATTTTTTACATGAGAAGATATTAAAAATTAATATGTGTAATGTATTTTTGCTAACAAGATTATATTTTTTACTATCGGTACAGTAAATTTTACTATGTAGAGATAAAATTAAAAGTTGGTGGGGATACCATACACAAATATGTATTACAAGTTCAGAAACCTTTTTTCAAAGGAGACATCGGCCGTCAGACATAGGAAAGGACTCGCTCGCCGGAGATCAGGGTTCGAATCTCGGTTAAAGCAAGTGATTTTTTAAAAATAAAAATCGACACCGACACCAATGACATGAATACTAATAATAATAATAAGATTAATCAAAATGGTAGCAATAACAATAAAAAGTTAAATACTAATAAAAATTTTATTTTATTTATTTCTATTCTAATATAGTAAAATTTACTAAACGGGATAGTAAAATTTACTAAACGGGACAGTAAAATTTACTTATCTATTTAAGAATTTTTCATATAAATCAAAAGCGTTTCAAGATTACTATCTATATTTAGTAATTATTCTCATATTTTTTAGTAAATTTTACTATATTTTTTTCTCCGACTAGTATATGTCATACGTATCTGTTACACGAGTTTGGAACTTCTTAACACCTAATTGTACGAATGTGCAAGCGTTTTGCAAATTCAGTGATGCTCTCTATCGACACTTTATCAAATCCAGAATAATAATGAATGACAGTGATAATAAAATGAAAATAAATTTAAATGTAAGATTTGAGCAGTATCAGAGTATTAGGTTGTATGATCGAAACTTGAAATTTATATTTACATTCATATGACATTTCATTATTCATTAAGTTGATATGATATAGGGTAAGAGCATCAGTACCCAGCCCCTAACCAGTAGCCAGCCGGTTCTATACTTTAACATTGGCTCAAAATATATAGAGATATAATTTAACATGAGGTGGCTGGCTACTAGTTTGGGGCTGGGTACTGGTACTCTTACCCCATTCCCATTTATTGTTATTTAAATTCATTTAAGGATTGTAATGATGTTTAAAACTTAAGCTCTATAATGTACAAATATTGTAATTCTATGTATGTAAAGGATGGCCGCAAGGAGCTTCGAATCCAGGGTCAATAATAAAGTGATTTATCTATCTATTTTTTTTATGCTGGCTCTTCTTATTATAGTCAAGATGATAACGATTTTTTGCCAATGATAATTATTACCATTTTTAGTTGCAGAACTCTGAATATCGAGTAATCGTAGGCAATTTAAATCAGGACATAATTTTTTTTTCGATGCCGTAAATCGAAATCCACACCCTTACTAATTTTCAAACTGATCCATTGATTTTTGGATTTTTTAGACCCATTCAAGTCACCAGACTAGTGATTTTTTTCCATTTTTCCGAGGTTCGAGGCTGCCGCAGAGAATTTAAGGTATATAGTAACAATTCTCAGATGAGATGGTAACCATTTCTTATTTAGAATGGTAATCATGCTATCTAAACATGAATTAGTGAATATTCACTTATTTTCACTATTTTTACTAATTCATGTTTAGAGAGTGAACAACAATTTCCCTTAGAACAATTCGTAAACTGAAGGAGTATCAAATGTCAGAAACGAGCTCAGAAGTTCGTAGACAGAAGGAAAATATTGACAAAATGAGCCTAATGTAAGTTTTCTGGGTCAGAAAAACAAATGAGGTATGATCTAAAAACATGGGGTGCATGCAGTAGTAGGGGAGGAGGGGCAAAACGGCGTACTTAAGGAAATACCAAGTTTTCGAGGACTCAAAAACACTGAATATTTTTTTTCTAATGATATTCAAAGTAAATAGAAAAAATTTTCAGTTACCGTTAAAATAAAATTTTTTCATTTTTGCGGGCACAATGGGGTACCCCCTAAAAAAGGTAAAAAAAAAAAATTCTGGATTTTAAATGAATTTGAATAAGTTGAATTTTTTAACTTCCCGCTAAGAAAATTGCAAATTTTCAAAAATTCGGGAAGTTATTGGTTTCAGTCCGATTTGTGAAAATCGAAATTCCAACAGATGTCGACGTTTTGAGGTTCTAGGAAGCTATTCTGACTAAATTCAAGATGATGTCCGAGTGTATGTATGTATGTATGTACGTACGTACGTACGTATGTAAATATTCTGTAACTTTTGAACGGATGAACCGATTTTGAACTTTAAGGTGTCATTCGACGCGGCTTGTTATTTACTATAAACACTGAAAATTTGAGCTTAATCGGTCGGGTACGTTCGGAGATATTTCAAAAATAAAATTTTTTCAAAAATTTTTTTTTTGAATAACTTTTAATTCGCTCGATGGATTGATTCCAAAATCTAATCAGCTCTAAAACTTTGTAAGCCGCGTCGAAAATCAAAATCGGTTTATTTGTTCGAGAGAAACCGTTAACGAAAGAATTAAAAAAAAAAATTTTTTTTAGTATTTTAGAAATTTCTCAAAAACGACTCGATAAATCAATCTCAAAATTTGATCAGTTGTAGAACTCAGTTAAACGCGTCGATTGCCACCTCAACCATCTCAATCGCTTTATTAGTTCGAGAGATATCGTTTGAGAAAAAATGGTAAAAAACGTTATTTTTCGAAAATAAACGCATACAAAAGTATTTTCGAGCTCGAAGAGCTCGAAAATGTATCCACAACAATTTTTCGAGCTCAAGGAGCTCGAAATAGGCGGGAAGTTTTGAGGCTGGCCCACAGGGTCAACCGACAGACCGATTTTTTTCAACTAATTTACATTAAGAAAAATTATATTTTACATGATTATTGGATACAAAAGAAGAAAAACAAATTTTTAATAGTTTTTATCATAAAACAAAAGTTATTAATATTTTTCAACTGAAGATTGATTTTTGAAAAAGTTTAACAAAAAAAATTCAAACTGAAGCTCAATTATATTTACAAAAGTGATTTTGAAATGTTTAAAAATAATTAAAAATATAAAACTGTTTTTTACAAAATTTTGGGGATACCCCTACCCGTATTACCTACCCTACCCGACCCCCCCCCCCCTTCCCCTACATAACTGTAAGAAGTGAAGATATGAGCTATGAATGAGAAAACACACATCGGTTCATATCATTTGCAGTGCAATAGAATAATTATAAGTAGGTGGACTATTAATGCATTTATAATCTGTTGTATGCAATGTACATTTTTCGTTTTAAGTCTTACAAATATTTGCAGATCTATTAAAAATTCACAATCACAAACCTTCAGGACTATCTGTAAGAAGTTCAGAATCTGTATGGAGTTTCAAATCTTCATGAAGCTGAGATAAATTATTTTATACTTTTCAGTCCGTTTAATTTATCCACAATGACAATAGCAATAGAGTTAAATTATTTATGCAGATGATAACGATTCAGATTTTTATTTTTTAAATCTGTTATTAATGATTGTTTTTTCCATTTTTTGTTTGTTTGATGGACCATCTGTCAAGTCAAATATGCACCAGTGAGACTTTAACCCATTAACTCTCCATATGGACAACTTGCTACCGATCATTTTTTTTCCTGGAGAAAAATATTGTCTTCTCAAAAACAATGATACAGTCTCATTATCTGAATACACTGACGTAAATGCGTGTAAAGTTTTATTTATGAGGTTCATAAAATATTGATAATATCATCGAAATAATTGTGAATTAAATATTCATGGATTTTGAACTAAGTTTAACCTAATGATCATGGCATTAGAGGGCAGAGTAACAAAAAAACCATAAAAGTATAATTATTGAATCGAAAAGATCGTCACGAAATAATACAGGATATGAATTATTTATATCTTGGTGAAGAAATAAATAAAAACTTTGATAAATTGATATTTTAATGATAAGCGTTGTTTGAATTATTTAGATACAAATAAAATTCAATTGAAAAATTAATCCTACGTATTTTTATAACTCTTAACTATGTATGTCTACTTCCTGTGACTATTAGTTTTTGAATTACCTTTGAGGTTGAAGGTTTGTTAAAAATGAGAGTTAAACCAGAGTTACTATTACGGATGATGAAAATACTTGGCGATGTATCAGGAATTTGGCCAATTTTTGAGTCAAAATTGTGGATAAGAATTATAAAGGAATTACTATGGTTTGTGTCGATATTTAATATTTCATTGATAATAATTCCTATGATATTACGTATACATAAAGACATACACGAAGATCAACCATTAAATGCACTTCATTCTTTAAGTGCACTGCCAGTGTATTCAGAAACATTTGTCAATCTTATTATATGGAAGTATAATAAGAATCAAATTCAGGTAAACAACAAACAAAACAATTTGGAAAAAAAAAAAACGAGTGAGCCTCACAGACATAAGGTCACAATAGAAGTGAAACTT
Source organism: Microplitis deprimator (assembly GCA_964016945.1). NCBI lineage: Eukaryota > Metazoa > Arthropoda > Insecta > Hymenoptera > Braconidae > Microplitis > Microplitis deprimator. The sequence continues at coordinate 8,607,005 of OZ024708.1, read as the reverse complement.
TTTTAATAATTAAGTCGGTCTAAATAAATAAATAAATTAATATAAATATAAATATATATATAATATATAATATTGGCCATTAGATCTTGTCGGATAGTATAGCATTGGGAAAAAAGAAATCTCTGAAAATAAAACCATGTAAAACTAGTTTTCTACTAAATGTAAAAATTTAAAAAACAATAAATTGTAAGAAGAAAATTCAGTATTTCAAAATATATTTATGTTAATTAAATGTAAAATTATAAATATGAACCGTAAAATGACGGAATAAAAAAAGCCCCAATACAAAAAAATCTCTAGATTTGTAAATCACTAAAAAAAAACATGGTCACTATCTAAAAATTTGTAAATAATTTTTGTGTATATTTGAAAATATTTATAGTTAAAAAAAAACTAAATTAAAAAGTTGATAAAAAGTAATTACTATAAATAAAGATATACCTCCATAAAAATTACTGTATAAAATTTAATTTAAATGAATGAAAACATAAATAATTTGGAAAAACTGTAATTATAAAAGTATAAAATCATTTAAATATATTTAAAATATTTTCCTTAATTGAATAAATGAATAAATGAAAGTATGTAATTTTAAAGAGAACAAAAAAAAATTACTATGAAAAAAAAAATTCTAAAAACAAACATTTGCATAACTAAACATGGATATAAAAAAATTATGTCAAATGAACATCTCTATAAATAAAATATCTATAAAAAATTAACTGTTTTTGAACATCTCTACAAAATATGATATCTATAACCAAATATAATTCGATATTATATTTTATAGAGATGTTCAAAAACAATTAATTTTTTATAGATATTTTATTTATCGAGATGTTCATTTTTACTTAATTTTCTTCTATACATGTTTAGTTATGCGAATGTTTGTTTTTAGAATTTGTTTTTTTATAGTAATTTTTTTTTAGTTCTCTTTGAAATTACATACTTTCGTTCATTTATTCATTCAATTAAAGAAAATATTTTAAATATATTTAAATGATTTTATACCTTTATAATTACAGTTATTTTTAATTTTTTATGTTTTTATTTATTGCAATTAAATTTTATACAGTAATTTATATGGAAGTGTGTCTTTATTTATAGTAATTACTTTTTATCAACTTTTTAATTTAGTTCTTTTTAATTATAGATATTTTCAAGTACACAGAAAAATTCTTAACAAATTTTTAAATACTGACCATATTTTTTTTAGTGACTTATTTTACAATACATATTTATAATTTTACATTCAATTAGTATACATATATTTTTACATTTGGTAGAAAACTAGTTATACATATTTTGATTTTCAGAGATTTTTTTTTCCCGAAGCTATACTACCCGACAAGATCTAATGGCCAATATTGTATATATATATATATATATACATATATATATTTATATATTTATATATTACAATTTATATATGAATAACGTGGTTAAATTACGACGCATGCGCACTACACTCGTCCATTCTACTCGACTGTTCTGAACTCCCCCCACTCTTCAAAATATATAAGGCTTGCTATATAAGCAATTCCCCTTCTCACCTATTCTAAACTTTCACTCAATGTTTCTCCTCTGGCGCTACCTCCCCTTTTCCGCCTCAAATCGTTCAATTTTAGCCTCCGTAAAGAAGTTTCACTTCAAAAAAAAAAATGTAATATGTTTCATTCATAGGGATTATTAGTGGAAATGTTGGATTACATAAAATCAGTTAAAGGCAGAGACAAAAATATTTTAAGTAAATCATTAAACCATTATCTGCCTTTGTATATATTTGTGGTGGTAATTTGTACAATAGCATGTATTGCTCATCTATGCGTTCCAATTTTTACGCCTATAAGACTATTGCCTTCTGTAGCTTATTATCCATTTACCATTGAACCATATACAGCCAAATATTACTTAGTTTATACCCAGCAAGCTATAGCTATCTTACAAGCTGCATTACATCACACTGTTGTTCCAATTATAATCGCAATACTACTGTCTTATGTAACAACAAAACTAAGAGTACTATTACTAGCATTAAAAAATATTGACAATGTTGATGAGTTCAATGATTGGATACGACAACATCGAGATTGTATACAGTAAAATTAATAATTAAAAATTAAATATTTAAATTATAGCGTATATTGCTCTTTTCAATATATACATTTATCACTACAGATATTTTGAGCAACTCGATAAAACTGTACATTTCATTATTTTTAAAAGCTTTGTTATTATAACGGTGTCAGTAATCTTGACGGGTATTAAGATCGTACATGTAAGTGTTACGTCGATCTATAATAAATTATTTTCATTGAGTTTTTTACAGTAATTAAAATAATTATATTATTTTAATAGACGTCAAGTATTTTGGAAACAACAAAATTTTTATTTATTGTTATTACTGGTTGCCTAGCAGTTTATGTATACATTCCACCAGCAGATGATTTATACGAGCTTGTAAGTTAGAACAAATTTTCTGTCTTTACATAAACTACTTCTATTGTACTATTTAATTAATGTTTAACATAATAATATTTTAGAGTGAAAAAGTATCATGGTCACTATATGAGTCGTCATGGATCGATAAACCAATCGTAATACGGAAATCGATAATTATAATGATGTGTCGATCCCAGAAGCCGCTTACTATTTCTTTCAGGGGTATCATACCTGCTTTGAACAAAAATTTTTATTCCACAGTAAGAATAAATTACAAAGTATTAATCAATTTTTCCAATGAAAAAGGAGGTGGGGTGGGGGCAAATTGGCCTCTAATTTTATTCTTTAACAGTAAAAAAAAAGCGACTCAGAGGTGTCACAGGGCAACGTGGAACTCTTGAGACAAGATAGGCTGCCATAAAAATCTCTCTCACCAACATAAATATGGGATATATTGGGCCCTTTATTTTTTTTTCATAACAATGTTAAAAGCTCAGGCAGTAAGGCCAGTTTGGATTTTTTGTAACAGAATAAGCTTTTTTGTTTCGGAAATTTCATCTGTATAGCCCCCTTTTTTTTTGTAAAAGTATCAAAAAATTTTAAGTATTTTTTTAGTTTTCATTTCTTATAGCTGAGTCATATTGGTATTGAGTACGTATCCGAAAATCAAAAAATAATTAAATCTGTAACGAAAAACTCGCGTGATTCGCTTTTTTTCTTGAGAGATGGATTTACCCCCCCCCCCCTACTTCCCCTATATTATTACTAATTATTACCGATAAATATATGTACAGTACATTCATATTTATACTTTTCTATCATTAAGTTTTTATATTTTTTTCTAGTATTTGTCATTTGCCGTATCCTATTATATGACGTTACGTGTTTTGTTCAAATAGCACCATTGTAATAGGAGAGAAAACTTTTTACACGGAAAGAAATGTATGGTGCTTATCGCCATACTCTTATTATATAGTATTGCAGCAAGTACCATAAGTATGGTGTTATCTACTATACTGTATAGTACAAAAATCTTTGCGTAGTAAATTTTCATGTCTGTATAGCGGGATAGACTAGATCAGTATGGGTTTGAGTCCTATACTATATTGGAGAAATGGCAATGCAACTAGGCTGAGTCACAATTGATCCTTGTGGAGTAGTCAATACACTATCGGATTACCATCAATACTGCGTAAATGTAGTTGCTAATTTTTTTATATAATCTTTATTAATACCAATAATGATGTACATTAATCAAATTAAAAAAGAAATCATAAATAAATAAATTTGAAAAAGAAATTAATAGTTTATTTTCTTATTCATCTTTTAAATTTTACAAAAAAATTCCTCATAATTTAAAAATTAATTTTTCTCAAAGATATTTTTATTATTTAAAGCAATCAATATTGAGATTAACTGATGAGATTCGGCGTGCGATCGATAATGATGACTTTACATTTCTGATTTTGTTTGACTTCACCAAGGCATTTGATTATCTAAATCCAAAAATGCTTTTAATGACGATGTTTGAACTTGGTTTTTCTATTGAAACTATTCTTTGGTTCCAGTCTTACCTCTCAGGTAGATCTCAGATGATTATTGATCCGTCAAATGTTCCATCGCAATCATTATTTACTTCCTCTGGTGTTCCACAAGGATCCATTCTAGGTCCGATCCTCTTTTTGATCGCAACAAATGGAATTGTAAAGCGGTTAAGATATTGCAAGCATGGTCTTTTTGCTGATGACATGTGGGCCTATCTCCATTTTAAACTTTTCAACTTAAATGAGGCCGCTGCGCGTCTTACTGCTGATGCTCAATCTATTGCAGATTGGGTGAAGGAAAACGGCCTTGAGATAAATTTAAAGAAGACTAAGGTGATGATTCTAGGTAGTAACCGAAAGCTTAAACTACTTGAATCCTGCCAGGTTCCAGAAATTAAAATTGACGGAAACATCATCCCTTATGTAAACACGGTTAAACATCTCGGTTTACATATCTCAAATAACCTCTCGTGGGATGCCCACATTTCACAGCTATCGCGCAAATCCTATGCTACAATAAATAGTTTAAAATATAGAAAAAACATACTTTCTATGCCTTGCCGTAAACTATTGATCACAACCACGCTTCTACCAATCATCGATTATTGTTCCATCGTTTACTTAGACCTATCAAAACGACTTGATAAGAAGCTACAGCGGATAGTGAATAACTCTATAAGATTTATTTTTAATATAAAAAGAGATGAGCATATTACACCTTATAGACACAGTCTAAAATGGCTTAGTGTTAAATCAAAAAGGGAATATTTTCTATCTTGTCTGATTTACAAAATTTTGGAAACTGGCGAACCTAAATTCCTGCGGCTTTTATTCACAAATGAAGACCTTGATATCAGGAGATCAAACAGGCTTGCAGCAAAAAACAATAATATGTTCAAAATGCCTAATTTTAAAACCATCGTCTATGAGCATTCGTTTTTGGTGTCGGCTATTCGTCTGTGGCAGGAATTACCAACAGAAATTACTAACTCGTCATCACTTCAAGTCTTTAAAAATAGAGCATATGAATTTTGTATGAATAAAGAATCAAATCTTTGACAATTATTATGTTTGCAGCCTCTTACTATTTAAATATTGCATAAACTATTTTTTCTCTGTATAAATTTGTATAAATTTATATTAACTTTGCAAAATATCGTTTAGAACATGTACCTTTATGTATTATGTTATTTTTCTTTTTTTTTTTTTTTTCTTTTTTACTAAACATAGAATATTTCATTTATATTCTAAGTATATATTAAAATACTTACGTGATTAAATAATATTGTAACATTTCTTGTACTTGCCATTAGGCTAAATGCCTTGGCATATAAATTAAATAAATAATAATAATAATAATAATATATTTTAGAACATTTTTATCATATTTTAATTTCCACTGAATCTTATCAAGAATTTTTAATTGGTATGAATTGATTTTAATCGGGAATAAAAAAAAATCATATAATTCATACTGAAAATAATTCAATATTATTAATAATAATATAGATTTCCCTGATTAAATAATGGAATTCGATCGAATTAAACAGAATTAAATTTTTAATTCTATTTAATTCAGATAAATTCTGTTAATTCGGTACCTAACTTAAAAATGAATTCTGTCTAATTCGGCAGAAAAACCAGAATTTGTCCAAATTAAAACGAATTTAACTAATTCTATTCGGTTTAATCCTGATTAATTCGAAAATAATTCTCCAATTTCTAGTTCTGAATCCGAATTAAACTGAATTAAAACGAATATGAAAATTTTAAATCGGTTTTATTTTGTTTAATTCAAATTCAAATTTTCAATTCAGTTTAATTCTGTTTTGCAGAATTCGACAGAATATAACAGAATTTAAATTTTGAATTCGGTTGAATTCAGTTGTTTAATCAGAGTTATCATCAATATTATGTTCTTATATGTTTCTCTACTTATAAATATTGGGTTTAATCTTATAATATTTATAGATAATATATTTAAAACTATAACCAAACATAACCTATGTTTTGAATTCAATAAACTTTGGTACTACTGCAATATAAGCATACGTAATTTTACAATATTGAATAGGGTTATCTACCCGAAGCATTATGAATATCGCCTGACGCCCATACTGACATAGACTCATACGCCATACCCGTATGGTCAAATCATCTATATATACAATTTTTAAACGAATGAAAAAAATCGTTGCTACCATACAGTATGGTCGAATCGACCATACAGTATAGTGGTATCTGCGAAAAATTTCTTTCCGTGTACAACTGAAAATATCAAATTCTTCTTATTAATTGTATCGATGTTCATTTTTTCATTCTCAGAGGTTTTATGTAATATTTTCATTAATTAATCCAGGACTGATTTTCCATGTTGTTGTTCTACGCACTGGAAAAATAAAAAAATTTCAATACCTTCTATCCTAGTATAGTAAATATTTTCTTCTTTACATATGAAAAATTCTTATTCTTATTCTTTCTGATTTGGGTCGTCTATTAGAGGACTACAAACATTTATTTTATGCAATATCCTATCAATTTACTTATCATGTAACATCCTTGTACTTGGTTCGTATATATAGTACTTGGGTGTAATATTAGATTGTAAACTTTCATGGGATGAGCAAGTCACTAATGTTTGTAAACAGAGTATGCGTACATTAGCTCAACTATAAATGAACGATAATATTTTTACGACTGAAATTAAGATTAAATTGGTAACTACATTGATATTCCGTCTGTTCGATTATTGTGTAGTAGCCTTCAGTAACATTACGGGTATAACATTACAGGTAGACAACAACTAAGGCTACAGAGAAAGATTAACGCGTGCGTACGTTTTATCTTTAAAGTTAGTCGCTTTGAGCATATTACTCGTTACGACAGGGATCTAGGATGGCTTACGTTGAGAAATCGTAGGGAATTTTTTATGGCAGATTTAATGCACAAAGCTATATATAATATACCTTAATAGAACGCAATTGTTCGGTGAAAGCTTACAGCTACTAGAACCTCAATTTCGCCGAGGTGATATTCGCGGAAATTACGTTCTGTTGCCAAATAGTCATCTTGTTAAATATGATAAATCTTTCATTATCACAGCGATTAGAGTATGGAATTTTTTGCAACCCAACTGTACTAATATGCCGACATTTATTCAGTTTAGAAAAGCGTGTTTTGATTTTTTTTTTTGAGCAAGAGATGAACTGATGATTATATATTTATATTTTATTGTTTTAGTGTCATATATGTTAGATATATATTGTATTATATATATAATTTAATATACCTATAATGTAAATTTATGAATTTTATTGTTGAGAATAGTGTTATTGAAATTGTAGAAAGGAACACAAGATACTAATAATAGTAATAATGATCAAAATGTATGTTATACTATGTATTTGTATGTAGTTTTGCCTTGATGGCCGCAAGAAGTCATGACTGGCCAAATAAATTATTTTATCTATCTATCTATCTATCTCTCCTTGAAATTGATCAGTGTGTTTGCGAAGCTGAGTAAAATTATTAAAAAGATTGTATGATGGTGTATAAGTTTAATTTATAAGGTTCAGTATATAATAATAGTATCTATCATCATACTTATGAATTAAATAGTTATGTATTTTAAACTAGTTTGATCTAATGATCTTTGAAGGGTGGAGTAACTAAAAAACCATAAAAGTATAATTATTAAATTGAAAAGATCGTCACGAAATAATACAAGTAATGAATAAGTTATGTCGTGGTGAAGAAATAAATGAAAACTTTGTTAAATTTGTATTTTAATGACAAGCATTGTATGATTTATTTAGATACTCATAAAAGTTTAATCAGACACTTAGAGAATAAAATTTAATTGAGGAATTAAGGCTGAGTATTTCCATAAGTTTAAAGTTTACATGTCTACTCTCTGCTGTGGTATTATTAGTAATTCAAATACCCTTGAAGTTAAAGGTTTAATTATTAAAAATGAAAGTAAGGCCAGAATCACTATTACGTATGATAAAAATACTTGGCGAAGTATCAGGAATTTGGCCTATTTTTGAATCAAAATTGTGTATAAGAATTATGAAAGAATTAGTATGGTTTGTGTCGATAGTCAATATTACATTAGTAATAATTCCTACGATATTAACCTTACGTAGCCGCATACACGAAGGTCAACCATTAGAAGCAATTCATTCTTTAACTGCACTAGCAGTGTATTCAGAACCGTTTATCAATCTTATTATGTGGAAGTATAATAAGAATCAAATTCAGGTAAACAATAAACCAAACAATTTTGAAAAAAAAAATGTAATATATTTTTATTAATAGGGATTATTAGTAGAATTGTTTGATTACCTAAAATCAGTAAAAGGCAGAGACAAAAAGATTTTAAGTAAATCAATAAACTATCATCTGCCTTTATATATATTTGTGGTGGTATTTTGTACAATAGCGTATGTTGCTCATCTATGCGTTCCAATTTTTACACCTCAAAAATTATTACCTTCTGCAGATCATTATCCATTTTCCACTGAACCATATACTGCCACATATTACTTAGTTTATACCCACTAAGCTATCGTTAATTTCCAAGCTGGATTACATCACACTGTTCCTCCAATTATAATCGCAATATTACTGTCTTATGTAACAGCAAAACTAAAAGTACTATCATTAGTATTAAAAAATGTTGACAATGTTGATGAATTTAATGATTGGATACGACAACATCGAGATTGTATACGGTAGGATCAAAAATTAAAAACTAAATATTTGAATTATAGCATATATTGTTCTTTTCAATGTAAACATTTGTCATGACAGATATTTTGAGCAACTCGATAAAACTGTACGTTTCATTATTTTTAAAAGTTTTGTTCATGAAACATTGTCAGTAATCTTAGGGGGTATTCAGATCGTCCATGTAAGTATTAGGGGATCTACAATAAATAGTTTCTATCGAGTTTTTTAGAGTAACTAAAATAATTTTATTATTTCAATAGACTTCAAGTATTTTGCAAACAACAAAATTTTTATTTATTGTCACTACTGGTTGTTTAGCAATTTATTTATACATTCCTCCAGCAGATGATTTATACGAGCTTGTAAGTTAGAATATACATGTCTTTCTATAAACTACTTCTATTGTACCGTTTAATTAATGTTTAAAATACTATATTTCAGAGTGAAAAAATATCGTGGTCACTATATGAGTCGTCATGGATCGATAAACCGATCGTCATACGGAAATCAATAATTATAATGATGTGTCGATCCCAGAAGCCGCTTACTATTTCTTTCAGGGGTATTATACCTGCTTTGAACAAAAATTTTTATTCTACGGTAAGCATAAATTACAAAGTAATAATTAATTTTGACCAATGAATGGGGAGGTGGAAATCGGACCAAATGAGCCTCTAATTTTTTTTTATAACGGTAAAAAAAAAGCGACACAGTTGTCACAAGGCAACGTGGGCCTTTTAAGATCAAATAGACCCTATGAGAATTTTGCTAACCAACAATAAACTTGGGGTATCTTGGGCCCTTCATTTTTTCCATAACAGTGTGAAAAGCTCAGGCAGTAAAGCAAGTATAAAATTTTTGTAAAAAAATAAGTTTATTTTTTTTTTAATTTTATCCGTCTAGCCCCCTTTATTTCGTATAAAAAAAATATACATTTTTTTTCAGTTTTCATCTTTTATAGCGGCGTTATATTAGTATGTACTATATATCAGTACTGGGTACGTATTCAGGAATCAACAAATAATAGAACCATTGAAAAAAACCTCGCGTGATTTGCTCTTCCTCTTGAAGGGTCCATTTGCCACCCTCCCCTATATAATTACTAATGATTACCAATAAGTATATAAGTACAAATTTATATTTTTTTGTCATTAAGTTTCTATATTTTTTCTAGTATTTGTCATTTGCCGTATCGTACTATATGACGTTACGTGTTCTATTCAAATAGCACCATTGTCACGGGAGAGAAAACTTTTTACAATTAAAGACATTAAATTCTTCTTATTATCTGTATCGATATACATTTCTCCACTCACATAGGTACCATGTTATATTTGAATTAATTTTAGGTCTGATTTTCCATATTGTTATTCTACGCACTTGTAAAATAAAAATTGCAATACCTTCTATTTTAATAAAGTAAATATTTTCCTCTTTACATATGAACGATTCTTATTCTTATTCTTTTTGATACGTATCGTCTATTACAGAGGGCTATAAACTTTTATTTTATGCAGATAAATATACTTATCATGTAACATCTTTGAAGTTGATTATGGTGTTGCGAAACTAAATAAAATTACTGAAAAGATTGTATTATGGTTTTTTGAAAATAAACTAAAGTTGAATGCGTCAGAATCCAATGCTGTAATATTTGAAAGTGTGCATAAGATATATAATGATCTGTATGCGTCAGTTCCTAAAATTATAGTTGATGGAGTTAGCCTTAATCATTCAACAACGATAAAATATTTGAGTGTAATTCTAGATAATACGCTTTCATATCTAAAAAAGTATCAGATGTTTGTAAAGGCAGTATGCCTACATTAGCACAGTTAAAAATACATGATAAAATTTTTAATGCTGAAATTAAAACAAAACTTATTGCTACCCTTATTTTTTCTTTATTTGATTGTTGAAAAGTTATGTACACAGGTATTACAAGGAGGATATTGCAATTATTTGAAGATAAGATAGTTTTTTCAGAGCCAGAGCTATGTAGAGGTGAGATAAGACAGTAATTACCTTAGGTTACCTGGAAGTCATCTTGTTCAATATTAAAGATCATTTATAGTATCTGTTATACGAGTTTGGAACTTATTAACACCTAATTGTATGAATTTGGAAGCGTTTTGCGAAAACAATGATGCTCTCTATCGACCCTTGATCAAATCCAAAATAATAATGAATGACAGTGATACCGAAATGAAATGAAATTTAAATGTAAGATTTGAGCAGTATCAGATATCTGGTAGGAATGGACTATTGGCCAAGGCTCGGACCAGACATTGGCTAGTCGTCATGCCAGAGTCCCGAGCCTTGGTGCAAGCCTTGGTCAAGCCTTGGCTGAACCATTGGGTGAGCATTGGTCCAAGCCTTGGATGATGTCCATGTATCAAGCCTTGGGGAACAAAATATTAAGCCTCGGCCGAGTCTTGGGAAACGAAAAATCGAGCCTTGGCCAAGGCTTGGGAAACAAAAAATCAAGCCTCGGCCAAACCTCGGGAAGCCAAAAATCTAAGGCTCACCCAATGCTCGATCTAAAATATTATTATTTAAATTAATAAATCTAATTAACAAAAAATTTGATCATACTTTTATCGACATTACATTGGAGTGTAATCAACTAATTACTGAATTAATGGGAAATAACGAATAAAATTATTAGGGGGCTACCGGGGTTCGAATTGAGATCCTTCTAATTACTAGGCCGGGATGCTATCCACTGTGCTAAATCTGATGTCCGAAAAATCATGATTTTTTTGCTTGTTAAGTTATTTAAATACAATTTAATTCAAAAATATTAGATCGTAAAGATGAAGTGAAATGTATACATAACTATAGTTTTATTTAATGAATTTGAAATTATCTGATGAGTAATGACATATATTTATTAATTTGTAATTTTATGATTTGATATAAATTAATAAATTAAGAGTAAGATCAACTAGCACTACTAGCGAAAGAGGGTGGGGGGCAAAAGGGGGTAGGGTAGGCAAAACGGAGTACACCCAAAACATTTAAAAAAAAAAAATTTTTTATTTTTCGTCTAATTGCTATAAATTCGATAAATTTGCGTATTTTTAGCCCTACGTATGACACCTGGGGCCAAATGGACCATCCAATAATTCTGAAAAAATGATTTTTTCATATTTTTATCGTCAAATTAAAAAAAATTTAATATATTAATCCATTTTTCGGCTGATTCTCTATAGCTGGGGCAAATTCGGCCACTAAAAATATTCGAAAATAATATTTTATTTTTTAATTGATAAAATTTTTGAAATAATGCAAAATAATCTGTAATCTAAAAATCAAAAAACACGTTTTTTGGGTTCAAAATAATGACAACTAAAAAATATAGAATTGTTTTTTTTTTATTAAATAAAAATTAGTAATTAAGCTAATCAATGGGAAACGATTTATAAAACCTATGATGTGAAATGTAATTTTTCTTTATGTATATTACATATAAAAAATTTGAATTTAATGAAATTTGATTAACTTTCAGAAATTTTTTTTTTCAACTTTTTTAAAGGGTACCCCATTTTGGCCGCCAAAAATAAAAATTTCATGTTAACTAAAGTTTTGTCCATAGCAATAACTAAATAATGAAAATTATTGATATTAATCGTATACTCGGTAGACCGTTATATCCTGGTCTTCTCTATATACATATATATATAGATACATGTAAAGTTGATAATTTTAATATTAAATAAAAATTTAGCCCAGGCTGAGGCATTGGCCAATGGTCAGCTGCCAAGGCTCGGCTTGACAAAAATTAAACTATCGGACCCAGCCTCGGCCGATCCTTGGGCCAATGGTCAGCGACCAAGGCTCGAATTAACAAAAATTAAACTCTCGGGCCTGGCCCTGGCCGAGGCTCGAGCCAATGGTCACTACCCAAGGCTCGGCTTAATTTAATAAAACCAATGGACCAAGCCTCGGCCTAGACTTGGGCCAATGGTTAGCTGTCAAGACTTGGCTTAACGTAATCAAACCATTAGGCGAAGCCTTGGCCGAGGCTTGGGCCAATGGTCAGCTGCCGAAGCTTGGCAAGTGACAACAGGGCCAAGGCTTGGCCTACAGTCAGCCTTGGCAATTCCTACCTGGGGAGTATTAGATTACATGATCGAAACTTGAAATTTATATTCATATTTATATGACATTTCATTATTCATTAAGTTGATATGATATAAGGTAAGAGCACCAGTACCCAGCCCCTAACCAGTAGCCAGCCGGTCCTATACTTTAACATTGGCTCAAAATATATAGAGATATAATTTAACATGAGGTGGCTGGCTACTGGTTCGGGGCTGGGTACTGGTACTCTTACCCCATTCCCATTTATTGTTATTTAAATTCATTTAAGGATTGTAATGATGTTTAAAACTTAAGCTCTATAATGTACAAATATTGTAATTCTATGTATGTAAAGGATGGCCGCAAGGAGCTTCGAATCCAGGGTCAATAATAAAGTGATTTATCTATCTATTTTTTTTATGCTGGCTCTTCTTATTATAGTCAAGATGATAACGATTTTTTGCCAATGATAATTATTACCATTTTTAATTGCAATACTCTGAATATCGAGTAATCCTAGGCAATTTAAATCAGGACATAATTTTTTTTTCGATGCCGTGAATCGAAATCTACGCCCTTACTAATTTTCAAACTGATCCAATGATTTTTTGATTTTTTAGACCCATTCAAATCACCAGACTAGTGGTTTTTTTCCATTTTTCCGAGGTTCGAGGCTGCCGCAGAGAATTTAAGGTATATAGTAACAATTCTCAGATGAGATGGTAACCATTTCTTATTTAGAATGGTAATCATGAAAAACAATTTCCCTTAGAACAATTCGTAAAGTGAAGGAGTATCAAATGTCAGAAACGAGCTCAGAAGACCGTAGACAGAAGAAAAATATTGACAAAATCAGTCTAATGTCAGTTTTCTGGGTCAGAAAAACAAATGAGGTATGATCAAAAAACATGCTGTGCATGCAGTAGTAGGGGGGGGGGGGGCTAAACGGGGTACTTACGGAAATACCAAGTTTTCGAGGACTTAAATACACTGAATATTTTTTTTCTAATGATATTCAAAGTAAATAGAAAAAATTTTCAGTTACCGTTAAAATAAAATTTTTTCATTTTTGCGGACAAAATGGGGTACCCCCTAAAAAAGGTAAAAAAAAAAATTCTGGATTTTAAATGAATTTGATTAAGTTAATTTTTTTGCAAGTAATTTACATGAAGAAAAATGATATTTTACATGATTATTGGATACAAAAGAAGAAAAACAAATTTTTAATAATTTTTATCATAAAACAGAAGTCATTATTATTTTTCAACTGACGATTGATTTTTGAAAAAGTTTAACAAAAAAAATTCAAACTAAAGCTCAATTATATTTACAAAAGTGATTTTGAAATGTTTAAAAATAATTTAAAATATAAAATTATTTTTTACAAAATTTTGGGGGTACCCCGTTTTACCTACCCTACCCCCCCCTCCCCCTTTTCCCTACATAACTGTAAGAAGTGAAGATACGAGCTATCAATGAGAAAACACACACATCGGTTCATATCATTCGCAGTGCAATAGAATAATTATTAGAAGGTGAACTATTAATGCATTTATAATCTGTTGCATGCAATGCACGTTTTTCGTTTTAAGTCTTACAAATATTTTCAGATCTATCAAAAATTCACAATCACAAACCTTCCGTATTATTTTATACTTTTCAGTCCGTTTAATTTATCCACAATGACAATAGCAATAGAGTTGAATTATTTATGCAAATGATAAAGATTCATATTTTTATTTTTTTAATCTGTTATTAATGATTGTTTTTTTCATTTTTTGTTTGTTTGATGGACCATCTGTCAAGTCAAATATGCACCAGTGAGACTTCAACCCATTAACTCTCCATATGGACAACTTGCTACCGATCATTTTTTTTCCTGGAGAAAAATATTGTCTTTTCAAAAACAATGATACAGTCTCACTATCTGAATACACTGACGTAAATGCGTACAAAATTTTATTTATGAGGTTCAGAAAATGTTAATAATATCATCAAAATACTTGTGAATTAAATATTCATGGATTTTGAACTAAGCTTAACCTAATGATCATGGCATTAAAGGGCAGAGTAACAAAAAAACCATAAAAGTATAATTATTGAATCGAAAAGATCGTCACGAAATAATACAAAATATGAATTATTTATATCTTGGTGAAGAAATAAATAAAAACTATAATAAATTGATATTTTAATGATAAGCATTGTTTGAATTATTTAGATACAAATAAAATTTATTTGAAGAATTAATCCTACGTATTTTCATAACACTTAACTATGTATGTCTACTTTCTGCGATTATTAGTTATTGAATTACCTTCGAGGTTGAAGGTTTGTTATAAATGAGAGTTAAACCAGAGTTACTATTACGGACGATGAAAATACTTGGCGAAGTATCAGGAATTTGGCCAATTTTCGACTCACAAGTGTGGATAAGAATTATAAAAGAATTAGTATGGTTTGTGTCGATAGTTAATATTTCATTGATGATAATTCCTATAGTATTACGTATACACAAAGACATACACGAAAATCAACCATTAAATGCACTTCAGTCTCTAAGTGCACTACCGGTGTATTCAGAACCATTTGTCAATCTTATTATATGGAAGTATAATAAGAATCAAATTCAGGTAAACAATAACCAACAATAAAAAAAAAAAGAAAAAATAATTATAGTTTTCGGTTATAGGGATTATTGGTGGAAATGTTTGATTACATAAAATCAGTTAAAGGCAGAGACAAAAATAATTTGAGTAAATCATTAAACCATTATCTGTCTTTATATATATTTGTGGTGGTATTTTGTACAATAGCGTGTATTGCTCATCTATGCGTTCCAATTTTTACACGTCTAAGATTATTACCTTCTGTAGCTTGTTATCCATTTACTATTGAACCATATACAGCCACATATTACTTAGTTTATACCCAACAAGCTATAGCTATCTTACAAGCTGAATTACATCACACTGTTGTTCCAGCTATAATCGCAATACTACTGTCTTATGTAACAGCAAAACTAAAAGTACTATCATTAGCATTGAAAAGTGTTGGCAATGTTGATCAGTTCAATGATTGGATACGTCAACATCGATATTGTATACGGTAATATCAATAATTAAAAACTAAGTATTTGAATTATAGCAAAGATTGTTTTTTTCAATGTAAACATTTGTCATTACAGATATTTTGAGCAACTTGATAAAACTGTACGCTTCATCATTTTCAAAAGCTTTGTTATTATAACGGTGTCAGTAATCTTGACAGGTATTAATATCGTGCATGTAAGCATTAGTGGATCTACAATAAATCATTTGTATTGAGTTTTTTAGAGTAATTCAAGTAAATTTATCATTTTAATAGGCTTCAAGTCTTATAGAAACAACAAAATTTTTATTTATGGTTATTACTGGTTGTTTAGCAATTTATGTATACATTCCACCAGCAGATGATTTATACGAGCTTGTAAGTTAGAATATATTCTGTGTCTTTAGGTAAACTACTTCTACTGTAGTAATTAACTCATGTTTACTGAATAATATTTTAGAGTGAAAAAATATCATGGTCACTATATGAGTCGTCATGGATCGATAAACCGATCGTCATACGGAAATCAATAATTATAATGATGTGTCGATCCCAGAAGCCGCTTACTATTTCTTTCAGGGGTATTATACCTGCTTTGAACAAAAATTTTTATTCTACGGTAAGCATAAATTACAAAGTAATAACTAATTTTGACCGATGAAAGGGGAGGTGGGAATCGGACCAAATGGGGCTCTAATTTTTTTTCCATAACAGTGTGAAAAGCTTAGGCAGTAAAGCCAGTATAAAATTTTTTGTAACAAAATAAGTTTTTTTTTTGTTTAAAAAATTCAGTCCGTCCAGCCCCCTTTGTTTAGTACAAAAAATAAATACAAGTTTTTGTTCAGTTTTCTGAAAAACAAAACTCGCGTGATTTGCTCTTCCTCTTGAGGGGTCCATTTGCCACCCTCCCCTATATAATTACTAATGATTACCAATAAATATATACGTACAAATTTATATTTTTCTATGATTAACTTTCCATATTTTTTCTAGTATTTATCATTTGCCGTATCGTACTATATGACGTTACGTGTTCTATTCAAATAGCACCATTGTCACGGGAGAGAAAACTTCTTACAATTAAAGATATTAAATTCTTCTTATCATCTGTATCGATGTACAATTTTCTAATTACATAGGTATTATGTTATATTTTCATTAATTAATTGAGGACTGATTTTCCATATTTGTTGTTCTACGCACTGAAAAAATATAAATTGCAATATCTTCTCTCTTAATAAAGTAAATGTTTTCCTCTTTACATATGAAAACTTTTGTTCTTTCATAGCACCTTTTCCTATTGTATTGGAGATAGCAAATGGAACATCGGAATAGGCGACTTACTTATTTGAGAAAAGTTGTAATGGTATTGACATCTCTAATTTTAGTATTGATCATCAAAGCTCAATAGTTTTCCACCACTTCGGCTAATTGAAAGGTGGCGCAGGCTGTAATTTCCTCGATTGAAGCAGTTTCAAGGGTCAAAAGATGGAATAGTCTATTTTACCCTTGCTTTTCAGTAGTTTTTCGTCACCTCACGTCATTGGGAAGTGGTACAGGCTGTCATTTCTCTTTACTTTTTGATTGCTACAGTCGCATGAATTACTATTCAACTCACCTTTACCTTACCAATTTTATGAACCAATGATGAATGTCTATACCTGTTACAATGAACATTGAGACTAAAAACATAAGTAATATATTTATTGTTCTGAAGATGAAAATTCATACTCAGTTTTATGTATTTTTTAAGAATAATAAGATATATTGAGACAATACTGTTTTATATTTTAACAAATTATTGTTACATTTTCTGCAAAATCAATGTATCATTGCATACGTATTCTAGTAAGGTTTTATTTGACAATGTATAATTTCAATTTAACAATATTTGGATACATTGGAATGTTTAGTAAACAAGTATAAAATACTCTTTAAACTTTATTTTAAATTTCAAGTCCGTATTATTAAGGTGTATATTTTCTGTCTTACACTCATAAAAATTATCTGTTAATATGTTTGTTTCTTTTATGAAGATATAGTCAAAAATAGTCGATAAAAATGCAATCGTTTATAATCATATGGACGATTGTATGCACTCAACTGTTCGTATTCCAATATCCCGACTAGAAATTTTGTTGAGGCTTGCCGAAGAATCAGTTTGGCCCGAACTGGCAAAACGAACATTGGCATGCCGAAAAAATTCCAGAATCGATTTTGATCACGATACACTGTGGCGTTGCCGAAGTACGGCATACTATTGGGATTCCCGACTAGTAGGTAGCAATGGTAACCGAAGGTTTACCGAAGGTTTACCGAAGCTTGGTATGCCAAAGTCAGATAAAGCTAGGAAAGTCTGTGGCAAGACCGCACTCAGGCCTAACATTGGAATTCCTGACTAAAATCGGATTGGGATAACCAAAGGCTTGCTAAAGTTAGGTATGTCAAATTCGGCTATTCTTAGGAAAGTCTTCGTCATTGCCTAAGTTAGGTATATCTTTGGAATTCCTGGCTGGTACCGAATAATATTAAAATAGCATAAATAAACTTAGGAGCCACAAACGGTAGTCTAGCGTAGTAGTTAAAGCGTCGGTCTTTCGTGCGTATGGTCTCGGGTTCGAATCTCACAATATCGGTCCTTGATGAGTTTCGCGTTTTTCCTTGAATTAAAAATTTCTGAGTTGATTGGAAATTAAAATAACATTAAATTAGCACATCTGATGATGATTGCACTGCAAAAAGAATTTTACACGATAAAAAAAAAAAAAATTTAATTTAGTTAAACAAAATATGGTCATTACAGTCATATATGACCATATATTGCCAATTTCTATGTATAAGCATAAGGCTCGTATGCGATGCATGGTATGCGAAGTATGTTTTCTAAACCGCTGCCTAAGAAGGAAGCCAAATTAGGCACGGCCTCGCAATTGCATTACTTTCGGGATCTCGACTTAGTTTGGTTGCCTCATTTGTGGCAAGTTTTGAATTTGGCATGCCTTACTCGGGCCAAACCACTGCCTAACTCAAATTTCTAGTCGGGTAAGAGCACAAATTTTGCGCTGCACTCAATACTTTATAAGAAATATATAAGACTTTTCAATAATTCCAGCTGCTTTATTTATTTTTTCAAACGCTTTTTCTTGGAGATTTTGACCATTAAGTAATTTTAGCACAACTTCTGTCACAAACCAAATTCTGTAGAATCTCCATAAAATTGCTTTCTTCCTAAACTAAACAAGATTTTCATTTGGAGCCAAAAGTCTTTCCTCCACTAGAATTTCTGCGCGGTCAATGGAAAAAATCTTAGTCGTAGAAAATTCCAAATTTTCTAAGTGCATATATAATATAATGTACACATAAATTCTAACTTAGATAATGAACGTTTAAAACTTAAATTTAGGTGATAATTTAATAGATTTGCGGACATGACGCATACTACTGCGCACACCTGTGCACATAAGAAATGACTGTCGGTATGGTGGAGACAAAAGGATGTGTTAAATTTATAGAATGGTCCTGAACAAAACGTTGACTATGGAAATTTTATCATTTTTTGTACTTGATCTTTTGTTTGATTTGTGAGTTATCGTAATGTAGAGTGATATGTTGATGTTGTTTTTCGATTTAATGTATTGATTAAAGTGCCGATAGTCAACGACGGGTCGCAACTTCCTTTATTTTTTTTTTTTTATTAATAGCCATTGGTTATGTAATCTATGAATACAATAAAATTTAGCTGAAAAAGTGTAAATTTTATCTTATATTTATTATATAGACGATTATAAATCGATTGTAGAAAGGAACATAAGATATTAATGAACAAAATGTATGTTATACTATGTATTTTTATGTATTTTTGCTTTGATGGCCACAAGAAGTCATGACTCCATGGTCAAATATATTATATTATCTATCTATCTATTTATATCTCCTTGAAGTTGATCAGTGTGTTTGCGAAACTGAATAAAATTATTGAAAAAATTGTATTATGGTGTATAAGTTTTATTTATGAAGTTCAATAGATAATAATAGTATTTATCATAATACTCATGAATTAAAAAGTTATGGATTTTAAACTAAGTTTGATCTAATGATCATTAAAGGACGGAGTAACTAAAAACCATAAAAGTATAATTATTAAATCGAAAAGATCGTCACGAAATAATACCAGTGATGAATTATTTATGTCTTGGTGAAGAATTGAATAAAAACTATGATAAATTGATATTTTAATGACAAGCAATGCATGAATTATTCAGATACTTATAAAAGTTAAATCAGAAACGTAAAGAATAAAATTTAATTAATGAATAAATGCTAAGTATTATAATAACTTTAAACTATGCATGTCTTCTCTTTGCTATGATATTATTAGTTTTTAAAATACCTTTGAAGTTGAAAGTTTAATTGTTAAAAATGAGAGTCAGGCCAGAATTTCTATTACGTATAATAAAAACACTTGGCGAAGTATCAGGAATTTGGCCAATTTTTGAGTCAAAACTGTGGATAAGGATCGTAAAAGAATTAGTATGGTTTGTGTCGATAGTCAATATTACATTGATAATAATTCCTATAGTATTACGTATACACAAAGACATACACGAAGGTCAACCATTAGAAGCAATTCATTCTTTAACTGCACTAGCAGTGTATTCAGAACCGTTTATCAATCTTATTATGTGGAAGTATAATAAGAATCGAATTCAGGTGAACAATAAACAAAACAATTTTGATGAAAAAAAAAAAAATAAAAAATGTGGCATATTTTCATTAACAGGGATTATTCATAGAAATGTTTGATTATATAAAATTAGTAAAAGGCAGAGACAAAAATATTTTAAGTAAATCAATAAATTATCATCTGCCTTTATATATATTTGTGGTTGTATTTTGTACAATAACATGTGTTTCTCATGTATGCGTTCCAATTTTTATTCCTGAAAAATTTTTACCTTCTGCAGCTCATTATCCATTTTCTATTGAAATTTATACAACCACATATTATTTAGTTTATACCCAGCAAGCTACAGTTAATTTTCAAGCTGGGTTACATCACACAGTTGCTCCAATTATAATCGCGATACTATTGTCTTATGTAACAGCAAAACTAAAAGTACTATCATTAGCATTGAAAAGTGTTGGCAATGTTGATCAGCTTAATGATTGGATACGACAACATCGAGATTGTATACGGTAATATCTATAGTTAAAAACTAAATATTTGAATTATAGCATATATTGTTCTTTTCAATGTAAACATTTATCATTACAGATATTTTGAGCAACTCGATAAAACTGTACGTTTCATTATTTTTAAAAGCTTTGTTATTATAACGGTGTCAGTAATCTTAGGGGGTATTAAGATTGTACATGTAAGTGTTAGTGGATCTACAATAAATTATTGAATCTTTTAGAGTAATTAAAATAATTCTATTATTTCACTAGAGTTCAGGTATTATAGAATCAACAAAATTTTTATTTCTTGTTATTACTGGTTGTTTAGCAGTTTATGTATATATTCCTCCAGCTGATGATGTATATGAGCTTGTAAGTTAGAATATATTTTCTATCTTTATATAAACTACTTCTATTGTAGTATTTAATTCATGTTTACTTTTAATATTTTAGAGTGAAAAAATATCATGGTCACTATATGAGTCGTCATGGATCGATAAACCAATCGTAATACGGAAATCGATAATTATAATGATGTGTCGATCCCAGAAGCCGCTTACTATTTCTTTCAGGGGTATTATACCTGCTTTGAACAAAAACTTTTATTCTACGGTAAGAATCAATTTCCAAGTAGTTATCATTTTTTTCCAATGCAAGGAGACGTGGAGTAAGAGCAAATGGACCTCTAATTTATTCTTATCCCGATGAAAAAAGTTTTTGTCTAATTATATATATATATGATTATATGTATAATCATATATAATTATATATAATCATACATGCAATTAAACATAATTATACATGGGATTATATATAATTATAAACAAGCCTATACATAATTAGGTCTGATTATACCTGGCTATTATAACCCCATACATAATCATATATGAGTCCACATATGATCAGATCTGATTATATATGAGTCTATATATAATTAGATATGATCATACTTGGCTGTCATTACTCCCATTTATAACCATATATAAGTCTATAAATGATCAGATCTGATCCTATATGATCAGATCTGATAATATATAGGTCTTTATGTAATGAAGTATAATTAAACTTGATCAATTTTCGGATCCCCTTATATATAAACGGTTATATATATATATATATATATATATATTTTTATATGAACATGTCTGTTCATTCATGATTATATCTAATGAGTCATGATAAGACCTGGCCGGGAAAAAATGATTTTGCCTAATTATATATAACTATGTATGATTATGTATGAAATTATATATAATTGTACATAATTACATATGAATTTATGTATGATTATACATAATCATATCTACTTCTATATATAATTATACATGATGTTATATATAATTTGATCTGATCATGTCTGACCAATACATTATGTCTGGAACTATGTATGAAGCTATATATATATATGTCTATATATAATTAGATTTGATCAGATCTGAATTATAAAAACCCATATATAATCAGATATAGGTCTATACATAATTAGATCTGATTAGACATGACTGATACAAACCCATATATAATTAGACCTGATCAGACATGGCTAATATAAATTCATCTATAGTTTGTGTCCTGCCGCTCTTATACACAAACTATAGAGTAATGTAATTATTACTGTGCTGCATAGACATATTTACTTGACATTTCTCTCCATGTAGATAAATAGATTTGATTATATGTATCGAATGAATTTTATTGTAATTTATGTACAAAACCAAATTCATCATTAGGTGCATTATTTACGTAGGATATGTATCAATTTCATTATTTAAGTTAAGTAATACCATAAACTTTTCTTTATTGTAAGTGTATAACAGACTAGAGGATCAGATTACAAACCAGCGATAACCAAAGTCAAGCAGCATCGACGTGGGACATCAAGTGGATGAGTGACCTCGTAGTTAAGTAGTGGTCAACAGATAGTAAATTTTTTTTTTTTTATTTAAATTTAACCGACATTTATATTGATGAAGACAATAAATCCTAATTAAATTACTTAATTAATAATTTACAGATATTCTAAATGAGATTCTAAAAATGACTATATTTGTTCATGCATGATTATATATAAGCAGATCCGGCCAATTTTTGGATCCAATTATATATAGATGATTATATAAGATCATGTATGAACAGATCTGATTGTATATAATGAGACCTGGCCAATTTTCGGATCCAATCATATATAGATGATTATGCATAATTATATATGATTAGACAAAAACTTTTTTCATCGGGATATAACAGTAGAAAAACAAACGACATAGGAGTTACAGGGTAACGAGGGTCTCTTGAGGCAAGACAGGGCCCCATAAAACTTTTGTTTACCAACAATAAATTCAGGGCATATTGGGTCCTTTATTTTTTTTCTTATGATTAACGTGATTCGATTCTTTTCTTGAGAAGTCCATTCGCTCTACCCCCTTCCCTACATAATTACTTATTAATTAATTATATTTTTCTATTATTAAGTTTTTTAATTTTTTCTAGTATTTGTCATTTGCCGTATCATACTATATGACGTTACGTGTTCTATTCAAATAACACGATTGTCATAGGGAAGAAAACATTTCACAATTAAGACAGTAAATTATTCTTATTAGGGGAGGGTGGGGCAAAGTGGGCCCCCCTAAAATTTGGAAGGCCTCAAAAATTTTGGGACAAAGTTGGCTCCCTGAAATTTCCTATGAACAAGGATCATAATAACTCACCTTTACTTTTTGATGACTATTCATTTATTACTTATTAGCTTATTTATGTCTTACTAAATTACTTATTAGAGTAGGGTGGGGCAGAGTGGCCTCCCTAAGCCAATTATTACTTTTTGTGGCTTTCAACCATCAGATCACTTTACTTTTGTCCTATTTCGAACAAATTTATGGAAATTTTGCTAAAATTCTCAAAAAAAAAATTTTTTTTTGTGGGGCAAAGAGGCCCCCCTCCAAAAAATGATAAATTTTTTTTTCTTTTAAATTGTTTTTATTATTAAGAATGTATTTCTTTCTCTTGACGACTATTTTTGGTTTTATATTACTCAAAAAAATTTTTTTAAGGTGTAATAAATCATTCCTCCTTGATTAACTTAAGTACTAATTGTTATTTAATAAAAAAAAAAAACACAATTCTATACTTCTTATTTGTCATTATTTTGAATCTAAAAAACGTGTTTTTTGATTTTTTAGATTACAAATCATTCTGCATTATTTAAAAAATTTTATCAATTAAAAAATTAATTATTATTTTCGAATATTTTTAGTGGCCAAATTCGCCCCAGCTATAGAAAATCAGCCGAAAAATAAATATATATATTAAATTTTTTGTAATTATAGTAATTAGACGAGAAAAAAAAAATTTTTTTGTATCAAAATTTCAGGGGGGCTGCTCTGCCCCAAGGGGCCCAATTTTCACACTGGCCGCATTGAATCCATGATTCGACAGATTCAGAGTACAATTTTTCACAGAAAATTCAAACAGTATCGTCAACAGCATTTAAATAAACTTAAACAGTAAAGCAAATGAAGAATAATTTTATGACAAAATTTTTGGAGTGGGCCCACTTTGCCCCATATTTTAAAACTCGTAATTTATTATGAACACAGCTTATTCATAACACATTTTAAGTGAAGAATTTAAAAAAAGTAAAACGAGCAAAAAATTTGTCTTACACAATTTTTTTAGATGGGGGCCCACTTTGCCCCTAATTTTCGATTTTTCAATTTTAATGGACACAGCTTATCAATGTTAAATAACAAACAAGGGCCTATAAAGTAGTGTAACGAGTAAAAAAACGTAAAGATAATCCCATTTCTAGCTTACGGGGGCCCACTTTGCCCCACCCTCCCCTATCTTTATCTATATACATTTCTCCATGTACATAGGTATACACTATGTTACATTTTCATTCATTAATTAATTTAGGAATAATTTATCATATTTGTTGTTCGACGCACTGAAAAAATATAAATTGCAATACCTTCTATCTTAATAAAGTAAATATTTTTCTTTTTACATATGAAAAATTTTTATTCTTTTATGCCACCTTTTCCTATGATATTGGAGATGGCGAATGAAACATCGGAATAGGCGATTTACTTGTTTGAGAAAAGTTGTAATGGTATTGACCTCTCTTATTTTAGAATTGATCATCAAAGCTCAATAGTTTTCCATACGACTTCAGATTATTGAAAGGTGTCGCAGACTGTAATTTCCTTGATTAAAGCAGTTTCAAGGGTCAAAAGATGGAATAGTCTATTTTACCCTTGCCTCTCAGTAGTTTTCCGTCACCTCACGTCATTGGGAAGTGGTATAGGCTGTCATTTCTCTTCACTTGAATCGCGATTTATGTGTAACGATTGCTACAGTCGCATGAATTACTATTCAACTCACCTTTACCTTACCAATTTTATGAACCAATGATGAATGTCTATACCTGTTACAATGAACATTGAGACTAAAAACATAAGTAATATATTTATTGTTCTGAAGATGAAAATTCATACTCAGTTTTATGTATTTTTTAAGAATAATAAGATATATTGAGACAATACTGTTTTATATTTTAACAAATTATTGTTACATTTTCTGCAAAATCAATGTATCATTGCATACGTATTCTAGTAAGGTTTTATTTGACAATGTATAATTTCAATTTAACAATATTTGGATACATTGGAATGTTTAGTAAACAAGTATAAAATACTCTTTAAACTTTATTTTAAATTTCAAGTCCGTATTATTAAGGTGTATATTTTCTGTCTTACACTCATAAAAATTATCTGTTAATATGTTTGTTTCTTTTATGAAGAAATAGTCAAAAATAGTCGATAAAAATGCAATCGTTTATAGTCATATGGACGATTATATGCACTCAACTGTTCATATTCCAATACTTAATCAGCACTTTATATATATATAGAAATATATATATTTAGGATGCTTCTGTCTTGCGAATTTTTAGTCTATATAAATATTTCGCTGCAGACGATAAAGAAAATTTATTTTCAAATTTCAGCGCTTAATTTTTATTTCAAAAGGTCGCGATTTATTTGTTAAGTTTTTCCATTTGAAAAGCATTAGAACAGCACGTTTTACAAAAAAATACCTACTCTGCCATTTTTTTGAGTAATCAACTTGTCCTGAGGTTGTGAAAAAGTTTGGTTGTTGGCTATTAGAATTTAAGCTATCGATTTCAGTCGGGTAAGAGCATAAATTTTGCATTGCACTCAATACTTTATAAGAAATATATAAGACTTTCTAATCATTCCAGCTGCTTTGTTTATCTTTTTAAACGCTTTTTCTTGGAGATTTTGACCCTTATCCAATTATAGCATAACTTCTGTCACAAATCAAATTATGTAGAATCTCCATAAAATTGATTTCTTCCTAAACTAAACAATATTTTCTTTATAGAGCTAAAAGTCTTTCCTCCCACTACAATTTTCTGCGCGGCCAATAGAAAAAGTCTTAGTCGTAAAAAATTCAAAATTCTCTAAGTGCACCTATAATATCATGTACACATAAATCCTAACTTAGTTAATGAGCGTTTAAAACTTAAATTTAGTTGATAATTTAATAAATTTTCGGACATTACGCATACTACTGCGCAGACCTGTGCACGTAAGAGATGACTGTCGGTATGGTGGAGACAAAAGGATGTGTTAAATTTATAGAATGGTCCTGAACAAAACGTTGACTATGGAAATTTTATCATTTTTTGTACTTGATCTTTTGTTTAATTTGTTAGTTATCGTAATGTAGGGTGATATGTTGATGTAGTTTTTCGATTTAATGCATTGATTAAAGTGCCGATAGTCAACGACGGGTCGCAACTTTCTATTTTTTTTTTTTTTTTATTCAATAGCCATTGGATATGTAATATATAAATACTATAAAATTTAGCTGAAAAAGTGTAAATTTTATCTTATATTTATTATATACACGATTATGAATCGATAATAGAAATTTAATGCTCACTAAAGCAGTCTTGTATTTGTTATAACATATAAAACTTAGATATGTATTAAATTGTAAGTATTTCTAGTAGTCTTGATGATATTTATTCGTAAAAGTCGATAGTTCAAATAATAACGACTCATAATCATGTTCTTTTATTCAAAATTTCAAGTTTCAATGTCAGATATCTCATAATCTGAAACCGTTGAAAATGCAGATGACGTTTAGGACAATTTCCAAGAGAAGCTCAAAGACTGAGCCCTATAACAAGTTGATAATTAAAATAACGGCTGAGTAGGAATATTTTAATAAAAAAGTAACGTTGTTACAATGCTTTTGAAGCAGGAAAACTTTAGATACAAATTTCGACCTTTTAAAATTTAGATAAAGAGCCCAAATTCGGAGAAAATATTTTTCTGTATTGTTGGCAAATAAACTTTTATATAGACTGAGAAAAAAAACATATTTGTAAAAAAATGCACTAAAATGGGTACATATATATGTATACAAGATATGTCAAAAGTACTAGCCCAAATATTAGAAGTAAATAGAGAATGAAATTCCAAGACAAAACGTCTTGTACAATTTTTCCACCAGATGAACAGATTATTAGTTATTAAATGATAAAATTAGCCAATCAGGAGCGATCTTTAGCAAAAGGGTGTAGAATAAAGACGAAGATTAATTACATTAATCATTACGAGAACCGCTGAGTATGCGCACCGTTGATGCTTATTGGTAGTCTCCTTCCCTACTCTACTCGTTCTTGCTAAAGCTTCCTCCTGATTGGTTAATTTTACCAGTTAATGGCTGATTACTTGCTCATTTAGTGTAAAATTTGTGAAGAACGTTTTTTCTTAGATTTTTTCCTCAATCTACTCTTAAAGTTTGGGCTGGTACTTTTGGCACAGCCTGTGTATGTATATATTTATATATGATATAACGAATTATGTTTGCTATAGTATGTTTGGTGAAAATTGATGCATTATCGATTAATATATTTATCACACTAGATAATTATTGTAAGTAAAACAGTCAAATTTTCCATTCAGAGAAACTAGTATTCATTTTGTGGATTATAATGATCTATTTCTATGTCAATGGCGCTGATGATTACCAACAATCGTTCTTCAGCATCTTAAGTAGAACTTGTATCGATTATCCAAAAGGACGGTGAGGGCACATCCGTTCCTTCGTCCACCCTGCAAGCTTTGGTAGGATCTGTCTCTGTTAATCAGAAAAAAAAATACTTTTAAAATAAAAATATTCGCTTTGTGGTTACAATCAACCCGAATGACTTTGGCCCAATGAGAGAACATTTGGACGCTTTATTAAAATGTTGGAGAGGTTGTTATAAATTTTTAAATTTAGTACAGTCGAATTCCCGTAACTTGGAACTTGCCCTTAATCTTGACTCTGTCTCTCATCCGATGCTACAAATTTGTATGTGTCTGTGTATATTTATGTGGATTATTAATGTAGATATAAGAGCGCATGCGATGTAATTTACTTTTTAGAGTCGGAACTTCCAGGAAATTTTGTTCCTCCATAGACTACTGAGTTAATGGAATTCGACTGTAATGTATATAAATTTCGTTAGTGGGGACTTGAAGATTAAAATAATTAGATATTATTTGATCCCTCAATGAGTCCCAACTTGGGCTTTATTAATCAATTAATTGAAAATGATAAATTTTCAGTTTGTCACAGTCATTTTATTAAATAACGAAAATTACTTCCTGTAAAGTCAGAAATATAATTATCTTACCTTAATTACACGAACCATTCTTCTCGTTGGCTAGATGAAATGTCACTGAAAACCAAATGATTGTCTATCAGTAATCAATTCCATAATTTTATTTTTATTATTGAAATTCAAAATTAGTTTTATCAAATTTATTGGGTTTATAAAATTGACCGAATGCCACCTGGCAACCAAAATAAAAAGTCGATTGCTCAAAAGGAGATTTAAAAATATTATTTGGGGGAAATTTAAAAGGGAATTTATAATAGACAAACCTGTCTGATCCGTGAATTTTTACTTTGCCTGGCAATAGAGACGAACCCGAACTTCGCTGCGCCCGAGCATGAGGCCTGCAGGGTGTAGCCAGTTTCCCGACCGTGGTAGAGTCGTTACACCCGTTAATCCGATTCCCGTTCCTACATGGTTGAAGTTGATCATGGGATCGAGAATTTTTATTGGCTCCTTTATTTCCGTCATATTCACCGGTACTCCATTGTTTACCCCGTTTGATCCGTACATCTGTTGCACTAGAACATCGTAAAAGACATCAGTCTTGTCACATTTTATTAAAGTTACGTATCAAATTGCGTGAACTATTGTTTAACATATTTTTATTAATGAAACTGTTTTTTTGGATAATCAAACAAAGTTGTAGTTAACTCGCAACAATACTTTTCAGTCTTTTTTCTTCATGAAAAGTTACATGATACTATTCAACTTTTATAATTGATTATGCCTAAATGATAAGAGTGCAATAATGTATAAATCGTCGTAACTCACATGGGAAGTTAACTGGAGTATGAGCTCTTACGGTGAGCGTATTATGTAGATGTCTCGGTACATCAGTTCGTTTTCGACAATAGTAAAATGTTACCCCACTGATAATACTCAATATGATGATTATGACGATAACTAAAACGGCTGCGAACCACGTTTTTTCGATTCCAAGGATCGTCGCAGTCTTTGTATCTGAATGAACAAAAAATTCTGATCAAAATATAAATATATTAGATTGTTTTAGTTTCACCGCTTAATGAATTCCATTTCACGAATTCAAAGGTACTGTTGCAAAAAATTTCATCGAGATTAAATTTTTTTTTAGTCTCTCACTGTCAATGGTAGTTTAAATATTTATAAATGAGATTGATAACTTTCGAAAATGAGGGATCAGTTATAACGTATTTGCATATATAATTTGCTCACCGGTACAAAGCGCTGAAGGAGCTTCATCAGATTCATCACCGCAGTGATTAACGCCATCACAAACAAGATCCTCGTCAATACAAAATTCATTCATAGAGCATCGAAAATCCTTACAAGTGTGCTCTGAAACATAGAGTACTGTATAAATGGATTACCTTAACACTTACACGTGGTTTAACCCACTCAAACAAAGTTCCTTAAACAACTCAAGCTTAACATAATAAAACTAATTTTTCTATGTTATAAGTGCAATTTTAACTGAATATCATAGAAATCTAATAATATCTATATTGTTATAGAAATTTTTCTTATGTTGACTAAGGGATTTTTACTATGGCATCACAGAAATTTTCTCTAGGTGAACACACGAAAAATTCCCAGTTTTTTTCCATGTATGCAACTTTATTTGATATATGGAAAAATTTTGAACTCTAAATATTTTATATGGAATTTTATGTTCTACAAAATGACTCAAATGCTCAAATCACAACAACCAATAATTATAAAGTTATGTTGGTTCAAAGTTACTGTTTTTACAGAAATCCACTTTTGACCGCCTTAAATGTTAAATCTGCGATCTTTTTGATATGTATTTCTTTTTATTTGTAAAATCTTATTATTGACCACAATTGAACTATTTTTGACAAGTGTTGTATTACAAATGCATTGAAAATTTTCTCTTGTAGCCCAAAATCTAAATTAAAAAAAAGTTGTTATGCTCACTTGGATCTTTTACTGCTGTGATGACTAGTCGAAAACCATTCGTATCTGTACCCCAAGCATCAGTAACATATTTTAATGTAACGAAATTTGTGCGCGTATAAATAGCACCGACGCTTATATGTGTGTTCCTACACGACAGATCCGCCTAGTAATTAAAAGAAAATTAGTAAATACTATGATAAAAAATTCACATCAAATTTTCACAATCGTTCTATAGGATGATTCAAAAGTGATATATTGTCTCGATATGTATATATATGGTATTGTGTAAAAAATAGTTTAAATTGTACCTTAAAATTGCTGACAGCATGGGCGCCATCGTATATAAAGAGATGGTCGTTGCAATCGAGTTGAAGTTTGTCAAACCTTAACATGAATCGTTGAAGAATACTGTGGGTCTGAAATGTTATCGCACAATTTAAATTGTGTTCATTTTGCGATGTTAGTACAGCACCATCGATTTTTCGGTATAAATCTCGTAAGAAATGATTTTTGCAAATGACACCAAGTTTATCTGTAATTAATAAAGCTTGTTATCTCGAGACAAATAAATCATGCGTGGTCGAACATATAATTCAAATCGAATGAAACTCAGACACGTAAAGTGTAATTTGTTGCCTCTGTTTGTGGGAAAAATGACGCATGCGCTAATTTTTATCATTTTTTTTGTCATAAAAGAAAAGAAAGACTTTCTTCCCTCTAAACAGGGCAGGAATTTAAACTTTCAGTGCAGGTATGGTGCAAAATTACTGTTTCTGACATGTGTTTTGAAATGTTTCATATGTTAAAGCTTTGGTTAAAGCTTAAAGATACTATCGGGCTTGATGAATTCAAACATGTATTGACAATAATGTTTTCTAGCTCAAACGGTTTCCAGATTTTTTATTTATAAGGAATGTTTAATTTACCATATAATGAATACTAATTTTATTAATTATATTTATTTAATCAGTAAACGTACAGTTTTTTTACATGTGTGGTAGCGTAACTACAGATTTATTGAAAAATTAGATATTAATATACAGTGATCGTATATTTTTGACATGATTCAAAATATATGTATGAATTAAGTACTAAAATGTTTGTCTTAAGTAATAAAAATTTCAAAATTTTAATTATATCATCATTTGATAATTAATGAAATATTATTAAATCACTGAATGAAATATCGTTAGTTAGATATTAGTAATTGGATTGATTAATTTAACTTATTAGTTACTGTGGCCTTACTGTCAAAGTTGCCATATATCCTCCTGCAATAGCTGTGGATTTTTGACGCATAGGAGTATAAGTATTTCCGTTAATGAATGAATTATCTTGATCAGCATCTGCTATGGCGATGTTTCTGGCGTCATTGCCTTTTCCTTGTGCCTCAGCGGTAGCCTCTTGATCTATCGGAAAATTTTCATAATCGGTGTCAGAGGGGGTAGAACTACTAAAGTTGTTGAGTGTATTATTTTCTTTAGCGATTGCTATAGCCATATTGTCCTTGTTATTGTTTCCTTTTCCTACTCTTGCGATGGCTTTTTGATGTACTGGAGAATTTATTAAGTGGATAGCAGAAGAATTATTGTTTTCAGCCTCATTTCTGTTGATGTACGAATTGTCTTGATACCTGTTCGCTCTGACCAAATTGTCAAAGTTGTTGTTGCCTTCTGCTGCGTCGGCGATCACATTTTGATAGATCGGAGTATTTGCAGTGAAGATACCAGCGGGGTTGTTATTTCCATAACTATTAATATTGGTGACTCTATTATTTTCGTAACCATCTACTTCGGCCGTATTATGAGCATTTCGATTTCCTTTTCCTGTTAGAGCACTAACGTCTTGATCCACTTGAGAATTTGTAATCAGGATAGCCTAAGGCCGATAACGAGAATTTATAGCTGACACTGAAACAACTGTAGCAGCTATCAGACAAAAAATTACGGAACGCATCTCGATTTCTTTGATTGGTAATGAAAAATGTCTTAATTATAAATCACAAACAAGTTTTTTCTTTTAAAAATAATTATTATACTTACAGTGACAATACTACTTAGATAAAGAAAGATCTATCTGCTTTACAATGCAGAAATCCTACAGCAAGATGATTATGAGTAGGTTATTTAATGTCTTAAATAAATTTACGGTACTTACTTTTATACAGAAGTTAATTAAAATTACAAACATATTTCAGCAAATTATGGGTTTATGCAAATTCAGCTGTGCCAACATATTTTTTTGATTACTCAGTTTAATCAGTTGATTTTTTTTATTTATCTGCTCATTAAATATATAGGGGAGGGTAAAACGGGGTACCCCCTAAATTTTATAAAAAAAGTTTCTAAAAAATTTTGGTTTTGTAAAAAAATCATTTTCTCTTACGAGAAAAAAACTAATGCACCCACCAGGAACAAATTAAAACTTTTGTGTGCAGATCTACTGAAAAATAATATACACAGCATGAAGAAAGGTAGGGCACTCTATTTCAGTGTTTAAAACCTCCACCTTCTGTTCAGATGAGTAATCACTCACATGGGTTAGAATGACCTATTTTCCACCCTTGCTGAGTAATATACTATTTTTTTATTTAAAAAACGAGATTATACTTTTTATTATATAAATTTAGAATACTATTGAAATGAAAACTATAAATTTGCTGAATAGTTGTAGAGTATATTTCATTTGTTTCATAAAATCAAAGAGTTTAAGTTTGAAGAGTAGAATATCACCAAGGACAGAAGAAGTGGACAATAGCTTGTTCGCAACTTGAGTGATAATAACTGAAGATGACCATTTTTAGGTTAATAAGGCAAGGCCGCGCGTCTTACCATTTTATCTTGAAGTCGCCTGTTAACCAATAGAGGGAACCAGTGCCACGGACAGACCTCTCCAAGCCTACTTCATCCAAGATCTCTATGTTTTGAGATGAAAGAAATGTTAGGGCCACAGAGGTCTGGATTCGTGGTGGCGATAGTTAGACACCACGCCAATGGGGTGAGTTCATTGAACTCACTTCCGTTTAACGTCCACCTTTGGTCACTTAACTATATTTTTTGACTAAGAGTGTCATCTCGGAAAGAAGTAGGGGTATCGCAGAGCCTGTATGCCCAAAATGAGGAAACGGCCGCTATACAACAGAGTGAGCACACAATT
The DNA here is from genome assembly GCA_964016945.1 of Microplitis deprimator. Taxonomy (NCBI): domain Eukaryota; kingdom Metazoa; phylum Arthropoda; class Insecta; order Hymenoptera; family Braconidae; genus Microplitis; species Microplitis deprimator. Next base: position 8,573,171 of record OZ024708.1, on the reverse strand, counting down.
AGTTCCATTACATTCATTAATTGTCGAAATTTTTTGTCCTCCACACGCAAAAATATACATAATTTCGACAACACACAAAAAATAAGCCGAAAAACTTGCTAACATCTCAAAACTCCAATGTTTGATGAAAAATCGTACTGAAAATCAAAACCTCACTTTTTTTATTTCAAATTTTCGATTTTTCTGTCGGTGTATTATAATAAGATTCGTTTTTAATAAAAAAATCGAATGAAATTTTACGAAAAATATTGATGTGATTTGATTAAGTCAGCCCTGTTTAAAAATATTGATTTAAAAGAATTAAAAATGATGAAATTCGAATTCTTTTCAAAAATTTCAATTCTTTTGTTACTATATATAGATATACAGTTTGCATGGAGTGACCGCTTCTCAATTCTTTTCAATCAGTATTTTTAACCAGGGAGATCAAAAAACGAAAATAAAGTGTCGTAAAAAAGATAAAGAAATGTTAATTTGCTTTTAATCATAGCTACTGGAAACTATTTTAATATTCTTTTTTCCTCAAACGAATAACTGTAAAAAATGGTTGCTCGGAAATCGCTGATTATTTCCTTGAAAGTTTTAATTCATTTTGAACTTACACTAAAGCTTTACTTTTCTTTACCTTTTTCCATCACTTAAAAATCTATGTAAAAAAGTAAGCTATGGAAAAATGGCCGATAATAACCGGCCATAAATGTTGATGATTAACAAATAATGCATTAACACTTACATTGCTTTCCATGTTCTCCGGCAACTTCCCACGGTAATATCCAACAAATATAGAATACTATGAATATCATAAAAGTTATAACTTTTGAAGAGTGCAATATCTTACATGTTCCTATAGAAGATAATTTCGTCACTGATATGTCAAACATAGTTTATTTAATTATGTTTCTATTTTTTATTTATCGTTTTGCACTTCAGTGTCGAAAGATAAAAAATCGACTTTAACTACAAATCATCCTGATTCATTTAATCATAACTCCGCTATATTATCACCGTCATTGTTCGTGATTTATTATTATTTTTGACTACTGGTCATATATTACGAATATTTCTTTAAATCAAGGCATTGTTTTAATGCAAAGGATTAAGTTTTCATTGATGAATTTACAAGCTAGCTGGTTTTAGAACACACGAAAATTTCTAAACTTTTCCTTGCCCTGAATTCGATACTGATCACTTATGGCGTATCATTAAAATTTGATATGTTACGCAGAGCAAAATAGAGTTTCATTTTGACTCATTTCTCTTTAATTAATTTTATAATACCTCTCATTTTAAAGTATAATATTTATATGAATTTTAAAACCAAGCAAAATTACACGATATAAGTATTCTATGAATGACTAACACACACAATTTATCGTATCCAGCTGAGTTATCGCAACAACCACTAGCAGCTGCGTGCATTTATCGATCCACAAACTTCCACCTCTCTCATTTAAATACGCTATACAACAGAAGATTAGTTTATCACAAAAGCTCTTGGAAAGCCTTAACTTCTAGACTTGCGCAGTTTAATATCATCATATATATTAAAAAAATTTATACTATAGACAATCATTAATATTTTGTAAACATTAACAATTCAAACAAATTGACAAAAAAACCATAGATTTGAAACTTTCCTTAATCGGTTGCTCATAGATACTCATACATCATTTATTTTCTAACTTTAGTAAATTGAATACTGATTAAATTCACAAAAAGGGTCATTTGTCTGCGAAAATAAAAGTAATTTTTTCATTCTGTATCCAATAAATAATCGCTAAAAGTAAGCACGACGAATTTATGACCAATATTATAATAATGATAAAAAATGTAAAGAAATGTAATGATGTGATTTGATGACTAATTCAGTCATCACAACTAGGCGTGTACTCTCTTGCCAAAGGATCCTAAAGCTCTCCTTATTTGCAACAATATTTTTTGCGATGCAGTGGATCGGACTGTACTTAACTGAGGAATTGTTGCTCTGTAAATTTAATTTTAGTTTGTTTTTATTCGACTAAATTGCCAAAATTAGTATTTTATCCCTTTTTCTAAGACCTTAGCTCTCTTGCCGAGAATTCCAAAGATCTCTTTATCTGCTGCACACCGTAAAAAATTTTTTGGGCCCGGTGTAGTGTAAATGACTCGGTGTAAAAATTTCACCAAATATCGTATTAAAATTACGAGGATCGAAAATTTAGACCGAGAGAATTTTACACCGTTATTTTACACTACACGGCAGTGTAAACTTCTCAGGGTCCATTTTTACACCGAAATTTTTTACTGTGTCTGAAGAGTAGCTCATAACTTTGCTTCTGTTGGAAATACGTCTGCATAATATAGACGTTTTTTGTTCATTACGGTGCCCTCTAGTAGAAAAAACGCCTCAAAGTCCTGAGAAAAATTTATTTTTTGAATCTAGACCCATATCAGGATAAATTAGGATATAGTTATCGATTAAGTAGTGAAAGATGTTCAATGATCATTTGTTGCTCATTTATCAAAATTATAACGAGTAAAACGGAATAATGTAAAAAAATAGATTACACCGTGTTAAAATTACACGAATGGAAAATTTACACCGAAAGAATTTTACACCGTCATTTCACACTACATGGCCGTGTAAAGTTCTCCGGGTCCATTTTTACACCGAAATTTTTAACAGTGTACCTCGTCTTCGAGGGCCTTAGTTCTCTTGTCGAAGATCCTAGAGTTTTCCTTATCTGCAACAATGTGTTCCCGGGTCAAAAATAAATCTTGTTTCAGACTTGATCGTCTTAAATCGTGACTTAACTGGTTTTACTTAGTCACGATTTAAGACGACCAAGTCTAAACCAAGTTTTATTTTCGACCAGGGTTTTTTCGATGCAGAAGATAGTATTCTACGTACCTGAAAAGTTGTTCTGTAAACACATCGATATCATATTTTCGATGATCGTCTTTTAATGTAAATTAGTGACTTTTCCCATAAAATCATCGTTATAATTAAAAATTAATTGTCTATTAAACTCAATAGTAGCAATTTATGAATGGTCAAAACTATGTATTTATGTGTGTAATATTTATATTCTAATACGGTATTTTATCATGAGGTAAATTAATACCGTGAACTTTTTTGCATTAAAAATGTATTTATCTGACAATATTTTAAAAGTTAATAGCTAATAGGATTGATATTCGAAAAAGGTGCGCGTTGATGATCTTATGAAAAGTGGGGATGCACAGAAATCAAATGAAAGTTTTACAGTTATTTGTTGAGTATCGTTAAAGATATCCGAGGAATCTATCAGTTTGGTCATTTTTTTAACCTGAAATAATGAACTGAAAATTTTGCCGAAGTTAATAGTTTTTTTTTTTTTTTGTGGATAAAAGTAAATATGCATTTTTTATTTTCAAATATTTATACAATTTATATTACGATTTTGTCTCGTTTTTAATTATCTGTTGTAGTTTACCGATTTATGTGATATTTCTATGTGAAAAAAACATTTTAAAAAATTTTACCAAGTTTTGGAGTCAATTGTTATGAGTGATATGAATTATGCGTAATCGGAAATTAAGTTCGGAGTCTGAAATCGTAAAATAATAAATTTAAGAGTCAACAACTTGTTCGAAGGAATTTAACCTTGAGAAACTGGCAGTACCGTTATAGATCTTCAATCAAATTCACGGTAAACGTACAAACTTTCTTATTCTGAGAGAAAAATAAAAAACCACCGGTTCAAAAAATTTAGTATTCCTAATTCTTGTTTCTTAATACAAGAATATTTAAATGCTTCACTTATATTTTCCTGTATGTGTGCGCGCATGAACATATATTTTCTTACTTTAGAGCATTATTTAATGTAATTTTTATTAAATAACAGAATCGGACACGTGCACTGAGAGAACAATCTATTTGAGCCAAATAAATAGATTTATTTGACTGAACAAAATCATTTATTTCAGTCAAATATATATTTCTTTACAGTTAACAAATCTTGGTTGAAAAAAAATTTCAAATGAAGATTTGTTAACTATAAGCAAATCACTATTTCATTCAAATGAACCATATATTTGTCTCAAATATATACGAATTGGGTCCATTCAAATATGGGATTTATTTGCCTGAAACAAATCTCATTTGGCTCAAATAAATTGTTCTCTCAGTGCATGGCCTTCATAGAACTGCAGCGAAAAAGGAAAAAATTTGTACTTTATCTCAGTCCTAGAAACTAATATAAAATAGTTGTATCAATTTTACATTATTAACAGTTTCGGTTTCATTTTTACAAAAATATCTCCTTAAAAGCTGACGTAGCTTTTAACTCAACTATTTTATGATTTTACCAGTTCCTACTTCGTAATGATGAAAATTCGATGAAATTTCAGAAATGATGATAGATCCAGGAGGAACCGTTTTTGTAACTGGAGGTGCAGGCTACATCGCCAGTCATTGTATCGTTGAATTATTAGAAAATAATTATCAAGTTGTCGCAATTGATAATTTTTCAAACAGCGTGTCTAGTATAATGGGAGAGTCAATAGCACTTCAAAGAGTCGAAAAAATCACTAAGAAAAAAATACATTTCTACAATTGTGATCTTACTGACCGTGAAAAATTACAACAAATATTCAGCAAGGTGACTTAATTTCCTTTAATTTTTTCATTATATCCTGTATAATTAATAACTGAAAAATGTTTTTGTTGCAGCATAAGATCGATTGTGTGATTCATTTTGCAGCAATAAAGGCAGTAGGAGAATCGATGCAAATTCCACTCCACTATTATCGAAATAATATTATTGGTGCGATTAATTTACTTGAGGTAAGCAATAAATTATGTTGTCTAGAAAAAAAATAATTTCCCGTAAATAAAGACTGCCAGTTATAAAAATATTCGAATCGTCACAGTCCGGATGCAGCGATACTGCTGCTAAATCTCGTTTTTATTCGAAAATTATATAACATCTCTCATAAAATTAATGTTGATGTGTGCGACAGCTTTTAAATTTTTCTACGATGGTTTTAGGTAATGAAATCAGCACAATGCTTCCAATTAGTTTTTTCAAGCTCATGTACTGTTTATGGAGAGCCAAACCATCTACCAATTACAGAAGCCCATTCAACTGGAAATATTACAAATGTTTATGGGCGGACAAAATATTTTATTGAAGAAATGTTGAAAGATATTTCTCGAGCAGAAAAAGTATTAATCATAATTTTGTGGCTAATGATAGAAAGAATAATACATTATAAATTTTACGTTCTTTATAGACTTGGAATATCATATCGCTGAGGTACTTTAATCCAGTTGGAGCTCACCCAAGTGGGATAATTGGTGAAGATCCTACAAAACCGTATACAAATTTGATGCCTTTTATCGCACAAGTTGCACTAAAACATAAGCCAGTACTCAAAATATTTGGTGGAGATTATTTTACAAAAGATGGAACAGGTAAGAAAATGGAGATTCATAAAAAACCAAGAAATTGCGACCATAATTACCCATGAATTATTTGAAACTATGATCAGTGAGAAGACTAAATTTAAATAATTGTTTGTAGGAATTCGTGATTATATTCACGTAATGGATTTAGCTGCTGGTCACCTTGCAGCCATAACGAAATTAAAAAAAGAGCACTTACGGCTGAAATTCTACAACTTGGGAACTGGTAAAGGTGTCTCTGTTTTAGAACTAGTAAAAACATTTGAAAGAGTCACAGGTACAAATATTCCCTTTGTCATATGTGGCCGGAGAGACGGAGATATCATATCAATGTATGCAGACGCCGAAGCAGCTAAAGTTGAACTTGGGTGGACAACAAAATATAGCTTAGAACAAATGTGTCAGGATTTTTGGAGGTGGCAATCGATGAATCCAGATGGTTATCGTTCAAATCAAATGGAACCATAAATCATATTTAATTTTTTAATTGACGTAAAAATTTTGATTGTTATTCATGAGAATAATTTATAATTAATATTGTAATATATATTTTTTCAAGAGGCATTTAATACTTACTACAAATATATGGTTTAATAAATATACTGAATAAGTTATTAAGGGAATTAAATGGTGGCCAGTATAAGTTAATTTGCTTATTTACCTGGATTTCTTTCAATTTTCCAATACTTTACTACTTTCTTTTATATTTATATCTTTATTGATTTATTTATTCTTAGCACTGTCGCTTTATTTAAAAGCTGCCAATATTCCACATTCACAATTTGCATTCTTGCTCGAGTGATTCGGGGTGAAGCATAAGATGCAAAATTTACCTGACTAGTCACGTCCGACTTAAGCGCAGGGACGCGGGAACTCGGTATTTTCCGGAACAAAATTAATAATAAATATGATAAAATAATTAAAAAACGTTTTTAAATTGTAACGAAATACCTGAAAGATTTGAAAAATAAGATAATAATATGTTTTATTCTGTTTATAGTAATCTTATATTGTATTTGAATCAACAAGGTTTTGAAAATCATTTACATTATCGAATACTGTGACATGGATTAATGATTGAGAAGGATTCGTTTGATTATTATTCATGTAGTAGTATTTTTTCAATTTTCTGTTAAGGACACTAAAAAATTTTTTGTGTTCGATATCAGTCGAGTAAGTTCCCGAACTGCTGATATAAAAGTAACAATCAGGTATGCGTGATGGTTTTGCGATGCCGAGCTGAACTTTTCCTTTCGGTGCTTCTTTTAACACTTTCACTGCTTTGTCTAATGTTGCATTCATTAAAAGTACGTTATTTACAAATAATATACGATCCCCAGGTATCAATTGTCCATTTGTTTGCGCTACACCTCCAGGTACTAATGAACGTACTATAATAACTGTTTCATCTTGATTCCTTGGGTCCTGGAAAAAGACAAAAAAAGACATATACTTACATAAATTTTTTGACATCTCGATGCTTGGCAATGCAACACTTGATTATTTCTTAAAACCAGTGTTTCTATTTTATATCGTACAATATTTATAATTAATTAAAATCGAGTAATGATTCTTTCAAAACATTGAAAAACTTATTCTTAGTGAGAAAATCTACACCCCAACCCTGCGAGGAGCATCACCCCTAGACATATTTGACTTTTTTATGGGATCTGTCCCCATTCCTTTATTAAAAATATGTAATAGATACCTGATAGTCTAAAACTGAAAATCCTAAGCCTTTTTCTCCTTTGATGAGTTCAACAATTTGAGGTTGCGTGTTCCACGTTGCCAATCCGGTTAAAAATTCCAATGAACGGGATTTTATTTTAGTTACACTGTAGTCAACTATAGAAGTGATACTTGTTAATGACCCTTCTGATTTAGCTTTGATAAGACGATCAGACAATGGTACAAGTCGCTGTCTTGAACTAGCAAGAATACTCTGTAACAGAATTATGGAAGAGAGTGAGAACCTATGGTGTACAGGCAGTTTAATTTTTACGAGGTTCTGACCTAAATATTATATAAATTTAGATCTATAACTAGCCCGTTCATATTAATGTTCGTTAAACGCCCGGTGCTTCGAGCGAATTAATAATCCGGGAGTCCATTTTTGGCAGTGATAGAAAATATAGCGACAAGTGGGATTGTACTCTTACAATAAAAAGAATTAAAAAAGTGTTTTATCTCCATCTATATTTAGTATTTCAGTTTGGCTTTTACGCATCTGAATCTTCTAGTTTTCAATTGCTTGGTCATTTTGGACTCACGAACGTTGGAATTAGAAATAGAGCTCAAAGTATCTCTCACTTATTTTTATGACAATTCACTTCTTTATCATAAATGATAATAGATTCTTCCCTTCCAAGAACTTACTGCAGCCTTATCATTTTCCCTTCAGAACTAGATTAAGAGCAAATTCTAACTATGATCGTATTGTACAACTTTTTTTTTAATATTTCAAAACCTTGTAGTCAAATCTGATTAATAACTCTTTTGTAGTCTATCTAAAAGACTTATTTTGAACAGGGAGTAGTAATATTTTTATTAATTTTGATTTCTTGAATGTATTTAGTTCAACATAAGAATATTTACCCTTGTTTGAAAAGCTACTTGATCTTGAGCTACGTTGATGGGACATAACGGTGTTTGCGCTGATCCTTTCCGCCCACAAACCATCTTCACATGTAAAGGTAATTCTTTCAAAATTGATACAACTTCTGTATGATTGGTTCCGAATAGATGGTGTCCATTAACCTGTAACCAAGACAGTTGAGCTTAAAATAAACGGATTTTCAAAAAATCTAACGAACTAATAAATTTGAATTGAGAATTCGATTGCATGTAATCTTCTTTAAAATAGACGGTTATCTGTTTGGTGGTTTCTGGAATTGCTCTCGCGAGCTATAAAAATTAATTTGAAACACCTTCACTATGTTATTACTGAATGACGTGTAAATCAAGTGTGAATAAGAAATATAATTTATCACTTTTATAACTCAATTTTGATCAACATAACTAAACTCAGAACCAAAATCTCATACTAACATCTCGCTATTTTATAGAGACTAAGTAAGCTTTTATAGTATTTTTAGACTCTGATGAGTATTAATAATTTATTTTAAATTTTAACGCCTCTATATAACGACTAAACATGTCATTTTTTACCGTAACTGACATTTATAAGGTTTATATAGGAGCTGTTTAGTGATGGTCTGGAAGTGGGGCTCCACCTTCTTTTGTATACAAATTAAGTGCTCAATGTATCCTGAAATTCGTGCCTAAAAATTTCTAATAGAATTCAGCAAGGTTTTAAATTTCGACTCGGGGCTTTCCTTCGCATTAACTTTCATCTGAAAAGTTGATGTTATAATCAAAAAAAGTAAAAACATAATTAAAATAATTGACGTGTATTAAAAAATGATTAATACTATTTATTCATCAGTTTTCATAGAAACATTAGTATACTAATTTCAAAAGTTGCAGCTCTGGCAAATTAAAAAAAAAAAAAAGATGAATTATTTGAAATAAGACATAACATATCACAGTTATTTATTAATTAATTGCCTCAACCTTTACTTAATAAGTGGAAGTTGTTTGTCGACCATCACAAAAACTTGAAAAAATAAAATTACACTAAACAAGATTACAAATAATAATTTATCCTTCACATTTCTTATAGATATGACGAAAACTTTTTTTTCACAAAATTATTAATAAAAATATTTGTATTTTAATCTTATCTCATATTTTTGTTTTACACGATATGTACAGGTGTGGTCATTAATACGTAGTATATTTAACTTATAAAAAATACTGCTATATATACCAAACATTAATGACCACATCTCTATACATGTTGCTTTAAAGTAGTATATAGCAAAATGTTGCGTGGTTTTATTTATTTTTGCATAATTGCTGGAGCTTTTGGTGAATATGTGGGAAATGGCCCTTACCCTGATGTGAATGCTGAAGAACCACTTGATTTGGACCGAGTATGTACTTTCTTTTAACCAAAATTATTCTAAACTTATAAATTTGATTTGGAGTATAGACAATAAACAATAATTAAATTTTTATCAGATAAGTGGATTATGGATCAGGTATGGAGAGGGCGATTATTATTGGGACAAAGCACAAAAATGTGGGCAACAATTTTGGTCTTCACCTAACAATAAGGGTATATCAACAATTGTTTCTACTAGCATTTCGACCAAGTAATTTCATAATTTCAGCCTAATATTTTTAAATATTTTATTTATGTAACTTATTTTTTGATATTTTATAAATTAGAACCAACGAGATATTGGAAATTATAGGTGAGGTATCTTTGATTAACAATAATAAGTTAAGTTTCAATCACCATGTACCAATTCTGGGAAATACCCATCGAGAATACAATTATCTTGGCGTTGATTATGACGAGTACATAGTAGCTTGGAGCTGTGTGAATAACGGAACTACGCAGTGAGTTTATAAAAATGTTAAATAAATTAAAAAATTTTATTTCTAAACTAATTGAAAATAATTATATTTCAGTACTGAAACCCCGATGATATTTACACGAGAGAAAAACCCAACTTTTGATGTTCTGCAAGTAGCCGAAGAAGTATACGCTCGCTATGGTCTTGAATTAACGCATGTAATCATAGATTACCAAGATTGCATTTAAATTATTGTTATATAGTAATTTTGTGATTAACGTCATTATCACTTATGATCTTTAATTTTAATAAATAATTTTGGTGAAGTAAAAAATAATTATCATTAAAAATAATTATTTTGAGCACTCAGTTTTTTATAATAAATCTAGAATGAAAAATTTTTTAACTTCCCGCTATGAAAACTGAAAATTTTCAAAAAAAGAAAAGTTATTGGTTTCGGTCCGATTTTCAAAAATCGAGTTTTCATCAGATCTTGATGTTAAATTCGTCTTAATAATTATCAATTTCTAAAAAAATCACATATCAATAGCGATATTATTAACAAAAATACGAATTTTTGTTAATTACTGCGAAATGGTAATGAGAATAATTTTTGAGTTACCTCTAAAAGCTCATCTCCAGGTCGAAGAATTCCACTGTCACCTACAGGGCCTTCTGGAAGTATTGACCTAATGTAATGGTGTGGCCGTACTTCTTCCCCATTTTCGACGTCAACTGTACCTTCTAAACTTATTCCAAGACCACTACCTTCTGCAAACTTTGTTATTTGTGCTACCTGTAAAATAACGTTGCTAAGTTATGAAACGTTTGCTAGCCTATGTAATATTATACATTTGTAAAAGTTAGTAAATAATGATAAACAATGATTTCAACATACGATAATTTCCACATCTGATCCAACGATTCTATTCCATTTAGTTTTTATAGCGTCTTCTTTTTGTGATGTTGGGTCACTCGAATCACTTGAAAACGGCTCTGCAAATAATTCCTTGTCATCAACAGTTAATAATTGATTTTTAATACTATGATGCCTGGAATTATTGATCTTGTTTAATAAATTGACTTCCGTTTCAACTTCAGTAAGAGTATCACCATCCTACAACATTGTAACAAAATCAATGATTAGTTAGAAAATTATAAAAAAAAAAAAAAAAACACAGATGTCATAAGAATATTTGATTTTCAGATTTTTCTATCCTAAACTTTATTTCATAATAACAAGGTGACCCAAAAGTATTAACTTAAGATTTACGGGTAGATACGTAATGAAATTCCGAAACAATGGTCTCCACAACAATTTCATGTCTTTTAGTCCAAAAATATAAAAATTTCCATTTTTGGTGCTTTCAAAAACCCACATAAGATTCTATTCTTGAAAAGAAATTGAGACCATTGATTTTCTCGTATTATGAGCAATATTTAATCAAAATTTTAAGTTTGTAGGTCACCTGGTTAAAAAAACGTAAAAACATACAATTTTGACATCTTCGCGAACCCTTATAAGAGTCAACTTTCTAAAAAAGATTTACGACATTGATATTTTCGTATCGTAGATAATATTCATTGAAAATTTCAAGTCTGTAGATCTATTGGTTGAAAAACGTAAAAATTTTCATTTTTTACACTCCTGCAAACCCCCATAAGAGTTGATTTTCTAAAAAAAATTTGTGCCATCGATTTTCTCGTATGGTAAGTAATGATTTCAGATTTACAAAAGTGGAAAAAAGGAACCACTATTTCTGTAATCTGAGAGATGCTGCTGCCTAGCCTATTAGTGCAGTTTTCGTTCAGTTTGTGATAAATAAGTACTTTTTCCTCTTTTCATCATAAAATTTGTGAAACAAGAATTTTCACTTTAATGGCTTATACCTGATTTTTTTATTGCTTTTAAATTCATTGACTTACCTTGATGCTGGAAGTGGATGTTATAGCTGCTAAATGATTATTTTATCTACTTTACATATGCAAATAAAATCATTGGTTTAACTGATGGAGCGATTTACGCAATGAGTTCTATTATGAAAGAGCTGACTATGGTACGGAAAAATAACTTAAATGTTTATACTCCTTATACCCAAATCTATGATATAATTAATAATTATACTCCGTCGAACTATAATTACATGTAGAATGTTACACAAAAAAATCTGATATTTTTTACATAAAAATGACTATTCCAGGGAGACAAACTAGAAGTAGCATAGAAATATAGAAATTTGCTTTCGAGTAAGTAAAAATTATAATTGCGTAATCGTATAAATTACTAACCCTCTTCGTTTTTTCGATTACGGTTGAAACATGGTAGATTAATGATGATTTTCCAGAAAATTGACAGTCACAACTAAGTCTGAGCATAGAGTTCTAACGAAGAAAAACCGGTGTTCTTGTTTCATTGTATCACTGCATGTATATGGTCAATATTTAATATCACATTTTCATTTCACAGTCAAAACATTGCATTTTGACAGTAGATATTGAGTTCGGGTTTTTTTATAAACATATTTTCTACAACCGATCAAAGACGTATTTATCCACTTACAAATGAATTACGAAAAGGAAAAAATGGATAGGAAAGAGAGTGATGGTCTTATTAAATTTTGTAGATTCATTAATTTAATTTTGTTTTTTTTTTTTTATTTATTTAAAGCAAACAAGAACTTTTAGTATAAGAATACATGGAGAAAAAGAAATAAAACCTCTATAAATTTAATACGCGTGTTTGGCAAACTATAGAGGTATATGATATGAGACTTACGTCAAAGCTTCTAAGGTGTTTCGATGTCGCTGCTGAGTTGGTCCACGCCATCATTGTAAAAAAAAAAAATCGCAAAACTTCAAGTGGACAAAATAATTTCCAGACTGCAAACCAGAACTTTAACGACAGACAATTCTTTGCGAGTCACAATTACTAAGCAAAACACTAAGCTAGTGAACAGCGAAACAATTTTGGTCTCTAGCAAAACGACTTGTTTGCTTCCACACTTGTGGTCAGAATGCTTTTTGCAAGTACGTCTGGCGACGAGGTGTCCTGGGGCCTCATCCCCATCGTTGAGCAGAACAATTAATTTTCGGTCATCACAAGGAAGGATGCGTAAGTTAAAAGACGTGAAATAAAATCAACTAATCAGGCAGTCGAATAGCAAAACACCCTGTCACAACAGTATATCTTTCAAGTATAACCCAGCATATATAAACTATGGTCGAGACCCGCCGTATTTGAAATCATTTAGTGGTCGAAAGCAGTTAGGATTACGCGTAAAGCAGTCTTCCGTGCTATTGAAAAAATCTCTCTATCAGATAAAATCAGACACAGCCAAAGACTAATTAACAAAGCTGAGATGATTCAATCTGATGCTAAAAGACAACTTTTTTGGAAAAATAATCATCTTGTATATTATTTTCTTTTAAATAAAATACATATAACTCCTAACCTAAATAAAGGATTGAATTTAGGTTATAATTTAATATTTTCTCGTTCAGAGCGCATTTGGCTACGATGATTTAGCATAACAATGTGGCAACGTCGTGATTATAAAAATAACAATGCTACAAATAGCAAGATATCAATTGCTGAAAATATTTTGCAACGGCTAGACCCGGCTTATTTGAAAGTGACAAAACTACGGTTATTAGTAAAGTAAGCGAAGTTAGTTTTGGACAAAAGAAAATAGAATTTTAATGATTAGTTGAATTTTAACGCGGAGTTCAACCATATTGAAATGTATTCAATATTAGAATACGCTTAAAGAAATAGGCGTTGTAATTTCACTCACAAGTGTAAAGCTTCATGAAATTAATCAAGTACTAGAGTAAAAGGTTTTTTAAATGAAGAGTTTTAATGTATTTAATTAAAGATTTTTGAAAATCACTAGAAATTTATTTGAATTTTAAGAGCATATCAAGACAGATTGAAAATTTACTAAAGATATGTTCTTATTGTTTCTGAAGTATCGAATTTTAGATGATTGTGAAGTGATTTCTTTCTTCATAGGTTCTATTGTACTAATAACCTTACTTTTCAGTATATTGCAGTTCTTGTTGCGGGTGAAGAATCTGTAACACAAGCATAAAATTAACTAATTTACTATAAGGATATTAAATATATACATTAGAAAGCCGAGAATACAATCAATATTTGAAGTCAGTTGTTTAAAACATGTTTTTTTTTTTGAGGATCAGACTTTTTTTTTTTATTTTCTTAAATGTTAATTAAAGAAACGAAAATTAATTAATTAACGATTTGCTGCACATCATCAAAAAGGGCCTTCTTTCTGATTTTTATAGATGCTATCATAATGCCTAAAATATAATTCTAAACATTACAAAACAGCAGTTGAAGTAAATACTTTCTTGATGGTAAGTATTTGTAGATCCAAATGCTTGTTGCAGCATGGGAAGGAGGACCTTTATTACCTATACTCCACTAAATCTATATACAAATTAACAAAATACTACTGAATCACTCACTTACTAATCACGAGATCTCCAAAACTATAGATTTTATTGACTTAAAATTTGACATGAATTTCTCTCATGACACAGACAGCCATTAGAAGAACGGACTTTATGAAACTTCTATTCAAAATGGATTTTTGACCTAATTGCCATATCCCTCTAACGATTTGTCTGTAGCAATGGTTGCTATATGGCAACAGATTGTCTTTAGGAACGGTTAATATGGCAACGGTCTGTTCAGCCTTCTTTGAACTTTACGAGGGTTTACGGAGGCGTAAACAATGAAAATTTTCAAGTTTTGTAACCAATAGACTAAAGACTTGAAACTTGAAATTATCATCACCTTAGATACGAGACAATCAATGGTGTAAACTATTTTTAGGAAATCGACACTTATGAGGGTTTGCGGAGTTATAAGAAATGAAACTTGTTAATTTTTTAGCCAAGAAACCTACAAAATTTAAATGAACATTACCTGCAATACGAGAAAATTAATGGTATTAATTTGTTTCAGAAAATCCACTCTTATGGGGGTTTGCGGGAGCGTCAAAAATATAAATTCTTACGAATTTTGGACAAAAGGCCGACGAACTTGAATTTTTAAATGAATATTAGCTACGATACGAAAAAATCAATAATGAAAATTTTTTGTCGAAAATCAACTTTTAGGGAGGTTCGCGAAGATGTTCAAAATTAAAATTTGTACGTAATTTAATCAAAAGATCTACCGACTCAAAATTTAAAACAAATATTTACTATGATATGAATGCTGTAAATTTTTTTTTTTTAAATTGGCTTCAATGGAAGATCTAAAAAAAGTTTAAAAGATCTCAAATAATTCGAAAAGGTACGTTATTTTTTATTTTTTTAGTTTTTCATCATCAATATCTATTGAACTTATCGACCGATTTTGATGTCAAATGCGGCATTCGACGCAATTTTTCAGCTTCTAATGCTCAAGAAATTAAAGAGTCAATCAGTTTAACCATTTTGATGTGATGTATATATAATCACGTGCTAAACGTTTTGAAGTCCATATCTTTGAGATTTAATGCAATGTTCTCTTTACTTACATACCAAATGTACAAGTTTATATATTAATTTTGTAATCAATTGATTCATCATGAAAGGATTTTTTTTACTATAAATTTTTAGATTATTTCAGTACTAAATAAATTAGTTACTAATCAGTCATTTATTTCATTATATAATTGTGGTTTGCTAAAACACTGATGGCCGTACCACTAGCACCGTCGAGAGACAGAAGGGCAAACAGCAGTGGTGCTTACGAAAGTTACCATTTACGAATAAACCAAGTGCTGTTACTCAGAGTTGAAATTGTCCATTATTTATATTATGAATCTGAGGACGCATTCTAAACATTTCAGTAAATAGAAATAAGGCCACTTGACGCTTCTTTAGCGCTCGGAAGAATTCCGTAGAATAAAGTGACGACTTTTCAAGTATTTATAATATGCTTTATGAAAAGGAATTTCTTAGAAACAATCAGCAATAGCTCCCTTAAATAAAATTACATGATTAAAACTGAATTTAGTTAAAGATCAAAAGAAATGATGCCTGATTCTTCATTGGTTATTTCAACATTTATACAGCCTGGTATTGTTTACCCAGTAACTTGAAGATATTTATAGATCGATCACAATACAGAACGAATCTATTAAAGTCGATCGTGAAATTATCGATAAGCGTCCATACGCACGCACAGTAAAGTACTAGTAGAATTGAAATAAGAATTAATGCGAACATAAGATACATGGAAAAAACAAGCCCTCAGCTGGAGGGAAATGGTGACTGAGACTCTCTATTGGAGAGAAGTAATGTAGAATTTTCTACATTTAGTGTACGAACTTACCGTAAACGGTATTGAGATAAAACAATCTAAATATATATTTAGCTTAAGCTGCGACCTTTACGAAATCAAATAATTCTAGCTTACGACCATAGTAATAAACACATCGAAAAACAACAGACTTATTTTTTTGTCACATTAAATCAAATTGTAGAGATTATCGAAAACAACATTATATCTAATTAAGGATGATAAACGAACCATAATGATAAGAAGGATAAATATTTAAATCGTTAATAAAATTTTTCAAGAAAGAACAAATCCATTACAAAATTATGAAATAATCGGTGTAATAGATACCTTTTAATTTTGTTTGATGACTTCAGTTTTTAGATTGAGTTCTCGATCTATAAAGACAAAAAAAAACAATCATTCTTAGTATTTCAATGATAAAGAATATTTTTAACTATCAACTCTGGAAATTGGAAATTTTCGGGAGGAAAAAAAAATATTTCTGCGTCAAAGTAATGTCTTAGTACATATGTTGTTAAATATGTTATTTTAGTTTGATATATTAATAAATAGATATGATAAAAAAAAAAAATAATAATAATAATAGTGGATGCGAGCGTCATCTTACAACAAATTTTCACAGCTTTTATCAGAGAAGACGAACCAATTCCTAGCTGTTTTGTAAAAAGACGAACCGAGCTCATCCCTAAAAAGGGTAAATTGTCTGACCCAAAGAACTACAGGCCTATCTGAATGCTATGCATAAGATTTTCACGAAAATCTTAAAAAAATGCATTTTAAAGGAAGTAAACCCTGTGTAGCAGCAAATATAACAAGATCGTGGCAGCGAAAGCGGCCTGTCAAGTTAAAAATAAATCATTTTTTTTTTAGTTTAATTTTGAGAATAACTCAAAACGTGATGTACCGATTAAGCTCAATTCACATAATTAAGAATGGATAAGCCGTTTCGAATACCGCGTCGAAGATCAAAATTGGTCGATCTGTTAAAAAGTTATAGATTATTTACATATGTACATACATACACTCGGGATGGGAAGTTAAAAATTAGTATTTTAATATACAAATTGTATCGCTACAGAATTTCGTATTTTATCTGAAAGTTATAAAAACTCGAGTTAAATAATTTCTTTAGATCGAGATTTTGTTAACTTGAGAAGGGAAAAGAAGAGAAAGTTCTTATTAACACAAACCTTATTTTTACGTTTACGTAACGAAAATTTTATTTAAAAATTTTCAAACTGAAAAAGGAAAAATTCTATTCATTTTGATTACGCACATTTGTCGAAATTGTTATCTATTTTGAATGCAAATAATAACATTTCAGTTTTATTTTGGTACTCAATCCTAATGAGATGATTTCGTTATTTCAGACGAATAAATAGTATTTTTCAAATTGATCGCTAGTTTAAAAAACTAGCTGTGTACTAGGAAAATTTATTTTTTTCCAAAGAAAAATTATTTACCCTAAGCCTGAAAGTAACAGTTTGTTAGTTCAAGAAATTTATTGTTACTTTAGAAACGTTTCTATAAGAGAATTAAATTTTCTAAAGACACTGATAGGTGTCCAAACTCTTGCATTAACATGAGAGTTTACATATCATTTTTCATATTCCCATTTCACGTAACCTGCCTTAAAATATATCTATAAAAATAAATGTAGCATAGACGCGCATATATTCTGCGCAAGTAAATCAAATAAGTATGCATATAAATATAGATGCATATGTGTTTCAATAAATCTTACCGTGCTAAAAGAGAAACTCGGTAAACTTGTTATAGATGGAGAATAAATTTGAGGTAGTTTGATTTCACTAGCAGCTATGGCTTGTTGCAGCTGTTCATATTTAGGCCCTCTGAG
Organism: Microplitis deprimator; assembly: GCA_964016945.1. NCBI lineage: Eukaryota > Metazoa > Arthropoda > Insecta > Hymenoptera > Braconidae > Microplitis > Microplitis deprimator. Next base: position 8,555,142 of record OZ024708.1, on the reverse strand, counting down.
ATATCTTTCGATGCACAAATGGACTGTGTTCCCTGTGTTTCTTAAAACTTCGACAGCCTCATGATTAGAGTATCCTTGTAGCGAATAGTTATTAACTTTTACTATGCGGTCATTGATTTGAATTTTATTGCTTAGTTCCGCAGCACTTCCTTTACTTATGCTCTTCACAAATATACCTGATAATTCCTCTGAAAAAAAGTGCATCTGTATTGTAACGCCAAAGTACAGAAATAAGGATATATATATATATATATATAATATACTGGACAGTCTTAACTATTTATACTTAAGGAACTTATAGAATTTCTGTAACTATCTTATGAGTCCTGTGAGGATACTATAGGATTTCTGTAAAGATTTTATACGAGTTCTGTAAGAATCGTATAGAATTCCTGTAATAATTTCAAAGGGTCCCGGTAAGGATTAATTAAAATTATTTATTGTTACTTAGATGAGACATATGATCCCTCGTAAGCTATAAGGAATTAACTACAAACAATTATCTCGCAGAAATAAACTATTTTTATGATCAAGTGAGATGATTTTAATTAAGCTCTGTTCTATTAAATTTTATTAGAATTTAGTATCATTACCTTTTTCACACACATAACCAGCAATCGTTATTCCGAGTCCACAGATGTCTTTTTTTAACTCGACGTTGAAACGCTCCGTTTCAGGAAGTGAATTTTTTTCAATTATACTTTCACAAACTTGTAGGTGGCCTGTAGGTTCCTCTAATGTTGCTGATGAAATAAAAGGAACAGCTTCGATAGGCAAAGGATTGCGAACAACTTCCATAATAAGTCCCGGTCTGGCCTGTAATAATTTCATATTTAAAGAATTTGCTTTGCAAGTGTAGATTTTTTAAGAATTAAAGTGATTATTCGGTTTCCAAATAATATTTAACTAGTTCAATTATCAGTAGAGAATTAGCTAAGATAACGTATATTTTTCCATTAAACTATTTAATTTTAGCTTCTAATCATTTTAATGTTTGCATTAAGTTATCTAACTATATACATTTATATGATTCTTCAGAAGTCTTTGAGTCAAGATACTCACATGAGATTCAAAATCTGATTCTTGCTCGATTATATGCTTGTTGCCACTTCCTAATTGTTTTTGAATGCAATGAATATTATACGTTTCTGGTACGTTACGGAGTAAATGGCGATTCAACTCTTCAGGATCTCCAAGTACTTTTGTAGGGACGATTGGAGCATGACTTTCCAATGCCTGTAATCATAACAATAAAAAAACCTTCTAATAGCTAAGATATTATTTATTTTTAACTTTAATCACAATTTTATAGAAAGTTTCAATAACTATTGTTTAATTTTGTAAATTTTTCAATTCGTTCCAAATTTATCGTTTAATAATTTTGTAATGAAAAATGATATATTTCAAGAATTTGTATATGTATTGAATCGATTATCAATTAATTTGAAAAACCAGGTTTGATATCATTGGGTGTCGGTTGTTGCTATTGCATTATTTTTTGTTGTTTCATACACTAGATTGTTTTCAGTTTATTACATATCCACCTGTTTTTGGTCGCTTTATATACAAGACTATAGTGAAAAGTGGAATTTTTGGTAGCTGTGCACAGTGTTGCAAACTTCTTAGGGAACAGTGCAAGACACACTTAATTCTATTTGGATTTCAATATGTTATCCTACACTTCAATCTATGAGGTACGTATGATTGATCGATAGAAAAATATATTTGAGAGATTAAATCATTTTTAAAGTTGCGGTGAAAAAGGCCAGCTCTAAAGCTTTATATATTTAAAGTCAACATGATCGAATCAAACAAAAGGAAAAAACTTAATAGTCAATTTTAAATTAAGACTTAACATTAACACTGTGAATTATTTGACGAGACTCGAAATTAGACCCACTTTCATGGTATTCAGTGATGTTTGGAGTGCAAATTGAGGGCCTTGCTGAGTGTCCTCAGCCCCACTATACCAATTTATTCTAGATGATGACTAGATCTTAAGTATTCGTGCCGACATTTACTCGCCCTTATGCACCCGGAATCCCTATAACGTTTCATCACTTTACCACATCTGAGCTGCTGCTTGTAGTGCTTATAATACTTACCGTGTACAGAGCTTGTGTGCGATCAATTTAAAGAGCCCGAAAAGCTGTAACTGATCTCAAATGGCGTGAAAATTTTTTTCACTCAACAAATTAAGTACTTTATTTTTGTGCCTACGGATGATGTAAAACCGAATTAAGGGTCATCGATCCCAAAAAAAAAGTTGGTGCTGGGTCAGGCCCTAAGATAGTCAATTCTGTGTTATGAGCTAATGAATCTAAGCAGTAGATTAAAATGATATGATAGAATAAAGTTAGAAATTATTTCACAATGATGTTAAAAGATATTTCCAGTCCACTGCCAATTTTTCAAATTTGAGATTTCAAAGTTAATAAAAAAGTCCAATTGTTTAAAAAGATCTGAGTCCATGGGTTATTTTAGAAAAATTAAAACGTTTTAGAAAATCTCTTTTGCAATTATTAATATGATTTTTTAGTAAGAGCAAAGCAAACAAAATTTTAAAATAAACTATGGAAAAAGAAGAATTTTTTGCTTAAAAATTTTTTTTATCACTATTTTAATATTTTTTATTGAATTACAGCCTCTTTACAAAGTTATCACAAATCTCCAGAAATTTAAATGATTTCTTTATCTCGTTAAATAGCAGATATCAAAAAGACAAATAGAAATTAATTTCTCAATATAAATTTGAAGTAATTCTTTAGTGCTAACAAACTATTAAAGTAAATTGTTAATTTTTCAAGACCTGATAATCTGGAGATGTAGGTTCAATTGGCCGAGCAACGACAAGCCTCACGTGTGTCCCTGATTGCCGTAATACTGCAGCCACCTGCTCACTTCCCATTCCTCGTAAGTTGACATCTCCTATCTGCAGAATGTGATCGCCACTTTGTAGTCGATTGTCCTGTAATTTTTCGACAATGATTAAAATCAAGTTTTTGTTATGAAATCTGCTGTAGAATTAATAACATCAATTAATGAATATTCATTACAAACAGCTGATTCACTGACGAATCCAATGCACCTGGGAAAGTGTCTTGTTTATAAAAATTATGCCTTAAGTTAAGAAGCAATGCATTACAATAAATGAGATATGAAAGACGCTATTGTTTCTAATACGCAGCCGATTTTACAAATGATCGCGGTGAGGAAGAAAGTATGAGTAGTCGGTGGAATAATTGAGTTGACAACGTTCTGTGTGAGATGATTATAAAAACAAGTAACTTTGCATAAAAAAAATTTTTATGAGAACCTGAACGTGGTAGTGGTCTACCCAACAGACAAAGCAAGTCATTAGAGTAAATACTATAAAATGCTTATTATGAATACGTACGCGATCAGCCACACCTCCTGGGAGAATCGTTTTGACAACAACTCCGGTACTTTTTCCTCCAATGATACCGAACCCAAGACCCGTACCATCGTTCACCAGATTCACAACTTCAACCTGTGCCCACTCGGTATTTAACTGAAAAAATAGAGTTGATTTACATTAGCACAGCTCACTAATGATAATAAAGAATATCTTTTATATATTTATTTGGGTGATTATGAATCTACTTTATTTGTCTATGTACTGTACATATTTTAAAAACTTAATTCTAGATTAGAGGATTACTTTACCGTGTATTATATATTGTGGTGTCCGCTCAAAATATCACAAAAAAAAATTTTCCATACAAAAATAAACTAAAATATCCAATGACAAAAATAACCATAAAAATGAAGATTATATACTAAAATATCTAGTTAACAATATCTGCATACATTAATATCCAATCAATATGATATAAATCTGATATGAATAAATGAATGAAAAAAATTTATATGAAATGGTGGCAATAAGTTTTTATTACCAGGTTATTATTGTATCTGGTTATTTTTGTACTTAGATATTAATTACAAGGATATTATTGTGTCTGGTTATTTTTGTATAAAGTTATTTTTGTAAATAGTCATTTTTGTATCAGGTTATTTTCGACTATTTTTTATTGTGATAGTTACTAAAAACAGGGTACTTAGGACTGTAACCATATATTGTATAATTAACTTTTTTAACCTAGAAAGTTGCTGTGATGGAACATGTTGGCTGTGATTTTATAACTTTATATATCGGTTTATAAAGAGAGCTAAATAATATTTTTTCTTACAATCAAAACACATTTCAATTGTAGAATGAATTTAATATGAATAATGATGTTACGATTATTAAAATATCATTTTTGAAACTTACTACCATATCCGAGACGGCTTTTGAAGGTTCAACAAAAACTGATGGACTCTTGTCGATTACATCTAATGGTGGTGCAGTTTTTTTGCTCGCATTTAAATTCACTGAAGATGAATATGACCAGTCATTTTCAGATATTCCACTGCTTTCAAGATGTTCACGGCATAATAATAATTCACTATCGCCAATTACAGCAGTAGAAGCTTCAGATATTTCATCCACGCGGATAGAACATTCAACATCTAGAACATAATTATAAAGCTTTATGAAAATTAATTAATGGTGATCTTTTGTAAGAACGTGTTATCATTCTAGTCCCTAAGCGTGGTGGTTTGTGTAAAAATATATATAATGGATACTTTATTATGATCACTGGGATTACAGTAATTTGTTATGCAAAATAAATCTGAACAAAAAGCATTAAAAAATAAATAAAATAATCAATTTACCTGGAGTATAACAATCGATATTCGATTCTGTATTGCCTCTTACTTTCGGTTGAGCTGATATTGCTTGATTATGAAAAATATTCGAATCCAATAGCTGAACATCATCTGGTAAAATCCGATCAGCTTCTCTCATCTGCTCCTTACTGCAATATAATCATAACATAAATATAAATATCAAAAGTATATTGATAATTTTCATTTCGCATCGTAAAAATAAATTGCCTCTAAGTAGATTTCATATAGATATCTATCAATTGAAGAGTTTTATGCCGCGAATTCTACAAAACTCAGCCATAAAAGGTTTTACTCTGTCGAGAAATTCAAAAAAATATTATCAGGAAAAAAGTTTATTTATATGTATATTTATCTACAACATGACAAATTAAGAGTTGCCTATGTTATATCCGATTATCTTTTAATTTTCCACTTAAAAAATTATAAATTTTCAAAAATTTGCCGTTATTGTTTTCACCCCGATTTTCATAAATCAAGTTTTCAGCAGACGTTTCTGAGTCCTAGAAAACTATTCTGACACTTTCAGAGAGGTCTGTACGTGTGTGTTTTTTTAAATCTTACATTTTTATAAGGGAAAGTTAAAATAACCATTTTTATTGTTACAAGAAATTTTATGATTATCGGTTGGATGAATAAAATAATATCACGTAAAAAAATAACATTACCACATGATTAATCGACATTACATATAGCCTATCGTTTGCGCAATCGCATGTTTTTACGGTATCCTAGATTTTATCAAAATTGGTCAAGCTGTTCTTGAGTTATCAGAGAACATACGGGCAGGGAGACGGACAATAATCGTAAATTTGGTACAATTAGGATTTGCGGGTCAGAAAAACATTCAAAGCAGAATTAGATGAATTAATCGAATGTAAAAAGAGCCTACAGATTCTTATATTCATGTACTCGCTGTTACCCGTCATTTTATTATAATTATTGATGTCGAAAACCCAGTAGTAACCTTTCGAACGTATTCGTAAATATTCTTATTCTTCCGTCCCACTCAATGAAAAGAAAGTTGTAATTAGTAATGTAAAATGGGGAGGGTAAAAGTCCATTTATATCAACCCTGTTAAGCCCCATAAGAGTCGATTTTATAAAAATAAATTTACACTATTGATTTTCTCATGTTATAGCTAATTTTTATTTTAAATTTTCGGTCTATGGTTTTATGGCTAAAAAACATGAAAATTTTGTATCTTAGGTGGCCTTACAAAACCCCATAAAAACTGATTTTCTAAAAATAATTTACGCAATTGAATCTTTCTACTGAAGCTAATATTGATTTTAAATTCCATACATGTAGTTCTTTTGTTTGAAAATGTAAAAATTTCTATTTTTGACGCTCACGCGAACCTGAATGAAAATCGATTTTGTTAAAAACACTGCCGCTATAGATTTTCTCGTATTACAGCTAATATTTATTTCAAATTTAAAGTCCGTAAGTCTATTATATAAAAATCGTAAAAATTTCGCATTTTAATATTTGAAATTTAAAAAGCATATGTACAATAAACCTTTTTTATAATCGATAAATTTATTAAAAGTGCAAGCAGATTCATAGCAAATGATCTTTTGTGTTTACCTCTAAGTCAATGTTATTTTCTCTTTATCAGAAGCAAATAATTTCTTTCGTGACGGAACAGATTGAATCTTTTTGTTTGAGATATTAAGCTAGAGGTTTTGTAAAAATAAAATTTGTTGACATGTGAACTCATTTTTTTATCAATTTTAAAAATTTTTAATTTATGAAGAATCACAAATTTCATACATGGTCATAAAAACGATAAAATACACTTAATACACAAAATGAGTATGATTACAATAAATTAAGCATCAGGAATGTTTTTAATTATTCTCATTTTGCAAGCTTTTGTCCATGAACTCTGAAATAATGTTAACATCACAATGGTATTAAGTAAAAAATCGTACGACACAATTTCTCGAAGCATAAATTTAATTTTCCGCAAAGTGAACTCATGACAGTTTTTATAGTTACTGACTACGTCGTATTAGAAATAAGCTTGCTCGATATCACGCTTAAAACTGAACTTTATTTCGAGTCGCTAAACCTCAATCTTGTGTGGGCATGCGTTATAAAGTTACAGTGTTATCATGGAAACAAGTACATTGCAAATGAAGGTCACTTTTTATTATTATTCTCACGAATTGTAAAAAAATCTTAAAACCACCTGACCCTGCAGGCCAGCCTTAAAATTTGCCGCTATTTTTGAGTTCAAAAAATTGTAGAATGAAGAGAAATATTAAAAAAAAAAACAGCATTTCTCCGAAAACAAAAAAAAAAATTTTTAAAAACAGACTACAATGTACTCTCGTGATTGAACATTCACGTTGTCCTAACAGGTTACAATATCGTTTTCAAAGTACTAATAGTTTTGAAAACAATAAAAATGTCATTAAATATAAAAGATGTCAGCAAAGAACTGGTTGCTGCACCTGTAATATTTTAAAATGCGGTGGATCGATTCGCTGCCGCATGTCATCATTCAGTTTCCATCTGAATGCTGAAGAAAATCTGCAGGTTACAGAGAAAATTGTTTTTTCTGAACCACAGAAGACGGAAGGATAATTGTCTAAGTATCAAATTGGAAAGTGAAAATTTTTGTAAAATCACACTATTCTTACAAAAAAAAAAAAAAAAAGAAAACTATGTATAGAAAAATTATAAATCTGAGTACATTAATTCAATGATAGAAAACATTTATACCCATAGAAAATCCGCCCGCATGACCCTGCATGACGATTTTTATACTTTATAATGTTTCTCAAGAACCAATTGGTTTAAATTAATGTCGTAAGATTGAAGCGTACGTGATAATTTAAAATTTTAAACGTACAAAAATAATGTTCTTCACACGAATCTTATTGTCGAAAAATCACAAACTTTCTTAAAAATTTTTTAATTACGAAATTGTTTCTTACCATGCTGATATTTCATTAGGTTGGGTTTCTTGGAGAAAAACGAGAAAATCTTTATTTCCATTGTAAGACGGTCCAACGACTTTAGTATCAAGGCTACTTTCTTCAGGTTGATGAAACTAGAAAAAAATAATAATCTATAAGATTTAAAATTTTATAAAGTAACTCAAGCTCGAGGAGCTCAAAAACATTATTGTAAATATATTTATGAGCTCTTAAATGCATCGATTTTTTCGAGCTCGAAGAGATATGTCTTGCTTTGCACGGCGAAAATTCAAAATATCAAAAATAATTTTAAAATTGGGTGAAAAATGGATATAAATAATTGAAATGAAGAGTAAAACTAATTTTGAGTTGGAAAATAACGATCAAGTATAAAATATCGGAGGGAAATTCAAAAAATAATAAACTTGTTAAAGTTTTAAATTTAAGATCGATTAAATTTTGGAATCCATTGGTTCAGTGTTTTCGTAGAAATAAAAAAAAAAAAAAAGGAATTTTTTTGACCAATTTTTTCCTACAATATTTCATACATACACAAACACACATTCACGCACGCTCACACTTACATACATAAATTCATACACACAAGGGTTTGGACATGATTCTGAAAATAGTCAGAATAGCTTTCTTGGACCTCAAAACATCGGCATTTGATGGAAATTTTACAGAAAAGTTAAAAAGATACTTGAAAAAATTTGAGCTCTGAATATAAATATCAAGATAAAATAACGTATTTCAGTCGCAGCGAAATCAGGGGTGACCACCTGAGATACCTTTGTTATCAGTAAAAAATAGTAAAAATTCACCTCAATAGTAATTACTCCGTCAATATCGCCTGGAGGCACTACTGGAACTCGTTGATCATCTACTTCACTGTTTTCTTGATAAATTTCTTGACATCTAATGTCATTCACAGGTGGTTTTGTTAAATTGGAAATCGATACTTCTAACTGACCATTTGAATTGATGATAAAGTCAGCAGGTAAAATTGATGGATGCTGTAGGAATTGATTGTTCAAATCGTTTAACGAATCAAAAATCACAACAATATCATGGAATACTGGATCTTCAATCAGTGAAATCAGTAATTCAATGTCACTGATAATATTTTTATGCAATAGAACACTGTTCAAATTTTTAACTTGATCACTGATATGTCTCAAAACATGAAGTACTGTTGAAATATCTATAGAAACAATTAAGGTATTTATTAATCACTAAATCGAGTAACTGAAATTAATTTTAACAAGTTTTTAATTATTAATATTTTTTAATACTCATTATTTCATAAAAATTACTATGATGGAATATAAGTTTCAATTTTTTTTTTTTTTTATAATTTATTTGTTAATGTTTGTATTCTTTCTGATGTTTAAAAAAAAGCGCACAAAAAAAACATATACTTAGTGGTCAGGCTGTAAATGAATAAAGAAATAATAATCACTAAATACGTAAATCTAATTATAATGTATTTGATTTCAATGAATAACGACGTAAAAAATTTTAGTCTACAGGAAAACTTATACTTATAATTACTAGGAGCCCACTAATAATAAAAATTTTGGATTCCGAGATCTCAAGTCTATAATCTTGAGGTTTAAACTTTTTTTACTGCTCTATGATGATTTTTCGCGAAATTACGGCTTGTTTAAAATGACCCAAAAATTCTAGATTTTTTATTATCCTTTAATTTATGCAAGTAGTGGATGCGCCCTTATGAAAAAAAAAGATTTAAAACGATTAGAAAAAAAAAATGTTTAATACTTTTTAATGCTTTTGAATACTTTGAATACTTTTGAATCGCCCTTCCAATGGACATTTAATATTACAAATTGTTACATTACAAATGGATTGCCTTTATTTTTATTCTATTCTTTCAGAAGTTTGTCTAGTTTAACTCTCGCTACTGCATTTTTTATTGTTTCTTCTTTAATTTATAAAAAGTAATAACCATTTGTCATGCAAAAGAAACACTAGTATTGGGATAATACTGTATAACTATATTATATTTATTCTACATTAATATATAACCTGATTGAAAATTCTGATCGCAACTCAATCGGATTTAATCCAAATGCATTCCGAAGTGTTCCGAAGAACCGATTTAATTAAGGGCATTCTCAAACAGTACCCCCCACTTTTTAAAAAATTTCAACGGCTTTCAACTGTTATAAACGTATTAAAATTTTATTAATTAATTAAAAAAAAATTAAAACCTTAATTGAAAAAAGGAGAACGTAGTCGTAATTTCACCGAGGTATAGAATTTAAAAAAAATTATTTGCAATTGATTTCAATCAGGAGTTAAACGAAATTTGTTGAATAAATTTTAGCCTATAAAATTTGAAAATTCGAATTATGAAATTGGAATGAAGATTTTACTGAAATTTATTTTACAAATTTCGTTTAGCTTGAAATTGATATCAACTGCAAGTAATTTTTTTAAAAATCTATATGTTAACAAAATTACGACTACGTTCTTTCTTTTTCAATTAAGATTTTAATTTTTTTTTAATTAATTAATATAATTTTAATACGACTATGACAGTCGAAAGCTATTTAAATTTTTTAAAAAGTGGGGGGCACTGTCTGAGCATGGCCTTAATCAAAAATTCAAAAAATAACAATTATTCTAATATTTCTAATTATGTTTGATTTTCTTCGTAGGTCAAGGCAAGACATGTCCATTCTTAAGCTCGAAAATTTATTTAAAATACTGTTCTTGGGCTCAAAGAGCTCGAAAATAGTAAAAAGTTTTGAGGTTGGTCTACCGGGTCAACCGTTTTCTAAATTTTTTTGTCTTAGTTATTGACATGGTCGTTTAATTGTCAAAAATGCTATTATTCAAGTAAGTTTTCATTTTTTTTTTCTATTGATGTTCATATTCTTTAATTTTTACAAAGTAAAAAACAATTATTTGTAAGAAAAATTTTTCTATCAACATTTACTATCTCTTTAATAGCGCCTGCGCACTTAGCTTCACTTTAGTTCGTAGACCACACAACCACGCGCTAGTTACAATAACCATGCCGGGGGCATTACTTAAAATTTTCTTCGTATGCATCAGTTATCCAGTTAGCATAGAGATTAGTGATAGGAAAGCAGATGAAGATGTTTTTGAAACATTTTTATTTATCTACCTTTCACTGATCTCTTAAAGAGTTTATACGTCTGACATCTAAATAAATTTATAAAAATGAATAATTCAAAATGTCACGAAACTGACGCCTTTATTTTGAGGTCTTAAAGAGCTCTTAATTTTAACTTTCTTTAGAAATTAGTAAAAATACATCGTGTCAAAACACTGACGTCTTATTCATAGTGTTTTCAAAATCTCTTAATTGCATGTTCTTAAAAATGATATTTTTAAGAAGACATCATAACCTTGATTAAACAAATGAATTCGACCGAATTAAAAATTTTAATTCTGCTTAATTCTGTTAAATTCGGTAAGACAGAATTTAAAAGAATTCAAGAATTATTTTCGAATTAAACAGAATAAAACCGATTTAAAATTTTTGAATTGGTTTCAATTCGGTTTAATTCGGAGTCAGGGCCAGAAATTCGAGGATTATTTTCGAATTAAACAGAATAGAATTATTTAAATTCGTTTCAATTTGGATAAATTCTGGTTTTCCTGCCGAATTAACCGGCATTCATTTTCAAGTTAGGTACCGAATTAACAGAATTTATCTGAGTTATATAGAATTAAAAATTCAATTCTGTTTAATTCGATTGAATTCAGTTGTTTAATCAGGGAAGATTTTTTGAAGGCGCCTTCCAAAAGATATTAATCACAAGTCATTCAAATTTAGGTTGGATGCTGTCTAGGTAATTGTAACTTATTTTTAAATTATTAAATTAATATAATTTTGAATGATACTGAAAGTACAATTTTTTAATAAACAAGTTACTTGTCAATAGAATACAGTAATTTTTAGAATATGCAGAAAACGATTTTTTGTTTATTGAAAAGAAACAAACTAGAAAAAAATTTTTAATTTCTAATGTGATTTTTTTCTTTAAAATCTTATCAACCAAAAAATATTCCTCTGCTGATAAATTAATTAATATTAAAATTTGCATACAAAATAATACTCTGAATTAAACAAAAAATGTTGAATCATCTAAAAATGATTCCATATGTAAAATAAACAAAAAAAACTTTAAGATAATATTATAGATACCCTGCATTTATGATATATTATCTAAATTTTATTTACACGGTGCGTACACGCCTGGGTACGAATAGTCTTGTCCTGTCTTATCGATCATAAAAAATATCAAACCTTAGTAATTACATAAGATTATGATTTTTTGATTGAGTTTTAGTATAATACGTTCTGTGAACTGCAACCTTAAACAGCAAGCATAACAATAGTTATAATCCACAAGTATAACAATTTAAACAACTATTCGATACGACACAAATACTATCTTATTCAATACTTGGGGTAGGACGGGTAGGACACACTTAACATTTGGATAATAGTTAGTGTTAGTCACTTAGTCAGTGTTAGTGATTGATGTTGACCCAAACGACCCAACCTCTCTATTCTAGTAACCTCAGGGGGTATGACTTTTTCAGATAGAAAACCCTCTCACTTTTTAGACGGAGGTTCATGAAATTTGCCACTAGAGAGCATTCAAAATTGAAATATTTCCTAATAGCACAGTTTGCTTCAGCAAAAGTTTCCTTGAATTTTTCCTCAAATTTCCATCAACTTCGGACTTTTCCATTTTTTACGACAATTTGTATGCAACTTTCTATTGAATTTGACGTTAATTTACTGCCCGAATTAGAATGCAAATTCGCTTTAAAAGTTGACTCGAAAAAAGTTGTCAATTTTCAGGCAAATTTCATGTCAATTTATTGTTAATTTGACTTAAAAAATTGTTAAGTATTTTTTTACCGTCAAATTTTAGACAATTTTATGTATAAATTTGCTTACATTCGTAAATGGTAAGAATGAACATTACCGACTTTTTTTTTCGTAAAAAGTTACCTTCAAATTGAAGAAAAATTAATCGCAAATTTTTATTTTCAACTTTAACTGTCAAATTGTCAGGAAATTCGGGCAGCTAATTTCAGGTAATTCCAACTTCAAATTACCGTCAATTTCAAGCTAAAGTGGCTATTAGGATATCTAGATTCGTTCGTAGTTGAAATTGACGAAAAATTTCCTTTAATTTGGAGAAAAAGTTGCTACCAACTATAAGATTTTCCAACGTTTGACCATAGTTTGAATACAACTTGAACCACAAGTTGGCATCAGTCTGCTATCACTTTTGGAAGAAGAATTGACGACGTAAAGTGATTCCTGAAAGGAGCGGAAGAGAAAAGTCGCTTTTATTTAAATTTGATAAAAAGTTGACATTAACTAAGTGCACAACAAACGATTTCATTCCTGTCAAGTTAACGTCAAATTTCGGCAGTAGCTTTCAGTAAATTTTCAGTCAAAGTGGCTGTCAGGAGTTAACATGAAATTAGGATAAAGAAGATTTCACAAATTAATGTAGTGGTTGACTCAGAGATGGCAGATAGATCCTCAAAACGACGTAAAATGTTTATTATGAGGTTTTAATTAAAAATAAGCAAAATATAACAGTTTATAGTGTTTGGCAAACATTTCAGTGATTTCAGAAGTAGACCTGTTACATGAAAAAAAAAAAATATCTTGTTCGATACAACAATCTAAAGTTTATCAGGTAATTGCAACAATAATAAAAAATATAATGTAATTAAATATTTTTGCGGTTATCGCTGTAAAACAAAGTGATTAATAAATAATGGAATAGTTATTAAAATAAAAAAAAAATCAGTCTATCAGTTGACCCTGCGGGCTAGCCCCAAAACTTCTCCCTATTTTCGAGCTCCTTGAGCTCGAAAATATTGTTATGAATACATTCTTGAGCTCGAAAATGCTTTTGTATGACATTGTTTTCTCCAACGATATCTCAAACGAATTGATCGATTGAGACGGTTAAGGTTGCAATCAACGCATGTTAGTGAGTTCTAGAGCTGATTAGATTTTGGAATTGATTTATCGAGTCGTTTTTGAGAAATCTCAAAAAAATAAAAAAAAAATAAACATTTTTTTTAAATCTTTCGACGATTTCTCTTGAACAAAATCAACCGAATTTGATGACCGAGGTGGCCTTCGATGCAGTTTATAAAATTCTAGAGCTGTGAGATTTTTAAATCAATCCATCGAAAACATTACAAGTTATCGAAAAACAGGTGGCCTCGAACCGGGAAAATCGGGAATGTCGGGAATTATCAGGGAATTTTATGCAACCGGGAAATATGGAAATGTCAGGGAATTTGAAAAAGTATCCGGGAATTTAATTGCGGCGGTTAAAAATTAAAAAATTTTTCAATACACTAGTCACAAAAATTAAGAAATATTTCAAAAATTCCAAATTTTTAAGTGATTTTGAACAGGCTGTAACTCGAAAGAAAATAGTCATACAGCAAAAACAAAGAAGGTAAATTGTAGCCCTCAGTGTTTAGTTTTCTGATCTGGTCTTTAAATTTTTTTATTAAGTATGCACGGTCCCGGAGTAATCCTGAGAGAACCTTTTTTTGCTTTCTCGCATGATTAAATCATCAAATTTAATTATTGACAATGAAAATATAATAAAAACTTTGAATATCTTAATGATACGAATTGAATTTCTGAATCAGGGAAAAATGTGAAAAACTTTACTGGAAAACCGAGAAATATCAGTGAACTTTAAAATCATTTCTTTGTGACCCTGAAAAAAAACATTTTTGAAAAAATTTTATTTTTGGAATATCTCCAAACGCACCCTATGGATCAATTTCAATTTTTTACATCTTTTAGATATTGACAATTGAAAATCGGTCCATCCGTTCAAAAGTTACAGATATTTACATACATACGTACATACACACATACATACACTCTGGCATCATCTTGAAATATGTTAGAATAGCTTCCTAGAACCTCAAAACGTTAACATCTAATAGAAATTTGATTTTTGGAAATCGAACTGAAACCAATAACTTCCCGAATTTTTAAAAATTTTCAATTTTCTTAGCGGGAAGTTCAAAAATTTTTTTCGAACGAGGCATAAAAAGTAGTGGTTTCTAATGTTTTTTAGGGTGCATATTGTTGCGTGGATACGTAATGTACGGTGTCGAGACCCCTCAGTTGGCTCTAAGTTCGCCTATTGTCGATAATAAGTGAATTTCTGTGAGTTTATGCTGTCAACAATTAAAAAAATCTGTTTATCGGTTGATTCTGCGGGCCAGCCCTAAAACTTTCCGCTGTTTTCGAGCTCCTTGAGTGTCTTACTTTTTGTATGTTTGTTTTAATGTATATTGCTGTGTCAATCGTATATTTTTCACACATATGTAACAGTGCTATATGGCCTGTCGGTATAGGAATAAAGAATGTACCAACACCATGGTGCCGATTAGATTCTCTCTTCTCCGGGACGCTTGTCCGTATTACGCATGCTTGGGAACTCTTTAAATAACAGTAGTAAGGACATCAACTTTGAGAATAATTTCTTAGTTACTGATAGTTTATTCCATTTATTTTTATAAAAGTAAATGTTAATTATGAATTTTAATTACAAAACAATTTTTTAACTTCCCGCTAAGAAAATCGAAGATTTTCAAAAATTTCGGGAAGTTATTGTTTTCACCCCGATTTGCAAAAATCGAAATTCCAACAGATGTCGACGTTTTGAGGTTCTAGGAAGCTATTTTGACTAAATTCCAGATGATGTCCGAGTGTATGTATGTATGTATGTATGTATGTATGTATGTATGTATGTATGTATGTATGTATGTATGTACGTACGTAAATATTCTGTAACTTTTGAACGGATGAACTGATTTTGATCGTCAAGGTGTTATTCGACGCGGCTTGTTATTTACTATAAGCACTGAAAATTTGAGCTTAATCGGTAGGGTACGTTCGGAGATATTCCAAAAATAAAATTTTTTCAAAAATGTTTTTTTTTAATAACTTTTAATTCGCTCGATGGATTGATTCTAAAATCTAATCAGCTCTAAAACTTTATAAGCCGCGTCGAATGCTACCTCAGCCATCAAAATCGGTTCATTCGTTCAAGAGAAACCGTGAACGAAAGAATTAAAAAAAAATTGTTTTTTTAGTTTTTTCGAAATTTCTCAAAAACGACTCGATAAATCAATTTTAAAATTTGATCAGCTCTAGAACTCAATAAAACGCGTCGATCGCCACCTCAACCGTTACAATCGGTGAATTCGTTCGAGAGATATTGTTGGAGAAAAAATGGTAAAAAACGTTATTTTTCAAAAACAAAGGCACTCAAAAGTATTTTCGAGCTCGAAGAGCTCGAAAATGTATTCTCGACAATGTTTTCGAGCTCAAGGAGCTCGAAAACTGCGGGAAGTTTTGAGGCTGGCCCGCAGGGTCAACTGACAGACCGATTCTTTATTTATCTATTAAATACATTTAAGCACCTTATAGTTCATTTGAAATACTCTACTTTACTGCGTATACACAAACAATGCGCCGAACGGCGTTGGTCGCCCGTAAGAGAAAAGTTCACGAAATACCATCTGTATCTCGCTACATATGTTGGAACGGCTTCCGTAGGACCATACAGGAGTCTTATATGATTTTTATGCTCTTTCTCTTTATCTTTTGAGTCTTTAGCCAATCACGTTACAAATAGTAACATTCTAGGATATGCCGTACTGCATATTAAAAATTGCAAATAGCGCATTAATTTTATAATTAGATAAATCATAAATTCAAATTTTAGTTTCAATTTCTAGCCCTCCCGAAAAAACAAATTGAAACATTTTTCCTACCTTTTTATTTCTGAGTTCTAAGTAACTTAAGAATAAATTTGACTAAACTAGAGGGATTCTTCACGAACATGTTTCAAGTACAGATATACTATTGAAAAAATTAATTTTTTGTAATTTCTCCGAATTTCACCTCACTTGATGGTAAATGACTGTAAAATACGGTAGCAGTACGAAAAACTTGGGTAATTCGGTACATTGCCGTATTTTCCCGATAATACGTTATTTTAAAAATTCTAGGATCGTTATGGTAGGGCTGAAAAGGTTGAGATTGTAAAAAACACCTTGAATGTCAATCTTACAGCCCTTATATATTTCCGAATTTTAGGACCGATAAAAATTGAATATTTAAGCTGTTGTCACATAAATTCTTACATGTGTGATATACAATGACACGAAATAATAACTATTTTTCTTACCTGTTTTAAGTTTCTCTTAATAATTTGGTTATTTATTCTTTTGAATGTCTAAATTTTATCATTATTTTACCTCCCGATAAAAAAAGATTTTATACAATTGTATAAACTTATATATAAATTGGATAGAAAAAATGGCCCGATCCATTTGTATACAATCGTACATAATTATATCTTATTTGTATATAATTTGTATATAATCACATAATGTTTTCGTATAGATTATATATAATTATATACAATTCTATATAATTGTATACAAATATATACATTTGTATATAATTTTATTATTCTTTTTTGCATTTTTATACAGAATTATATACAATTGTATTTTATATAATTATATAAAATTTTTATATAATTATGCATCAGCTCTATCCAATCGTATATAATTCATATATAACTGTATACAGTTATATAAAATTTTTTTTTCATCGGGCTAATAGTGTGAACAATTAATAAGAATATTTTTAATACTAAATAAATGAGATTATTAAAAAATTCTCTCCAAAACCAAGTGTATTATTTTAATACACATCAAAACTATAGTTTTTTGTAATCACTTAAAACACACACATTTCACGGTGTGTTAAATATCTATAGATTGCCTATGGCGTTTCAATGTTATTTAACAAGTGTGTTAATTTCTACTACACACTTGGTTTTAGAGTATCATTATTAATGATACAGACCATGCTTGTTTAGAGTCAACAAATTAAGGATAAAAATATGAAACCACGATTCGAGTGTCCAATTTGCTTGTCATGGCTCCAGGATCCAGTTCTTACTTCATGTGGCCATAAGTTTTGCTATAATTGTATACATAATTGGTTAAAGTAAGTTTAAAATTATATTTAATTCATATACTAAAATACATAGAATGTTCCGTTTTAATATATTTCATTTTACTTTCAAAACTTGTCATTATTTGTGCAAGCTTTAAATTATTTGTATTGATTTTGACAACTTAAAATTTATAAAAACTTTAAATCAATTGAATTTTTCTATTGTTTTAAATTTTAACAATATATTTTCAAAATACTGCGCGATTGAATACAAACCATTACATGAAATATAAAAAATAATTTTCACAGACGAGAAGGAGCTCGATGTCCTATCGATAGTCAAGTTTTGGAAGAAAATAAAGACATCTTTAGGGATCATTATACAAGCAGAGAAATATCTCAACAACAAATAAATTGCCTTTACGAGAATTTCGGATGTGATATGAAATTGTCTCCATTATCGATGCAGTCACATGTGATAAACTGCATTCATAAAAAAAATTTTAAAAGTAATGGAATAGTGGAAAATTCTACTGTAGTCAATGAATGTGTTGAAAATTTCCAAGGAAAAGATTCCTGTAACACGCATGTTGATGAAGATAACAATAATTGCTTATCAGTAAGTTATCACTTGAAGTCTGAATTTTGAATTACATGTTATAATACATTATTTGTTAAATCAATATTAGTAATCTACGCGCACTTGGAGAAATATGAATAGTTACAGTAACTGTACAGTTGACATGCCATGTTAAACATCCATTAAAAAACCTCACTAAACTACACTTGAGTGTTTCAATTACTGTAACTTAAAATTTCTCAAAATGTTGATCTGCATAAAGCGATACTGCCAACAAAAAATTTACTGAACGAGTCATGTTTAACTAAGTTAACTTTTAATTCAAATAATTTTATTTATATAAATGTCCAAAACTGAATGCCTAGAACACTGAAAAACAATTTAATGTAATAAAAAAAAAAATATTGTTTTTTGTTCTAGAAAATTGAAGATAGACTTTCCTCAATTCAAGTGAAAACAGAAGAAACAAATGAAACTTTGATCGGGTCAACTCCTCTCAATAGTTATTCTAATAATGGCAACCTTGATTTTGAAAATATAAAAGACTGGAAAAGATTAACCAAGTAATATAAACAGTTTTCTTTAATAGTTTAACAAAGAACCATAAGTCAATTTTTATTTTTATACTTGACAGAAAGTGAAACTATAGAGTTAAGATTTGAATTTGTTTAAAAATTTACAGTTGTAAACTACTATATTTTTCGTCAAGATAATCATTACCTGACAATAAATATTAACCGTTCACTGAAAAAAAAATACTGCTTTCAAGTATCTGCGTGTTTGAATCCTCCCGAGAAAATTATTTGTTTAATCTTAGTAATAATGTACTCCAACCAAGAATATTTTCTTAAAATAAGTATAAAAATTCTTAAATCAAGAAAATATTACTTGGTTGGAGTATATTTTTACTATGATTAAACAAATATTTACTCGGGAGGATTCCAACACGCAGATACTTGAAAACAGTATTTTTTTTTTCAGTGTTGACTTGTAATCTTAATTCTACGGATCACCATTTTTACAATATCAATTGCTTTTCACTGCACTTTTTCTTATTCTATGTAGTCAATAATTCTATCAATTTTTGATTGGTAACCTATCTTGTACATTTCAATAACTAGGAGTACAGAGTAGGGATATATCACGCCTATTATTGTTGAATATCAGGGAAGAGGGGATGTATTAGTCCTTTGAGAAAAATTAAACGTTGCATCCGACCAATCAGAAACTGTTAGTTTTCAATGAAAAATTTTTTGAGGCCGATGTTACACATTTTATGACGTTTACTTCGAGCATATATTATAAAAAATTTTAATAGACAGTCAATACATGGTGTTTCTTTGATTACGGAAAATTGAAAAATTAATTCATTTTTTTTGTTTTTTAACTGTTTATGTATTGTGTTTGATCTATAACTTTAATACGATATGAACAAACACTTTCCTGCAATGGATTTAAAATTATCTGTAATGAAAACTGTATTTTTTTATAACTCAAAACGTAGCATATATTAATTTAGTGAATGAATTTTCAGAAATCTTTATGAGAGGATAGTTACATTAGAACAATCAAATCAAGAACTAAACATCACGATTAAGAATCAATCGGCTGTTATCACATCATTACAGGAAGTAATAAATATGAAAGAACAAGAAATTTCTTCAAATAGTCGTCATGGAATATTCATTTGGAAGATAAATTCATTCCAAGAAAAACTAAAAGAGATGCAATCAATGCCTTTGAAAATGTTTTATAGCCCGGAATTTTATACTCATCCAAATGGATATAAAATATGCGCTCGCGTTAATATCTCATCAAAAAACTCGGAATTCCTATCGATCGTTATACATATGATGCAATCTGATAATAATGATTTTTTGGATTGGCCATTTGAGGGAACGATATCATTTATTCTTGTTCATCCGTTAGATTCAAAAAAATCTATCCGTGAAGAAACTTGTACAAAACCTAATTTAGAAGCATTCAAAAAACCAACTGAGGAATTGAATAAAAGAAGCTTTGGTTATACAGAATTTGTTCCTATTAATGAATTATCAAATTTTTTTCATAACAATTCTTTAGTGTTCAGAATAGAAATAGCAAAACATAAATAAGTTTAAAATAATATATTATCTTAAATTTCTCATTTCTCGTAATGCTTAAGTATTTCAATGTCTAAGTAGAAAAATAATCTTAAGAAATTTTATGTTTATAATTCTTTACATTCGTTATTTATTAATGATAATCCATTGATATTTGTTTCAATAATAAAAAAATAATTTTTTCATATAAACATTAATTTTTTTTTATATAAACCTTGATTAAATACTATCTCTAATAATAGAGGATCATGATTTAAAGTTAATTGCAATAATTAAGTACTTGGAAATTGTATTGAATCATACAATTATGATTCAAAATTATACCAAGATTCGGAACTCTCAATTTTTAAATTTAAAAAATCGTGATTTAAAATTATCTCAAGTAATTCGAAATTCTCGAATACAAATACTTTTGAATTTTATAATTTATACCTGAGATTATCTAAACTATTAAATTTTATAGTAATTTTTATTTACTAATTTCATAATTATACTTTATTAACTATATATTAAAAAAAATGATGGCCGTAACCAAGGTGACGGGGAGCAATAAAATTTATTTTTGTAATGCATTATAAATTTTCAGTTGCAAGTAATATGTTTAGTATAATAATAATAATTTTATTTAATTGCATGTTCTTACAGAATATTTGCAATTTGGTTACTACATATTTTACAATGCTTTGGTATAACTCCTTAATTTGAAAATCACAGTTGTTCCGTTCATTCGTTATGTGTTTACACGTGTCTGACACCACTCTCGCAACTCTTTTTCTTATCGCTTATAATCCTTAATCCTATTTTCTACTACCAGTTCTCCTTTCAAAGTTTATACTATTAGCCTATGCATGTCATTTGTCATTTTCCTGCCTATATAAAATTTATCAATAATTATACTATTTATTCATACACGATCATGTTCATGTACGTGGGTCAGCACAGTAAATAGCAGTGAGGATTTATAATCGGAAGGATCCAGGTTCGAGCCTAGCAATCCACCAGTATTGTTACATTTCCTTTATATTTGTCCGCAAAAGAATGCTCTTTTCTCCCACTACTTGGCTCCTATGAAGGACATATATTTACACTAGGGCACATGCGCAGTGCGCAGTAACGATAATCGTAGAAAAATGGTGGGGAGATAAGTTACATTCTTTTGCGGACTCAACTATAATAATTTATAATACAGCTCTGTAGTATTCATAATCTTACATATGATTGTATGCAATATTTACAGCACATAGACTTTAATTCTATTATACATAAGTTATTGACTACAAAATTACGATGTCAGTTTTACTTTATGACGTAAATGTATCGGCGTCACTGTTACTTGAAAAACTTTACGTCGTCATTACATCACTGATTATAAGACATATTCAAATGAAGATCATGATGACGCATATTCGGTATATAAGTTCATCAGACTTAAACGCAAAGAACTGTAAAATAACGATTCACACATGACTCGCACGTATCATTCGCTTCGTACCATAAAGCGTGGTACTGCATGACGTCACTTTTGTCACAATTACGCATAAGCGTTAACTAGGTAAGGGATAATCACTGGTGATGAACAAAACTTTACCATGGAGGATCATGAAATAAGTAACGAGTAAATCAAACCAATAAAAATCATTCGTCTCGTAATTTCTTTTTAATAAATAAATAAATACTGTAAATAATGAACTTATAATTAAATTATCAATTCAAACCTTTTATGAGAAGTGAATCTAGATATACAGATATTTTAAAAGGTTTCTTTTTAATTTTATTACTATGGAACACAAAAAGATAATACAGAAATAGATTCATTTATAGAAAAGTTTAATGGAGTGAATAATAGATTCATTTTTCCAAAGTTTGAACAATTATTAAATGTTTTTTTTTCTTTATTGGTTATCGTCCCACGTGTCACATTATTAAACTTGTTCACAATTTTATTCTTGAGACACTAGAGTTTATAAATTTCAAATATTTTTATTCAACTCTTGAGAAGTGGAAGGCCCAGTATTTTCAAGTCCCTCTAATTCGATAGGTGAGTTAGTATTACTCCGTGCACCGCCAAATTGTGGATTTATAGTTGAATTTACATTGAGATTTTCACTATGTACAAGTCCTTCTTTAATTCTCTTTTTTTGCTTCATCCGTCGATTTTGAAACCAAATTTTAACTTGTGTTTCATTGAGTTGCAAAGCTGATGCAATCTCAATCCTTCGAGCTCTTGTCAGGTACTTGTTAAAATGAAATTCTTTTTCTAATTCAGTTAACTGTTTGTTTGTAAAATTTGTACGTCCAGTATTGTTGAAATTAGTTAATAAGCCATTAAGTGGTGCATTTAAACAATTTCTAGGAGTGGATGATGGTGAAGTATAAATAGATATGAAAGCTGCACTAGAAGTTTCAACATGTCCAAGTTCAGCTTTATTTTGATTACTTTTTGAAGCTGAAACAAAAATCAAAACGACAAGTTCAACAATATAAATTAAACAAGTATTGTTATTATTGCTAAAACATAAGTTCTGGGAACTAGTCTTTAATAATTAGATAATGAAACAAAAAATGTTATTGTTGTATAGGTGATACTACTATTTTCAATTAATTTCTAAAATAGTTCTAGCATTTAGTTCATCATGTCTTATCTTGACTAATTTAATTTATGAAAATAAAACCTGATTTTTGTTGGATATGGAACTTGCAAAGCAGAAAAAAAAGTACATACTGCAGGGAATCTCCTGAACCAATGTGAAATTTTGCATTGATATTTAATCTAATTTAGCTAGTTCTTTCATACGTGACAATTTTAAATATCCACTTTAGCTACTAGTTAAAAAAAAAAAATACAGTTACTTTGAACTAAAAAAATCCATTCATAACAAAAAACCCAAAAAAAATATGTAAGTTATATGAAATATCAGATAGTTTTTACGTCTAAAACTTATTGTAAAATTTCCAATTTATATTTAATATATTCATTATTATCTTTAAAAAATGAAAAAGTAAAACCGACAGCATGACGCCAATCGAAATTCACGAGCCGATGTTAACAGTGATATGTGAAGTCAATTAAAATGTTGACGGGCCAAAAGAACCTGATGCTCTTTATCTTGATAGTTTCTCATATGTCATGTAAGGTACGATAACCATTGCGTATAACTTGTTCTATGAATTAAATTATAACAATTTTATTATTAAAAGTTATCCGAAATTTATAAACAATCAACAGTTGAAAATGTACTGCAATATTGTAATTTAAAAACTCCTAATTGCTCATACTCGATTAAAATCAACCCGTAGCATATATTAATATATAATCTTATTTTATTTTATTTTATATACATCTTCTGTGATTGATTGATTTCTACGAAAACTACAACCAAAATTAACTATCTCATCAATGGATATTTTTTATATTCTCAAGTTTTGATAGTATTATTTCATTCACTGTATTGATTACATTTTATAATCAGTATTACGTTCAAATGATAGCTTCTATAACATTCGCTTTATTTGTCGAAGTGATTATTTGATTGTTCTTTAATTGAATATATACTCACACCAGATATCTCAAATAGACTAAAACATATAGTAGGCGAGATGATACTATCAAATTATAATACACGAA
The DNA here is from genome assembly GCA_964016945.1 of Microplitis deprimator. Lineage (NCBI taxonomy): Eukaryota > Metazoa > Arthropoda > Insecta > Hymenoptera > Braconidae > Microplitis > Microplitis deprimator. The sequence goes on along the minus strand of OZ024708.1, from coordinate 8,531,098 downwards.
TTTTTTATTTTTTATTTTACCGGAAAAACAATTTTTCATGTGTAAAATGGACCCCTGCTCTTGACCACCTTAAGAGGTAATTTTGAAGTTCAATAAACTTACTATCGATATTTTGTTAAGCGACTAAGTGGATGATCATCTATACTTGAAAAATGCACTTTAATCCAAATTCAAAAGTTAAAATTAATTTTCATAAGCAATGTTTTCAAATGACTAAAGTTCAATAAAATAACTATTGCTTATATATTTCCGAAGGAGACTATATTAGTTGCAATCGAAAGAGCAGAAAAAAAGTAAAAATTCACGTGTTTTGGCGTTTGAAAAAAAAGTATACGTTCAATGTAAAGCTAAATAATCAAAAATAAATATTTAAAAAATTTATAAATTAGATTGAATAGTATTTACATTTATCGAATCATGCGATACAAAAAGAGCTAAATAATCAAACTAACTTCGAAAGTTTCGTATTTAAAATTCAAAATGGATCGAAAATGATTGGTATTTGTAATGAAAATCATTATCAATGTTTTTTTTTCGGATTTTAACTGTCGATTTGATCTTATGTTTACCTACGCATTTCTATTGTAATATTATATGATTAAATTTCTCTATTCTAACCATCCTAAACATATATAAATACACCGTTACGTCATCGGTCTAGTTATCATATTTATTGACATACGAATAATATTTGCGCTATGTAATACGATTTGAGTTTTATCTTATTTTATAAAAGAAATTATATATATATATATATATATATATATATATATATATATATATATATATATATATATATATATATATATATATATTAGAGTGGCAATAGTTTTTTAACTTTTTTTTTATTTTGAAGCTTTACATGAAAAAATGTTAGTTTGAAAAATTGGAAGAGTCCTCTTCAACTTTCATATAACTTAATCAAAAATTTTCTAGAGGTTGCTCTAAAATAAAAATTTTTTTTTTTTCAAAATCTTTGGTTCCTCACTATAGTCCAATCTTTTCTACACAGGTTTTAGAGGAACATATTGAAACATTGATCTTGGAATGTCGACTTAATATTTTTGAAAATAAATTTCTCGAATTTTTCAATAGTTTTCGCAACTTGCAGTTTCTAATATGAAAAACATGTTGAACCATTAAATTATCACGTGAAGATTAAAAAAAAAATTGACGGATTTTTTGAGCCTCTAATATATATATTGAGTAAAAACTGATTATCCCTTCGATATTTATCACGCGGATCAAAATTTAAATACATAGACATCACAATTTTTCTTGTAGAATCAATGCCCGCAATTACCACGCGATACATGTACTTGTACTATCTTTTGTTTTTATTCCAATCTTAAAACCGCGGCCGCTTTACCTTCACTTTTCTGAAAATAATATCGTAGTCGTCCTTACTATTCCATTAAAATTATTATCTTACTATAGATAGAAATAAGGATCATGAATATATAAGATATTTCACAGGGACTATATACAGTGTATAGCAAATACTTTGCAGAAATCAATAATAATATAAGAATAATACACAAGTAATGAGAACTTATGATAACAAAGTGTAAAAAGTATACAAGTGTAAAGATGTGCTTGACGCGCATATAGTTCTTTAAATTAGTAGTTTCAATAACTCAGCGTCTCTAATTATTATTCTCATTTACTATCCCGAGATAATTTTAATAAATTCAGTCAGTATTTATTTAACTTCAAGTTATTTTTTAAATTTTAACTACTGAAAAATGAAGAAAGTAAAAAAATTGTACTGGTCAGTCGGTGGTAAATCCAATTGCTCGCTTGAATCTGAACACGCAACGTGCTTGGAGATCCCCTCGTCAGATAACAGTTGCTTTCACACGCACCTCCGAAAACATTTTTTTAAATCATTTTTTTTTATTTTACGTAGAGAAACAATACATAGTTATTTTTATGAGTTTTAAAAAGCTTCTTAAATTTTCATTAAGCTCAAAAATATTTGATGATTTATTCTATGACTTTAAATTAATTCAAAAATAGTATTTGGTTTTCTTGATTCTTTTATACTCGATTATAACTATTCGATTACAGGGGTAGGGAGGGGGGAGGTGAAAGGTCAGAAATAGCAATTATTCCTTATATACACTTACGAAAACTCACCATTGCTGGTATTTTTCTGAGTGTCAACTTCGAAAGGGGTTCACTGAAATTTTCAACAACAATCAAAATATCACATAATCTACGCAGGCGACGGCTAGTGTATATATATATAGAGGAAGGGGGGTGGGGCAAAAGGGGGTAGGGTAGGTAAAACGGGGTACCCCCAAAATTTTGTAAAAAAAAAATTTTATATTTTAAATGGTTTTTAAACATTCTAACATCACTTTTGTAGATATAATTGAGCTTTATTTTAAATTTTTTTTGTTAAACTTTTTTAAAACTCAATTGTCAGTTAAAAAATAATAATGACTTTTTTTAACAGTAACTGAAATGTTTTTAAATTTACTTTGAATATCATTAAAAAAAAAAGATTCAGTGTATTCTCGACTAGAAATTTTTAGGTGAGACCCATTGGGCCCTTATTGGGATGCCCTATAGGGACCCCACTTAGGGATGTCACGTAAAGACCTATTAGGCAGCCCCAAATGGGCCCTTATTCGGCAGTCCCAGTTGGCCCCAATAGGGAAATCCCTAAGAGATCCCATTAGGGTACCCCTGTTAAAAAAAAATATAAAAATGCTAAAAAAAACTAAGATAATTTTAATTAAATTTGAAATGTAATCTAAAGTATTAGAAGAATTACTTAGAACAAGTGGACATGATTTATATTGATGAAAAAATCCCGGTAACTGCTGGGCTCGAACCTGTATCCTTCCGATTCAAAGTCTTTGATGCTATCCACTGTGCTGACCCACATATGTGAACGCACGAGTGCAAATAGTATATTTATTATGATACCAAAGAATAACATATGAAGAAACAAAGAATGGTATTTGGAGTGTATAGAAAAAATTTTCAGCTGCCGTTAAAAAAAATATTTTTATTTTTTGCGGCCAAAATGGGATACAGTGCTCCCTATCTATAATTCCCAACTCGGGGCTAAAATTCTAAGAATTCCTTCTTAGAGAGGGACCCCACTTTTTTTTAAGAGTACTAAACAGAGAAATGCGCGCGCAGTCTTTCTGAACGTACACAAATATATTTTGTATACAACGTAGCGAGAGTAGGGGAACACATTCCCCTCAAAATGAGGGGAAGTAGAATCATAGCGAGGAGAATTATATATATATACTTATCCAAAAAATTGAAGGAACAAGTAAATTTTATAAATTTTTTAGTGATTTTTGGAAGGCTGTATTTTCGTGAAAAATGATCATATCGAAAAAATAAACAAAGCAAATTGAAGCTTAAAATCTCTAGTTTGAAGATCTTCCAGCAAAATAATTTTTGACCCACGGTTTTTGCGGAATCATAAGAAATAGCTCGAGACAAAATTTTTTGGTTTTGTTTTTTGGGTCTACGGGGCCGGGAAATTTTTTGATCAGAAAAATCAATTCATGGCTCGTTTAGGAAATTTATTCAGCTACAATTTGCTTTTTTTTGTTTCTTTATACGACAATTTACTGCTGAGATATCAGCCTTCAAATGAAAAAGGATCTTTTTGTCTCTGATTATCGATATCGCAGCAACTATTGGTCGCACAGTAATTTTAATATATATATAACAATAAAAATATCAAATATACTATATTCGTTGTTAGGTGGAAGATTAAATAAATTTTATTAACCTTGTTCAATTTATTTTTTAGACTTTATTTTGAAATTTCTTATCACAATGTATGTTATGAGAACATTAATTACTCTATTTATTATAGAAGTGCTACATTTATAATGCTGATCAAACAAATGTTTCAGACATAAAGACTTTTCACACCAAAAAAACAATAGATTTTATCGCGATATTATTGCGTTCTCGAGTATCACGATAAGAATTACATTGATTCCCGAAAGCACAACTAACAGGGTTTTCGAATCCGCCTGGCGTACTCTGTATTACCACTTTAAAACCAAGAGTATTCAAAAAAATAGTTGCCGAAGTAAGGCGAAAAAAATTTTTCGATCATAAAGCACACTCTGATGCTTCGCATCATGAGTCGTGCAAAATTACCATCGTAATTTTAGAATAGACAATTGCTTATGAGTAAGTGACCATAATTTGATAATATTTTATTTCTTGAGTGTAAATTTAAATCACAACCCATCATAGTAACACTGTCAGAAAAGTGTTCCGCGAAATTCTTGCATCTTCAGAATCCGAAACATCGAATGGTTGAAAATTTTCAGTTGTTTCTTTCGATATAATCATCACTTCTACATCCTTATCAGAGGGTTTGACAGCAGCACTTATAGCAGCAGGACAATGCCCAGTCCATGAATCGATCAACAACAAACTTTCGAAATCAACGTTCAGAAGAAATATGAGCTTTAGCCAAGTTTTGTGGTGATCTGAATAACAGAAATATGAATAATATTTATAACAATATTCAATACTATACAGCATTTTGTATAGAATAGTATTATAATTTATGTACCTGAAGTGAGTTTTTCAGTTTTAGATGCGATTACATATGTTTCGCCTATGCTGAAAAGGGTTGACTCAACTATTGGACAAAATTTTCTTCTTGGCTAAAGATCTTCCTGAATGTATTTCTAGTTGAAATCAATTTCAGTCAAATTGTTTCTAGATACCATATACGATAAGCTTTTGTAAATGTTATTTACCACTTTGTAGATATGCTCAAAAACAAAAATCTTCGAATCTCATTAATTTTTTAGCTTGCAAAAAGCCCATTTTTATCAATCAGTGTCAAATACAATCATATTTGCATCTATAGTAGCTTTAAAATTTTCCAGTGTATATATAAGCACAAATTCTACTAGCAACTATTTTTATATACATTTCACCCTGAGTTATCTGATGTCCCCAACGCTTTTAGTTGCCATATACTGACTGTTTTACTTTTCACTCCACCCATATATGAAACAAATCGTAATTTGTTTTCGTTAATTCGTCATTAAGAAAAAGCTCTGGTTTATTAATTATAGGTTTATAACCAATGTCTTCTACCATCTTCATTTCCCAAGCTGTAAATGGATGTCTGAATAAGTGTAAAGAATCTTGTTGAAATTACTTCAATATTCAGTTACACTCCTTTACAGATATTAATATATTTTCAAACTTTTCTTTAATTGTATGTTTCTTCGTTATTTGCAGGTGTTGGTAGAATATTCATAATTCGAAATGTGGTTAAAAGTTGTTGAATAATATTCATAAATTTCACTCATATTTTTTATTTACGAATAAATATAATAAACACAACGTAAAAAATCGACTAAACACCAGAGATTATACATGCCAAAAATTGAAGGAACAGAAAAATTTTAGAAATTTTTTAGTGATTTTTGCATGGCTTTAACTTTGTGAAAATTAATTGTTTTGAAATCGTAAAAAAGCATTTCAAAGCTTCGAATCTCTCGTTTGAAGATCTTTTGATCAAAATTTTTTAGAACTTCGTCGACTATATCGCGCAATAATGAGAAATATACCGCGAGGCAAAAGTTTTCCAAATGTTTTTTTTTTTTTTAAAGGTTCCACGGGCCAAAGACATTTTTTTTCAGCTAAACCAATCCGTAGGTCAGTTAGCAAATTTATTCATCTTTAATTTGTTTTTTTTTCTAGCCTTTGCATGATAATTTGTCGCTGAGATATCAGCATTCAAACGAAAAAGATCTTTTTGGCTTTAATAATCGATCTCAGTTATACCAACGATATGGATATATTAAAAACTAATGAAAAATTTTGCATATGACTATACATAAATGTATGTAGGAAAAACATACGTAACAGAAAATTACAGAATTTTATTTAGAGGTAGTTTATATCTTGAATACATATATATGTTTTTAACCTCAGAAGATGCATTTCCTATTTTTGTCTGCTCTTTCGATTGCAATAAAGCCCCGTTCAAAAAACACGCAAAAGTTTTTTTTATTTATTTTTTAACATGTATAGCCCGTAACTTTATCCCTCTAGTAGGAATGACTCCTAAACTCAATATAACGTCCCTAAAAAATTTATTTTTGACCCACAATATAGTGTCAGGCCAGGAAGGATAGGGGGAGAATCAGGAAGGACTTAGAGAACATAATATCTTCCATGAAGAATATAATTTTTGAATCCAAATAATTTTTTACTTCAATCAAATAAATAATTTCGCTTGGTTCAAGAACGATTTTCAAGAAATCTTATATCCTTTGGTTCACGATATGCTTTTTTTCTGTGTATATAAAATATATAATATGTAGAAATGCAGTAAACGTATCAACCATCAAAATCGGATAATTTTTTAAGAGGTATGGAAAAAATTTGACGGGCTGGCCCGCAAACTCAACCGATTTTCAGATTTTTTACCTACCATATCACATAAATATAATAAACCCCGAGTCGAAATTTAGAGCCTATATAGGCCCCTCTAACCCTAAATAGATCCGATTTAGAGCCCTGTAGTCCTGTAGCTCCGACTTTGAACCCGGAGGTCCCAACATTCACTGAGAGGTCCGATTTTAAGCCTTCAAGTCCGACAATAATAGTCCCGTAATAAATTTCGATTCATTATATGTAATTAAATAATTTATGATGATAAAAAAAATTAAAAATTTTTTTAAATTAATTGTAAGCATTATTTTTTTGACATACAACGAAATTTATTGATAACAATAGTTAGATAAGCAGGTGGTTAATTAAACTGTAAACCTTTTTAATAAGGAAAATTTTAGTTTAATTTATTTACCTTATCAAAATAAAAAAACTGTATTTATTAACAAAATTTTAATCACTCCGCATGCATATTATAATTACTCACGTTCCTTACTGTTTATAGGAACTGCTACAAAATGTTGATTATCAATTTTTATATAAACCCAGGTGAAAATATTTGGCCGAAAATAGGTCGAAATAGCTTAATTTGGCCGAAAAATGGCCAAAAAATGTTTATTCTTCTTAAAGAGGCCGATATTTAGCCGAAAAATGAATCGGCCTTTTTTCGCCCAGATTATTTTTTTTCAATAAAATTATTATCGCAAGTAATGATCTTTGGCCGAAAACAGGCTCAAGTATGGCCGATATTTGGCCGACAGTTGAATCAGCCTATTTTTGGCTATAGTATTTTTTATTAAATAAAATTATAGTACTTAAAAAAAATTTCATGCAACTCAAAATAGAACATAAAAAATTTTTAAGTTGTGGTACTTAAAACTGTATTTTTAAATTTTGAGAAAAATTATGTTTTCAATTTATAAAATGTTTTAGTAACTCACTAAGTTATAATTTTATACAAGACATAGTGAAAACATTTAATTATTTAATAGTTAGAGTGACATAATTTTTATGGGAACAGTTTATCTTTTAGTACAATAGAAAATTTTCTTTCGTGGTATCATTGATGTAAGTTATATGACAGTTTGTGGCTGAGTGAGAATATATTAATGAGGAAAAATGAAAAATCGATTTCTTTAACTTTAACTACATTATAAAATATGTGATAAAATTTGCAACACGCAGGACTACGAACTCGTAGAATTATTATCAGACGTCGTGTTTGTCAGGAGCGATATAGCATATGTCTCGTTACAGAAACAGTCTAGTAGCTTGTAGGAAAAAAAGTTTTGACGACGGGACCTGTCTTGGCAGAGTATTGGGCTACCGAGCCTCAGTTCGCCAGTTTTGGCCCAAGAGCCAGACAATCTTCGACTATCGAAACTTTTGGTTTACTAGTCTCGGCCAACGGGTCAATTTTCTATGAAATTTGTTCGAGTTCGCTAATAATTTTATTTTTATTTGAGTTCAAATAACTTCAAGCAGTAAATATTATGGTTTTATGTTAGTTTAAAATTTCACATATCTTATGATTATAAGACAGCTAAATAACAAATGGTACATTAAAACCCCCGGCTTCTATATGTATATCCTCGCAGCCTAGTGAATTAGATACTTGCCTGCTAGCAGCCATAAATGTAAAGGACCAGGTTCGAGACCTAGCAAATGCAAAAAAAATTATTTCCATTGATCTACTCGATTTCTCTACGTCCAAATTTACCTCCATATGTTTTACCATCACGCACATGTCTAACCATATAATTTTTTTCTTTTTTTCAATTTATTTTCAATAATTATATAGGTGCTTCATTATTTAGCTACAGACACAATACTGGCATTCGGTATTGAGCCAAAATGCTTATACACGAAGAAATTATTCTCGTTTGAAATGCTATATGGTTTCATATAGTAAAGCCGGACCATGTTGACCACCTATTGAAAATTTAAATAAACACATGCAAAAATTACTATATAGCCATAGTAAAATTGACAAATATATCAAAAATTAGGTGGCCAACATGGTCCGGCTTTACTATGACACCATATCATTTCAAACGAGAATAATTTCTCCATGTAGATACATGCAGTCTTGGCACATTACTGATATTCAATATTGGGTTAATACTAAGATGCAGTCTGGGCACAATACTGGTACTTGATATATATTGGGCCAAGATAGAGCATCAGGCCTGACATGAAGTTATCGTCCCAATACTCAAACAAGCTTAGGCCAAGCTTGAATTCCTAGCTTGGCCCAGAATTAATAAGTATTGGGCCCAGCCTCGACCCGTCGTCATTCCCTACAAGGATATATAAGTTAATGCGTATTGTTAATGTTACCATACAATATACCTCTAAACACGATATTTGTTTTCCGTTTCGAACTAATCAGATTATAACGGTATATTTTCTTTTGATTTAAAAATGATAAACTATACATACCAATGGACTTCGAAATATTTCTTTTAACTTGCATCCACTTATAAGTTGGTATATGAGTTGATTGTTGTTGTGGTCTACAACAGAAACGATCTTGAGTTCGGTTAGGATATTGATAGAAGACTTGATCGTAATTTTTATTTTCTGTATGTTGGTGATTTGGACGAAATAACTTGAGGTCCGAATTTTTTTCTTTGTTGTGTCCCATCGGTTGCCCAGAACACTCATTTTGTTTGAACACAGTCGATACCTGAGTACTTAGTCGTAAAGTATTTTCTGATGATGAAACGTGATCATCATAATTTGATGGATTTGAAGAACTTATTTGATATCCACTATCAAAATGATAAGATTGACTAGATTGAGAGTGATTAAATGGTTCATAATCTGACTTAGTATTAAAAGGAAGTTGTATGGTGATAGTCTGCTGATACATTTTCGACGAAATTTGTTGACTATCTTTTTGGTCAAAATTTTCCATTGGATTACAGATTTGATGAAATGAATCATTATGATATAATATATCTTGTTGCTGATGTTGACTATTTGAGTAGTTAGTACAATCTAAGTTAGTGTAACTGAGACCATTTTCAGAAGATATTATAGCAGTACCTTCTTCGGGTTGTATACCGGACGGTGATGCATAGTACATCGGAGATAAAACTTCGGAAGTTGAAATGGATTCCGTATTCATAAAATCATCCGATGACGTTGACGTGTATGGTATAACCGTTGATTGTAAATAATTATGTTGACTTGCTGATTCTGGAGGCTCAACTATCCGAACGTTATCATCTGGAGTTGATAGAAGATGAATAGTATTTTGAAAACTATAATAGGAATCAGGCTTGCTATTGTAAGTCCCGTACATACCTAAGTCCATCCTCATCATCTTCATATTTGAATAATGACATTAATATTATTTTTTTTTTTCTACTAACTTTTTCAAAGATCGTGAGCGTCTTCTTAAAGTTATAAGTCACACAGTGTATCATTTGATGATAGAATTTTTAAAAATAATTATCACTTTTAGTTCACATTTTTAATATTATATATCGCTGTATAACCAATATAAATACAAATGTTTATTCATCACGGATCAGGGTATCGATGAGAACAAAAACAACTTATCATGACCGTTCGGCGTCAGTTCTTGACGTATACTGTAGCCTGGCGCAGGTGAGAACACTGGAGAGGACGGACATTCAAAGAACACCTTTTCGCCATGAATCCCCCTTTTTCATCTTTCTCTTGCTTCTTGGAGCACCCTATATCCTTTTTTATCGCACTCCAGAGTAAGGCCCTCATTCTCCTGTGTAAATCAACGAAATAAGGCGTGTCTTGGTCACTACCACGTGATCATAAGTGGGCGTCAACAACCAATGAAAAAAACTGCATGTGTCTCCATTCAATGTGCGCGTGATGGATCGTACGTTCATAATAATTTCATTTCTTTTTATCTTCCATTCTTTAGTTGACACTTTATCGTATAACGTTAGTAACATACGGAAAAAATAATTTTTTAAAGCTGTTTCAGGCAATAGAAACATCTGTCAAAACGTAGAGAAATTACAAAAAAATGGGCGACTGTAATTCACTTGACAATAAATACAATTACGAAAAGTAATTTTTTATTATTCAGATCGTAAATTGGACTAAATAATTTTATGAATTATGGATACAAGTACTGAAGCCTAGTCACTCTAAAACCAAATGTAAAGTCAAAATCAACACACTTGCCAAAGAACAGCGAAACGGCAAACGCACTCTCTAAACATGAATAAGTGAAATAAGTGAATATTCACTAATTCTGAGTGCCAATCGAACCACTTTTTGAAATTAGTGGTTCGGTTTGCACTTGGAATTAGTGAATATTCACTTATTTTCACTAATTCATGTTTAGAGAGCAAATTATATGAAAAAATTATAGGTTTACTTATGGTCTTCAACATGGAACACAATTGATGTACTTTTTAAACATGAATTAGTGAAAATAAGTGAATATTCACTAATTCCAAGTGCAAACCGAACCACTAATTTCAAAAAGTGGTTCGATTGGCACTTAGAATTAGGGAATATTCACTTATTTCACTTATTCATGTTTAGAGAGTATGTTAAAATAATATACTTATAACACAGTTGTTCTTAGAGTGTGTATAGTAGATTTCAGTAAGTTACCATATGTCGGATCCACCAAGAGCTAACTCAATTTTTCATTCGAGTTTGAGAGATAAAATTTTTTTCTTATTCAATTTTGAAAATTTTTATCGCTAACCGATGTGCATTATCTGAAAAAAAACCAAAAATAATTTTCAAATTATTATTTATAAAATACAGTATGAGTTATAAAGATTTCTTTTTGCGATATATTCGGATGCATTAAATACGATCAATGAATATGTTAATTCCATTCAGTAGTTGACTCAAGATATTTTTGTCATACCATGTCATGTCCCAGATCGATCATTTTCTATAAGTTTTAATAATGTCGGAATCGATATCGAAAGTAATTGTGGTTTTTTTTCATACTACGCTTTTCCCTTATTTCGGTCCTATATCAGACACCTATACAATCACAGAACGTAGGGGAAGTCCTCATGCATTTCTGCCAATACTACAATAGAGTCATCGATCATTTATACGAAAAGCTCTTGATTGGTATTCGAACTGAAAGAACTATAAGAAGTGGACACAACTGAACATGAAATAAAATAGATATCAAGATAGGAAAATGAAAAGAAAAATGAATCAATCAAAAAAAAAATAAATAAAATAAAATAAACTGAAAGGCGTATCGAAAAGGAAGGATAAAAAGAAATATGGTAAATTTTTCAGAAAATCAAATTTTAAAAAAAGTCATTCGGCTTCCGAAATATAGATTAGATTTAACGTAAATTTAAAAATTTAAGATCTAAAGATCTAAAAAATATCATAATATATTATATAATACATCGAGTTTTGAACAGATCTCAAGGTTTTGAAGTAAATTATTCAGTATTTATAAAATTTTTTTAGAAAAAAAGTATGAAGCTTTTGTAGGATATGAAATTTACTACAAAAAAGTTCTTATTAGAGTCCAATATATACGACCAATAATTTTCAAGTTAGAGTTTGAAAGGTAAACTTCAATAAAAAAAAAAAAAAAAAATGGCATAAAGTCGTCTTCAACACATCAAGAGTTAATTTTGTCCACTTTAAATTGTAAACTTCGTGTCAAGTTCTCTTTTCAAGCTCTATGACTTGAGAATTATTACCACGAAAAAAAATTGTGGTTGCAACAAAAAATTGTGTATAGCATGCTATACAATAACAGCTGTAGTTGTATGCAACTACAACTAGGAAATGCCAAATCCACATTGAAGCAAGCTCTACCACACGTAACGTGTAGCAAGACCAAATACAGTCATCAACACCTACTACAATATCCCTAGTAGCTATCTTAGTCAAACCTTTATCTTGAAATCACAGTATATATAGATATAATATTTCGCTGTATTTTCCTTGACTCTCTCAAGATTTGCTCCAGAATTGATCAATATTGCCACTAGAGATATTTAATTGTTAGTGCTGTTATTTATGTAGTAGTATATACCCTTTACTACATCTATTAGAGTATATCCACTATATACTACACATTGTTTTATTATAATATCGTAGTGGTGGGAGAGAACCTCAATTTTTTTTCTATGTAGGCGACTTTTCCTATATAGTAACTTCTTCAATACTTTCACATATAGTGTATCTTTAAAAAACACTTCGGAGATATTACGAAATAATATTTCTATAATATTTATTACGATATTTGACAACTAATGCTTTTATGAGATTCTATAAAATGTTTATTACGATTACATCATGATTGCAATTACGAATTTTTTATAAAAAATTCACAAAATACATACATATAATTTGTGCAGCATTTGATATTATTCCATCAGATATCTTCTGAAATACTTAAAATTTTCAGGTAACTTTTGAAAGGAAATGTTTTCTATGTAAAGTTATTCGATATAGTTACATTTTTTTAAATTTTTGTGTTATCTTCAATGACAAGAGTATTGCTCGAGTATTTAAACGTTGTATATACATCTTTTCAAAAGCTGAAACCTTTGGAAAAATAGATATTTCTACTACTGTTGTCCATTGATCGTGTAGAACAAGTTACTTTTACTTAAACTTGTTTGTTCGATGAACAATACATTCCCGCCTTCTTCTCCTGTGACTTACAGTTTGCCAGCGCATCACAATACAAATGCTAGTAGAAAAATTCTTCTTAGAATCTATGTTAAAGATAGCTTTCCAATAGAATTAAAGACAAAATAAAACTGAATCAAATCCCTAGTGGATTTGTAATATAAGCAATACTAAAGAAAATAAAAATTTCCACAAAATTGACTCGTCTTATGCATTTTGATGTTTTGACAGTAGATGAAAGATACTACCAAACCATTTTTAAATATATACACATAAAGGTCATTCCAACAAATTAAATTTTTTTTTTTTAAGTATGATCCGCGTGAATGTTTTTTAGAGTTTGTCGAGTTATTCTTCGCATCAAAATATATAGTGATTCGCACTGAAGACTTGCCTCTTTTTAATATTAGGTTTTTTTGCAGTAGTGATTTTTTAAACTTTGACAATTTTAATGTGTAACCGTATTGTAAGATAATGTATTTCATCCGTCATAACTTCTCTGTGAAATTAATTTTGAAGTTTTTGGTTTAGTGTTAAGCTGATTTTTTGTGGTATTCATTTTTATAAGTGTCAAAATATTTTCAGTTTAGAGCTGAAGTTTTTTTTTTGTAAGATATAAGATGAGATAGTACCCGATCACTCATGTATTTGTGCCAAGAAATCCTTTTTTTCTGTGTACAATTACAACCACCAAACCAGAGCAATTAAACAAAATTTTTATTTTTGAACATGAATTAAATCATTTTTTTAAGTTACTATGTTTACATGTCAATTCTTCTATAAAATTTGGCAGTGAAACTACTGGAAATTCGTCGTGTACAGTAAACATTGAAATCGACGAACATATAAGTTACAACAATATAGTTATTATACATTGTTTTGTATTTCACTTCGCTTCAGAATTCTCATCCGTAACGAGAAGGTTTTCCCTAGGGAAAAATACATCAAGTGAGCAACATGTCTCGGTGACAAAAGAGAAACTGTACTGGGACCAGCAACCATGCTCGGTAATACATTTTTGTTTAAAGATCTGTATAAATGTTGTACAAGTTTGTAGTTACATTTTTTTACAAAACTTAATAATTCTTTGAGTTATAATTTCTACAAGCTATAACTTTTTTCTGCTAATTTATTGAATATTCGAAAGAGTTTGAATATTTTTGTATAAAAAGATACATGACAAAAAAGCTTTTTCCTCAATGGCAGTAACACATTATATGTGTGGACACTTCCATGTCCATACTAATGCATAGTCGTGAAATACGAAATACGCACGAAACAGAGGATGAGTAGTAGACTAATCCATCAAAACTGTCTATCAGAATTCATTATAATATTTTCTGAGGTTATAATGCTCATGTTTTTATAACATTATTTAGATACAACCCTAGGAAATTCGGTTATAACAAAAAAATATCTAAAATATACCTGGTATTTTAGTATGATTTCAGTATGTTTTTGGCATAATTCTGAAAGTATACTCCAACTGTACTCAACCATACTAATAATTTGGCTGCGTTTTTGAACTATTTGTACCGAAACTGTGGGATTTACTAAAACTTTTTCAGAATTTTACAGAAAAAGTCAAGATTTTAAAATTTATATTCTAAAATGTAAACGAATTATCCCGAATTTCTGAAGATGACAAATATTCCCATTAGGTTTGCTACAGCAATTAATTCAACTGTGCAAAATTACATTGGAAGCACAGTTCATTAACTGCTTGTTGCTTTTTGTAAAAAGCAGTATTTTTAGTTATCACAATTTCAGCATTTGGATGTAATTATAATTCGTATTATTGCTTATAATGTTCACGTCAATACTAGATTGATTATGATTTCAATTTGAATTGTATTGTATATAAAAAATTCACAACAAATCTAACAACGTACATGTTAGTACCAGTTCGTACTGGGTCCCACATGTTTATAGACGCACTTTATTAGTGAGTTGTCTGACGAACCTCATAACAATCCTGTCATAATTATCGTACCAGTCTCGCACAGCCTATTGTATTTTACTTCACCTTTGTTAAGAGTTTTTTTTTTTTACGAAAAAATATTAACTTGACATGCAAATCGATACGATCATTACAATAAATGAAAAAATCGTAGCTAATTTGTCAAAATTTAACTACTTTGTAATTATATCGATGAAAAAAGTATCAGGAGAAAATCTAAAGATTCGAAACTGAAATTTAAATATAGTATGTATTTATGGTGAAAATACTTAATTGGAGGGCTTGAATTCATTAGCAATTAAACTTTTATAAAAACATTACCTCGAAATGATAATCCAGATCTAATTAGATCTGAAGGTCAACGCAAATGTAATTATTTCAAAGATTCGTCCTTACCTTTATTAAAACCAACAAATCCGTTTAGATCTACTTAGACTCATGTAAATTAAATTTAAATCTCAAATATTTTTGATTTTTTTTTTTTAAATCAAAGTGGTGACCTAAATCAGAAAATAATTAGGTTTTGGTCTTCAGAAATACGGTCTTCAGCAATTTTCCTTAGTTTAAGCTCAAGAATTTTTCATACATATTTATTATGTTTACTGCAGTAAACTCGTATTTTTTTGGGCTAGTTACCACACAAAGATAAAATGAGAATTTTACTTTGAAAATTAAATTTATAAAAACCACATAACATATTTAACGAGAACAAAAGGATACTTATCATATTCGCATTCAATGAGATAAAAATGAATTACATATTTTTTCTTTGACTGAGAATAATTTTCATAGAATATAGTAACACTTAACACGTATAATTTACAATTTATACTGTAAAATTATCGAGGGCGTTAATAAATAAATGAATAAATAAATAAATAAATAAATAATTAATCGTTAAAGTATCAAGTTAACATAAATTTTTAAATATTAATATAAAATAAAAAAATACTAATTAGACATATTAATAAGTAAAAAATTAAAAATTCATTATCTACTTATAAAAAAACGCCCTACGGTTGCTGAAGTAGAAGATACATGGAGAAAAAAAAACAGTAATTTTTCCTATAACTATTACTATGTGAACATAGGAATTTTTCCGATGTAAACGTAGGGAAATTTCCTACGGAAAAATAGGAAAAAATACTATGTTACATAGGAATTTTTCCTATAATACATAGGAAAAGTTCCTAGGTTAACATAGTAAAAGTTACTGTGTCAACATAAGAAAGATTCCTACGTCAGCATAGGAATTATTCCTATGTTAACATAGGAATCGTTCCTATGTTAACATTGGAATTGTTACTATGTTAAAATAGGAATAATTCCTGCGGAAACATAGGAAATTTTACTATGTTAACACAGGAAAAATTCGTATGTTGCAAAATTATGAAGGGATGAGATTTTTTTTTCTTTTCAATAATTCTAATATTCAAAAATTCAAATTCAGACAAAGTTGGTATGACTAAGACGTTCAACAATCGCAACGCGTTTAGTTTAATGAAGCCTTCAGAAGAAGGACCTAAATTTTTTTGTAGTATACCAATTATTAAAAAATAAATTGTTTATGTATTACAATAATGTGTAGTGATTTAATTAGTTAAATTTAATGAGTGTTGATTTGACTTGCGCTAATCATTTATAAGTCAATATTCATTTTAATCTAGTAAATTAGGTTTTTTTATCAACTATTAATTTCATGTCGCTAACTTTCAGGTTCAAAGTTAAGTTTATCTTAAAAAAATTATATTTCTACAAGTCACATTGCTTTTACGGAGTAAACGTACAGTTATAAATCCCATGATTTTTTGTAGTAAGCAAGCTAATATATATGTAAGGAAATAAGTAAATTATCTGTTTTAAAATTTTATATACATAGGAATTATTTCTATGTTAACCTAGTAAATTCCCCTATGTTAGCATAGTCAAAATTCGTATGTAAACATAGGAAATATTACTATGCAACATAGAAAAATTACCTTTTTTTTCTCCGTGTACATTCCTCGAACGAAATTTAGAAAATTTTTAACCCTCATCAAAGCAGTAAAATTCATTATATAAAATATAAAATGTTATTACAAAGAATTATTACTATTACTACTTTTTTTTTTTTTTTCATACTTTCCCTTTGCTGAAATATACTCAAAATTCTCCAATTTTTATCTGTGTAAAATTTTCCATCGGCATTTGTTCAATGATGACTGATGTTAATACTTGATGAAAGCATTCATCGGCCTCATTCTTATCGTGTAGGTCGTAATGAATCACGAGTGAACAGTTTAGATTCGATGCTTAGGGTACAATTTATTTATCTATTTATTTATTTATTTATTTTTCCATTTATTTATTAAAAATTGTTCATTTGAGTACATAAACATTTCACATGGCCACGGATAATCGTA
Organism: Microplitis deprimator; assembly: GCA_964016945.1. Taxonomy (NCBI): domain Eukaryota; kingdom Metazoa; phylum Arthropoda; class Insecta; order Hymenoptera; family Braconidae; genus Microplitis; species Microplitis deprimator. The sequence goes on along the minus strand of OZ024708.1, from coordinate 8,513,689 downwards.
AAACAAATTAAAAGTGTTCCATAATTACAGACAAAATATCTGTTAACATTAATATACTAATTATAATTCGTATATATATATATATATAAGATTTACAATAATTATAATTTTCCTTGAAAGAATGATCAAAAATTATTTATCAAATCATAATATCGTATTGTGAAATTGCTTGCAAAAATCGCAAATCATAATGCTATGTAAGATTCAATAAAAGTACTGTATTTTTCCAAACTAGACTGATCTAGATTGTTTGTAAAATTACATTACTTTGTTTTCATATTACTAAAATTATTAAATAAAATTTGTATTGTAAAATCAAAATACTTACAATGTAAAAATAATAAGCTAAGTCTCGAAAAATATTTAGTGATATTACTATAATTATTTTGTACTATTCTAAATCAAATACCGTAATGTTATATGTCTAAAACAAGTACCGTAAAGTGTTGTATAATTACTGTACCCAATTTGAATTATAGTCCTGCTTGATAAAAAAAAAAAAAACGAAAAATTCTCATAGCTGAATTTACAAGGCCTTGACTATAGCACTTAATCATAAAACTGATATGAGAATTTATGAGAATCTAATAGATTCTACGACATTTTCTATAAACAGGGAGCTCAATGTTTTGCCTATTAGCTTTCAACTCATTTCTTGTAAAATTACAACCGAAATTTTTAACATTGTCAGACTTTCGTGTGTAAAGTCCCGGGTTCGAATCCAACTAAAGCCTGTGTGGTTATTGATAAAAATTTCTAGTTCAATTATAAATAACATTATTTGCATATCTGATGATCACTGATCAGTTAACATTATTAAAAAAAAAAGTCCACCTACTAATTTTTTCTAAAATTCCTCTAGCTTTCAAATGCATATCTACAATTATAATACAAAAGAAAATCCACATGATGTTATATATAGCGATGCTCGCTTACATGATTTCCAGATTATTATGAATCCTTTTCAGATGTTACCTCCGTCGCTCTCCTTTCTGAGTTTTACGTTTTTCTTTCTTTTCATCTTTTAGCTGTTTTTGTTTTTCTCTGTAAGTAAGATATATAGTAATTTCAGCAGAATCGCAAGAAGAATGGTAGTACCTTACGCTAATAACACATTCAAACACATATATGTGTGGGTCTGCGCGAGACAACCTCAAAAATAGTTATGTCGCTTTGACTTGACAGAAAATTCAAGAAATCTAATATAATTAGGAAAATTAGGATAATTATTACTTTGCAAATTTTTCTTCGCCGATATCTTTTGAACTAATTAACCAATTTTGATGTTTAATGCAACGCTCAGCGCAGTTTTTCGACCTCTAACATTTTTTAATGATTAGCTTAAAAAAAAAAAAAATTTCTAACAAAACGTAAGGGATCTAGGGAAAAAAAGATATCGGGTTGATAAAAAGTTTATTTCTGACATACAACTAATGTGGAAAAGTATTATAGCATCTTACCGATCTTCTTTGTCTTTATCTTTCTTTTTTTGGCTGTCTAATTTGGCTTTTTCTCTTTTGTCTTTTTCTTGTTGAGCAATATTAGCTGCGTTCATATTTTTTTCTAGGCCATCATCACTTATAACAACATTTTCTTGGTCTTCGTCATCACTTTTCTCATCAACAGACATTTGACTGTATTGCGCCAAAACAGCTTCACGTATTCGTCGTTCCTCATCAGTATAAATTCTCTGAGTAGTTGTTGCTATACTTTGTGATTCTAACATTCGAGCTAATCTTACGTCAACATCTTCTACAGGAGTGACTGTTTTAACCATGTCTTGTGTTGGAAGCCATTTTATCCATGCGGCAAAAATTTCAGCAACATGAGTATCGATATTTTCCTGCTATAAAAAAACTGTTTTTTAAAACTGTTCCTAAGCAAATAAGTGCATACAATAAAACAGTAGTGTACAATTTCAATTTCAACGACATGCAATGTAGAATTATCCTTCTGAAAAAAATAATTTACTGCAATCTGAAATTATAAATCCCAAATAGTCTTTAACTTATAATTATTTTTACTTCTTACCGTTATACCAGATAATATACTTTGAAGAGCTTCAGTTTTTTCATCTTCTGTTTCATCACCTTCCAAAATTCCTTTAATATAAGCTCCAAAAACTCCTTCATCGGTATTTAGTGCTTGCAATTTTTTGGATAACCAACTATCAAAAGTATTTATTGCAACATCCATTGTAATTGTAATGATTCGACTCTAAACTATCTATGTAAAATTAAGAAATACAATTTTGGATATAATTCTACCCTAATGGATTAAAAAAATCTCGATATAAATCCTCCCTGATTAAACAACTGAATTCGATCGAATTAAACAGAATTGAATTTTTAATTCTATATAATTCAGATAAATTCTGTTAATTCAGTACTTAACTTGAAAATGAATTCCGGTTAATTCGGCAGGAAAACCAGAACTTATCCAAATTGTAACGAATTTAAATAATTCTATTCTGTTTAATTCGAAAATAATCTTCGAATTTCTGGTTCTGACTCCGAATTAAACCGAATTGAAACCAATGCAAAAATTAAAATCGGTTTTACTCTGTTTAATTCGAAAATAATTCTTGAATTCTTTTAAATTCTGTCTTACAGAACTTAATAGAATATAACAGAATTGAGCAGAATTAAAATTTTTAATTTGTTCGAATTCAGTTGTTTAATCAGAGCTAATTAAATAGTTTAAATGTGCGACAAAAAAAAACTGATTCAAAACTGTCATGATACGAAACTTGAATTCAACTATTCTTAAACTAATTATAAATTATTTTTAAAAACAAAATAAACCACAAATAAAACCTTAATTAAACTCAACCGTAAATAAACTAATATTAAATGAAAATATTTGTCATTTACAAACATGAATACAGTGAATAAACCAGTTTAAAATTCTACTTAAACCAAATTAGAATTTAAATAATTATAAATAAGTTTTGAAAATTGAATTAACGCTAATTAAACTTTGCTTGAGGCAAAACCAAAATCAAAATGATTTTAAACGTGTTAGCTCATCTACTAGTGAATGCTTTTAATATTCTTCAGTTGACAAAAAGTTTTAATTAGGTTTACTTACAGTTTGCAAATAAAAAATTGACGGGTTTAATTACGATCCTGAAGTTAGCAGACAATTAAAAATTTTTTGATTTTTTTTGAACAATTAAATTTGAAGAAAAAAAAAAATAATAATAATAATATGCACATGTAGAAAATTTAAAATACTACAAGTGCAATTTTTTGAAATATTTTTTTTTATAATTTATCGTTTTTTAAAAAATCCAAAAGTTATTAGAAGTCGGCTAATTTCAGTACCATGTTTAATTATCCAGAAGTTAACAGACAATCGAAAATTATCGGATTTTTTTTTTTTCACAAGGGAATTAAACAAAAAAATAAAAATAAAAATATACACATGTAGAAAATTCAATAAACTACAGGTGCAACTTTGTCAAATATTTTTTTTTGTATGATTTATTGTTTAAAAAAAAATCCAAAAATTATCAGATGTCGCTCAATTTCAGTATCATGTTTAATTATGGTTTTTCTCAAATTTTTTTTCCGCACAATTAAGTTTCTATTTTTAGTTAAAAATAGGTTTTTAAACTCAAGATAAACTCTGTTAAAACCTAGTATATATATAAAACAAAACCGAAATTAAACACCTCTTCAATCACTGGTTGAACCAGTCAACTAGAATAACCAAAGTACACTTAAAAGTATTTATCAGAGAACAATGTCACATAATAATTATATGATATTATTACAATTAAAAAATATTTTTACTTCAAAAGAGGATATATGATTTTACATAAAAATCATGTTTGAGTTAATTGAAAGTCTAGTAGGTAAACATGGTCAATATTTTTATCAGTAACGCGCTATAGCGATATATCATTGACGTTTGTATTATCGCTAGTCAATTACAGGTGTCACTACTTCTTGATGAGGCTGTTTTTTATGGTGTCTATCATAGAATTATTTTAAATTATAATGACACATTTTTCTTGTTAAAAATTTATCTTCAAATATTTTGAGTTCAAAACCTACATCGTCACTAAAGTATACGACGAAAAAATAAAATCGCTTACAACTAGAATAGATTATTTGTTATAAAGTACTCAATAAATTATCGCTTAAAAAAAAAAGTAATCAACAATCACCAGCAAAAGATTTTCTAGTGATGACAATAAAAAAATTTTGAAAATATTAACATAGAGGGATTGGATAGAAAAAATAATAGGCTGATATTTATTTTTTTTATAAATAAGCAAACAACCAAAAAACAATTTCAATTAAACAACATTGACCGGCAAACGACCGGAAAACGATTACATTTATATTAAATTGGATCAGTTAATAATGAGAGGCTAAAAGAGTAGAGATCTTAAAGTCTCTCAAAGCCAGATTCAAGCGTCAACGAAAGTGTCAAATACACCTTCAATGACAACTATAAATTGTCATCAATTTGAAAATTTAACATGATCGAAATCTGCCGTCAGCATTTGATGGCAAAATGAAAGCAAACTTTTACTGAGCAGCCCTGACTATAAGCTCAGTTAGTCAGAGTACTTCAGATTGCTTCAAATTGATATTGATATAAAGATTGTAGTAAAATAAAAAAAAGTAAAGAAAAAAACAGCCGGTGTTTGCTACGATTTATATATTTATATTATGAATTAACGATTGTTAAAAAGTAACAATATTAATAATGAGTCTTGAATTTATGAATAGTATTCATTATAAGAGAGCTAAGTTAATAAACTCACTGGGATGCTGTTTACTTTGTTCTTTGAGGTTAAGCGGTATTTCAAAAAATGAGAATTTCCTAAATCTCATAACCAATACTGATACGGTAAAATGCATTTTTTGTTTTATCCACTTACATAAAGTAAAGGGCCCATTTATTGACCTTTTATCAGATGAAGTTGATGTTTTAATAAAATATAAATTAAAAATTAGACATGAAATGCTAAGAAATCGATTGATTTAGTAGTTAATAATTACTAGAATCAAGTTAATAATTTTTTATAAAGCAGATCTTAGATCAGTGTCTTCAGGACAATTATTAATTCATTTAAACAGAGTACACTGAACATTATTAAGATGTCAAAAAGTCTCCTTCAAAAACATTTATAATTTTCGCTCTGTTTGGGCCCAGTTATTATAATAGGCAACTCTACTGTCATACACCGAGCAATTTTATTTATTATATAATTATATATAATATAATCAAAACTATTGCCTCGTGTCAAACTAGTTGTTGAAAAGTCTAATAAGATCAATAAATAATTAATGTGCAAACTTGCTCTGTTCAATCGAATATTAATTACACCGGCCCACAAAATAAAAAAAGTGGTCTGTACTTTTGACCGGACCTACCTATCTTGATGTATTTCGACGCGCTGAATCCGAATCTGGTCAGCTTTGCCCGCACACCCTCAAAATTTTAAGTAAATTGCAAAAAACCATAAAAATCGCCAAAAATTAGCAGTTTTGGTAAGAAAAAAATTTATAAAACTATAGACCAAGTATGATTTTTATGTATTTTGGTCCGCTGAATCCAAATCTGAAGTATATGCAATCATAAGCCATCTTAAATCAAAGTAAATTGCAAAAAAACCCCTGAAAATTGCGAAAACTAACAAAAAATTGAGGACTAACGGACCAAATAAACTTTAAATTTATATTTATTTACAAGTTGTTAAAATTTAAAATTAATAAAGAATTACAAGATAATTATCGATTCTAAATATAAGTATAATTTAAAAAACCATAACGGTCTTACCGGAAAAAATGCCACTTCCGTAACGGTTAAATTTTTGTGTTCGTTTTTGTCTCAATTTTAAAATATATTATTTTAATATGTTTGCTGCAGATAAAAAACATTTTTGAAAACTCAGAATCTGACGAAACGCCGGAAACGCCCAAAATATGTATTATCTGCTTAGGAATACTCCAGAGTAAAGTTCAAAATGAATCATTAAAACAGGTACGAAATTTTTGTTTTTACTTTTTTAGTTATATTTAAATAACTTGATTCAGTTTTGATTGATAACCTACCTTGAAATTATTAGATTAATCTTTATTTTAGATTTCTGAAGTAATACGATTGAATGGATATGATTCGCAAACGTTTACATGTGGACTTAATCTACCCATATCCATAGTAATAAGAGAAAAATCACTTTTAATGTACTTGGCACAAAAATCCAGATCATCAAATAGTCCACTGGATGATACAGATGCAAAAAACTACAGTGTTAAGGAAATATGGAAAATGCAAATGCTACCAAAAATTGAAACTATGACTTCAAAGCAGCTAACGACTTGTTCACTCGTATCTTCTCCTTTCACTGTTAATATTTCGTATACTTATTTAAATGATGAAATTGATTGTGAAAAATTGTAAGTAAAGAAAAATCAAATATGTTTATTTTTCTTGATTACTTACCTGATACATTCGCCGTATCTTCGTGCAGTCAACGTCAGTGCCTCAAGCTCAGGAAAACTGTTATCTGTTTAGGATTAATATGTTCAATAATAATATTTTACTGAGCACACTTTTTTATAAGTGTATGTTAACAGTTGATTATGTAATTATTGAACGTAGGTTTCTTTTATTGTCACTAAGTTCAGTATTTATTTCAGAATAAAAAAATACGATGTTAATTCGTTTAAAATGAAAAATAGAAAACTGAAAGACGGTGGTTTTAGTAAAAATACCGTTGAAAAAATTTTGAGCAATATTACAGAAGAAATATTCATGGATTGTTATTCTGTTCCACCTTCAAAACCGTCGGTTCACGCGGTGATTGACCAAATAAATTGCACTCGTGAAAGTCTTTTCATTGGAGGTTTGTATTTAATCTTTTTTTAGTTGATATTCTAGATAAATAGACTTTTAATTTTAGGACGATATATTAAATTGTCTCGGAAACTTAGTCAAACTCCATGGTTCGTAAATGGTGAAAAAAAAATGGAAACATCTGTACAAGATTTACTTTGTGATCTTATAGTAAAGTACACCAAAGCTGAATGTACGTTATTATCAATAAAAACTTGATGTTTTAAAAATTTATAAAATTACTTTTTATGTTTTAGCTTGTAAATTTCTTTCATCTGGTCGGGAAGATATTGATGTGCGGACCATAAATACAGGAAGGCCGTTTGCAGTTGAACTGATAAATCCGAAAATTACAAAGTTATCATCTGAAAAGTTTATAGATTTAGTTGAAAAGATAAATAACTCATCAAAACTTGCAAAAATCACATCTAATATGAGAATATTATCGCCGTAAGTTTTATCATCTATTAATTTACTGACATTATTACAAAATATTATGCTGCGAAAACAAGTAATATTTATAAACAAGACATTTTAGAGATAGATATACAGCTCTACAAAAGTATTTTCAAGAATTACTCCTAGATATTTTACCGAATTCACAAATTCAATTACAGCATCATTAACAATAATATTGTTACACAGCATACATTCATTACTATTGACATTATACAAGCTACCAAAAATTACAGCCTTTGTTTTCGCATCATTTAGTTTAAGATCATTTTCATCACACCAACCAAGTTTCCCCAAAGATACATAGTAGAAAGCATAAATAAACCTAAATAATTTTCAGTAGATTGCAGTCTTTTCATTTTTGTTTTAGATTGGACTTGAAAAGACTCAAAGAAGGTGAAAATATAAAAAAAAAGTTTTATCGGTCATTATGTATTATCAAAAATTCTTTGGAAAATCCATTGAAATTCGACGATATTAATTCAATAAAAAATTTAAAAATAACTCAAAAAACACCAATTCGAGTCCTACATCGACGACCATTGGCATCACGTAATCGGATTGTTCATCAAATGCGGGCCCGCTATTTATCACCAACGGAAATAAATGAAATTCAAAAAAGACTTCCGAATTTGGATTCACATAATTTGAATATGAGACAATTGTTTATCGTTGATGTAAAAACACAAGCAGGAACTTACATCAAAGAGTTTGTACATGGGGATTTTGGAAGAACGAAACCCAATCTCTGTGATCTTCTCGGTGTTGAAATCGATATCGTCGCTCTCGACGTTACTGGTATCAATATCGATTGGCCTTAAACTACGATTCATTATTGGATTATATATATATTTTTTTTTATAATTATTTGTTACATCTTATTAACTGGATTAAGAAAATATTTTTATCAGAATAATAAATTCACTGTAGCAAAAAAAATAAAAAAAGAATATGAAAGCAGATCGATTTAATTAAAGCTTCAAGTCCCTCTTAAAATATTTAAAATAAACACATCACGACAGTTATATTCACTAGTTATTTTCGTTCATTTGCAACAACTTTGGAATTGATTCTCCAATTTATCTAAAAAAAAAAATAAAAAATAAACATACTAATGGCGAGTTCAGCAGAGTCTATTCTGCAATAATACGAGCTCCGGTTTAAAATATCGCGCGATTTGTATAGAGCAAAAGTTTCCATCAATTTGATAGCAAGTTGCTGTCAATTATAAGATATTCTAAAATTTTGCTGCAATTTGAGATTTGAGCACAACTCGTTGACAACAAAAGTGTTGTCTGAAGGTAGCTGAAGAAAAAAAGTTGCTTTCAATTTTGACAGAAAGTTGGCGTCGAATAGATGAATAAAAATAATCAAAGCCTATGTTACAGATGGCGTCGTTGTCAACGGGTATGATCCTCATGTTCTCTGCCATTCGGAGCTGTGTCGATAAATTATAGGTATATGTACGTATGTACATATAGTTGTCGTCGATGGTTCATACGTAGTTAATTAATTGTAGAGTAATTTTTTCAAAAGATACGCACCTATCATTTGGTTAGATAGTATTTTTTTAATATAAAAAAAAATGAACGCAATATCTAAATCCGCGAATGTGAATTTTTTTCTAAAAGCAACAACTGCTGCTGTTTCAAATGGATCAGCACCTATTGTCACAATAAACAAGGGCAAAAAGGAAAAAGTAGCTACGGTTCTCCCCGTTATTCCAAGAACCTCTTATAGTTTTTCTCAAAATGGTTATATTCGGCCCATCCGATTGAGTTCTGGACCGACAGGTTAGTTACAAAAGTCACAATTAAATTTATAGTACTTAAACTTTTTTTTTTTAACTAATAAATCCCAGAAATCAGAGATTATGTAATACATTATGATGCGGATTCCCAAATTAGCGAACGGTTATTCAACAAAAATATTTATCATAATTGATGTTTGATTAATTTTAATATTTACAGTGGGAACTCAAATTTCACAGCAACGTTTGTCTCATACAGACATTAGAGTACCAAACTTCGATAATTATCGAAAAGACTTTTTAAAAGATCCTACTATTAAATCAAACGATTATAATGCGCAAAAAGGAAATTTTGCGTACTTTGTGGCAGCAGGTAATTATTCATAAATTTTTTATAATAATTATGTATTTTATCAACAATTGGTTAATATTAATTTTTTTTTTTTTATTATTTACACAAGGCACTACTCTAGCTACCGCCTATGGAGCAAAAGGTATAGTTACTGGTCTTGTCAGTTCAATGGCAGCTTCTGCGGATGTTTTGGCTGTTTCTTCCATCGAAGTAAAACTAAATAACATTCCAGAAGGACAAAGCATGGTTTTCAAATGGAGAGGAAAACCTTTGTTTATCCGTCATCGGTAAAATATATGAATATATATTAGACTGTCCAAAAGATCGAAAACTTTTTTTTTCGACTCATATGAAACGTTATTTTTAATCAATTCAAATCAGAGTCTATTTCGGCTGCTGAATGGAATCTTTAGAAGTAGATTTGAGTAGTAGATCTTAATTAAATTTTCGAGAATTAAAGGGTAACGGTAACCGATTTTCAATTCAATTTAATTCACGGATAAATACTGGAAACCTAAAATAGAGAGTCTTTAGCGTTTTTTTAAATTTTAACAAAGATCTGGAAATTTCGTATTTTCAAAAATTCTAATTCGTCTCCGAGAAAAATTGTTTTAAAATTCTCATTTACTCTACGAGTGCAACAAAGACAGTCCCGTTTATTTTTCTGAGTGTGAAAAAGAGGTCCGATAGCGGATCCCCTTAACGTAGGTCTAATTTTTAATAATTTAGACTTACGTTACAGTCAACGTCCCCTAAAGTTGTCATTATACGTTCTCTAAATTTACTCGTATTTTCTTTCACTGGAATTTTTAAAAGATTAATCAAAATACAAGATTCTAGCACCCTGGCACGCTACGTAAAAATATCTATAATGACTTGAAGTGCATCGTAATTCGCATAGGGAAATAGTTATTCCAGTAAGCATGTAGAGTAGGGATAAGAGAAAAAAGCAACTTTAGAAAGTGTTCGTGGACAGAGAGATTTTTTAAAACAAAGTATTTTATGATGCGTATGACTTAATATTGAATTGAAACTTTTTACAGGGGAGCTAAAGAAATAGAAAAAGAAGAATCAGTTGACCTTTCAACCTTACGAGATCCTCAGCATGATCGTGAACGAGTTAAACGGTCTGAATGGTTAATAGTGTTAGGTGTCTGTACACATCTTGGATGTGTACCAATCGCGAATGCTGGTGACTTTGGTGGCTACTACTGTCCGTGTCATGGTTCCCATTATGATGCTAGTGGAAGAATAAGAAAAGGACCTGCGCCATTAAATTTAGAAGTACCAGCTTACGAATTTCAAGACGATTTAGTCATTGTTGGTTAACTTGATATAGATTAACTTAGTAAAGTAATTTTTACGTATAATATGTTAGCGATGCATTTCAATATGCGTCAGCATTGTAAGTTATATTATTTATAATTTTAATAATACAATGTTTCAACTTATGACGGAAATGAGAGATTACTACTAACTTTCTCTTAAAGTGTATTATCTTAAATTGTACAATCTCTAGAATAAATAAATATTCAATCCCATTATCAAGTTAAAAATTTTTTTCATTACTGAAAAATGGATTTTAATTTATGATTGCATCATCTTTCACAATAGCTAACCGCCTAACTTTATTATTATTTCTTTATTTATCCATACTTATTGACTCAACTACACACATGTACCTTCGGTATTGTTTGGTTGATGTTTTTTTTTCGTGTCGTTTGATTATTGAATGAATTTACATTTATGTCATGCTATATCAATAAAAATAATAATACTAATAATTATATATTTTATTCATATTAGAATATTCATTATTATTATTTAAATTTTATCTTTTTTTTTTATTTTATTATTTTAAAATCAATAATTTGTTCATCTGAAATCAATATAAATTACTGTACACTTCATATTGTATATTGTCTTATGGTTATTAGATGAAACCTGTCCTATAACCAAATAAACTTACATTAAATTACATTATTATTATTATTATTATTATTATTATTATTATTATTATTATTACTATAGATTTGAAGAAACAATCGTCTGCAGTTGCTTGATCGATTTTAAAATTAAAAATATTTTTAAGTGTGTAAAAATGAATGGTTAGATCGTAGAAAATTTTAACATTAATTTGTGTTACTTTCAGTATACATGTGTGTAAATTTTTCTACACAACCGACATAAGTATATGTTAAAATAGCATATAAATTAGTGCAAACCGTTCGTTCGTTTTTCACACAATTAGTGTATAAATTTCGAGGAATCCTTGTCATCCACCCTCGAATCGTTCAGTATAGTAAGTTGCTAAAAACATTTATACAGCGGGAATATTATACACCAACTAAAATTATTTGAAGATACTATTTAAATATTTCATAATATCATGTATTAATATATACATTTAATAAATATTCATAACATCTTAAACATAATGTATAAAATTTATTTTTATTTGTCAGCGAAACAATAAAAGTTTTTAAGTACGTTAATCATGATATGAATTTTTTTTCATGATTTTCATTAAGTAAAATGATGATCAGTTTTTCTCTCATAATAAGCACTATGCATGACAATCATTTCTTAGAATACATTTAACTTAGCAATAATACTAATAATAATATTTTATCACTGAATGAGGTATAATTTCATTTTTACAATAATTATTACACTTTCGTCAGCAATGAAATTTTCCTTTCATCTTCGTACCTTTCAGATCTGCATTTTTTAATTTAGGCTCGAAACAAGGCTGTGAATGAACAAGATAAAATTAATTAATTGTAATTAAGTTTTGAGAAAAAATTAAAAATAGGTATAAATGCTGATTCAGCCCGCCATGAATCTACTGACTATTGACTAATGAGAAGTTGAGCTAAAGAATATCGCCGTTGGTCGAGGTGATTTCTGACTAAACCAATCTGGCATTTAAAATTTTTTTATAATATGTATTGTCGTTAATTTAAAAACAAAAACTTATCGTTATACTCTTGACACAATAAATATTAACTTAAGTTGATGCAATGATACTTACAGTTTCACAAATATTCATGTTGCAACAATCCTCAATCATTATTTCACATTGATCACTCGATAACTGAGGTCTTGATGTTAATGGAGTAATACCCTTTCTACTCATGACAAATCGTTTCTTAATAAGTGGCCGACAACGGAATTTGTTAAGAAAATAACTTAGTATTACAATTAAAATTAGAAGTATTCCAATAATTACAATTAACACAACTGTTAATATTCTTGTCCAAGAATCATCAATAAACCTATCATTAAGATCGCCAGTAGAATTTATTTCGGAACAGCTATTAATTTAATAAAAGATAGAATTATATAAAAATCAATCTTGATTTAATTTAAATTATTGTTACTAGTATGTACGAAAAAAAATATTGTGAATATAAAGTCTATTCTAGACTTACCGACATAAACCATCATTCATTTCTTCGTACGCAGAATATAATGGACTGGCACATATAATTCTACATAGTTGCGTTACGTTGTGTAATTCTTCACATCTAATACCTCGGGAATATTTACATAAACATACTGGTTCATTATTTTCAATACGACATTCTCCTTCATTTAAGCAATAATTTAAACATATTTCTTGTTCACATCTTAATCCTCGATGGGTTGAATGACATTTGCAATTTGGTTTTCCATCATGAAGTATCTTGCATTCACCATAAACACAAAATCCATCACAAACTGATTTTTCGCAAAATAGCCCACGGTACCTGAAACATGAAGAATATAACATATACATTCCATTCTGGATAAAATTAATAAATGTCTACTTTCGTTAGTTGGAAAAATAAATTTATATTTGAGCTTAAAACAGTTCAAGGAAATGATAAACTGAATTGGTATAACATCCTTTGCTTAGATTCAAAACATCGATAATACAATACAAAATTGCTAAAACTTGTTGATTCTGCAAGTCTGAATATCAAGTAATTTCGAACTGTTTGAGTTTTTAAAAATACTGAATTTTTTAATTCACTAACCTCGAGATTATTTTTAATTTCCCGCTATGAAATTTGAAAATTTAAAAAAAAAAGGCAAGTTATTGGTTTCGGTCCAATTTTTGAAACAGGGTTTTCATCAGATGTCGACGTTTTGAGGTCCTCGGAAGCTATTCTGACCATTTCCGGGTGGACGACTATGTGTATGTAAGTAAACTTTTTTTGTCCGATATCTTTGGAACTAATCAACCGATCTGAATGCTCTCAGTGGCAATCGAAAGGGCTCACCAAGACTTAAAATTGATTAGATTTTGGAGTCAATCGGTCATGTAGTTTACAAGTTATACGACAAATAAACATAAAATTTTTTTTTTTGCGTATAACTCATAAACCACTTGCTAGATTCCCTTCAAAATGAAATCAGTTCTAAATGTTGGTGAGCTTTTTCGATTGCCACCAAGAACGCTTGAATCGGTTGATTTGTTCCAAAGATATCGTCGGACAAAAATTATTTATTTTTTTTTTTCATTGAAATGTGTATTTTACCGGTCTAACAGTTTTTTGAGCTTGAAGAGCACAAAAATTTATAAGTAACAAGTGATAATGTTTTCAAGCTCCCTGAGCTCGAAAACACTGAGCAGTTTTGGGGCTAGCCCGCAGGGTCTGGCGGTTTTTAGATTTTTTTTTTAATATCAGAATAAAATGAAAAATACGAAAACCGATTGCTGTCCTGAAGATGTACATTCATACCGTCATGAATTCTCTCAAACCTACTTAAAAATTTTGAGAAAAAATTCATTTAACTTAATGATGCCAACATCGGATAAGAGTCCAAATTTAGCGTTGGTATTTTTATGTAAGATTTTCCATACTGTGTTAATTTCTTTGAATGAGCTTCGAGACAGCAAAAAGTTTTAGGTTCACGGATAAAGTAACATATACGCCAAAGACGAAAAATTTGAATAGTATTATTACCCAACGTTGCATTGACAAGTATTGCTTAGATTATTTAAGTATCCACCATTCAAACATATTTGTGAACTTTTATTTATTGGTTGATTAAGCTCTTCATTGCTCTCGAACGATATACTATATTTTTCGTTGTTATCATTTGATAAAGAATAATTAGAAAATGTTCCACTTTGTAAAGTAATACATTCAATTTCAGCAATATTATCGTATGTAATTATTGATGTAGGATAATCATATTTATTGTTATCACGAAATGGTTTCCATATTTTAGGAACTTTTACTGATTGTGTATTTTTTTCTATACTCCAAATAGCTTTATAAACCCAATCAGACCAGTAAATCCTAGAGTAATCAATAGCAATATTGAAAGGCTGATGATGTTTTCCACGTATCAATAGCTCACGTCTGGTACCATCCAAATTGCTGCGTTCAATTTTAAAATTAATTCCTTCTTCATCATCAATCCAATATAATTGTTGAGATAAATGATCAACAGTTACTGCGACTGGTTGATATAAATCTTTGTTGATTATTATAGAATAATTTGTCCCATCGAGATTCGCACTTGATATACTTGGATATGATTCATTGCTATTTGCCCAATATAATCGTTGATGACATATATCTAAAGACAACCCATGAGGGTTTTCATTTTTTAATCGTAATATAATCTTTGGCGAATCAGAACCGTTAAATGAATTAATATTCATTTTATAAATTACTTGTTTTCTACTGTCTGTCCAAAATAGGCTCTGTGATGATTGATCATAGGCCATATCCATAACTGTCGAAGTATTACTTTTACCTAAGTAAGAAAATTTATAATTATATGTATAAATTATCATTTTGCATTCAAGTATTAAGTATTAAAATATCACAAAAGATTAGAAAATTTCTTACCGTTAAATAAAATATTCATTTCAGGATCATTAGATTGCAGATTTTTTGAAAATATTGTTACTGTTTGATTACTTGAGTCACCAAGAAATAACGTGTGAGATATTTGATCGAAAGCTATAGCAGAAAATACCATCGAGTCTCGATTTTTTATGCGTCTCAATAAAGTGCCATTGTCAGAGAAAAAGTGAACTTCTGGACCGATTGTTACAGCAACATCTGATATAATTTTTAAAAACGAAATTTTATTAATTCTCATTCATACACGGAGAAAAATGTTGTCTCGAAAACTACCAATTTTTATTATGCTGTCGACCAAACTTGAAACAGGAAGTGAAGCATGCAAAAAATTATTATGCTCATACGAAAAATTATTATGCCGCATCAAAATTATAATAATCTATGAAAGTAATTTTTATTAAAGCTTATCGATAAGTTTCTTGCGCGTAGTAAGTATTTTTATACAGCATAATAATTTTGCGTATGAGCATAATAATTTTTTAGATGCTTCACTTCCTGTTTCAAGTTCGGTCGACAGCGTAATAAAAATTAGTAGGTTTCGAGCTAAAATTTTTCTCCGTGTAATTTCTGATCGAATTCAATTTGAGTCATTTATTATACAAATATTTTTTTAAGAGGGAAAAAAAAATCATTTTCACAGCTATGTGCATCAATATTAAAAAAAAAATTCCAGTGAAGTATATAAAAACGCATATCAAAGTTTCTATGATAAACTCTAATAACTTTTCCTTATTTAAATATTTTCCATATTCAATGATTTATTATCAATACCTTCTTCAATTTTCAAAGACGATTAAAAATCTTTCAAGTTCCAAAAAAATAAAAAAATAAATATAAATAAAAAAAAACTGATCAATTAGGATTTTTGAAAATAAATCAGTAAATTTTGAGAGGTATTCAGAAATCTATCTTCCGGCTGTCAGACGAAAATATTATATAAATATGATTTTTCTGAATAATTTTTGTAATAACATGTCCCTCGGAAAATTTGCTGGTTCATTATATCAATTATACAATTCATAGTAATATATACCAGCAGCAACTACTTTTACACTAGCTCATTGGGAATGTCAAATAATTTAAAGATTTTAATTCGGATTTGTTGTAATGTATGTATAGTTTTTAAAAAATTTCAAAGTTAAAATTAACATTATCTTTAAAAAATTTATAAATTCCAATTTGGCTTTGAGGAATTCTCCTAATAAATCTTTAAATTATTTTTCAAAAGCAGTATCAGTATTTAACGAAATGACTGGTGCTATTTATCAAATTGGTAACAATTACATAATAAGAAAATTATAAATACTTGCACATATGAAATTTAAATTAAGAGTATCAAAAAGCAACTTGATTTTTTTTTTAATTTTTTTTTAATTTTTCCATTTAACGTAACTGGAAATATTGAATTACACGATAAAAAGTGTATTTGTTAAAAGTGGCGTACGTGACGAATTGTATAACGTACATGGTAGTCACGACAGTGATAGCTTATTCTAAATAACTGATTTGTCATTGAAAAACTTACCCCATGACTTTGACAGGATTAAATCGATTGATAATAAAAAAATAGCTGAAAATACAAAAGCTTTTGATTCATGAAACAACATGATTTATTCGTTTTCATTTATAAATTTGTAATTAAATTAACCTATAACAACAACACCACATGTTTCTCCTCCGACGCATAAACGCAGACTGACGTAAACCGACCATCAAACCAATGTTATTTAAACTTGAACTAAGCACGTGATAGATAAGACGATAAGAGGAAAGGTAAAATATGTAAAATAATAAGTGGAAATGAAATTCAATATGTTTCATATTCAATACAAATTCTTCACTTAAAAAACTTTTTATCTTATTTACATCAGCAATTGTTTTCTCTGTCATGAATATTCAAAAATTTAATTATTAAACATATCATCAACTAACTTGAAAAACAGAGTATAATTAAACAAAAAGATTTTTAGAAAAGAAAAAAAAAGTCCATTAGGTATCCAAAGTAGAAGTAAATTTATCATTATTAAAATTCAAATAATTATCTTATAACACAAATTGAAAAAATAAAAATATACCATTTTTAAAACTCAATCAATTTAAAAAATTTTTAAACTTCGTTAAGATAATTATGCCTAAAGAATGAGTATATAATAGTATTTTACATAATAATTTGAGGTCGCAATTTAATTTTAAAAATATTAAGAATGAAACGGTTAAAAAATCAATCATGAGAATTAGTTCTAACTCTACTGGTCCACATGGTTTTCGATAAAGAGCTATAAAATTTGTTACCGGACTTTTTACAAATTTTCACGTTTCTATTTAATTTATCTTTGTCAACTTGTAATTTTTTGAACTAGAAAGTTCGAATTGAAATACACTTGACGGTGGATCTTATTCTTATGATTATCTTTATTATTATAATTATTATTGTTTGATATAATCAATTATTGTAATTATATATGTAAAACTAATGTAAATATTTTATTTTTTGAACGGCCACAGGAGATCAAGATCTCATGGTCGAATAAAATTTATTATCTATATAAAATTTCATACTCATTTGTTGAAAATTTTCAAAAATATAATAATGTGATTTTTATCATAACGCCAATATCGATAATGTAACTTTGAACGTATATTAAAATTAAAAAAATTAATAAAATGTAGGTTATTTCATCAGCTTTCATGTTCTTTATACCTAATAATGTTTCCTTTAAAAAGTTATTTAAAAAAATAGCGGTAGTAGAAGCCGCGTTCATCGTTAATTTTATAATAATTTCAAATCGCCACCATTTTTAAACTAGTTGGTTGCCTAGGCTTCGAACTCTTCGAACTTGACGAAATTGACAGAGATAAAATTATCCAGAATCCAGAACATCCAGGATAAATGTGCTAAGTTTCATGAAGATCCGTTTAGAATTTCTGGCGCTATCATCGCAACAAGGTGCTATAGGTATATATTTGAAAAAAAAAAAAGTTAGCATCATTTAATTGAATGATAATGGCAGTAATGACTTTCAGTCAATCAAAGTAGGTATCAGGAAAGACACCGTAATTGATCAAAACTAATAAGCAACAACCCTAATAGCCACTTTGCGTTGAAATTGACGGTAATTTGATGTTGAAATCTACTGCCCGAATTTGCGGACAATTTCACAGCAAAAGTTGAAAATAAAAATTTACCCTGATAGCCAAGTTGGCGAGAAACTGACGAGAAACTTGCAGCCGCAACTGGACACCAAGTTGGCCGTCAACAGTTGATCCCTCCAAAGTTGATAGACATTTTCTGAGAAAATTGGTGGCAAAAGTTGGAAATCCAATAAGTTGACGGTCACTTTCTGAGAAAGTTGGTGGTAACTTGTAACCAAAAGTTGCAAAAGCTAAAGTTGTTGACAACTTGTCGTCAAGTTAGTCGGAAACTAATGAATGACCAACTTTTTCACGATCAACTCGTGCTATCAGGGTACGGTTAATTTTTCTTCAATTTGAAGGTAAACTTGTACGAAAAAAAAACGATCGGTAATGATCATTCTTACCATTTCAGAAGGTAAGCAAATTTATACA
Organism: Microplitis deprimator; assembly: GCA_964016945.1. Lineage (NCBI taxonomy): Eukaryota > Metazoa > Arthropoda > Insecta > Hymenoptera > Braconidae > Microplitis > Microplitis deprimator. The sequence goes on along the minus strand of OZ024708.1, from coordinate 8,494,836 downwards.
TAAAATTGTCTACAATTTGAGCGTAAAAATATACTTAACAATTTTTCAAGTCAAATTAACGATAAATTGACATTAAATTTGCGTGAAAATTAAAGACAACTTTTTTCTAGTCAACTTTTGAAGTGAATTTGAATTGTAATTCGGGCATTAAATTTACCTTAAATTCAATAGCAAGTTGCATACAACTTGTCGTGAAGAATTGAAAAGTCCGAAATTGACGGAAATTTGAAGAAAAATTCAACGAAACTTTTATGCAGTAAACTTTTGCTCAAGCAAACTGTGCTGTTAGAGAACAAACCTGACTGTCTCTGATGTGGTCTGAAGTATTACGTGTTGCGGGGGAAAACAAACAGTGCCAACAAATCATACGCAAACTTTTTGCAGTTAATTTAGTGTCAGAGCGGCTGTAAATTTCCGTCAACTGGCAGTCATGCTGGTCATATGCGCGTGTGTTATTACTATAAGAAACACTACATAAATAACTTAATAATTCCGATAAAAATTTAATTGCAGAGGGTTGTGTACATTTTTATTTGTTCCTTTTTTTTTAAGTGAGTGATCATGTTTTCATTTAAATCAGAAGATAAAATTTTAATTATTGTTGATTCTGATAAAATTGATGACACAAATGAATTTATTGAACAAATTAATCAAATTACTAATTTCTCTACTCAAATAACAGTTACACATCCACTTGAAATATTTCATTGTAGGTATTTATAACCAATTAATGTTTTTATTCATCAAAATTTGACGTCAATAACTATTTACGAGAAAATTAAATCATAATTAACAGGTATATCTATATATATATTTTCTTTTAGCTATCAATGACTATGGAAATTCAGTATTTGATTTAATACTGTCCTTTGCTTCGAATCTGAATTCATTTAATGGATTATTACAAGTTCTTAAGCCTGGATGTTCAATTTCTATACATAAACTGGTAAATTCATTGCAGAAAGATGAAATCATCAAATTATGTACCCTCGAAATCACTCATCTGAAACTTTGTGGTTTCCTACTTACTAATTACATTCAATATCATTCACCTTCAGAATGGAAAATTTCAAAACTTTTATCACATTCTAATGAAAATTTAAAAATTCTTCAAGTTACAGCTAAAAAACCATCATATGAGGTTAAGTATCATTCGTATTAATAAATCATGTATAAATTTAAATCACGTACTCAAAACTACATAATTTTGCAATTAAATTTATTCAAAATCAAGGATTTCTTTTTAATAATTTTTTAATTTTAAATAAATTAAGTTCAAACCTTAATTCTAATTTTCTTTGATATTCAATAAAATATTATTATAATTACGATCAAGCCTAAAAAACTTTGAAATAAATGCTCAAGCAATTCTTAAAATCAAGTATATTTTCTATAATGTAGAACATAATGAAAACATCATATAAACGCGGGTAATTATAGTGTTGCAAATTCACAAAAAAAAAAGAAAGGAAAAAAAACCGAGTTAACACCGTGAAAATATATACCGTCTAAACATCGACGATACGTTATGTATCTACTGAGTTTATTTCGAATTTCCGCGGTTTTAGCGACATCGTGAAACCACTATGAAAGTGCGGTTGAAACCGCATTAGATTTACTCTGTTTCCATTACATTTAAATGATATTTTCATTGTAGATTCAAAGTGATTTTATAATATTTATACTATGCTTCAATGATATTTTCACAGTTGTCTCACAATAATTTTATAGTGTTTTCACAGTGGTTTTACGGTGATTTCATAGTAGTTTCACAGTGCTTTCATAGTGTATTTTTGTCATTCTAATGTCAAAAGTTCATAAATGGCACTGAATTTCCACCATGAAAACATCGTGAAACTACCATCGATCTATCCTGAAAACACTAAGGGCGTTTACACCACAGAAGCAGCGTATTTCCAGTGTGTTCTCACCATCGCGTTGAAACCGCCATAGTACTTTTTTAAAAATAAAAAAAAAAGTTTTCCTTTTGCAAGATTCGTTTAAAGATAATAAACGACAATTGAACATAATTTCTTCATGCAATTTTATTTTTAATTAGATTGGATCTTCTATGGCTTTACAATCTATAAAGAGTCCAGCTGCTGTTTGGAAATTAGATAATATCGATGATGACTTAATTGATGAAGATGATATACTAAACGAGCAAGATAAAGAAAAACCAAACTCTGATTCTTTGAGAGGTATGATATAAATATATTTTATTACATGTTCTTGTTAAAAAAATTAATAGGAATCAATAAAATAAATCTTAAAATTTATGAAAATTATTTCAGTATGTGGTACAACTGGCAAACGCAAAGCATGTAAAGACTGTTCGTGTGGTTTGGCTGAAGAATTAGGTGAAACTACAATCGGTTTAAAAAATGAAAAATCATCATGTGGAAATGTAAGTATGACCAATACGTAACTTGACTACTTTTCGTTCAATTTGTACAGTTATTCATTTATTTTTCAATCAATTATTACATATTTATAATGTTTAAAATATAACGTTATTTGTTTGTGTTGTAGTGCTATCTTGGTGATGCTTTCCGTTGCGGTGGTTGCCCATATCTTGGAATGCCTGCATTTAAAGCAGGTGAAAAAATCATTCTACAAGAAACTCAACAAAATTCATAATTAAATGATTTTCTCCGTCTTGTTACTTGATGGTTTAACATTATGACGATGTAATATAAAAATGATAAATATCATTCGAAAAAAATAAAATGTAAATTTTTCATTTTTTTCCTTCAAAAATTTAATTTACCTTAAGACGCGTTTTCATTTGTTTCTCTATTCGCACTCAACTGGATAAACGGTACTATCTTTGTTGAACTTGTACAGTAAATGGGAACTTTGTCCAAGCTTTTCTCGTGAACAAATGGAAGTTATCAAAAAATTGAAGTGCACTTCGCTAGTTCATAGAGTAAAGCATCGGGTCTGTTTCTTTATTTTGCGTTTAGAGCTTTTACTTCAGAGAAAAGCTTGGACAAAATTATCTGAAAACCGTTCTTAATATAATCCTTAGGCGCCAACTATTTTAAAAACTTGACAGTAATCGATCTAGACGTACTCAAGGTGGCAGATGAGGGGGAAGGTTAAGCGATTAAGACTAGCTATCGAAATGAAAAATAAAATTAAAAACAGATTAATTATTAAGTATTAAATATTTAAATACTTTGTCAAAACATTGTAGAAAACGGAAGTTATAAAGTTAAGATTGTAATAATTGAAATACTTTAACTGACATAAAAAATCATAAAACAAAATTAAAAAATAATATCTAATACTTTATAAGTATCATGTTATTTTCCTGTTTGCATGATCTTGGGGTCATCGAATGACAAGTCTCATAGATAAAATGTTATATATTTTTCTGCAATTATTGAAAACATAATTATTTAATTGTCCTGAAAGCTTACAGTTAATTGGCTGATGTTAACTCAAAATAATTTCGATCCAAGTTTAAGTAGTTTCCAAGGGAAACATTGAAGAGTGCGCACATTTTACGTTACGGTTTAATACAGTGGAATCTTTTTTGCACATATATAAAAAAAAAAAAAATAATTAACTGTATCGTTATTTAAATAAAATCGAATGAGATGCAATATTATTTAAAAAAGTATTAGAATAGGCGTATTGAATCAATGTAGAAGAATATAAACGATTTAGCAGCGAGGAAAAAACTTAAGTGATGACAAAGTAATATTTAATGTGGACTTTATTGTAGTGAGGCACACGATTGTGAGTAATAAATAAACTTATTAAGAAACATAAAAATGATAACTTAATAATTTTAATTAATAATAACGTTTTTATTATATAGTAGGTAAACAATTTTTATTAAATATTACAAGAGCTTTGACAAATTTAATATAAATAACCAGATAGATTTCATTCAGAAAGTTCTTATTAATCTGTATTACTTCCTTTAATTTAATTTCATGAATAAACAGTAATTAATTTTCGGTTTCATTGACAGAAAAACTAAGAAACCTTTTTTTTTTGCTAAAAATACCAAGTTATTCAATTCAATTCTGTTTGTTTGCTTGTTGACATTTTATTAATACTAAAATAAAAGTCTTGAGTTTTAAAATTAATCATATTGTATGAAATTTTTAAATTGCTTCAGTAAATAAAACATTTATAATCAGAAACAAACGAATATTTTTTTTTTTGAATTTGTATATACTTGATCATTTATTACAGTGCTACTTAAGTTAAAAATTAAGTAGATATTTCGATAATAATTACAATTTGCTATTTTAATCAAGACTTGTTTTCATAAAAAATTTGAACATTTGTTGATTTATTAATTAAACGTTGAATAACATAGGTTTTATATTCTTAAGAAAATTAAAATTTATGTTGGTAATAACAAAACAATAATTTTATAATTAGTATTAAAATAAAGAAAGTTCTTATAATTACAATAATTATAATCTATATTTTAATAGCCGTAGCAATTATAGTAACAGTAGCATTAATAGTAAAATAGTGAAAAAATAGCAGCAAGAATAACAATAATAAACATAGTAGCAATAATAATATTAATACAACTTAAAATAAAAACATATTAATGAGTATCGAACTCATACTTGAAATAAAAATAATAAATAAAATGGTATTTTTCACACGGCAATAAGAAGCCAGTGCGATTAAATCTCAGTATCTTTATTATAATTGTATTGAATATTTTTTAAACATACAATATTTTTATCACCAAGCGGGGCGACGATATTGGGACTTACTTATTCTCTACAAATATTTTTTTACTCAAGTTCTTTTATGTTATACAACTAAAGTGTATAATTGTTATCATTTCACAGATACTTATGTTATGTTATATATTTATATGAAAAAAAGCGTCCAGCGCATAAAAACATAAGTTATTGGTAAATTCTGAATCCAAATTGCCTTTAAAAGGAAATAAAATTAAAAAAAATTAAAGTAGGATCATAACAAATGATAAATTTAAAAATGTTTTTTTTTATGTTTATTGTTTTTTTTTTGTATAGTGTATTGCGATGAGCAGACAACTGTTTTTTATTTCAAGTTATACTACTTTTGGCGCGGTGAGCAGAGTTTTAAGAAATAACAGAAGTGGTGCCCATACAGTATTAAATTAACCCCTAAGAAGAGGACCAAACTCTGTCGTTTAGTTAGGGGAGGGCGGGGAAAAACGGGGTACTTAAGGAAATAGTAAGTTTTCGGAAACTCAAATACGTTAAATCTTAAATTACGTTAAATTAGTTCTTATAAGTAATTTACATGAAAAAATTTATATTTTACATAATTGTTGCATATAAAGGAAGAATAAAAAAGTTTTTAATAGTTTTTCTCATAAAACAAAATTCATTAACATTTTTTTACTGACTTTCGAATTTTGAAAAAAATTTAACGAAGAAAATTCAAAATAGTTCTCAATTATATTTACAAAAATGATTTTGGAATGTTTAAAATATATTAAAAAAAAAAAAATTTATAAAATTTTGAGGGTACCCCATTCTCCCATCTCCCTGGCCGTTTTGCCCCTCCCACCCTTATATCCCGAACGGCACAAAAGAAAATTGTTGGCTTCTCGTTGAATTTAAATCAACAATTGGTCACATGACAATAAATTATTGCCTTTAATTTAACAAACAGTCAAAAATTCATAATAAATTTTTTCACCATATCTGCGCCGAAAGTTTAAATACCTGCCTTATTTGGGGGAAAAACAAATGATAAAAATCAGCGCACGCGCTATTTTTTCCATAAATAGAAATAAAAGTTTAAATTTTCAGGTGCAGATCTGGTTAGAAATTGTATACACACCATGGAGATAGAAGGAGGGTTCGAATACCCTACTTTCCTCCCTTGGTGTCTAATATACTATTTTTTTAGCCACGCCAAAGGAGTATAACTTGCTTGTAATGCGCGTACATAAGTACACACACCTACTTTTTTTATTTTTAACTATTAATTCATTTGAATATAACATAATACTCTTTGTGACAGCTTTTATCAAATATCGTTTATAAAAAAAAATGATTAATGAAAAAATATATATTTGTATGATTAATATTTATATGAAAAAAATAAAGCTTTTAAATGTAAAAATAGTTTTATGTATAACAATTATAAATTTACAAAAAAATCATAAATATTTCCTGAGTATGTATTAACTAACCAACAAAACAAATAAATTAATAAAAATAATGTAACAGGATTGACACCAATATTAATAAAAACTTTATCGACAATCTAAAAAAAACAATCAAATTACGTAAATTATATGCTTGTGATTTATTCATTGAGATATAAAAAACATGAGATTCAAAAAATAGTAAAAACTTATTTTATATTTGAGTCTTTGTATATGCTTTAATATTTACTATAATCAATAGCCACGTAGTGTCTTATTCTGCGTTAACTATATTTTTCCTTTTTTATCTCTTTTTGTACTTATAATCATGACTATTGCATTTATTGATTACTGTAGGTAGACTTATTGGCTATTTTATAGTGTAATTTGTACTTGATTTTCTTTACTCCTGAGAAAAGTAATTGTGAAAAGGTTTACTTAGAGTATATTTGAAGAATTAGATGATCTATATGGACGCAACTGACAATGACTCTAATCTTGTTTATAATACTTTAAATTAGTAAAGTATTAATTGCAATTAAATTACATTTTATTTAAACTTTTTATTTAATCTCAAAATTTATCTATTTATTACTGACTGATACCTTTTCGTTAAATGTCTTTTATTTAATTCTATTTACAAGAACTTTAATATGTTTGTATGACTTCAGTACACCCTGTATTATAAAAATGTGTGAGGTAGTATTTGTACTAAGATAATGCAATATAAATCAATTAAATATTGACATATATTTTACAGTAAAATGTTGAATTTCTCAATTTCAACAAGTTCATTATTATCGCATTCACATAAGTGTTATGAATATTTAAGTATTTAACATTCTATAATAATGTAGTTGAGTAGTAGTAAATATATTATTTTGATCAACTATGACTGATGAAATTCATGTTTCCATCTTTTTGGAATGATGACTTATTGAATGCAATTTTATTTTAAAACGCTTATAAACAGCTATAAAAGTGAATTTAAGTAGTTTTATCTTTATTATTACTATTATTATTATTATTATTTATTTTTTTTTTAATATGCACTGCAATTATTACTTAGTATATATTATATTTATGTTATTCGATTTTGTACTATAAATCACGAGCGTGAAGTCATTGTCCCTTAAACCGAAGCCCCGCATTGCGACGACTTAATTACGACCACTAAGTATATTTGAACATATATACTTTACATATTTATTACTATCTTAGTATGTTTATATATATATATATATATATATATATATATATATATATATATATATATATATATATATATATATATATATATACTTTATGCAAATTAATATTTTTTCCATTTTGACTAACAATTTTTTTTTATTTCTATATTACGGTCGATATTTTAAATCGACTTGGTTTCATTAACAACAAGTGACGATAATTTTTTTTATCATCTTCTTTTGAAGATTACACTTCATGTGTTCAAAATCATACTAAGGAGTTTATATTGTATAGATTACATAAATCTCCATTCACATTGTGATATACTGATAATAAATTTTTTTTATAATATTTATAATAAGCACTACTTATATTCAATTACTTATTGTTAAATGTAATTTAGTTCTAAAAATTAAAAAAAAAAAAAATTACTTTATTCAATAACATTTTTTTAAATATTTTTTTTTTTATTTTAGTTTTTCGACTAATTCATTGTAATCGTAGAGTAATTATGTGTGAAATGCATCGTATATTAAATTTATAGAGAATGATTAAAATTCCGATACATATTATATAATAAAATGCAACATATTAATTATCACCACAATATTCGGATCAACAAGGCATGATAAGTTGTCTAGAAGATGATCAAAAAAATAAAAAAATAAAATAATAAAAATTATTTTTATTTTATTTACTCTAATTATCTCCTAGGCTTGTCGTCACCAATCTTTGCAAAACCGAATACATTAATTTCATATGCAGGAGAAAAGATTGGCATCAAAACCATGCATTAAGGCCCATCGTTACCACTGAAGTTTAAATTGAATAATTTAAAGTAAACTTTAGTCGTATCAATAAAATAAATTTAACCTAATATTTCTACTCATATAAAAAAGTTTAATTTATCTACAATTACAATTCATAATTGTTAGAATTGTTGACTATATGTTTGAGATTATACTACGGTAAAATCGATTTATATTGTGCAAATTATCGGACTTTTACTATCTTTGTCAATATGCTATATTATAAGTTCTCTGGTTCAATAATTTTTCCATTAAACTAACGGTAGTTATGAAATTATAAATTGGTAATGTCAAAATTTAACTCAAGTCGAACATGAAATAAACTCGATGAAGCCAGAGTGAACAAGATTTTCTTTCAATGATCAATACATTGGATTATCATTTTATAATTCAAAATAAGAGATACATAGTTTTTTTTTTTAATTTCTGAATGCTATTTAATTTTTACTTAAATGATGATAATTTTCCTATTTAAATAACATGGGTTTTTTTTCCATTTAATAAATAATGTTTTTTTCTAGCTTATTATATCAGCTATCCTACTTAATATTTCATCTCTACAATCACTCTTCAAGATGATAAATTTTAAATTTATCTCAAAGTTATTAAAACTAGTTTAGAAAGTTAATTTAACATGTTTCGGAGAGGTTCAATTTTCTTTGGATTATATATATATTTATTTATGTATGCATACACTTCTTAGTTGACAATTATTTTCTACATTTTTTAAAATTATCAGCGTTTACTCCAAAATATTTTACTAACAAACTAGAGAACCTCCGAAAATATAAACGTGATCGTAACATATTTAGAAAAAATTTTAAATGTTTCAAACTTTTAATATCATAAAATAAACTACATTTTATTTCTATACTATGCATTACTATTTTTATGATATAAAAAAAAAAAAATAAAAAAACGTTTTGAATTTATAAAAAAAAAAGTTTAATAATTTTTTAATTACATAATGGCTTTAAATTAATTTCTATATTGCATCTCATAATTTTTATTGTAAGTTTATCTCATTTTTTTCTTATTTATTTATGCATATCAAAGTTTTATTACAAACGTTGGCATAGAATAAAAACAAACAGTAGATATTAAGATTTTCGGAATTTAAACAATTTTAAGCAATTTCTAAAGTTAATTAATCAAGTTTAAATTTTTGAAGGCCTCTTTTTCGGCAATGATTAAGATACGTTGGAGTGAGACATAAAATTAAAAAATGGAGGTATTAATAGTCTCTAAGGTATATGCATTAATATCGGAATTGTTGTCAAGTAAATTTTTTTTTTCAATTTCATTGTCACTAATCTTGGTTATATTTCATGAATTGATTTCTACACTCAAAGAAATATCAATAGTTATTATAATTCAACAGTTAACAATAAGCGATGTTGATCGCCCATAGTCCATCTAAGCGTCTCAACTAAACGTTTTAATTACTGCAACTGGAAATTTCTCAGAGTGTAACATTGCTATCAATTATTTGCCCAAAGTTTAATTTGTTTTCGATCAACAACATTCAGTAAAAATTTCTAAAAAAATTCATTTTTTTAGAATTTTTAACTTTTTTCGTTTAGAATGCTCTCAAAAATTCAATAGATTATCTTAAAATACCGGTCTTTTTCGAGTTCATATGAGCTTTTATCATAAATATGTTTAAAGATCTCAAATCGCGATTTTCTGGTTTTCATTTAAAGTAGCATAATTCAAAAATTTCTAGTTTTTTTTAACTTTTTTTATGTCCTATAAACAGTTAAACCAAATAAAAATTCAATTTTAGGTGAATTTGAATTTATTTTCATCTAAATAAAATTCTTTTTATTTTATTTATTTAAATAAAAAAATGATCAATTGAGAACTATTGTTCATAATTGAACGTTTGTCTCCAGTTGAAAATTTTGTGTATGTGTTGGTTATTAATTATTTAACACAAAACGATGTAAATTCAACTCATGTTTATAAGCATTTGGTAAATTTTATGTGTAAAAATATGATAATCATTATTAATATTTTATACTGAAGGATTTTATTTAAGTAAAGTGAATTTGCAAGTTGCCAATTAACAAATTTAAAGTGTAGCTGGCTTAAAAAAATTCGAATATTTACTAATTTTACTCACTTATATTCCAATCTCATCTAATTATTTTTAAATTTACATTATATCTATTTAAAATTAGAATTTAAAAAAAAAAAGAAAAACAATTATAATTTTTAAAATAATCCGTGTGCCGAAAATTCAAAAGCATGAATCACATTTAATAAATTCAAAGTAACTAGCAGCGGACGGGTTTTGAAAACACAAAATAAATTTTTAAGTTACACATTCATTGTGTTTAATATTAAATACAAAACATATGTTATTGCTTAAACATAAATTGATTGTGTAAAATAAAAAAAAATAAAAAATTGAGTGGTCCATTTAGGATATGTGTTTTTTGTTAAATTTAACACAAATTTTTTCAACTGTATAAAACTAAAAATTGAATAAAACAAAAATAATGCTTTGAAATCAATTTTGTTAATTATATATATATATATATATATATATATATATATATATATATATATATATATATATACATAATTAACAATTTTCAGAGCAATGACACTAATGATTTTTTATTTCATTAAAACTAATGTAACTATATTTAAAGTTTATATAAAACCTTATTGCAAAGTTAAAATTTTTTTTTCATATCAATACCATGATTTTAATATTTTCTACGTAATCCATTAATTTTTTTTAGTTCAAATCTGTTGTAAAATGATATATGATGGTCAGTGTTGTGCTTACATACAATCGGAAAATAAAAAAAAATTTATTTGATAGAAATTTTTATTTTTCTAAATTTAAACCCGAAAAATCCTAGTAGATAATTATCTGGTAATATATAGTAAACTTTCAATAAAATTATCCTAATTATCGCAATTTGCCACAACAACGTAACTTTATTAAGAGTTTACATATATCTCTGTACGTATGCACTATTTAAAGTTAATATATTGCACAGTAGGTAGGCCAAGTCAGGCATAATAGGTCAAGCACACAATGTTTTCTGTACTCGTCTTTGATGCACACACTAAGCATTCGCCGTTAGTTAAGAATACTGCGTTATATGGATATCATTTAGCCTACATGTTGTGCATTATACTTAATCCAACACATATCTGATGGTTCTGCTGATATACCAAATTTATTAAGCAGCCTCGATAGTCGTTTAGCGGTACGGCACAAACACGTGTTTGTTAAATTAAAAATTTAGTTTATGAAAATTACACACGAATACCAAATATTTATGAATCTAAATTCCGAAATATATTAGTACATCTTATCATATAAACATCCTGTTTCAAAGCGGTTTACTTTGATGATAATAATAGAGAATTTTTGTATTGTATATTTCATTAGAGCTTCGACATTAATTTCAACTCCCCTTTTATTGATTTTCATTGTCCACTGATCGAAACTACATTATAGTGAAGAATTTATTTGTGAGATGGAAGAAATTATTCGTAAAAAAAAAAAAAAAAAAAAAAAATAAAATAAAAAAAAAAATTAAAAATTACCACAACAATGAATTAAGAATTCAAATCACATTAAAATGAAATAATTATAGATCATTTTACAATCCTTTCTTCAAAATATTTTCACAAGTAATCCTAATTTTTTTCTAACTATTTTTCATATTAATCATAATTGAATTAAATATTAAAATTACGACAATATATTTGTAATATATATTATATTATATTATATTATGGATTCTTATTTATATATACCGTTTGAATTTGTGTATTTGAGAAATACCTTGTACTTTACATGCTTACTTTAACATTAATGATTTGTAGGTTTATTGATAGTAATTACGCTAGCTCATATAGTTAGTTATTCCATACGGAGCTTTAAATGTAGATCTATGTCTGAAATAACTATGAAATATTTCTCGACTTTGTACTATAAGTGTATCAATAGTAATTCAATTAATCAATTTTATATAATTAAATAAAACAGAGTATTTATATCGATAAGGAAATTGTTAATAAAGTTATGCGCGATATTATTATTCAAATATTTGTAGTATTTTTTTAAGTTATAGTATAATTAAATCTTTACTTATTCACATTCACGCGTTCACATGCACAAATTAGTTCTTTCAAAATTTTCAAGTCATAATGACCACAATTTACGGTTTACTTGATTTATGATACAATAATTATTTTATATTAAATGAAATTTTTTGCAAAGGAACATATACATAAATATATATTAGACTGATTCAAAAAATTTGACTATTTTTTTTTTTTTCCGAGTACATACTTTCAAAAGTTTCAGAAGGGTAGAAAAACTCATGTTAACATTTCAGCCCTTAGTATTAATATTGAGTACTTTCTTATTATAATTTTTTACTTTCCATTTTATTGAGATTACGATTTTTTTTTTTTCAATTGAAATTTGAATTTAAATAGCTAAAGAGTATTTCAGAATTTCGAAAACTCTGTAAGATATAATTTAACAGGAATAAAATTTTATGGGAAAAAACAAATAATATTAAAATATACTATAAATTTAACCTTAAGTTTGACCTTGAATGACTAAATAAAAAATTAGATTTATCATAAAAAGATAAGACACTTTTTTGTATAGCATTCAATTCTCGACAAGAGTGTACCTTAGGTTTATCTGTGGAATAAGCCATTATGGAGATATAGAATTGTAAAATAAAAAAAAAATAAAATTTCCCGACGTTATTTAAAATGGGAAAATTACAATCAGGAAGTCTATAGTAAATATTAGGGTTTAAATGTTAATAGGCCTTTTTTTGATTTTTCTTAAACTTTTGAAAGTACTCAAGAAAAAAATAGAAAACAAAAACTTGATTTTTTTGAACCACCCTTGACTTGAAATTTTGTATTAATATCTTCTGATATATAAAAGATTTACCGCGCGATATTTCCAAAAAATTAACACAAGACTGCTACAACATTGATTGCATGTCATAATATGGAAGTTCAAGTATTGTCTATCAAACAATTTTTATGATTATTATCTTAACCAAAAACTTGTTATGAAAATTATTACATAGATTGGATCATGGTAGTATGATAATTCGAGCAAACAATTTTTTTTTTATCAAAATGTGTAATACCTCAAGTAAAAATACATATAACAAATATATGCTACAATGGTATTTAAAGAATCTCTATCCTTATAATGATGGTGTCTTTTAATTTATACCGTAAATTGCAATGCCATTAGATTTTAAAATTAATATTTAAAACATTCAAAGTAAATATTTTAGTATTACAAGTTATGATTTCATTTATATTTTTTTAATTATTTAATAAGACAAAATACTAAATACATTTCATATATTCATAGCTATTGAATAATCATTTGTTCCCTGCTATTAAAAAAAATAATTATGAGGTAGTAATTGCATTTATGTATGGTGAATGTTAACATTTCTAAATAAATTGTGGTAACTTAAAATCAATTGAAAAAAAAAAAAGCTTTCATCAATTGATCCGATTTTCATAAACATTCATTATAATGTTGATTGCTTGAAGTAATTTCATGAAATAATCATTAAATCGTCTTGCGTATTAATAAAACAATGTGGACAAAATGACCCTGATTAAGACAATATGGCTTCTTTTCAATTTTGAGGTAAAAAATAGATAATATATTAAGAAATTTTTAAATAATATAGTCCATATTGAAATTGAAAACCTCATTAAATTCGAGCGTGATCAAAAAATTTTTCGAGTACACTTAAAATTTATAAATTTTTAAAAAACGTAGTCGTTATTTTCCATTATTATTTCATCATAAATATCTATCTATCTATGTATCTATTTATTCCATCATTGCTTTTAAAATAAAATTTTGTTGTGTCTTTATTGCATTTGCCCAAAATTAAGCAAAAATATCAATATCAAGTAGCTGGTTTTATTATTTAAATATCAAATTGAAAAATTTCGTTTCTTTCAATTCGTAGAATCGCTATATTTATATTTAATATAAACGCGATAAAATCACAGTGTAAATATCGTGAATAGCATTCAAAAATACACCGTATAAATACAAAATTAATCGGTTAATATGGTTTATCTTCTCACTATCGACGCGTTTAATTGAGCTTCAGAGTCGATTAAATCGAAAAGTCGATTGATTCAGTGTTTATTAAAATATTCGGCAAAAAATGTTTTTTACTATTTCTTTCTACAATGATATTACTAGAACAAATTAACCGATTAAAATAGTTCATATAGCAATCGAAGTTGAAATTATGAATAAAGACTAACCAAAATTTAGTTAGAAAAGTACCAATACAATAAATATAAAAGATAATTACTATTATGATTTTTGAATTTTCACAAATTCTAAACGAGTGCTATAAATAATTTGATCACACTTAAATTTTAAATGAATCACTACTTGAACATTGATTATTTTGTAATGAGACGAATAAATTTTGAACATGAAAAAAAATAATGATCTCTTACAAAAACATAAGAAAAAAATAAAAACAAAATTTTGTTCAATTGTTTAAATGCAATCAATCATTATTATAATAGTGTGACTAGGAGTTATCAATTACCCGGCGATAACTATATGTGAAATATATATATATATATATATATATATATATATATATATATATATATATATATATATATATCTATTTTTATTTGTTTTCGTTTTTTATTTGATAAAATGTAAAAATTCATTATTTCAGCTAAAATTTCAATATTGTGTTAATTATTGCAATGTAATAGTTTTTACATTATTTCTCTTTAGAGGTTAGTAATATATTATTTCAGTAACGCATAAAACAGTTTATAGTTATTGCTTGCTATAACATTAACAAAATGCAGAATGTTGCAAAATTTGAAATATTTTGCTTTTACTTTGACCTTTTATAAAATCTAAATAGTAATCGATTAAATAACTGTTAAGTCTTTGAATGCGTATAAAAAGTTCCTTATCTGTATCTAATAAATTGACACTGTAGTAAAATAGTGTCCAATAACGTAATCACTCGAGTGTGTGATAAATTGGCGTTTGATCATAGGCTCAATATTGAATAACGGCAATATATTCAATTTTATATGACTCATCATAAAGAAAATAAATATATATCAGATTTTTTTTTTGGCAATAAAAGTAGTCTATTTAGAATTATGGCAGTTTTGTGATCGATAAATATCATATATGATAATTATAAATGTGAAGACGTGGCATACTTTTCATATTTATAAACGACTGTTTAAATTACAATATTTTAGTGTCTATTTAACGATTTTATTTGCGGTTTTTAACGGCTTTAACTATTATCAAAAGTATATAGAAATACATCTTCTAACACCTTTAAAAAATAAACTATTACCTGAGTTATTTATTTTCTCACTCATTCCTTAACATTCAAACATTCGGTTACTTGAATTTTGACTATAGAAGCTAACTATTTATATAATTAATTATATATAGTTAATATGAAATAGTAATAATAGAAATGATAATATAATAATAATAATAATAATAATTATAATTATTATTATTATGGTAATAACAATAATATCGATAATAATATTAGTAATGCACAGTTATTCTATCAACGGTTCTTTTCTCATTATTATAGGTTCATGTAACAATAACAAAAATATTATTATTATTATTATTATTATTATTATTATTATTATTATTATTATTATTATTATTAGTGTTATTATTATTATTATTATTATTATTATTATTATTATTATTATTATTATTATTATTATTATTATTATTATTATCATTATTGGTAATATTATTATTAATATTAATATTATTATGATTAGTGTTTTATTATTATTGTTTTTTAAAATATTTATCAATTAGTCTATCAATAAAAACACGTTAATAGATTTGACCGTTGCACTTTCATTGACTAGTTCTGTATTTTGTAGCATTATAGTCCAAGGCAATTTACTTTGCTTTATAGTTTTTAACTTCAATATCTATACAATACATGAAACCGATTTTCCTCAGAAATATAGTAATCTATAACAACCTACGGTGTATTTTACTAATGGTTTGTTTCAAATTGTTTCTTTTTTCTTCCAGTTCAACGTCTAAAATTTTCGATTTTCATGCATTGATACTATCAAAGTAAATTGTAATAAATTGTGGTAAGAGATAATTATTATAATACGGTTTTTTTCATATGACTTTCGAATCAAATCTTCGATAGATAATTTTAAAAAGAAATGAAGAAAAAAAATGAATGTGTTTATATATACATATATATATATATATATATATATATATATATATATATATATATATATATATATATAGATTAAGCGAAGTTTTAATTCATAAGATGAAATTAAAGTAATATATGTGTATTTTTTCTAAGTAACAGGTAACTGTAGTAATAATGAGAATAACTCATTTTAGCCATCAATAATAATAGACCATACGCATAGTTGCAAATTATACTCGAATGCAGGTTAATGCATCATAATACTATAAAAATTGTAACTTGAAAATACCATAAAAAACGAATAATGGTACAAACATAACATACTAGAAAGATTGCTTTATGCAAGTATAACAAATATAATGATGACTTTTACTGTGGTAATGTATCCGTAACTTGATGACTCGCTGTTTGAAAAGCTTTGATACTAATTTCATTTTTATGTTCACGTGCTATATGTCTTCGTACAGTGTTGTTCCTGGTAAATGTACGTGAACAAAATGGGCATGAAACTCTGATACCCTGATGACGCTGTCGTACATGAGCACGCAAATTTGTTTCATATCCATAAAGACGATCACAGAAGGGGCATTTTAACTTTTTACCTAAAATTTAAAAAAGTAATGTGTGACTGTAGTCGCTGTACAGAAGATTAATTATTCAGGTTCAGTCTGAATCTACCAAAATCGTTTCGAATTGAAAAACTTCTCCATCAGGTCGTTTAAAAAAACATTTATTTATGAAGAATTAAGTTTATATCCAAGTAATTATAAATGTAATATTGTTTGCGCTATAGTTTAATTATTATTTCAAATAATTAATTTGCTTGAAGAGCTCAGTAATACACGTAGATAGTTTCATAGTAAAAATACCCAAAAACTTCAAGTATTGGTGAGTCAACTCGATATTCTTGAAAATTATTCTATTTATTTCAGTTATTTTTAATAAAGTTTTATTGAAATAATTTATAAAAAATCACTATTTTTACTATATCACATAGTAAACTTCATGACTTATTAACAAATCTATTAATTTATAACATATTAAGGGGTAAACAAGCGTTTTTATGTAGAACATCTTGTGAATTTTCTTTTGTTTTTATTACTGTTGATAGTGATTTATTCAAATAAATTATAACTTATTTTACAAAATTAATATGCTTGTATTTTTTTTTTACTAAGTGATTCCATGTATGATGAGCTATTGAATGCACCTAACCTATTATTTTCCAGTTTTCGTTTTATTTAATTACGAGGGTCAAGAAATCTTCAATTTTATTAATTCTAAAAAAAACTGTTTAACGTTGAAGGAAACCTAAGAGTAATTATTTTCTCAAGTTTTATTGTGTATTTAAATTTCAATCATGATTCTGAAAACCGTTATAATTTTATAAATTATAAATAAATATGTGACCGAGTTTTGAGTCGGTCTGTGGATTACGGACGACCAAATGTGACACAAAATAATTTGCTTACCTTTAATTAGTCTTTGACAAAAGTCAGGAACTTACAATTATGATCGACAATAACAAATCAAAATAAAAAAAAAAGGCCATTCGGCAGCCGAAATGGAAGTAGATTTCTCATTATTTGAGTATTTCAACCTTTCAAATGAACATTAATAACAAAATAAATTATTTTTGCCATTCTCACAAATTCTCAAGGTTATAGAACAAAAAAAAAAATTCTCAAAAAATTTAAGAATTAAAATTAAAAAAATTATCGGAATGGTAAGTTGAATAACGAAAATTGAAGTTAAAGAGAATCAAATTATCTACGAAAAAGTATTCTGTGTTTGTTACTATAGGATTAATAGTTAATGCAAAATTAAATAAAATAATTTGAGTTGAAACTTCAATTATGATAGATCTAAGTGTCATACTTGAAATCAGCCATTAACACTGTCAATAAAACAAAATTGAAATTACACACCTGAATTGAGAAATTTAGATTTTATGAGTGTTACACAGCAATAATATGAATTCAATCAGTTTCATAAATTTACTAATTAATATAGTAGTTAGGATTCTATGGAATCTATTGAAAGTAGGAGAACCAATGCAATAGCAAAATTTCGTTTAATGATTGGTTCATATATATCAGTTGTTCACTTAATTCATAACCCACTCGAGTTACAGTTCAATAAAATGACGCAATACACAATTTGGTAATACTGTACACACAAACACAGTAGTCGTTCTTTAAAATAAAAATCTCATTACTAGATTTAGGCAATAAATTTGTTATAGTTATTTCAATATAGCTATTCGAATTTGTTAAAATATATATAGTATATGACTTACCATCTGGCGTGCTTACAGTTCCAGCTTTATTTATTTTTGAATTCCATCGAGCAGGCGTTGTAGGTGCTGGGCTGAGATCTGGCGTAGGTGGATGAGACAATTGAACTGCACTCTGTTTAAATGATGTTATGTTAAGTTTATGTTCATTGACCAATCCATAATTAGTAGCTTCAAATCCTCTTCCGCCTAAATACACTTCTCCTGATGATTTTTCGACTAATTTATCAGAGCTCTCTCGATCAGTGACTATTACTGGTTCTTGTTTTATACGTAAATCTGCGATCATTATTATTTATTAAATGTATATTTTTATATTGATAAAAAAATAATCAATTACATCTTATGGGCTGCGAAATTTTCTAATACCTCAGTTAATAATTAAAAATTTTTTAACAAAGAATTTAAAAACAAAGTACGTATTTAAGTTTATTAATTTCTATATATAGTCTTACGACAAGGTTTCACACTCTCTGGATTTTATAGGAATAAGGAAGATGTTAAGTTTGCAAGTTAATTATTTACTGATTAATTGCAATGTCTATTTGACGTATTACAGCGCACAGCGTATAGGTTATATAAATGTTTTTCTAACTTTGCGCTAAGAAAATCGATGATTTTAGAAAAATTTGGGGTTATAGTTTTCACCCCGATTTTCGAAAATCGAGTTTTCATCAGATGTCGACGTTTTGAGGTCCTAGGAAGCTATTCTGACTATTTTCAGATTGATGTCCGATGATTAAATTTTTAATACTTATGATTGGCAGTGCACAATAATTCATTAACGTTCTTAAAAGATTAAGGATTAAGTGATACATTATCTAATCAGAACAACTATATTTGTTATTTGAATTAAACATGGCACTAAGAAATTAAAATATTTTTACCTTCTGCAACGCTTTCTTTGAGATCCTCGTTATTCTTTTCTTCGGACTGATCTTGTTCTAGCTCTCGCTCCAATTCAGTTGGAGTATGAGGCGCTGTGTAGGAATGGGTCAAATTCTCAGAGGGGTGAGTAAATGTCGGATATACATGATTTTCTAGAAGTAATGGATGTGGAGCAGACGCGGGGCGGAAAGTTGTTCCATCTCGTAAAACACTTACTTTTCCGGAAGCATCCACATCACTTGGTGATCTGCATTAAATTAAATGATTGTGATTTTAACATCAATTTTATAAGAAGTAAATAAATTTTTGTGTTGTACTTCAGAAATCTTGATTCTATCGGAAGTATAAAAATATCGATAAATTTTAATGTGAGTAAAAAATTATCACAATACTTTTTGATCAAAAACGACCAACTTGGCCACATAATTGATGTATAGTTGTTAAAAAAAAAATGCACGTTTTATTAAATATCGATCGCACATAAAGTGATCAAGGATAGTTAGAATTTTATTTATCTCCACTCACTTCATTGTAAATGAATGATAAAAAAAACAAAAGACATTTAATGGGGGCTCAACTATAGCACTTGTGCAGTATTAAAAAAATCAAGACTCATTCTATCAAGGAGCTTAATAATCTTTTGAACATTGCGAAAAAATTCTTCAATGCTTTCAAGAACTTTAAATCACTTGTTAAACATTAGAATTAAATATTGGTCTTTTAGATTGGTGAGAAACTCAATTTTTGTACACTCTAGGCTTAGGAAACTCAATTAATATCCTCTATAAAATATCCATCTGGACATTCAGGCAACAAACATTTAGTACTGGTTCTAAAAAAATTGAAATTTTAACTATCTGTGCAAGCAAACTTGATGATGTCATTTAAATGTGAATATTGTTGATGTCTAATTATGATTATAAGATAATGGATGTTAAATCAGTATCAGCTAATATTTTTTAAGATTTTGATGCTGAGCCTTTTTTGATGAATATATAGCACCATCACTTATCCCGGTGACTTTATTTTTTGAATCTGGTGGAATTTCGTTTCTTGCAAAATCTCGTCAACTTAAGAACTCGATGGAATGCATCGATTGCCGTGAGAACCATCAAAATTGGTTCATTCGTTCGAGTGATATTAATGACGAAAAAAAAAAAAAAAAAAATAACAGTTTACCTTATTTATTATAGAATACCAGATCTTTATATCCACAACCTGTTTTAATCAGTTCATAATTAATTGTAATTAGTTCGTTAGTTTAGAAAATCTTGTCAACAAAACATTACAAAATTATTGTTCTCTAAAATTTTTTTGAATAATTCATGTTTAGAGGTTATGATCTAATCCAAAACTTCCCATTTTACTCTTTGTCTTGATTACAAACTTTTAGTTCTGTTCATATCCATGCGTTCTCATAAGAATAATTATTTTATAGAAAAATTAAAAAATGTATATCGATGAGCTCAAAAATACAAATGGGCTTAAGAGTATTTTTGAGCGCAAAGAGCTTGCAAATGTATTTACAGTTGTGTTTTTTAGCTCCTTGAGCTCGAAAACAGTGACAAGTTTTGGAGCAGACCCACAAGGTCAATCGTTTTCCACTTTTTTTTTTTTTTTTTCATATTTCTTCAACTATATTTTACTGTGTTACAGCTTTTTAGAGATCATTAAAAATTTCCAAGATTTTGGTAATCCTTTGCTTTGTTTCAATAGCATATATCAAAGCATATCAATGATTATTTCTATTTGGGTTGTCCAGTATAATTTTAAAGATAAGAAAAATACGAAATAATCACCTCAGTAATCGTGTTCTTTTTTGTGGACTTTCATAGTAACTGGGAGAATGGTAAAGGTTTGGTACAGTATAATTTGATGATGGAGATGAAACTGAAGTCGCTTCTGTTTTCAAAACTCTACTGATGGCTTCTGATTCTAAAATCTCAGTGTTGTTACTTCCTGATTCAGTCATAACAGTATTATTTTCTGAGACATGTGTGTGAGCTACAGCCAATTTTTCATGTTCAATCGATAGCCCCTTTACCTGTGAGATGAAACAATAAATATATTAACAAAGTATTTAACTAAAAACAAATAGGTCGATTCCCGTGAAAAATTAATCACATATGGCTATATAGACTATAAAATCGTGTTTATGCTTGTTTATGTCGACATATATCTTTACACACACCATATATGACAATATATAATTAGTAATTTACGGGAGTTTTCATTTAATGAATTATATTTTTACAGGCTATAGAATTAAAAGATAAGTTCTACTTTAAGTCAAAAGAAATCAACTAAACTTCTTAATATGTTCATACTTTGTTTCGTTTAGTTTAATAACAACATGAATCATTGGATAATACTGAGTACTATCCCAGACAGTAGTGGTTACAGTCTAGATAACATACCGTACTTTCTGAATTTTTTTTTTTTTTTTTTACAGAAAGTACTCAGTACTATCCCAGAGAGTTGTCATTACTATATTGTTTTTTCCGAGTAGGTTGATGTATTAGTATTAGAAATGGGTAGTAGGTTTGTAGAAGACCGATGTTTTCAGAACTACAAAGTCGAACCGAGAGAGCCACTAATATGTAGTCCAAGAGGTGCAATCTATATTAATCTACATTAATCGCGCAATTTTTGAACAACTTCTCATGGTAATAACTCAGCCATAGTCGCTAATTTCGCGGCCACAGACTCACAGGATTCATTAATTTTAGTTTAATAGATATTGTTTAGCCACATTATCTATTATCTACTAAACGAGTCTGTGCAAACAAATGTCAATAATTATTCCAAATAATGTTCTTTTCATTTTCTTCAAATTTTGGAAGCTTTTTAATATTTTTATTTTTCAACAGGAAAACAGTAATTGTGCATCAATTGTTGTCAATTGTGCAACTACTTCCATGATTTACAAAGTTATTTAAATGAAAAATGATTAGATAAGGTACGGTCAATCGAGTCAAATAATTCTACATCGATTGTTTGAAGTACATATAAAAGAATAGTACTAGAAATTGCGCGCGCGCGCGTGTGTGTGCGTGTGTGTGTGTCTGTGCGTTTCAATATAATATAGAAGAAGTGAAGAATATAATAACAGTCAAATTGCATAAGCAACTTATTACATATATAAAAAATATACAAACCTGCAGGTATTCAGCAGCTTTTAAGAAAGAGCTCAGTGAATCTTGGGATACATGGACTTCTCCACGATACATAAATTCGAGCAGTGATGCCATATTGTGAGCACTTGTTCCATCCAAGATTACAATTAATCCAGCTAAGGAATGAGGCATACCTTCGAAAAGCTCTTGGAAGTGTTTACTACATGCTGCCAAAATTAATCTGTGTGCTTTAAATGTGATACCTGCAAATGATAATCCATTATATCGTTTTATTTTACGTTGCATACTATTGAAAAAATTGGGAAGATTGACACTAATTCGTGCTTTGTGATGCAATTACTACCAATGAGTTATCCCTTTTTATTTGAAAGTATTTAGAAAAAAATTATTGTAATAAAAAATAAAATGTATGAAAATAAAAAAATAAAAATCTGATAAACGGTTAACTCTGCAGCAAGTCTCAAAACTTTCCCCTGTTTTCTAGTTCAAAAACATGATTACTTATACGTTTCTATCTTTTTGAAGCTCGCAAAACAATCGTATTTTTGATTTGTGGAGTTCAAAAATATTTTTAACGAAGCTGATATTTTAAGCATTTCGAGTTTTGATTCGTATTGCCCAAGATATTCAAGAAAAGTAGGGAATTATGGCTATTTTTTGAATTTTCCGATAAAAATTTCTCCGAAACTAATTACCGATCGCGCTAATTTTTGCAGCATTAAGAGATAAACACTATCATAGTATGGAAATAGATATACAGATAAAAAATATATATTTTATCTTTAGCTACTAGGCAGGTTACTGGAGAAGAAAAAAAAAATAAGTACAAATGGATATTTGAACTTACCTTCACAAAAAAGTGTTACATCAGTAAGACTCTCACTTTTGAAAAGATTCGAAAAAGCGGTAGCTAAATTGCTTCCAAAGCTATTCCACTTAAGACAAAATTGCTGTTGATGAGCGTCCATGATATTATTCTTTTATCCCAGAACTGTTCACTCTTGATATTGTCTCCAAAAGCTAATCCTTTTGTTGATCAATTGCACGATTAATTACTCCAACTGCACAAAGTAATTAAAAGTATAGAAATATTATTTTTTGAGTCATTCATGTAGCTTATAATTATTATTCCGGAAATAGGGTGATTTGTTCATTGTTTTATCGATTTTTTACATTATGATTTCTTTTCATAGAGATAAATAAAATAAAAAAAAAACCTGCACTATCGATGGTTCATTATTCATCAATTCTTTTTATTGGATCAAAATTATATAGTGTACTAAAAAGTAATATTTTTTGTTTTTGGAATCAAAAGTATTACTGAACGAGCTTTTCTCTGGTAAGAATAAGTTTTCTTCATACAAGAAAACTCGTATGATTCCTACAGCAATACCGAGTTTCAATTTTGGAGTTAAGACTCTAAATTGTTAGGTAGATACGTACCGGTGCCACCATAGCTTGCATTCTGATACTATGACGAATTTAATCATTTTTTCTGTAATTTATCATGGTTACAGAGTGCATTAGTGATTGTGTTATAATAATTGAACTTGATTATAAATTACTGTACTACCAATTTATATTTATTTTGGTATAAATAATTTTAATTTTAGTTATAATAATAAAATGATATTAATAATAACAATATTTTTGTTTGCCAAATGATGTCATTAATACTCTGGAATACCATGCTAATGTGCTCCTATTATCTGGTCATAAAGTATTGACCCTAAATTTAAGACATGAATAACTTATGTTTAAAAAAATCGCATTAAAACGCGAAATAGATAAATCGGTAGACTGAAGTCTTTTCTACTTCTATCCAAAATTTAATAAATCTGAAAAATTTTTTACCCCAGATGTAAAACAATTGAAGGTTGAAACGGTGGAGGGGAAAGTCACCCGTGCTAGGCAGCAGCAGCGGGAGTAGTTTAGTGCTTACCACGAGATCGCGCCCGTCCACATGTGGTGTCCCTGGTAAGAAATATATTTCAAAACTGCTAAATTTCAAATTTAAATACAATCTTTTCCAGTACACCTCTCTCATTTGACAAAGTCACAAGTGACCTTTTTCGATTGTACTATAGTATATTTTATAGTACATCATGATATTAATATTTAATATTAATGGTTACTTGAATAATTTTTCTCGAAATAAAAAAACAAAAAGTAGATTTCAGATACGGAGAGAGAATATATTTCTCAGATTGAGAAATTTTTCGTTTTTATTTAAGAAATTATTTTTCTTTTTTGGAGCAAAAGAATACATTGTTTTGAAACGAAAAAAGTTATTGAATCAAGTGTTTTATTTTTCTTGAATCAAAAAAAATTCTGAAGGCAAAAATTTTTTTGACCCAAGTTAACTATTTTTTCTGTGTGCAAAAACGTGAAATGTTATTATTAATAATAAAAGTTTTTATTAATTCTTTTGATTCGTATTTGTAGAAAGTGAAACTCTATCATTTCGTAACAAATATAAAGTACATAATTTTGAGTCACATGAGTTAAGGTTAAGGTTAGGACTTTTATCTAAATATAATTATTCTTTAAAATTTGAAGTGGATACTATAAAGTTATGCATGAGGTTTGTTTCATTCTTTCAAGTACAAATTTGAAAATAAAAATCTTTCAAATAGAAAAATCAATGTTTTTATGGAAAAAAAAATAACAACAATAATAATAACAATTTGTGAAAAAAAAGAAAGTTTTGGGGAAAAACAAGAAACATTGATGTTTTGAATAGTTTACTTTAAGAAAGCATTTAAATAATTAATTCCTAAAAAAATTGAGTCAATGCAAGTAACCCTGATACGAGAAAACTTTATCATTAATAATTTTATAAATAGCTTTTGAAGTAATATTAGCATTATAAAAGTAACTTGATTCAGAGGCAACTACATAACTTTTTAGATTAATCAAATCTCTATAACATTATTAAAGCATTGAAAGTTTTTCCTCAAAAATTATATTAATTTTTTAGGCTCTCATAAATTTTTAATTGATGTACTCTACAAAACGTTCTGTGAAACTCTCAATTCTGTTTCGTATGATGTTCACTGCATCTAAATATTTTATGTCAATGACACTGAGATAGTTCGCATGAATAATGTAAAATATAGATTATTCCGCTTTAAAAATCTTTTCGTGCTATATCAACAGTCTATTAGTGATTTTAGAAAAATAAAATTAAGTAAAATATCTAACGACTATTTATAAAATTTACTTTTTTCACAAAATTGAAGAGCATCTTTTTATCCCCTAATTTTTTCTATAAAAATTTAATTAACAATATTTCACAAATTTATTGATGAAATAGAAAAATTTGAGTATATTATACATAAATTTTAATTTTTTAAAATTTTATATTATCATCTTGATGAAGTCAAGTATTACACTTGAAGGTTAAGCTTATCAATAACAATTGCATATTTATGTAGTTGTATAATCAATCAACCAAAATTAAGCTCAATACAAAAAAGAATTATAATAATAAAACGAAATTCGGATAAAAATATTCAAAAAGAAAAGTTAAACAGCAATAAACTCGTAAAAAAATATTTGCTTGTTGTTTTCAGGAATATTCGACAAAATAAAAATTTTATTTGAGCAACTTATCATATAACTTTTTTCCTATTTCTATCCTACTTCGACTAATGGAACCTTCTTTTTGATGAGTGTCGCTGAAACCAACTAGTAGTGGCAAAGGTACTAGAGGGAGGTCTCAAGGTCATTGAGAGGCCGCACGCGCGGGTTTATCTCACAAATACATATATTCATTTAGTATGACATTCATAGTGTTGCAGCATTACACACGTTTGCACACAGGCACGTACTTCCTCTATCACGTCATCACTGACACAATCATGAATACCTTTTATATATTTATTCTGTGTTATTTAAACAAGTTGAACCACTCTTTTTTACTCCCACTTAATCAATACGTCTAACAGATTCATGACAACGATACTGTAAAATAAACTAAGAAAACTTAAGTTCTATTTATCCAAGAATTATAGTGTAGTTAGAAATGAGATCTCTAACTTAAATTATTTTGGGTACTTTACTTGTTCTGTCTAATAAGATAAAATTATTGTTTTATTGATTTCATTTTAAATTAATAAATTATAGAAATGTTTTTAGAAAACAAAACAAAAAAACAAAAAAAAATTATTTCTAATTAATAAATAGTAAAATTTTTAATACAATCATTTGAATTTTTATGTATCATCTATAAATTTATTAAAAACTAAAATACGTTGAATAAACTTTTTAAACCACTATGTATTTGTTTTCGTGATCCATATTAATTATCTAAATATGCGGTAAATTTTTATCTTGTGATTGAGTCACTTTGATGTATAAAGAAATAATAATTAATTTTTATAGTACAGCTATGATAACAAAACAATAATAAAAACATCTTTAATTAAAAATAAATTAAGAAATGTATGATTATGTGATTTAAATAATAAATTTTACTAAGGATATTAATAATTATAGTTTTAATACTGTTCTAGATGTTAATTAATTTATTCTGTACTTGAATTAAAGATACTACTTTTTTCTGTTGACAATAGCTTTCAATAATGACATAAAATAGTCAAATATTACGAATACGGTAAAGACCATGGTACAGAAAATTACAATCATAACGAAAATAAATAATTACTGATAATTAAGTATTTTAAAAGTTAAAACGGGCTTGAATAACTAGAAAAAATATTTTAAATATACTTAAAATATTATAAGAAACATTATGTATGATACATCAAAAACTTACAATGTAACTTGTAGAAAGTAATTTGCGCAACGGTTTACTCAATTATAAGTCAACACCTAACAACAGTCACTGCTCTTGACTTTGTCAAATTCCACCCTGCACTGATCTTTATTTTCATTTAAACTTAGTCTTATTTATTTTTTTTAAATTAAAAGT
This sequence comes from Microplitis deprimator, assembly GCA_964016945.1. Taxonomy (NCBI): domain Eukaryota; kingdom Metazoa; phylum Arthropoda; class Insecta; order Hymenoptera; family Braconidae; genus Microplitis; species Microplitis deprimator. Next base: position 8,467,191 of record OZ024708.1, on the reverse strand, counting down.
TTTCTAGCTTAAAATTGAAACTTACATGCCGCACGACCTGTTAACGGATAAACCAGGTAGTTTGAGCACAGGGGACAAAGCACGTGGACGCACGGGAAGCAGCGCCAGAAGAAAGAACAGCTCACGTCATACTTGAAGAGACGTAACGCGGAAGTATGCTGTGGCTATAGAACTGGTGGTCGGTCTTCAAATAGGAAGCATGGAGTTGGTCGAACATTTTGGTTGTATAGCTTAAAAGAGAAGGGAGAAGTAAAAAAGAGAAAAAACTAACTACAATCTAACTGTAATCTTACTCAAACACTGTTCTTTTTTTGTGTCCTCATTCGCGCTCAGTAACTACAATTAATACTACTGTTTGGATTTGAATAGCAAGCCGTGATTAGTTCTTATTTTCTTAAGTTAAGGAAAGAGTGGTCCCCTGAAGTTTTATGTTAATAATATTTTCATATTTTTACCGCAAATGTCACTTTACTTTCCTCAAAATATAGATTTCTCCATCAATATATGGTATGAAAAAAGAAAAAAAATGATCGCAATAAAAATAAGAATATGACTACAAATGCCATTTGGAAGTAGATTTTATTAATACAATTAAAGTTGAAATTATTCATTACCAAAACATTTGGGCTTTAGGTTATTTAGTTTTAAAAACAGCAAAGATAGCATTTTTGAGCTCTGAACTTTTTTTGTAAAGGACTGGATTTTTTAACGAAAACACTGCTTTCGAGCTCATGAAGCTTAATACATACATTATAGTTTGACAGTTCACAAGCTCTTAAAGTTCGAAAAACTTTTTTTAAACAATATTATTTCTGTATAATTTCATTAATTATTCAACATAAGAATTTATGTATCAAATTTAACTTGTTTTAATCGGACTATGATTTATTACTTTTTTCAAGTTATTATTTTTTTTTTACCGGAAATTATCCTTTTTAATATAGAATTTAATGAGAAATTTGGAAATTATTTCAAGCCTATTAAATAATTTAATGCTGTACTCAAAGTAGTTTAATCAATCATAGATATTTCAATGGAAACTAGTTTATTAATATTTAAAAATTATTAAAATTCACAAGACATTTTACAATTGTCACTAGACTTTTTGAAAAATTAAATTGTAACTTATGAAAATTAAAAATAATAATTAGAAAAAATGAGGAAAACGGTTCATCTAAACAACTTTTATTAATTTCTCTTCAAACCCATTCGTTTCGTCAATGATAATTATTTGCAAAAATGTAATAATTAATTGTTTATTAATCATATTTAATATTTTATATTACGAAAGTTGAATATAAAATATGAAATTTTTTCGAGTTCAAAAAGTTTTAAAATATAGTAGAGATACCTTTATGGCCACTTTAGAGCCAGCTTTGAACATTTAAGAAATTTAAATAACGTAAATTGTAAAATAGACAATGACATCATTAATTGTTTAAGTTTTTAGTGGATACTTTAATTAAATTTTTTTAATACTTTTTCGTTCATTATAACGAGCAACCTGCAGTCACTACGTGACTGCCCAAATATCACTATGTACTTAATTTATGAAACACACAGAAAAAAAGGATTTTTTGCCGCAAAAAAATGTTTACTTGCATCAAGAAATTTTATGCGCTATAAATTGAATGTAAAAATTATCTTGGGGCGGAAAAAGATTTTTTTGGGCAAGAAATAATTTTTTACGCCAAGTAATTTGTTCTAGTTTTAAATAAATTTTCGTTTTCAATTCACAATGCTAAAAATTTATTGAGGTAAGTAAAAATTTTCTTTAGGCGAGTAAAGATTTTTTTCATCAATGAATCCTTTTTTTCTGTGTACGCTCTTTTGACTTTGAAAAGCTCCCAAAAACCAAAAGAGAGTATAAAAATATGTCATTTTGGAATTAGTAACGCGATATAAATAATATAGCTATATTCAGTGACATTTTGTCATACTTAGTGACAGAATAATTAAAATATTAATTTATTTAAAAAAAATAAGTACGATCGTCTTTTTTCTCGCGTAATTTGAATGTAATTCAAATGATACAGATAAATCTATTTATTTCAATACTTGGCAATAAAAACGAGTTTAAACTATGAAAAAGCACAAATTCAAGTCAAGACCTTTCTAACGATACCAAATTTAATAACATTAACCAATTCTATTATATAGATATGGCGGGAACAAAATTTTCTTTATTCTCTTAATAATATAGATAAATTATTGTGTCCACAAATGATACAGTGGCCGCAAACGACACTTGCATCCTATCAATTCGCTAAAGAGTATTTTCGTGCACGAAAATGATGTATATATTAGGGTGGGTAATAAACTTTTAATTTCAATAGGAAGGTCTTCCGCATTCCAGCTTTTGATTTTTTTCTCAGTTCAATAGAAAAAAATTCTTATCTCTCTCATTAATTGATTGTACAGCAAAACTTTTTATACTATTTTGTAAGAAATTGAACGCTATACAGAAAAGGTTTTTTACATTTTAATCGTAAATTTCACAATTTAAAAAATATTGAAGGTTGAAGTTTGATTATTTTGAGAGACACATTTGTTTTTTGCTTTTGAATTTTATAAATCGTGAACAAATAAGGATTATGAAATAAACAATGCATTTTTTTGTAGAAAATTAAATGCTTTACAAAAATGGTATCTTATGTTTAGTCAATTAAATCAAGCGTTTAACAGATATTAATCATCAAACGTTGATGCATGCCGATTTTAATAGTTTTTGATAATTAGTTTGGAAATTTTCAATTTAATTAATGAGTTTTGAGTAAATTTATACAAATTTAAATCTTTACTAACAGAGAAATGCTTCGAACTATATTTCAAACTATATTTAGGGTAATTTTTTTGATGCTCTTTAAACTTGTAATAAAACTTGAAATTACTCTCTTCATTTTTATTACAAATTGTTAAAGAATTAAAAATGTAAAAATGTATGTAAAAATCGGAACGTTTTTCGCGCAACAAAAATGAGAAAACTTTATGTAATAAACACACACACACACACACACACACACACACACACACACACACACACACACACACACACACACACACACACACACACTTGAAAATTTATTTACAACTTTTTTAGCGGGAAGTTGAAAAAATTAACCTAACAATAAAACATGATTTTTGAAACTCAGTGATTTGGTATGGAATGATCCATATGTTAAACTATTTTAAAAAAACCGACTATTTTTTTTTCATGACTAGACTTAAAATTTCCCGCTCATCCTGTTAAATTTTGAGCCCTTTAATATAAATATTGAGAGGTCGCTAATTGTAGTATTTTTCTTTTTCATTAGAAAAACATTAGAAAACTTTTTTTTCTAATTTGGAATTTATCGTCAGTAGATCATTATATAGAAAAAAGCTTAATGTATTTTTTTTAGAAATTGAACGCCCTACAAAAACAGTTTCTTATTATTTTATGGCAAATTTAATTCTCCAAGAGTTATTCAGTCAGAGTTGAAGTTAGTAAATTTGACTAATATTCAAGTTTTTCAGCGAAACTGTCCGACTTATCACATAATGTCATATTAACTTTTTTGTAGATCATTTCATTTTCCAAAAATTATTTTTAACACAGTTTTCGCGATTTCTGAAGACTTTCTTGTTATGTATTTGTATTTGAAAGTCTATTTACTCCAAGAAATTGTGTTCTGGCCGATTTTAATTAATATAATTGAAAATAATGGTTTAACTTAGTGACGTATCTATTAAAAACCAAGATTTCAAATTTGGCATAAATTTTTTTTAACATGTAAGGCAACAATTTTATTGATGAGCGAATAAAAAAAAACCTTAACCAAAAGCGGAGCACCCTAATATATATATAGATACCTACTTTTTCACCATACCAGCGCCGAAAGTATGCATTTTTGACTGTGTGTGCGGGAAGAATAGCGCATGCGTTAATTTTTATCATGCGTTTTCTCATAAAAAAAAAAGTACGCGATTTTCTTCCTGCTAAACAAGGCAGGAATTTGAACTTAGTTTAATTATGATAAAAAAATTTCAACGCATGCACTATTAATCCCGCAAACAAAAATTCAAACTTTTAGGAAGAGATCAAAAATAATACACAACATACCTACCTCGCCTTTGACTCGGGCAGGCAATTACACGTACGGAATTTAATTTTCTACTTTCCGCTTTTAAAGTGTAATATACGATTTTTTTTTTTTTTAAACGAGTTCATAATAATTTTCGAATAAATGATTTCATGAATAATTTTAAAGATATTTATGATAAAAATATTATAATATTCACGACAATTATTATTATAGATTAAAATAAAAATCTGTAATTGTCACTTTGTTCTTTTCATGATTACCGAATAACGGTAAACAAAGCAAATTTCGTATAAGAATAAAAAATTATAGACTCAAAACTTAGAAATCATTTTCATTTTCTGCCCCACAATATAATATTAAGTGACAACATTGTCTAACTTATTCCATGTAATTCGAATAATTCTATTACTTTTTTTTACGGGTGTGAATGTAACAGACATCAGACAAATTCAAAATTATTAATAAATAAAGTAAATAATTAAAAAAATATTTATAAAAAATGCACTTGTGTATTTTCAAATTTTTTAAACCCGCATTTTTTAAAATTTAATTTTATTAATTATTTACTCGGTTTATTAATAATTTAAATTTGTCTGATGTCTGCTACATTCACACTCATTATTTTTTTAGTCTTTTTTTTTCGTCGAAAGAACGAAAGTGTCTACTATGAATTAGAGATATATGTAATTTTCACTATTATTATAACACGTACATGTGTAGAATAAACAATTAACCGTGTTATCAAGGATAACAATCGCAGTCAAATAATCATATTTAATAGTGACGCATACTCAAAGTAGTTTACTAGAAAAATGACTATTGACGGATATATGGCAAATTTTTTATTCTGCTTCACTAGCTAATAATATGTAACATTTGATTAAATCATCGGAAAATAAAATGTATCACTTTAGATAATATATAATAGTTAATGCATGCTAATTAAATTGTTAGATATTTTTTATATATAATACATACTGTCAACTTCATTTTAACAGCTAATCCATTAAGAATAGCCGGCAAAGTCTGCTACACAAAAAAATTCAACTTCACTTTTGTAAATCTCTTCAAATGTTGGATTCTAGTATCATTCAAAGTTTTTTTATTACTTGTAAGTAAAATTCAATACAATTAATCTATTATTCACATTTTTGGTGTTTTATAAAATATAAAATCAACATGAGTCAAGAAATTATAGTTCTGTAGTCTTCTGTCATTTCGCTAAACACTAAAAATTTTGTGTACATACACAGCGCTTTCTTGCGAAATAACAGTGCGTTGATTTCTCAACTACAAATGTATGAGGCTGAACTAGAAAATTTCCAAGCTACAAAGTAAATTCAATATCGACCCTAATAGCCGACCAACTTCAGTTTTAGTTGACGGAAATCCACGGCCCTAACTAGACTTTAACTTGACTGCAAAAAATTGCCGTATCATGGGAACGTTGCGCGAACAAAGTTCTTAATAAATTTAGTAATAAGTATAATCAAATATCTTTCTACTATATTTATTTACTAATTTTACTGATAACTTCTTATATATCTTGATAGCCACTAAGCTGCAAATTATGGAAAACTAACACCGAAATTTCACATCAAGTTCATGCAAAGAGTTGGTGTTGAACTAGTTGATGCAAAGTTTCCTGCAACTTTCTGTAAGCTTAAGAAAAGACTTTGGCTTTTCGGCTATTTTTCTGCAACTTTCATACTACTCTTTTCATTTTGTTTTCCAGTAATTGGCGTAATACTACGCTGACTACTGAAAAAAAAAAGACAAAAGTTAAAAGAAAAAAAGGTTTGAAAATTACCGTAAAGTGACAGAAAGTTGTGAGAAAGTTTGCGTTAACTTGTTGAATATTAATTAACTTTATGATCTTGAAGTTAGCAGACAATTAACAATTTTCGGATTTTTTTTTCAATAAATCAATTAAAAAAATAAAAAAAAATTAAAAGTACCCTGATAGCCACATTCTAAATATAATTGCTTAGCAAGTTCTGCAGTGAAGCATCTACGGCTAACTTAACGACAAGTTTCTGGTAAGCCTCGGCTGAATAATACTTGCGTGCAAATTGATGCAAATCTACTGCCGTCATCTGGATGTAATTTGACAAAAAAACTAGCCGTCAATTTGAAGTAAAACTTTCAACCAACTTAACGTCATTCTCTGACAGTAACACTTGTAGTCAAATTGAATTCAAGTTTACAGACAATTTACTGTCAACTTAAAGGTAACTGCTTGCTCTCCAACACTTTCCTTTAAGTTGGCGTCAGAATACAGCTGTAGCTTGAAATTAACTTACGGTTAAGGTGGCTATCAGGGTATGTGCATGTAGGAAATTAAAAAAGCTATCGGTGCAATTTTTTAAATAGTTTTTTTTTTATAATTTATCGCTTTTAAAAAAATTAAAAAATTATTTGACGTCGGCTAACTTGAGTATCATATTAACTTTTTGCAGTTAAATTTACGTGAAATTTTGATACAACCTTTTCTCTGTTCGTCAATTTATAATTAAATTAATTACCAAGAAATTAAAGTTGCTCAGCAAAAAGTGGGCACATTTATAGATGAATTATAGATCTAAATAATTCTAACGTAAGGAATTTTATTGTTATGTCCCTCAACAGCCTCAGGTGCCTCCACCTGTTAGTCAAATAGCGAACTCAAAAATACATAAAAAATGTATCTAGCGAGCTGCTCACTGTCCAGGAAGTAGCGTTTGCTTGGAGCCTAGTAACCGCACAGGACATATATGAAATGTTTATCTTTATTTAATATGTTAAACCCAGCAACAAAACATATTGTTGCTGTTAATAATTAGACACACATTGCAGCCCAACGTTGACGTTTGCTATTTGCTTAATTTTGTTTTCTACAGTATTTTGTGATGACAAATTAAAATGTTCTCAGTTTCTAACCGACATCATTTTCATTAAATTTACCCTCTCTGCTACTTTCATAAAAAAGTATCAGACTGAAACCATCAGTATTACGTTTATTAGAACCGGTTACAGCAAGAAAAGAAAAATTTGAATTTTAATTAGCTACTAATTCTCTCATGTAAAATTTGTTTTCAGTCTTATAAGAAACGTAAAATGAAATGTTTATATATTGTCGTGGGATTATAAATAAACACGTTGGTATATCCACTACTGAATCTGTCAAAAAAGGAATAGAAAAAAAAGGATTTAACAATTTTTTTTATGGTAATTTTAGAACTAATAAACAAAAATTTTTTCATATTAAGTGTTATTTTGATTCCAATATAACTTTTGTGACAAAAGGGGATAAACGTATTTGAAGCTATCAGTACGGTAAAAAGAAGAAAAAAAAATAGATTTACCCTGTTTAAAAATATTGATTGAAAAGAATTAAAAATGATGAAATTCGAATTCTTTTCAATAATTTCAATTCTTTTGTCTATATAGACATACAGTTTGCATGGAGTGACCGCTTCTCAATTCTTTTCAATCAGTATTTTTAACCAGGGTATTCATTCATGGTATTTTTCGGGAGAAATGATTAAAAAAGTTTTCTCAAGTCTTTTCTTAATATACGTGAACTCCTATCAATGAAACATGAACGTAATAGAGTAATTTTAAGGCCAGAAAATCGCTTGACCTTGACGTGTTGAGATTAGAGCACTACCTCAAACGCTTCGCGTTATGAGGCGCCCTACTTAGAAAATCCGATAGATTCTTATAGCTGTATGCATAAGGCCCTATATTTAACTATAACATTTCTCATAGAACTCATTCGTTCTTATAAAGTCTCTATGGGAATTTTTGAGAATCTATTGGATTCTATGAGATTTTCTAAACAGGGCGTGCAACAGATTTGCTTGATAAAGTGCCCTGATTAAAAGAAACGATTCAAAACGATTAGAAACTATTCAAAACGATTCAATTTTACTACTGTATAGATATATATTCATCATTCAGTGAATCGTTTTCTTTAATCAGGGTGTATTCTTGATTTTGTTTTGTGTTCTTTAAGAGTATAGATGTACAATATAAAATGTGTCTCAAGACAATTTGATGTAAGAAAATTTCATGCTGGACTTGGGATAAAAATTAAACGTATCTAATATTGCACGTTTAAGGTGTGCAATAGTTGAATCTGATACATGATGCATTGGTATTAATGATTTTTTTTTTTTTTTTTTTTATATAGATGGATTTGAATTTAATAAAATTGATATTTCTATGCTTTGCTATTGTTGTTGGAATAACTAGTTTCCTGATTCATTTTGATGAAAACTATCTACCAATATTTTTAAGAAGATCCTTTCGACACGGAAAATATGCTGAAAAAACTGGGCATAAAATTGTAGAAAAATTTGAAGTTCCTAAGAGGTAATTTAAAATATAAATAATTAATAATGGTATACTAAAGTAGTTGTAACTATTAGATGATTTTAGGCAAGATAAAATGTTTACGCTCAGTGCAAATACTTTGAATATTACACGACAAAATTTTTCCACGGTCCGTGGGCTCTTCGGGAAAAAAAAAAAATTTAGAAATTTTTTGTCTCGCGGTCTTTCTCATGTTTGCGCAATAACCGGAGCTCTTAAAAAATTTTAATAAAATTGCACCGAAACTAGAGATTTCAAGTTATAAAATGCTTTTTTTAAAATCTCGATACGATTATTTTTCACAAAGTTACAGTATAAAATTTTTCTATTCCTTTAATTTTTGCGTTAGTGTATTTTATTTTCGAAAAATAATTCTTATAGCTTTAATATAATCAATTCGAAAGTTGACTCCTAATTCAAAAAAAGGCCATTCTTTAACTGAAATGGAAGTAGATTTGTCATTATTTATATTTATTTTGAAGCTTTCAAATAAAAATAAATTTAAAAAACAAGTTTTTTCAAGATGTTTTATACATTATAAGGTCATAAAATTATAGAAAAAAATTTTAAAAATCGTCTTTTAGGAAAAAAGGCGTTTGGTCTAGGATAGGTATATATACGATAAATGAGATCCGCCTGTTAGGTGTGTGTTGTATACTCCACCTCAGATGTTTTATTCGTTAGTGTCATGTTGGAATTGAAATATATCGATACAGGCATAACGATATATCTGCGAGAAGTGCGAGTTCTCTTATGCCATATCGCGAAGGGGAACTGAACCATAAAACATATTTTAATAAATTGTATATAATTTAATGTTGTATTATCATTTTCAGATATTTTTCACACTTTTACCTATTTGCTGTTCCGCTATCAACTACTGTATTGCTCCTATGTATTTACAGATATTTTTACTTCGGCAATTTTCCTGAAGTTATTTTTACAATTTTGGACTTATTATTCAACAGTTCTAGGAAAGCCCTTGGTAATAGAAAATTCTAATGTGTTTTTTTTTATGATTTGTTAGTATTTACTAAATAATGAAATCCCAAGTTAAGGGATTTTTTTATTGCTTATATGATCGAACGATATGATAAAAATACTTAAAACGTTCAGCTTAAAACTGGATTTATGGTGTTTTTCAAATTTAATTATTCATTTTAATTACATAGATGATTTTTTAATTGTTTATAGTAACATCAGAGCAAACAATTATAGCAATTACTATGATGACGATACAATGTTGGAAAAGATTGTATGAAACTCATTGTGTTAGTGTTTACAGCGATGCAAAAATGAATATAAGTCATTATACCGTTGGCTTTATTCACTATATTGGAGCAATAACATGCATAATCGGTGAATCATCTGGATTTGTAAAAGGTAAAAAACTTGTCTAAGTATAGGTAATCAAAGTACTGTAAAATCACGAATAATTACAGCTGTAAATATTATATTTTAAAATGTAAAAATTAATTTAGAAAATTCGAATCAAATGGTATTGCACACCTGAAGCGCGATCTCGTTGAGTGTGATCTACAATCACCATACATTTTCAAATATTTCACTCACACTAAATCCTTTCTACAGCCTTTCGAAAAAAAATTCAAGTAGGAAATATTTTATACCATCTCACTGAAGATTGAAGGTAATAGACTGACCTATGTATTTTTTGACGTATGTAAATTTGTTTGAAGACACGTGTATGTGTTATCAAGTAGCTTCTGCTGCAACAGCTTCATGAAGAAGCAGGTAGTTATGAAACTTAAGATAAGTCTTGTGTTAGAATTGAAATAGATTGTTATACGAGTAATCAGGTCTTGAACAACCCTAATTTAAAAAAATGAGTTGCTCCATGTTAAGTGTATATCTATATATTAGTAGATTCAAATTGTTTTAAATCATTTCAAATTGTTTTGAATCATTCCAAATTATTTTTTTTAATCAGGGAATTCAATGGTATGAGTCCTAGTCTCAGTCATTATTGGCCAAAATTATGCAGTACGCTCCATTAATATTATAAAATAATATTTGAACCTCTATTTATACTTGGAGCTCAATATAAAATTTATTTTATTTATTTTTTTTTTTTTCAGGTTCAGAATATAATTTTCACTGGAGTAAATTAAATAGTATTTGCATTATTTCCGCTGTGTTCTTTTTATTGTCGTCCTATGAACAATTAAAAACTAATTTTATATTAGCGGATTTACGAAAAAACAAAAAAGGAGTGGTTGTAACTAAATCATATAAAATCCCAAATGGTCGACTTTTTGAATATATTACAGCGCCTCTTCAATTAACAGAAATTATTATGTATTTCACATTAACTATAATTCTTTGGCAGAGTTCATCATTCCATTACATATTTATCTGGGTTCTTGTTAATCAGGTAAATCAAAAAATATTTCAAATTCAAAAAAATTTTAACTTTGTTGATATTTTGGAATTATAGATTCAAAATAATTAATTTTATTTGAAAAAGATCTCTTCTTATTTTTAAAACGCAATAAAAACATTCGCTCATATTTTGTATAGGGCTTACAAAAAATTTTATGTTTTACTTTTCCATATAAAAAACTGTACAAGCTAACGTATGGCTTATTAATAAACTTAATTGAACATTTCTTGAGAGAAACATACTATATTGTTTCAAAAAGCACTATGTAAATTGTAATCGAATTTTTGGTCGCCTATAGAATAGTAGCCGACCGAATACAGCTCAAAAATACTATTAGACTTATCTTGTTCAAAGTATTGTTAAATTGGGCGGCAAGTGATTGATTAATTAACAATATATTTTGTTATTTTACAGACTGAAACTGCTATTTCAAGTCATCGATGGTACAAGAAGACTTTCAAAAATTATCCTAATCATCGTAAAATATACATCCCTTTTTTGATATAAACAATTTTTACATGTATTTTTGTACAATTTAAAGATAAAAATAAAATTACATAACCAATTTTCGACCTATATTATTTAAGTGTTAAATAGTAATCAAATTAAAAATATAGTAAATTTACAATCAACTCGTTTTTAAAACTTCATTAAAAATAAAAAATAAATCTGGAAGTCGGTTGACTCTGCGGGCCAGCCCCAAAACTTCCCGGTTTTTTCGATCTCGATGAGCTCGAAAGCATTAGTGGAAATATATTTTCGAGCTCTTCGAAAATACCCATGCTCCTTTGTTTTTTATGAGCTTTTCAAGCTCAAAAGAGTTACGTTTCATGTTAAAATTGGGAATTTCAGAATTGAAAATAATTAATGAATGAGCGCTTTTTAAATATTTATCCACGATTATGTTCAATAAAGAAAAAAAAGTATGTTCTCGGACATCATTCTGAAAATCGTCAGAATAGCTTTCTAGGACCTCAAAACGTCATCTGATGAAAACTCGATTTTCGAAAATCGCGATCAAAACAATAACCTCCCGAAATTTTTGAAAATCATCGATTTTCTTAGCGGGAAGTTAAAAAAAAAAAAACTACACCTCAGTCATATAATTTTTTTAAGGATTGTTATACCACAAATGTGACGATAAAAAAAAATTTTAAGATTGCTGAACTATCATTGTACCATGGCAGTAACATTCGGCATCCAAAAAAACTATTGAATCACCACAGCCGTGCTACACCAGGGCTGTATTAATACAATCAGAGGGGAAAAATATAAATCATAAGGTTGGAACATAATAAAATAAAAGTTCGGTAGTTATTAATGTTTGTACAATTTTTGAAAGTAGATTGAAAAAATGTTGAAAAGTCGAAACGTGCATACCTCGAACGCTGACATTAAAATAAAAATATATCGCTCACATTTTCCATCGTATTGATGTTATTTTGATACAGACAATTAATATAACATACTACACTAATATTTTAGAATGTTTTTATTAAATGAAAGTAAATGAGTGTATCTTACGTGCGAGCTTAAATATGAATGTTTTTATTCCGTAACCAATTTTACTCTGCCTAACTACGAATATAAAAAATAGAATTAATAATAATGATTAAACAAATTAAATTATTACAACATATTTATTCTGATGATCAAAATTTTTCACGAAACAACAATTCTTGCAATAATAGTGTCCAGATGATCTTTAAATTATTATGATTTACTATCAATTGTAATGAAAATGGTTATTTTAATCAATTATTTCGTTGATGAACAATTACTATCTCTAGCATTTTGGTGTAAATATACCATTTTACTTCCAAAACAAATTTGAGATATTGCCAGTAACGCAAAGTTTACTGTTCATTTGAAAAGAAGACTGCAAAAAAATATGTTTATTAAGAATAATGAAGTGAATGAAAAGTATAAATAAAGTTGTGAATAGTTGTATCGTATAAATAATAATGCAATTTAAAAAAAAAAATTATTCATATTTAAATAACTATTGAAAGAAAAAAAAAAGTTAAGTACTGACCTGTACGGATACGCTTGTGCTTTATTTCTGAAAATAGATAATAAAAGGCTGAAAAATACAGCGACTAAACCTAAACCGATCACAGCGAAAATTCGTCGCTTTTTAATATCACCTTTTCGACATGCAGCTTCTGTCATTAAAAGCATACCTAAAATTACAGCTCCATCTAATTATATTTTAAGGAAAGTCAAGTTTTACATAAATTTTAATTTTGTTAATGGTATTGATCATTCATTAAAAAGCTTCTATTGCGAATACCGAGTAGCGATTTTATACGTTACGTTTGAAAGTTATATTTAAGAAAAAAACTTGCATAAAAATATTTAAAGATCCTTGTAAATCTCAATCAAAATCCATAGTAAGCAAAAGGTAATCAATAGAAAAATAATTAATGTTATACATTTCAAAGGATACTTAAAATCATGACAATATAGCTTTCCAAGACAAATTGACCTTGAGATGATCCATGTATGTATACAATATTTCCATTTGCTGCCTTGTGAATAAAAGGAGGACCTCTGATATGATTCCACATTTGTCCAGAGATCATTGTAAGAGTAAAGAACTGAAAAAAAGTTCATAATATAAAATATTATAAATTCATTGAATTTCACATTATTATAAGGATTAATTTCAAATTATTTAGAAAAACAAAAAAGTTGGAAAATTCAATAGTGCACAAGTTGATTGTGGCATAGTAAAAATTAATCGATTAAAGTTTATAAATTAAGACCGTGAAAATTTTCATTCAAAAAATACGCTACATTTCTCAGGCAATTTATTACCAAAAATAATTATATATCACAAGAGATATAGTTATTATTATAAAATTTAAATGCAAGCAGATATTAACGTGTGTTTTTTAGGGAACTTTTTTTGGACAAAACGAGTTTTCATGAGGGGTTTGTAATTTTTTTTTGATGCTTTATATCTTGAAGGTATACGAAAATTTTTTGTAAAGTTCACTAAAATTATAATAAATTAAGTGACTGATAACAATTAGAGTTGATTGAAAGTAGTGGTTCTGTCGTTTAACAAATTACATTTTATATCTGTCAAATGATATACCGTGATTAAGACAAAACCTGTACTTTGCTTACCATAGCACCTAAACTCCAAATAGTTTTGTTATAAATAAAGTCCAAGTTATTTCGTCTTAAATACAAAAATCCTCCTATTAAAATTAATAACATGATAACAGCTACAGTACCAGAATAATTAGGAGGTCTGAATACACGAATCTGAAACAAATACATATATACATATATATACAAATTAGCTTTTATTATTATTTTTTTTTTTTCAATTTTTTAAATCACAGAAAGTTTTTTGAATCCCTTATATGTTGTTCAAATGTAAAATGTATTATGCACCTGAATATCAGTTCGTTCTGAAATCCATTTTGCTATTGCTTCTGCACTAAATCCAATTCTTTGTATATCCATAGTATCGGCTGATTTAGGTTTTCCTTTTGCGGGAAAGTGTATAAACACCGGAGCAGTATTCAATCGCATCTATAAAATAAAGTGTTTAAGCAATAGTACATACTAAGGGGTTCATATAAAAATAATGAAAGTTTTACCATTTGAAAAACATCTGATCCCTCATCGAAATCGACAGTTGCAAAGAATAACTTGTTTGAATAAAATTGAGAATAGCGAAATGAGTTTGCCACTGTTATAAACTCCTCGTGAGCATGCCTGAATAAAAAGTCGTTTTAATAACCAAAGTATCAGTAATGAATTTTTAGACTTTTTTCAAAAGTATCTAGTATCATTTAAGAACTATAAATTAAATTAAAAAGTATTTATATTATTTATTACTGGCATATTTGACATTTACGCTGTGGTGCCATGGCAGTAAACATAACAATAATAGAATAATTTCTTGGTGGAGTCTTAACAAATTCTTTAAATTTAGCTCCATTAAACTTAAAAACTGGCTTTTTCATAGCCATTTCAGTTAGTTGTTGAACACGATCTGATAAAGAAGTTTGCCCCTAAAAAACAATCACTAAATAGTAAAAACAATCCGTGAAATTGAACAATAAACATGATCATGGAAAACGTTATTTTGAAAATATAAATAATTATTAATGTATAAAAATAAATTTAATTTATTGATTTTATTTAACTTACCGGCTTTATACGATTTTGACCATAAGTAAAATCAGTATTAAATGTTATAATTAAACCCATTAAAAGGAATATATTTTTTAGTTTGATATCCATATTATGTTTTTGATTAATTTTAAAATATATAATAGAGTAAATATTAAATAATCTCCTTGATGTATATATCACTAATTAGACATTATTAACAATAATATGACCAACGTGGCTATGGTGACGTATTTGGAAACGTACCCACTATCTGCCACCTATCACTTTGACAGCGACATTTTTCATCATCTCTCTGAACTTGACACTTAAAAATTAATTTATGAAATTTTGTTATAAACAATTCAATTGTCCATTCATTGTCCGTCAATGTTCGATTTCATTTTTTATTTGTCCGATGATTGTTTATTTTAAAAAAATTAAACAAATTTTTGTTCTTAAGTTGGCACTTATTCTTGCTAATCGATTAGTTTTTTTGACTTTTTTTTAATTTGATAGATAATTAATTTTTTTTTTATTGATTGTATGATTAATAATATTACTTGTCCGATCGTTTTTCTATTTAAATTAATTTAAAATTAATTCTAATTTTAAATTAATTTTAAATTTATTCTATTTAAATTAATTTTTTTGTGAATTCAATTTTTTAATTAGTAATTACTATTGCGTATGCGCAAAAGTAAAACAACTTTGAGAGGTAGCTGTGATTTTGTCCTAATGATAATATTACAGAAACAAGAATTGTACCCTAATAGCACAGTTTGCTTTAGCAAAAGTTTACTTTACAAAAAGTTTCCTTGAATTTTTCCTCAAATTTCCGTCAACTTCGGACTTTTCCATTTTTTACGACAATTTGTATGCAACTTGCTATTGAATTTGACGTAAATTTACTGCCCGATTCAGAATGCAAATTAACTTCGAAAGTTGACTAGAAAAAAGTTGTTAATTTTCAAGCAAATTTTATGTCAATTTATTGTTAATTTGACTAGAAAAATTATTAAGTATTTTTTTACCGTCAAATTTTAGACAATTTTATGTATAAATTTGCTTACATTCGTAAATAGTCAGAATGAACATTACCGACTTTTTTTTCGTTAAAGTTTACCTTTAAATTGAAGAAAAATTAACCGCAAATTTTTATTTTAAACTTAAGCTGTCAAATTGTCAGCAAATTCGGGCAGCTAATTTCAACATCAAATTACCGTCAATTTCAAGCTAAAGTGGCTATTAGGGTATGATCTTTTAGTTATACCCTGATAGCCACCTTTACCGTAAGTTAACTAGAAAATACAGCCGTAGTTTTGAAGCCAATTTAATAGAAAGTGTTGGAGAACTAGCAGTTACTTTTAAGTTGACATTAAGGATGCCAGCGTTAATGCGGAGTAGATAGCGCTCACAGTTGCTATAATGTGGAATGTTTTGAGATTACGTAACTTGTCATTATTTTGAATAATTCAAAATTGTCTGACTTATTACGTTTTTGAGTATAAATTTTGGAATGGATTCATTAATCCATTTAAATCGGATTGAATCAAAAAATAACGAAGTATTTTATTCTGATTTGAAGTTATTTGAAATGATTTGAAGTCTCGAATGATTGTAAATAAAATGAAGGAACCAGTAATTGTGATATTATTATCTAATTTAATTTAATTTGAAATGATTGTAATTAAGTAGATGAATCCTCTAATTAAATTCTCTTTTATGATGATTCTATATATAATTAAGATTGATTTTTATTTTATTTTAAAGTTATATTTGAAAGCGTAATAGTTTTTCTAATTTTTAGTGTTATTATTCTTTTTTATTAAATTAGATACAAATAAATAGCAATAAAAATAATTATAAAATAATTATTTACAAGCAGGCGAAAGAAATTAATAGTGTTTGACGTGAGAACGTGCAGTTGCTGCACTATAAATAGTTGGTAGTTCAGGAATCCACCGCTACGATATTCGTGGGCGCGCAAATTGTTCCTCCAAGGATACATACGATCCACTCTTTATACCCCAATCGAATGCATTTTTGTCTGGTATAAGCCAGTGTGGGACGATACTCAAAAAAAAAAAAAATATATCAGTATTGAGAAAAATAAACAAAAATAAGAACTTGAAGATTTTAAAATATTTATTAAAAAAAATATACTTTCGTATAAAAAAAAGTATGTATGTTTTTCAGCCAATAAATCACATATTAATATTTCTTACATTTTTTCTTTATGAATTTTTTTTTTAATCTAGCAATCAGGAGACACGGTAGTGTCTCGCGCTAAGTACACGTTTAAACACATGTATATTACAATTTCTAGCGCATAAAAGTGCTTTGTACAATTTAATAGAAAATGATGTCACTCAGAGGTCACTATTATATATCCTCAACGTAAAATTTATATTTCTTCATGACTTCTATGTTATGTAAATATGATATTCAAATAACATCACCGCTATATCACCAATGTAATATGTACGTCACCTTAACATCACATTTACATTTATTATGTTACGTAAATGAGTGTGAAATTGTGCGTCACATTTGACTTACTTGTTACTTACGTTTTACGTCACCTAATATTTTTGGTTCTATAAATGTGACGTCTTCGTTATATTGCCGTGTTCACTGGGAAGGTAATCAGGGTTGTATGAGGTTGGTTCTAAACAGTTTTTTAAATCAATGAATTTATCAATTTTAATCTATTCTTTATTTATTCAATTGTTACTATTGTTACTGTCATTCTATGAATTCAGTTTATTATTACTTATTTTATGAATTTCATTTTCTTAAGACTATAAATAAATAACTTCAAGTCGATTTATGGTTAATTTTACATCCCTGATTAGAAAATACGATTAACGACGATTAAAAATGTTTTAATGGTTTTGAATCGTCATGAATCGTCGATTGATGATTAAAAACGATTAAATTTTTAATCGTTTTTAATCTTCATGCAGGACCAGAAATTGCTTTACATCATTTTACGATTAAAGACGATTCATGACGATTAAAAATTAAAAATCGTATTTTCTAATTAGGGATAGTAGTTTCGTTTTTGTTTTTTCATTTTTCAATGCAAGACGAAATAGTTTTTGTAACGTAGAAGTATGATTAATGTAAACATATCTGTATCTAGGATCGTTCATTCGGGGAAAACACATTAGCATTGAATTTTTAAGCACCGGTTTTAATTGAAAGTTGAAATTAAAACAAGTGGACACTAAAGAAGTATTAACAATAATAGGTTTTACTGATCAAATATAAAATTTTAATAACTAAAGCTTTATTCTATTATGACGGATGTCGAATTTATTGAAAACTCTATACCACTACTTTGATTTTTTTATTAATAATACATATCAACTATTAATCGTCGTACGTACACTAGTTCAATTCAATGAAAATTCGAAATTAATTTGTACAATGCATGTTTTAAAAAATTTCTAAAATCTAAAGTTTACATTGATATTATTTTACAGGATACAATAATTGAATTTTACATTATATTATTTTATATATTTATACCATTAAAATAGAATCAAATGTTAGTATAGTAGCGACGTTATACATTATACATGAATCTAGGTGAAAACTGCACATGAACAAGCATGTCAGAAAAATTAAAAAAATGTGTATTTAAAAAAACACTTGTGACAATATTTTGTCCAGTTTTCATGGAATATATATACTTCAATGTATAAATATATCAATAAACGTCCCTATCAAAAAGACCCATGTGGGATTGCACCAGAACCCATAGGAATAATCCATATGAGAAAGCATGAATTTATATAAGAATCCATGTAGGTAACCACGGGTATTTGCATTTTCATATGGGGACTTCACATAGGTAACTAGGTACCTGGATTTTCATGTAGGAGACCCATATAAGAAACTGTGGGTACTTGGATTCTCGTATTGGAACTTGGATAAATGGATTTCTTTATGGAAAATCCATATAGGAATCTGGGTTTCTATATAAGTAATTTCTATAGAATACATAGAAAAAATAGGGATATCTGGATTTCAATCATCTATTGATACGCGTACATGAATAAAAAAATAAGATCAATATTCTATTGGCAGGATATTTTTAAATGAAAAATTGATTAATTAATACTCTTTATATCAGAATTTATAATAAGTTATTAATTTACTAGTTGACTCAAGAAATATAACACTTTTATAGAAATTACAAATAATTTTAATAAAACACTAAGTTAGGAATAGTACGAAGGTATCGTATTCCAAAAAAGTTTATGAAAATCCATACGCTTTTTATAGCATTTGTTTCAATAACGTGATGCTTTTTGTTAATTTTTCTAATTCCTAATCTACACAAGATTCTCATATGGATTTTGACATGGTGCAGATTCTCATAGGGACCCATGTGAAAATCTATATCGAGATCTATGCTAAATTTTTATGAGAAATCATATGGAAATCCAACCGATAACGCCATGTCAGAATCCATATACGGAATTTAGGCTGGATTCCTCTATGGGTTTTTTTGATAGGGATGATTGTATATATTTTTTTCATCAGTAGCTTTTTCCACGGCAGTTTTTACCCAGAAATTTCTTGCTCAATAATTTTAACCGACTACCACTGTAGATGTTTATCATTTTACATTAAGATATCTACTACTAGGTGGTGCGATGATACAATATCGAAAAAAATTAGATCAGTGCAGACGCCATTTGCAATTATGCATTTCTTTAAAAATAAAACTTTCAAACCATTGTCTTGCATAAAAAATTGCATGCTGAAGTCGAAACAGTGATTAATATCGTATGATGTATTTACAGAATCCACCTTGAACGATATTGAATTACAAAAGAACCTATCGATTAACTCTGCAAATATTGCATACTATATATATAATTAATCCGTTCTTCGATTTGTAGCATAAATAAATATTCTTTAGTATTTTGTGATAAATAAAATAAACTGTTTTTTTTTTTTGGTTTTTCTTCGCCGTTCGCAAATAAGTGTAATTCATGATAAAAATTTACATTATTAATATTTACGAGATCTAGATTTCAATGAAAATCAAGAGTATAATTTTTTTTCATATAAAAATAAGTTTCATAACCAAGAACACCTTGATTTTCGATTAATAATTTTTTGTTTTTTATTTCAAACAAAACTTTATTTGAAATTATACTCAACTTGAATTCGTTGTTTGTTGGAATTTCATTTTATAAGTTTATACATCTCTAATCTGACTGAAACTTGTTACTTTCAAGAGAGTATATGCTTATTAATGTGTGTGGTGATGAAATCAACAAATAAGCTTTGGTGATGGATTAATGATAATATTATGTATTGAAAAATATCATACAATAGTTTTAATAATGTTACAAATATGCCATATGTTTACTGCTGTGCTCAAGAGCAGCTAACACATCTTGTTTTTGTCTAACATAAAGACGACCTTTTTTCCATGGATTTTGAAGTTGAAGTGGCTTAAAGTCATCTCTTAAACATCTTTCTCTTGCGCCAATGACTGCTACTAAACAAAAATTTGGTAATTCATCAGCAGTATAAATCGGTCCTTCTTGACCTTTCAGTACTACTGCCATGTTCAGTTGTTTAACAACCAAATCAACAACTTCTCTTGCCGTTGTTCTAGGTGTAACATGCAACTTCAAACTCGTTCCAGAAGCTAGTCCAGTTTCATAAGCAACATACACCTAGTGAATAAAAAAAAATAAGAACTTTTAGTTGACAAAAATTTTACATGAAAACTATCAAACTTCCCAAAATTATCTTCGAACTAAAACTCGAGCTTCGCAAGAAACCGAGATTTTCTGTCTCCTTTTCATTTAGTAAGACGAGACTAAGATAATTCACTTAGATAATTTACTTAGAATTTGCCTACTGTCATGTGATTTCGAGCTTTTCAACTCGTTTAGTTATTGCCCGCGTGTAATGCTTAGAATGAAAAAAAAATTTTGATGTTTTTACCTGAAGAATACCATGTGGAGGGACTGGTAAAACCGTAGATTGATCTTTGAGTTCATCTAAATGCGTGTCCATCGAGATGCTTGCCATGGCTGCTACACTTGCTGTAGATTTGGATATGTCATTTTTAGTATGAACGCTAGACATATGACCTCTACTACAGCGAGGCATTGTGTTATAATTGTCATTGTTGATTAAATTAATACTGTCAGAGTTGGTACTTTTAACGCTTAATGAACTGTTAGTATTTGTTAAGGTGGTGGTAGAAATATCTATAAGTGATCGTTCATATGTAGTTGATTTTTCACCTAGTTGAGGACTCGTACTCGCTGAAGTAGATTTTACGACCGTAAACTCATTTTTGAGTCCACTACGACTTTGTTTATATTGACTAAGTAGAAGTATGTCGTCAGACTTTGAAGTTGGTATCGTTATTACCGGTCCATTCAAAAAAGTTGAACTACTGGATTTGACTGATTTTGTTGGAGCAAATAATTTTGAAGAATCTATATTTTTATTCGGACAATCATCAATATCATGAGAATTATCACTTATATAAGTTCCGCAATTATCATTTAGCATATCTTGTTTTGATAGATGCTGTTCACTCTTACTAAATTCAGTTGCGAAAAGATTATTTGAATCCGATGTATTTAGTCCAGGCCAACTTCCTCTACTAAGATTCGATTTTACTAATTTTTTATCTTTTACAGGAGTTTGTGATAAAATTCGCTTCACATATTGACCATTAGATTCGTTACGTTGATCAATATTTAATAAATATTTTAAACTGATGATATTATTACTGCGGGAAGCCTAAATAGAAAAATAACTGTGATAACCAAAATAATGTCAAATTAAGTTTCAGTTGATTCAAATTTCAATGAATTCAGTAGATTTATCACAGAATTTAAAGTCATACGAATTATCCATGATTATATTTGTTTAAGATTTTTGAAAATAAAAAAAATAAGAATGTATATATTCAAAGCAAGTCAGGTCCAATATTTAAATAGTATGATCTAGCGATGAATTGATAGTTTGTTGATGGTATTTTCTAAAGTATTAAAAATAGGAACTATCAATTTCATTTAAAAAAAAAAAAAATTACTTATTTTGAGTATTTACGGAAATAAGAAAAATAATTATTTGAATTTAATTTTTTTTTTCTAATATCAGTGTATATAAAGAAAAAATAGGCGAAAGTAATATATATTATAATACTCACAGATTGCGAAAATCCTTTATCTCGAGCAAACGTTATCACATCAATTAACCATCGAGCGCCTTTCCAAATGTTATTCATTTGGGATTGTAATTCTTGTAACTTCATTAATTTATCTTTCGTTGCACTAACTTCAATCGAGCTAAAAGCTTCTCTATGTTTATGTTGAGCTTGTACTATTTCTAATTCAAGAATGCAGCTAAGCTTCGAATAACGATTAATGATATCTTTTTGATAAGCATTTAATTGCACCATTTCAAAAATTTGTATAGGAAGAGTTAATAAATCTCCTCGCTGAAACAGAATTTCTCGAGTACCTGGTACTAAACACACGTTTTCGACAGGTGGAACGATAATAAGAAATGACACTTCGTCAGTAAGTTCGATAATTTCAACATCATATAATCTGTGAGTTTGAGAATCTTCAGAGCTAATGCCCATGTAGGAAAAAAGTTGATTAACTGCAGCTGCCACTGTTTCTACAAATAGCTTTCCGTGATTAACTATAACATTTTCGTCTGATGATTTTTTTTTACCCTCTCTAACACAAACTTTTTCTGTACTGTCTGATACTGTAGTATGTATAATTTTTTTCAAATGACTCCATTCTTCAGCAGATACATGAGGATTATCACGGATTTTATAGTGAGGTAGAACATTTGGTGTTTTAGCAGGTACGACTATTTGAATGAGATCAACACTACTTTGCATTTTCAGATACCCCAAATAAAGTCCTTTACTTAGTTTAATACTGCTTAATTGATGATAGGCAATTTGATTTTGAATACTCGATATTAAAATATCTGAAACATTGCTTTCATCGTGAATTATTATTTTTTTCATAATTTTATTGAATGGTATCCATCTGCTATTAAGAAGAGACACTGATTTTGGAGATGTAATATGATTTATTGCTGAAATGACTAACGTTCCTTGATTATCTTTAATCGGTTTGTAATAAATCTCACCTAAATCTTGAATACATAATGCGGCCTAAATTTAATGGGATTGAAATTGTTTTAATATAATATCATTAAAATAACTACAATAATAGTATATTGTCTGACAAGATAAAAAACAAAACGATTTCAGGCTAGGGTTAAGTTGGCTGCCTAAGCCGTTCACGAAGGCTGACATCCCCGGCAGTCTGAAATCGTGTTTCATCCTGTGTCACGCACTATATTTTTCATGATTACGTGCATTGGAACTTCAAATTTCAGTGTCAGCAGCCAGTAGGAAACAAGTTAATTTAAGACCAAAGATGTGATCAACTCTTAGTGTAAACGTAAATTATCATTTGAAATTTATAATTAAGCAGAAGTATGTATATATATTATTTATTATTTATAATAATTTTTATAAAACTTAATCACAAAGTCAAAATTTTCGTTTACGTAAATAAAATTAATATTAAACAAGTGACAAGTATCAGAGTTTAAATTGTGAATGCCTTCAGTCAGCGGGCAGAAACATTATCCTACAACCTACTTTTATCGCATGTTTAAATTCCTGCCTTGCTTAGAGTGCAAAAAGTCGTTTTTTCTTTT
This sequence comes from Microplitis deprimator, assembly GCA_964016945.1. Taxonomy (NCBI): domain Eukaryota; kingdom Metazoa; phylum Arthropoda; class Insecta; order Hymenoptera; family Braconidae; genus Microplitis; species Microplitis deprimator. The sequence continues at coordinate 8,443,464 of OZ024708.1, read as the reverse complement.
ATGAGAAAATAAATAATAAAAATTAGCGCATGCCCTATTCTTTCCACAAACAGGGGCAAAAATTTTATCTTTCAGGTGTAGACCTCGTGGAAAATCGTATACACACCACGGAAGAAGATAGGACGTCCCAATCCACGTGTTTGCCACCCTCACCTTCGGCTCGAGTAGGCAATTATGTACGTGGGTTGAAATGTCTTACTTTCCTTCCTTGGTGTGTAATATACTATCCCAAGAAACGAAACATATTTGTTTCTGCCCTGTAAAGGCACTGTAGAGACTCTGAAACTGTAAGTTTCAATGCTAGTATAATGAAAAAATAAAGAAATGTGCATACCTGCATTTGAACCGCTGTTTGAAGGTATTTGAGTCTAAAATGATTAATTGAGCTTTCATAATTCTTTTCCATGTCTTGCTTAAAAGTTTTTAAATTATGCCAAATATATGAAACCTTCATGAACCAATGAAAATCATTGTAAATACAGTTGGGATAAACTTCATCGATTTGAATAACCGGTAAAAAGTCTTCATTGGTTACTAATACTTTATCTTCATGGTATAAAATACAAGTAAAGTAAACACCTCGTTTTAGGTTTTTCTGAAATTTACTTGTAGCAGTGAATAGCTGTTTTATTGTTTTTTTCTTGTGATTACGTCGTTGAAGAGCAGATGTATCTTTTGTATATTCTGGACGATGCATATCTATCAATAGTGAATTTAATTGTCCTAATTGATCCGCATATCTTGGTAATCGTTCGTCGACGTCACGCCAACCTTGATATTGAGGTAAAAGTTTCATTGACTATTTTTTACGATTATTTAAGGAGGTTCATCGGTAGCAGTGGTTCGCAACTTTTAGAAAGATTTCTCCCGTGTAAAACATTCTAACTACAATAAAAAGTGTTTGAGATACAGTACACTTTTGCTCATCCTCTTATATGCGCAGAAGTATAAAAATGATCCCATTGCGTCTTTTCTCGGACTTGGCTACGTTGTATTCTAACTTAAAATATTTTTCCCCTTGAGCATGTGTTGTAGAAAGTGTTTTGAATAATTTCGAGGTTATACATAGTTGGAGACAACAAATAATAAATAATAAATAATAATGACTTAGCGACTAAAGAATGGCAGATTTATTAAAAAACGAGTTGATGAGAAAATAAATAATGCTTTAGCAGGTATGTCTGATGCTAAAAAATGCCGTAAAGTTTTTATAATTATTTAAATCTGTTGGACTTCTACTGTGTTTTAAACTTCCCGCGCACTGCAACGTTGCCAAGTCACTATCTCTCACTTGTCAGAAATATGGGAGAAAGCTTGAAAATCATTAAAAGTAACAAACTTTAAAAATTAATTACAAAAAAATGAATACCGCTCGTTTATGTTTTTATTGAAAAAAATTACTTGTTATAAATTGAATTAATAATTTTCAGCTTTTAAAAAAATGTTGTAAGAAAAGTATGATTGTTATTTAATAAAATGCTCACTCGAACTACGGTCAACATAGGGAATGCATGTTAATTGTACGATTTTTAATTGTTAATATTTCGAAATTTAGGACCGCAAGGACTATTTTAAAAAATTCCTACGTATACAGGACACTTCAAAGTATTTGTATTTAAAAATAGAAAGATATTGTAAGAGAAGTGATTATCCGATGAACCTCCTTAATAAATGTACTGATACTTACTACTTGTTATCGCATGAGTGGGAAATGAAGGCACGAATCTACTATATCCCTTTAAATTGCCCAAACATATCCTAAAAAAATACTTTTGCCCTTGAGCAAGTTCATTGATTCGACATTCTCGTTCTTTAATGTCAAATACTTCTACTTCACCCGTGATCACTGAAAAATTTTCTTTTGTACTCCATTGTACTTTGAACTTTGTACATACAAAGGAAGGTTCTTTTGCAGATTCCTCAAACCTTATATTCACTGAATTGACTCCAGAAACCTCAAGATTAACTAAACGTGGAATATCTGGGGGACCTTTAAAATATAATAATAAGATAATGAACACTAATAATATAGTGAATGGGTTAATGGAATATTTAATTGACAGAAAATATATTAATATATTGGGATCTCTGGCAGAAGCGTGGCTTAAAAAATTGCACGTAGTGGCGATAATATGCACTAAAGTGAGTAGGTCACTCTGCATGCTCTGTATTTATACATGGAAAGAATTTTTTGATGAAAATTACTCTGCAATCTCGAGTAATCCTGGGCGATTCCAAAAAATTACTATTTCTTATTTCAACTTTTAATATTTTTTGTTGAAATATTAATACCACTATACTATATTTTACTCTACTAGTGAGTAATTTTTTAACAGCAGATAAAGTGGTATAATTATATGGTTTTACACTCTGTTGCGATCCCATATTTAATCGGTTATTGTGAATATTTTATCTGAATCTACCAATTTTTATTCTACGTGTATTAATTTTTACACCCCAATATAGCATTTCTTTAAATCTATTGATGGTATAATGATAAATTACCTGTACTTCGAATAAAATTTCGAATTTATTCAAGTATTTTTTACTCTAAACTGCAAGGTAATAATTCAGTAGTCTTCGTTAATCTTCAGGTATAAAATGACTTGAGGGCCTAATTTTTTTATATTAGCGTTAGTTTGATGTCTACAATAAACTTTTCACAAATCATTATCAAACTTTTTTTGTATTAATTGTAATTAATAAAGATTTCAAAATTTGTAATTCACGAAAGATTTAACTGCCATTTTTATTTTTACTATTGTTATTATTTTCTTCATTTTTTCTCTTTATCAACTACTGGTGGCAGCACTAGCGTAACAGTACGATTAAAAAAAAAGCGAAATCTAAGACAAAAAGGCAAGGTATTTAAAAAAAAATTTTAATAAAAATATATTCAACTAAAAATAAGAAAAAAAAATTAATTAATATTATAAAATAAAAGTCATGATTAAAAATAAAATGAGCGATTGAGGTGTACACTTTTGGATTTTCCAAAAATTTTTATTAGTAGTTAAATTGTTTTGAATGCTGGACATGTGATAAAATGTGGGCAAGTATCAAACAGTGATTGTAATATTATAAGTGTTTTGTCTTTTTGTTGACAAACATCTCATATCAAAAGCAACCAGCATGAAATAACTGGTTAAATAATAAACGATGGTCGAATACTTGGCATGAGTTGTTCCTGTAAAGCTGGTCTAAGTGATATTTGTAAAGATGTTGTTGTAGTATTACTCCATTATTGGCAGGGTGCGGAGTATAGGGTGGGGACAATTGAATCGATTGTAGCGCCCACAGTGGACGAAATATGCGTTAAATCGCACTTGTCTTGTAAATAGTTAAATGAAAGCAGTGTTAAAAAATGAGAACAAATAGTTTTTATGTTGTTAATTGCAAAAATACTGGCAGAAATAATAATTGCAAGGTAACGTATTTCATTAAATTTATAACATATACGATACTGGTAATTTTATTATTTCAATAATTATTTAGAGAGTTTACCAATGATCATCACTTGCAGAGATAAAAAGTACGTATGGAATGAGCCTCATAAATCTTCATTCGACCAATACGAGTGTTTTTTATTAACGAAAGAAAGAAAAAAAAATGTAGATGCTAAAAATGAGTCGGATTGACTGTTTAATTTTGAAATAGTAATTACTTATTGAAATAATAAATAAATCATAATTATATGAATTTAAATTGACTTATATTAATTTTTCCATATAAACAAGCATGTAGTTCAAGTCAGCTGTTAAAAATTCGACCTACTTTTTTAGATGTTAAATTTGATCATTAAATTGCATATCCAAGCACCAGAGTTCCTAATATTTATAAAAAAAAAAAAACCCTAATGCATAAATATTTCAACATACTTACGTGTTTGATCGAAACCAGCTAACATTTTCTTCAAGGTTCGTACCCTACGCTCCCAAAGAGCTACTTCTTTGCTATTCGTTTCATCATTCCATGATGCATGATTATTGTGCGTTGCAGAAAAATTAGCTTTAATATCTGAGGCCTCTAATAATGCAGTCTTGCTGGTTACAAAAGATTCAGATCCACTCGCTTCAGATAACTTATGTTCAGCCGTCCGCATTAAAGACGTCAAGTGAACACTCAAATTTTCTGGAGATGAGACTATTAATATTTTTAAAAAATTAAAATAAAGTACTTTTGAGCATAGAAAATTTATTTATAGATTAAAAAAATTTATTTAACTAACATTGGTTTCCTTCTCGAGCACCATATGAGATTAACATTTTAATTAATAATTTATTATTCCCAAGCACAGCTAAGTCGAGAGGTGACAGACCATCGCTGTTCACACTAAAACGAAAACACAAACATTTAAAAAAAAACTGATTTTTGTTCTTTTAATTGTGTAATGATCATCAAAATGAAAAAATAATTTTTTTTAAAATTTTCTTTCATTTTTGCGTTGGTTATTCAGTAAATGTGAGGGAAAGAGAAAAATAACGAAAAATTTCCAAAAAACGTCAAAAAAAGTCAGAGAAAACAAAAAAATTGAAACTTTTTTTTGCGGTCGAAATTTTTCTTTTGATCTCGATAGATTATTTTTCACAAAGTTACAGTCTTCCAAAAATCACAAAAAAATTTATAAAATTTTTCTGTTCCTTTAATTTTTTGCGTAAGTGTATATTTTTTATACGGGACTTCTAGTTCGCAAACTTTCTGGCTGAATAAGTAACTAATTTATAAGATTCTTTCACCACTAAGACTAACAAATTTTAAGAAAAATAAAAATTATTTATACTTTTAGTCTTACCTATTAATGTCTACGTCAGCAGATTCGAGTATCGACTTTACTTTCTCTAAGTTATTCTGTTCAATTGCTGTAAACAAAACTAAACAAATTCACATTCTTTAGTAAAATTAAAATTTTTTTTGTAATGATTTATTGTTACTCATCATGTTATTTCAAGTTAAAAGATAGATGTAGAAGAATTAGTAAAAATAAAAAATTATAAATTACAACAAAAGAAAAAAAAATACCATGCAAGTACACGTTGAGAGAAAGCTGAGCCGTTAAAGGGTTGATGGACCCTACTATCAAGTAGTTGCCTTCATGACTATGCGCTTGAAGTTGAATTTTTTTTTTTCCAAACCCTTCTAAGAATTCCATTTCTTGTAAGAATTGTTATTCTATTTAAATGGAAATTAGAATATATAATAATTTAAAAAATAAATTGAAAATAATTCAGAAGTACAAAACAAAAAATAGAATTTTACTAAAAGCATATAAATTTATACAAAAATTAAAAAATTATCGCGCTCGACTCGATCAGAAGACAGTAAAATTACACGTAATATTATGAATAAAAATAAACATACTGTTTAAAGTGGAGTTATCATCGACAAAAAGTTGTGAATTAAATTTTTGATCAACTTGAGTTTTCCAACTAAAGCTATTTATTTTATTACTATATAAACGTTTGCAGTTATCATTTTCACTGTTCTTTTCCTTTTGTTGTGTATAATTTTGAGACAAACCTCCGAGTTTATTAGAATGCTCATCGACAATCGTAGGGAACTCATTTTCAAGGCGTTTATGTAACTCGATTTGATATTCTATTTTTTCGTAATCGTCATAGTTTTCTTTACTATCAGTAACTGATTCAAAAAGATAACTTGTTATAGACGTTTCATGAGAAGAGTCTAGAACAAAACTAGGATTTTCATATCCTTTATGACTTTCAGATTCATGTCTAACAAAGTTGCTTGAACTCGCAAGCGATAATTTTGTCTTTAAATCATTAGAAATTTTTTCAACATGTACTGGATTTTCCAAGCTGTCAACTGTTTGTGAATTTTTAGTTAAATCCGATGTTGCACTTTTTTCGGTACGAAATTTTAATGAGTTGTTAACTTCAATTTGGTTATATAATTTTGATATTAACTTAACAGAAGATCGTACCGGCTTAAAGTTTTTTTTGTTAGATATTCGACTAGAATATGCGGTACGATGCCTGGAAACAAGTTCCATCTTTAAGTTTTCATTATTTATACTTTTACGAAATTTCATTGAGACTATACTTTTTTAAATTTTTATTACTCAATATTATCACTTTATTGTTTTTGGTAACCAATTATACTATGATTATTAATTCACCATAGAATAATATCTTTATCTTTATTGCCACCGCACTGCTTAATTAATATTTTAATTTTCATCTATTTAATATCGTTAAGTACATAAATAAAAATATTTTATTTTATGGACTACACTGAAAGAAAAAAATGTATATTTTCCAGAAAAAATGCCTGATTCAAGTATTTTAGTTCCTTATGTAGTGCCAAGCAATTATTTTCGTCAATCAAGTCAAATAATTACTTTATTCAAGTATTTTGCTTAATACTAAGAAAATAATTTGATTTTGTCAAAAAAAATACCATGAGGCATGCCTTTTTTTGATCTAATGTTGTTCGGATTAGTTTTGTACCTCCCTGATTAATAGAAACGATTCAAAATGATTAGAAACGATTCAAAACAATTAAAAACAATTCAATTTTACAACTATATAGATATACATTCAACATTGAGTGAATCATTTTCTTTAATCGGGGCTCAACAAGAATGTTTTTTTAGAATAAATAATTTTACCCTGCCCAAGATTCGAACCTAAACCGATTATCCGATACTTAGGGCCTATGCTTTACGAACTCAGCCACTGTATCTTATTGGAAATAATGTTTTTAATAAACTCTCAAGTTATTAATTGATGTATGTCATCTTAAATATTAATTTACACAACTAAATATTTAATAGCTTATAGAAGTAGCTCTTGAAAAATTAATATATTTTACATTTTTATAAATGCTAATAAAAAATTCCGTTATGTTATGAAAACAAATTTTTATGATACTGAAGCAGACATTGAAAACACTTATTTTGTTTAAATAAATAAATAAAATATTTATAGAAAAAATTTTCGAAAGTTGAACATCAAAAACTTAAAAATTTTCTTGTGCATATAATAAAATTATATTTTATTCACAAGTAATATAAATTTTTTTCTTAGTGCAAAATTTTTTTTCTAATTTCGAATTATATCTTCCTTGAATTCCTTTTCTTTGTATCTAATCAAATGCTTTATTGAAGTTTAAAATTGTATAATAAATTTGAGAACGTATTAGATTAATTGAAGAAATATTTGCTTGCCTAAATAATTGATGCTTCTAGAAATTTACTACTAAAGTGAAGCAATAGTTTTTTAAAAATAAAAATTATCATTACATTTTAGAAAAAAATTAATCATTTTGAGTATTTACGGAAATAAGAAAAATAATTACTTGAATTTAATTCTTTTTCTCTCAGTGTACGTCTTTTCAATAAATTATTTATTCAATCATAATTCAAAAACACACTCTAAACACGCTTTAAAAAATAATTTTACTTGTAAATATTATAAAACACGCTATGAGTTCAACTAATATTATTATTGCTCCCGGAATAATTAAACAATTTTTAAAAATTTACGAAGAATCACAAGCATCACAGAACTATAAACTTTCTTTTATATTTGCTTTACCAATACAATGTGTATTGATGCTTTAAGTTTTTAGTTTTTACTGACGCAGGTATAAATGAAATTCCGACTGACTGTATCTCACTAGACTAAGTCACTATCCCCATGTGCTTTTATGCAACAGCTGCATTAAGTCCCCATTACGTACACCCTACTCTCTGTAGTCCCCCATCAAAAATTTAGTATTAGAAATGTTACCATGTCGTAGCAATGACAACTCATATTATTTGTACATACGACCTAATGTACGTACTGATTTGTATATATGTAGAACCAGAATATTTAAGCTCATAATAATTCACATATTAATTTATTTTGTACTATTCATTATATTAATCATTCAATACTTAATAAAAATACATACCTTTAAAAAGGACAGTTTTAATAGAAACACGTTTTCAATGCAAAAAACCAATTTATATTTTTTCATCATTTATTATCTTCAATGAACAAACTTTATGTCGATTTTAAAAACGGCTTGATAGATGTTAAATTTCATTTGTTTTTTCAATAATTCAGTCCCGGTAAATATATTTCATGTTGTCATAGGAAACGACAATTACATTCAATAATTCAATTTCACGTTGTTTCAAACTTGTTTTATTCAAATTGATTTAACGATATTGCAAAATGTGTTGCTAAAATAGGAATATTAGAATTTATAACCTTAAATTTATATGACAACATATAAACATTTTTTAATAAACTGATGTAAAAAACTAAAAAACACTACGCCTACATTTTCTTATTGAACATTATAACTATCAGATAAAATATTTCATTGAACTATTTTTTGTCTTTTGTAACACTTAAAATACAGTAATCAGTATCAGCTTTATCACAATCAAAAAAATCGAACCACAATCAACCGAATGCAACGGTTAAATTTGGCAGGCTCATTTACCTGCTTTTTCCTGATTAACGATCGACCTGCTGCTATCACTTGCCTTTTTAATAGACATGCGTATTCTGAATTATCTACACCAGGAAAAAATATGCTCAGGTGGTAAGAAAAAGAATTACCATCCCGCATAACAAGATTTTCTAGTCACAGTTTATTTCAATTAGTTACAATCAAATTGACGATGACTTTAGCCTTTGTAACTGTCAACTGCAAGCTGTTACTAACTTTTTGTCAACTTATGGGAATGCCAATTTTTACGTTTAACTTGTTGTTGACGACACTCGGATGCCAACTTTCTAAAAATGGCAAAAGTTGACATTCTATTAGTTGACGAGAAGTTGGTAACAACTTGTAGTCAATGTTTACAAAGACTGAAGTTGTCAACAAATTGTCGTCAAGCTGATAGCAACTAATTGACACCAACTTTATGATCAAAAAGTCATGCTATCAGGATTTCGTCCGCAACTTGACGTAAATTTGTAGCTGACCCTGATTAAAAATACCCATTGAAAAGTATTTAAAATTATTTCAATTCTTTTCAATTCATATAACTATGTAATACTTAGGGGAGGCCGCGGCACGACGGCCCCCTTAAGCCAGTAGTTATTTTTTATGGCTTTTAATCTATAGGTCAACCTCATTTGGTCCTTTCTTAAGCAAATCCATTAAGGATTTATCAAAACTCAAAGAAAAAAATTTTTTTTCTGGGGCATAGCGGCCCCCTCAAAAAAAAGTTTAAAAAAATTTTTTTTTTTTTTATTGAAAAAACAGATTTTAAGCACAAATAGACTATTCCCGTACCTTTAAAATCCCATAGACTTCAAATTTATTAAAAAAAAAATTTTATTTAGCTGATATAACCAGTTTTATTTAAGTTTTTATTTTTGGATTTTAACGACGATATAGGGATCGTGCAAGAACTGTAGAGGCAGCACTTTCGTCGAAAGTAGAGAGCCTTAGTGTTAAATAAAAAAAGTATAGTTATGTAAGCATTGTAGTAAACAGTATTAGTTTTTTATAAAAAAAGAGAAAAATAATAAAATTAGGGTTTTTACCGATTAAAAATAATCGGGTTAGATTATTTTTAAAAAGTCAAAACGATAAAAAAGGACAAATATTTGAATCTGGTCATGTTCTAAATGTAATAGAAACCGAAGATTCAAATAAGCAATCGGTTATTGTGGTCCCAGTAAGAGAATAGACCTCGGAAATTGCCCCCACTACCAAACATTCATGAACTGCGCATGCGCACAGAAAAGTGGGAGAACATTTAACATATAAAACATCCAGAGTGGGAGTAAAAACCGACGACACCCGAGGTCCATTCTCTGTTGGGATGACAATACAACATGCACAATTGTCGCCTAAACCAGTGTTTCCAATGTTTACAGTGTTACAATTATCGTAAGTATTTTTAACATTTGAGGTTATCCACGTGGTGTTCTGTGAACTTTCGGGGAAACGATAAAATATCACCTGTTTATTATTTTTATACGGCATATTTGAACAGCCGCGAATACAACGCGATACTTTTGATGAAGACATCTCGATAATTTATTTTATTTAAAAAAAAAAAATGAATAATTGAAGACATTGATAATGCTAAACTAATACTGTTTACCATCACTTTATTTGTAATTTTTCTCCGCAGATGGCATAAAGATCAATTTTCTCCATCTCTATAGACATATATATCAGTATAAAAGTATAGATGCGTGTGTGTGTCGGTGTATTTAAAAGTTGATTGCAACAGACGTCTAATCGTTTGTGTTTAAATCTTGTGTTAAACAAACGAGTTAACTCAAGTGTTAAACTCTTGAATGCTGTACTTTTCACAGCTCTGTGTAAAAAAGAAAGAAGGCGTGTTTACTTATGTTTTGTTTCATTTGTGGAACGATTTCCGCTCAAGACCCTTCTCTGATTCAGAAATCTAATTTGGAATGATTCAAACACGATCCAAAACAATTCAAAGTTGGCAAAATTGACTATATATAGGTATACACTCTAACATGGGTTGAATTATTCCAAATTAGATTTCTGAATCAGGGTTGTCAAGTTTCTGGTGCAAGACTTGCTGCATTATATACCGCCAGACATTGAAAAAAACTTTTGAAAAAATATTTTTGGACAAGACTTGACATATTTTGCATCAAGTACTCGGTCAAATAATCTGTTCAAGCAACTTGCGTAATATAATTGCTACCTAGGGACAAGCGCTTATTAGCTGTTCCAACCTATCTTGTAGCCTCGAGCGCTTAACAGCAGTTTAAGTTTCCGACAAAGTTTTTACTTCCAAATACTTAACCTAATCATTTATTTATTTACTAACTATGGATATAAAAAATAAAAATAGCAGGTGAGATCGGCGTCAGTCAATTTAAAAATAACAAAACTTAAAATATAAAGTTATACACCAAAAGATAAATAATTGATGCCCAGGATCCACCGGGGGTCTATTGATACTCCAATGAGGCCCAACCTGGGCTTTAATGGACATTGCCTACCATCAGAAGTACTACAGTAGTCGTGAATAACCTGAACGATTTGGAACTATTATAGCTATCGCGGCCAACATTCAGAGACAAACGAATCGCGGCGAATCTTTCATCACCCGATTAAAGTCATTTAGTCACGTATGGTGACCAGGCTAGAGTTAATAGCCTAAGATCAAACGGCAGTCAAAAATGTGATTGATAGTACATTGACGTAGATTTTTATTTATTCACTAAGCATATTATATGTATAATGTGGATATTATAATACCGAGGCAAATATTATTACTCAACTTTCTCATAGAATAAAATCGAAAATATATATAATGATAGTTTACTCACGAACAGGAGTTCTTAGCCTCTTGCTTCGTCTACCATTTTCATTGTAAATAAAACTATTTTGCTCAATTGTTTTTAATCGTTTTACTCTGGTTAGAGGAATTGAGTAGAAAATCGTATTTTGACTCGCACAATCACTATTTACAAAAGCATGTGAACTAGGTTCAGTATTGATATCAAATTGATTTTCGCACTTAAAGTTCAATAGTTGAATATTTTTCATAAGATTATCAGTCTGATCTGATGTATAAACCTTCAAGTCTGTCGAGTAAAATATATTATCCATAGAAGTACTCCTTTGTATAGATATTTTTCGTGGAATAGGATTATTTTGTCTCAATATACGATCATCTTCCGCAAATCTTGAATAAAATCACAAAATTACTGAAGTTAAACTTGAAAATATATGCTAACATAAATTAAAACACTGTCAATAATGTTTTTCAAAAATAACGTACGGAATGATGTTGTAGTTTATTTGTGGATTTAATAAATTATTGGTTTTCTTGAATGGTTCTGAACCGATGCCTGAACCATGTACATCATTGAATTTACCACTACTGGTTTGAATGCTATTGTGTGAGCAAGCATTGTGCTCATCGTGAATTATTTTTGTAGATTTACGGCGTTCTTAAAGAATTAAATAAATTGTTATTATGATTTGAAATTTCTTAATCGTTCATGCTCGCTTGCGAAATCATACCTAGTATATGATCAGCCAAGAAGACTCTTGGTATGTGGAATCTATTATGATTTACAGCTGATGAATTATTTTCAACATTATATTTTGACATAGAAGAGGCTTGTTGTCTCTTGATGTTTACTGGTTCAACTGGGGACAGCAAATAATAAAGTTTGTTTAGTGTAAATGAAATAAATGAGATAACAAACTTAGAAACAAACCTTTATTTTTAGCAAGCTGATAAGTATTGACTTGCAGTGAAAAAATATCAACATTTGGAACCATTATTGCAGGCAATGTTTTAGAGCGTAAAAGTGGAGCAGGTCGAGATCGTCTATTTTCATAGCGATTATTACCAATTCGATAAATTGATGAATTTCCTTCTGATTCAAGTGTTTCACTATTGAAGCAAGAAAAAAAAATTAATCAATGAGAACCCCGCATTAAAAAAAAATATCAGTTCGAATATATATATATATATATATATATATATATATATATATATATATATGATTGATTCAAAAAATCGGCTATTTTTATTTCAATCATACATGGCCATACATGGTTTTGTATGACTATAGATGCCCATGATTGATTGAACATATATGGCCGTATATAGTCCATATATGGCCATACAAGGCTATGTATGACAATACATGACCATGCATGCCCGTAATTTATTAAACATATATTGTCCATGTATGGGCATACATAGTCATGTATGACTATATATGCCCATGTATGCCCGTGATTAATTGAACATATATGGCCGTATATGGTTAATTTTTAATAAATACCTTGCTTCTTTCTTTTCTTGTTTCCGTTTCTTAAATGCCCTTTTCACCCTAAGAAGCAAAAAAGCTGCTCGGTCAATTGTTAGTCGTGAAACTAATTTGTCTTCATTAGCCATAGTTTTCCTTTGAGTGCTTTAAAGAAAATCTAAGCTATAATTTGTATTTTTGCCATGACTTCTTCAGATTACTATTATAATTTTAAGTAGAGTTGCTAGCTTTCAATCTAAAGATCTTTTGTATCTAAAATTAAAAAACAAATCGTTTTTAACAAAGATAACATATGCTAGAAATGATACGGTACCCTTTTATTAACAATGATTAATACTTTTTAACGTAAAACATATTTTTTTAAATAAAATTTGGGTATTCTGTCGCAGTTATTTTATCGTTAATCATTGTGCCGATATTTTGTCGTAGAGATATTTTGTCTTGAGGACTATGAGTCAACGATTAATTTGCCCGACTAGGAATTCTAGTTAGGCTTGCCGAAAGACCAATTTGGACCGAATGAGGCTTTCCGAAATACGGCAAGCCTGATTCGGACCTTATTTCAACCTCATAATAAAAACCAAAATACGGCAAGCCAAATTCGAATCTTATGGTATTTGCATGAGGAAAACCAAAGCTCGAAATGCCAAAAACATTCCAAACTTGGTTGTTATTGGGGGAAGGTGTGGCATGGCGTTAGTTAGGAATACTTTTGGAATTCCGGACTGATATTTAATAGTGATGACCAAAGGCTTGTCGAAGTTTGGTATGCCAAATCAGGTAGTTAGTAGGGAAGTCAATGGTAAAGTTAACTTCGGCGTATCTCTGGAAATTGGCACTGCTAACTTATGGTGGTTATCAAAGGCTTGCCGAAGTAGGAATTTATTTACAAATCCGCCATGTATGTAGGCGTTGCCTGTCACATGGTATACAATATTTACTCAGCTCTTTTTTTCCTATACCCATTTTTTTGTGCGGCTGTGACCCGACTTGTGCTTATACTGTACTGCATCATTGCAGTGATGCCCTACTATCTCTTTTGTGCAATGGAGGTGCAGCGGCGTAGTTTTCCTTCACTGGATCTTCATCCCGCGCCTAACGGTCAGAGATCTTCGTTCGAACCCGACGTGTGGCTAAGCGGTCACCCAGCCAAGTAGTAATCATCCTCGATGCTACTTAACTTTGATGATCACCTGAGCCATGCGCGTGCCGAAAGGCCGTCTCAGCCGCTTGTAGGTCTTATATTTAAAAAACAGAATCATTTCTGTCTCTAACTATTCCGTAGCTTCCCGCGAATTCGATTTACCAAAATATAATAGTAATGGCGGATTCTTACAAGTGGAAGAAATATTTGTTTTAAAGTTCGAGTCTGTAAGCCTTAGAGATAAAAAATGAATTTTCATGTTTGGTTTCACATAGTTTTCTTAATAAAAAAAAAGAAAGTTTATAATAGCAGAATAAAAATCAAACATTAATTTAAAAAATAAAAGAAAGAAATAAAACGCGAGTTTTTTTTTATCGTAAAATAACTATTTATAAAAAAAAAAAGAAGTGAGTAAACATTGATGAATTTTGGATAATGAGTAGTCATAAATTTTCCCCTAGCGATAATTCATCAAGAGATGAAGGTTCCATGTCATAAAGTTTTGTTGTTTTTAAGCTATTTGACTTTCAAAATGAATGGTTATTATATATATATATGTATATATTCCTGATGATTGGGTGAAAAATTTCCTTTGTGTAAAGTGTAATACAGAAAGTAATTATGTTCCTCATAAGCTTAAATAATGTACTTACCAACTTTTTCAAACTGAAAATTAACATGTCGTAGGCTTATCTTCCATATTTACTTTTCAATTGTGGCTTTAGCTTCTATTTAATTTTATGAAAATCATGAAAATTAAAAAATTTTCTTTACTGTAGAATAGCTTGTTTATAAACACATTTTAAATTGAAAGGTGTTAAGTATTTTTATCTTAAAATTAAATGTCCACATGCTACTAATCTTCATGTCTGTTTATACTAATTTGGAAAATTGAGTAAACAAAAATAAATAAATCCAACGATAAAAAGTGATGAATTGTAACAAACAGTACGAAGCACCAAAGTAATATTTAAACTACAAGCAAATTTACCTCGTCAGTAATACAGTAATCGAAAAAAATTCATTAACATATTAAGCATCGAAAAATCATATTAAAAAGAAAAAAATACTGATGAAGAAAAGAAAGAAAGAGAGAGAGAGAGAAAGAGAAAGAGAGAAAGTGTCTCGAGTCGACAATTGCTTGAAATGCACGATGTGTATATCACGGCGTCCCAGTATGGACTAACGGAGCAACGAAAAAACTTGGATTGACGACAGGTGATGACCATCCGATGACAAATGATGACTGTCATTTCACGCCCTGCTTTTATATCTAATTCAATAAATATATAAATAAAATTAATTTTCCCTTAATAATTTAAGTACAAAAAATGATCTGTAATGTTTTTTATAAATAAAATACTGAATAAAGTTAAAGGGGTTTAAAGTTATTTTACCTTTCATTGATCGCACTGTTTTCAGTGTTTTACTTGCACGCTAGTGACCTTTTATAAGCAGAGTATTTTATTTCACAACGTCAAATAATAATGATTCTCAAGATCAGTCGTACCCAAACTAATTAGTTATTTCAATTGTTGAAAAAAAAAAAAAAAAAAAAAAGTGATCGAAAAATCTACAGGAAAAAAAAATAGATTGTACGAAAACTGAGTAAAGTACCAAAGTAAAATTAATTGTGAAAAAAAAGACCTCCTGTGACAAAATAAATTCATAAGATTTTATAAAATACGAGAATTTTATATATTAGATTATACTGAAAATGGCCTAATGAAATTTCATCAAATCTTATGAAATTTAAGTAGGCAATGGTTGGAAAAATTTTCTTAAATTTCATAAAACTTTATGAAATTTCACGGACAGTAATTATATGTCAAACAAATTATTGGAGTGCGAAAAAAAAAAAATCTGGGCGTCGGTTGGCCCTGCGGCCAGCCCCAAAACTTCCCGCTGTTTTCGAGCTCAAAAATCTCGAAAACATTACTATGAATACATTTTCGAGCTCGAAAATGCTTTTACAGGCAATCATTTTTCTATGAGCCTTTTAAGCTCTAACAAGTTACGTTTTATGATAAGGTTTGAAGATTTAAGAATCGAAAATCATTCATGAACATGCGGTTTTTAAATTTTTAGTCCTGATTATGTTCAATAAAATAAATAAATTGAGGTAGAAATCAATGTCAGTAAAAAAAATTAAGATTTAAATGAGTTTTGACGCAGATCAGAGCAATAACATATTAAATATCCGCGAAAAATATTGAAAACTGTGTTTTTTAAATTTTTTTGTTGATAATATGATTGAAACTAAAAAACGAGTTAGATGAAATTATATGGGAATCGAAAGAGACCATATATACGAAGAGTTGACGTTATTATGGACTTATTTTAGTACATTATATTATGACTTATCTGGACAAAATAACATAAAATGTTATTTTTTTAACATTTTGACGCCGATGTGTTTTTTTAATGTTGCAGTCGACGCGTTTTGTTGAATTCTAAAGCTGATTGAAATTTGAAATCGATTGGTTCAGTCGTTTCAAAGATATTTGGAAAACCGTTTTTTAGCATTTCTTTCTCCCACGATATTTCTTTGACAAATAATCTGACTTTTATGTTTGAAGTGGTCTGATTTTTATGTTTGAAGTGGCAATCGACCCGTTTTGATAAAGTCTAAAGCTGATCAGATTTTGAAATCATTTGGTTCAGTTATTTCAAAGGTATTTGCACCAAACCGTTTTTCACCATTTCTTTTTTCCACGATACTTCTAAGACAAATGACCCGATTTTGATGGTTGAGGTGTAATCGACGGATTTTAATAAATTCTGAAGTTGATCCAAATCGATTCATTAGTAAAAAAGTTACAAAGGAATTACACACACACGCACGCACACACACACACACATTCAAAAATCATCTTTTCATTAGTCTGAATAGGATCCTAGGATCTCAAAACGTCAAAATCTAACAAAAACTTGATTTTCAAATATCTACGTAATAACAAAGACTTCCTGAATTTTTTGAAAATCGTTTATTTTTATTTCGGAAAGTTAAGATTTATTCTTACGCCATTTGCTAGTTGCTAATCACATTCCACAATGGTAAAAAAGAACGCCACAAGTAGTCGATAACTTCTGTAATCGCCTCCTTTCCTAGTAAAAGGCTACCAGCTTTTTTCCCAATCGCACATATAACAAAATCCGCTGGGGGCAGTAGAGTAAGTAGGAACAAATGCTGTCAAAAATCAAAACAGAAACCATAACTTATAACTGTCATGAATTCTGAGTCTCGGTCTTTGCAAAAAATAAACACCCCTGCTAAGCTCTCTAAAACTTAAGTCCGTAAAAAAAGTTTTCACTATTGCTTTTATCGTAATGTAAATATTATTTATTTTAAATTTCAAGTCCGTAGGTCACTGGATTAAAAATTGGAAAAATTTCAATTTTTTTATACTCCTGGAAAGCCTGTTAATAGTTGATTTGATTAAAAAAATCTGATAAACGATTGATCCTGCAGGCTAGCCTCGAAACTTTCCGCTATTTTCGAGCTCAGCTCGAAAAAATTATTGTCAATACAAATATGTATGAGCTCTTTAAACTCGACAGTACGTTCGTCCTTTTGTATTTTCGAGCTTTTAAAGCTCGATAAAAGTCAGGTTCCTGTTAATCGTCGAGAATTCGAGATATTTATAATTATTATTAAGGACCGATTTTTCAAGTCACTCACTATTATGATTGCTGAACCCTGATTAAACAACTGAATTCGATCGAATTAAAGAAAATTGAATTTTTCATTCTATTTAATTCAGATAAATTCTGTTGATTCGGTATCTAACTAAAAATGAATTCTGTCTAATTCGGCAGGAAAACCAGAATTTATATAAATTGAAACGAATTTAAATAATTCTATTCGGTTTAATTGGAAAATAATTCTCGAATTTCTGGTTCTGACTCCGAATTAAACCGAATTGAAATGAATTCAAAATTTTTAAATTGGTTTTATTCTGTTTCATTACGAAATAATTTTTGGTTTTCTGAATATCGTTTTAAATTAAACCGTGTTAGCATTTTTTAAATTGATTTACATGTGTTTATTTCAGAAATAATCCGCGAATTTCTGATTCAGGTTTTGAAAAGTTTTACTTGAAGAAATTAAATCCTTGGGAGAAGACATTATTTTGCTTAAAAATTCTTAATTTAAAACAACAAAATTTTTGAATTGATACTTGAAATTCTTGAATCAAGAAAAGCTTCTTAGGACAAGAAATTCTAATTTCAGCAGAAGAATATCTGATTGTTAACTCAAGAAATACTTTACTTGACTAAAGATTGTTAGTTTTATTGCAATAAGAAAACCTTTCTTGAGAATAAAATTTTAGGCCTCAGACATATTGAAAAAAAAAAATCAACTAATCAGAGATGGGACTCAAGCCTAGGACCCATCGAGCGGCACTCTCACACTTTGTGTCTGCAGCCGCAGTGAACGATTGAAATAGGATAACATTTTTAAATACAAGTAGCCCAAATGGGGTTTCTCCCTCCTCTTCACCTTTAGCTTACTTATGACTCCCGTATCCCTGCTGCACGTTAGAAGTTCGGCCTTTAGTGGTGGGGCTTTCAGCCAGCAAGAAATTTTCTTGGTGCAAGAAAGCAATTTCTTGCCATAAGAATTTATCATTCTTGGTATATGAACGTAAAATTTTTGGTTGAAATATGAACATATTTGAATTAAGTAAATAGTAGTCTAGAATGAAGAGAACTGTTTATTTAGATCATGAAATAAAATTTCGACAGAATTGAGCAGAATTAAAATTTTAATTCTTTTAAATTCCGTCTTACCGAATTTAACAGAATATAAGAGAATCGAAATTTTCAATTCAGTTGAATTCTGTTTTGCAGAATTCGACAGAATTGAGCAGAATGAAAATTTTAATTCTTTTGCATTCTGTTTTCTGAATTTAACAGAATATAACAGAACTAAAATTTTTAATTCGGTCAAATTCAATGGTTTAATCAAGTAATCCACAATCTCTTGGACAGATATTGATAGAGATAATCAAGATAAAGAGTGTAACTTTATGAAACATTCGGAAAAAATGTCAGAAACAGTGATTTTTCAAAATTTTTGATGATAATTTTATTTAAACTGTCGAACCAATTGCGATAATTTATGTAGTGATCATTAAAGACTATGAAGCCACAGGACCAGTATGGGTTTCGGAACACATGAGAACTTATGATATACGTTATCCGAGAAAAATGAATTATTTTGTTATTCTTTAAATTTTTCATCACTAATATCCTTTAAACTAATAAACCAATTTTGATGTTTGAGACCGCATTCACATAGTTTTTCAACTTTGTACGTAACATCATTCTAAGAATCAATCAATTTTGTGATTTTTAAGATTATTAGAAAATGTACTATTTTTCGCGACTGATACAGCTTTAGAGATGCGTAGATTTTGAAATCAATCTATCAACTCTACTAAAAATTTTCCAAAAAAAACATTTTCCAGAAAATTTTATTTTCGGAAAAACTTGAAACGTACTGTACTAATAAAGGTCAATATTTCACCTAGGAATTAATAAGCTGTTTTAAATGTCACCTTAAAGATCTAAATTGGTTGATACCTTCAAAAGTTAGAGAATATTTACATACTTATATCTATTTTATAGATTTTGCAATTTAGAATAGAATTTGATATGGTGCAATTGTCAGTTGTGAGTGTTTCGAACCCAAGCTCGCAAGGACTATTGACTTAATCGTGCTAGAATAGAATACTCTACCTATTACCTTTATAACCTAGATCGACCCAAAACGGATATATGCTTCAGTCCAGGAGACAAAAGAATATTATATCCTGAATAATTTCGATTCAAAGAAATATATTCATTTATAAAATAAATAGATTCATCTATTTCAAGCTGTAAGATGGACAGCGAAGCGATTCAGGTTAAGGTCCATCAAAGTCGCAAGCGTTTACAGTAAACGTTGGCTTGTGCGCCTTTGTCAACTTGATAGATATATATATATACTAGGTGATGTCGCTCAATGTATACTCGAGGTTTTGTACAACCGATCAATAAATAGTAAAACTCGTATAATTTCAGACTGACAGTTCATATTGAAATCGTGAATAAAACGGAATGGGTTGTTGATTAACAGCTTTTTTTTTTATGCAAATCATTAATTATTGAAATTTTGGAGCTGTTTTTATCCCACTTAAATGTAAGTGAAATAAAGTATTTTTAGACATTATGTGAGTACTAAATAAGTTATACTTTTATATTATAAATTTACAACTTATATGTATAAGGCTATATATATATTCATTATTTTATAATACATTATGATATAAATTTAAAGAATTAATATTTTTAATAGGTTAAAAATGAGTTTATTGGAAAACTGTTGGAAAGAAGCGACTGAGGGCTTCAATACAGATGTATGTGATACCTGGTTAGCTCTTTTACAGGAAGTATATTCTGATGAAAAAAGAACGTATCACAATTTGGATTCTCTTATAGAAAAGTTAGGTCATTATTTAGAAATAAAAGATCAATTAAAAAATTCCAAAGCTCTGCTTTTAGCTTTATTTTTTCAAAAGTAAGAATAGTTATTTAATATTATTCAACTATATAAAAGATTGTATTTAAATTCAAACTCATTCTAATTACTATATTCAATAGTTTCGAATACGATCCGAAAGCTCTTGATGGTGAAAATCGGAATACAGACCATTTTATTGCATTTGCTGATGAAGCTGAAATACCTCAAGTAAGTGTATTTACTGATTTATTTAATAAAGTTTTTGCAATTAGAATCACCTTATAAAATTGAATGTAGATAAGAACGTTGACTATGTTATGTTGGTAACTCTCATATAACGGATTTAATAAAATCGACTCCTAAGGGAGTCTTTGAGAGCGTCAAACATGACTATGCTCCAATTTTTCAAATATATGTGTTACAGAGTTTAAATTAGGTATGAAGACCAATTATGAAGTATACTTATATATTAAAATAGGTTTTAAACGTACCATATCAATTCTTTATACACTCTTTAACTGAATTGCTTTGATAAATATGTGCTAAAAAATATAAATAATTATATTTCAATCAAAACGTTAAGAACTTTCTCTTTTATTCGAAATCTGATGAGAACGCCGAGTATATTTTTAACTCAAAAACAAATAAGCAAATAATTTTTTTCGTCCCATCGTTATGACTGTGGTGTTATTATTTCTAATTGTGTTGTGTTATTAGTTCTTTATAGTTTCTTACGATTATATCAATATAATTGCAGAGGAAGTCATAGGTTGACGCCATAGTTATAGAAATAATTTTAATCATAAAAAAAATCATCACTTAATTTTAATTTACGCCCAGTGAAGCGGGCGGGTAACGGCTAGTATATATATCGATTTCAAAGTTAACACCAATTAGGTGGGATTTTGAAAGGGCTAAAGTGAAATAATAATTAATAACTAATTTTAACTCGCCAATTTGCATTGTATTGAATATGGCTTGTTTTTAATTGACTTAGATTACCATTAATAATATCATTTTCAAAATAAAATTTGATCATTTCTTTTTCTTATTTTTAAAAATATTCAATTGATCGTGTTTTAGGATGATGAAATACGAGATGAAACTTGTGCACTCCTGAAAGCAATAGCGATTCACAGTACTGAAGAACATAAAATCGATGGTGCCTTTGGTAGCGAAGATGCTCACTATTTATTAGATTTAGATATGGCTATTTTAGGATCGAATCCTGAAATTTACTCAGAATATAGAGACAAAATTCGAGGAGAATATTCGTTTCTCAGCGAACCAATGTATACAGCATTAAGACTGAAGGTATATTGATGATGAATTAATTTATAATCAAATAAATATAAAAATTGACTCATTTTAATCAATTGTTATTTTGTTACATTTAGGTGCTACAAAATTTTTTACAAATACCAAATATTTTTGCCACGAAAGAATTTCGAGAAAAATTTGAAGACCAAGCAAGGCAAAATATTCAATCCGAAGTAGAATTTTTGTCTTGAAATTAATAAATTATTATAAAAAGTACCGCATTTATAAAAGTAAATATATGCAATTTGCGATTTGATTTTACTATATACACAGTTTACTTACATTTTCAAAAGTATTTTCTATATTTTATAAATGTTCAAAAATTATTCATTCGTTTTGTCTATTTTCAATCATTTTTTTTTTTTTTTTTTTAAGCACTTTAGAGACTGGATAATTGATTTAATTATCGTGATTCCTGAAAAAAATGTGGAAGTTAACATAATGGACATTTTGAATAATTCAAAAACATGACATTTCTTTAACTCGAGTCAAAATTAATAAAGTACTTTAAACCTTCAAATTTGACATAAGGACATGGAGGTTGAAATTATCATTTAAGATTATGATAATCGGTACTTCAAAACGATAATTTGAATCTAAACTTGGTAATTTTATCCGCTTTTACCAAATTTTGGTTGACATTGTCATTTTAAAATCATAAAATGTGCCCTCAGAGCCTATATCGTTAGGGTGAGATTCTCTTCGGATGTGTATAATAGGTAAAGGGAAAAAAGGGATAAGAGGACATTAATTGAAAATGACTGCCATCTCGAAATCAATTTGAAATTTAAAAATTCTACAAATAATTTTTCAGTAGTAAATGTCTTATTGTATGATTAAATGCGATGACATCGAATTTATTAATAATAATGATTAAAGGTATGCGATTAGTGTTCAAATTGAAAATTACTAATCAATATGAAATTCGAATTGAATAATTAGAATCTTTAACTTATTCGAATATTATTAATATTCAATCGCCTCAGAGTACTGGAGATTTAAAACCACCGACAGATTCGAAAAATACTGCGGATAATTAATCTACTGGCGCCGGGAAACGAAACTAAAATTTAACGAATATGAAGCATGAACGCTGCCACATTGCTACTCGACCGCTCACGTTCAGTAACATAATGTTTGTATCTATTTAAAAAGCTCCTATTATTGTAACAATAAACTTATGTAAAGGAATTGAGCTTATTCGAATTTACAAATGAAAAGTATGGTAGGCCTTCGAGGGTTAAAATATCCTTCTAAACTGATGATTATTTTTCCTTCATACGCGGATTTACTCCTTCATACGCGATTTCAGAACACTAAAGAGTTGAGTAATATATTGCACTTAGTGGCAAGTCCAAAATCAAAAGAACTGAGGCCTTTGGGGCTCATACAACTTTTTTAATTTTGACTCGATAATTTTTTTAAGTTAAGAGCACTATTGAATAACTATTTCTATGTGTACTTTTGATTTGTAAAAGATAATAATTTATATGAAAACAAAAAAATATATTGTTATCGAAAACTATTTAGTCTCAAATATTTGCAGGCAAATAAATGAGAAATGTTTCCTTTGTATTCGTTTTTCAAATTATGAAATTTATGCAACAACATAACTATGCATTTAGTAATAATAAAAATTGGTAGATAGCACAATAAAGTTATGGTTGTGATTTTTTGTTTAAGTATAGAAGATTCAAATTTAAAAATTGTTATATATGTTTCAATGATAAAAACAACATCGTTTTTAAATTAAGTGATTTTCGCTGGTATGTAAAAAATGTGAAATATTAGAGATAAAAGCAAAATAAAATATAAATATTAAGATTTCTTTTTTATCCATAATAACTATTTCACCCACTAACTATGATTTAAGTATTAAAATGTATTCTTAATTTCAATAATTACACGGAGAGGAAAAAATGGAAATTTTTCCAATTTTGCTTAGAGAAAATCCCGTTGTTGGCGTTGTAAGTTTTACTATGTCAACATGTGAATTGTAACTATGTTACATAGCAAATTTTGCTTTGTTACATACGAATTATTTCCACATTGACAATGTAAATATTCCTAAACAAAAATTGGAAAAATAACTATGTAATATAAGAACGATTCCAATGTTAACATGGAAGTAAACTCTACCAAGGCTGGTTTACAAGCTTGGTCCAAGGTTCTACATGGGCCAAGCCTGGGCCCGTCGTACTTTCCTCTCTGGGAAACCGCTGGAGACTGTTGTTAAAAATTTATATCCAAAATTATAAAGTCTGTGTACTGAAACCACATAGTGCCACGTGCCTAAATAATTATAGTGGAAAAGTTGCTGTCAAGGAGCAACTCAGTTATTGTTATGAACATCACTGCGTAATATTGTAAGTAATTCTTATTATTATAATTATCAATATACAATTGCCAAGTTTATTTAATTATTGTGACTGTATTCTACCCTATCCTTTAACCTAAATAATTTTACATCATTTAAAAACATTTTAAGATGATTAGTCGTAAGGGAATTTAATAGGAGTCTCATCTATTGTTTACTTGATTGACTGCGTTTTCTAGGTATAATACAAATTGGTTAGCGGCCAGCCTAAGCTAGGGTTTGCCCCGCGAATTCAGATGGCTGTTAGTTAAAATCGCGAAGATAAAAGGTGATTTGTTTTAGCGTACATCTCCAAAAAAGTGAGGAAATGACTCCCATAAATAGAGATAATCATATGAAAGTAATTGGTCACGAGCTAGAGTCGTTATATTAATCAATGAACCAAGTTCCGACTTTGGTTCAAGCCACCATTAACTTCACCCACGTCTGAAATCGTCATGTTTCATCCCTTATTTCACAATACACTATTTTTTAGGAATATTTTGATGGAAGTTTTATTAATAATATTGTAAGTACATAGATTCAATGTCATGAGTATTATGATATCTATATCTATATCATAATTCATAACATATTCTACATTGTATTCTATAAATTCAATTTTACGTAAATAAGTATTATAAGTAGAAATTGCAAGCTTTCAGTTATCGCTTCCTGGCGTGACAGATACGGATTGGCGTAACATGCGAGTAAAGCAGTCTCAAAATGTGTTAGAAAATAGATGATGTTTCTGAACTTATTGTATACCACATGACAATAATCGATTATTACTGCATGCATGTTACGATAAAATACTGATCTATATTTTAGCCTTCTTCTGTTAAATATTTACACTAGCATCATTGTTTTGATTTCGTTTTAATAGTATCGATTTTCTTGTATAAAAAAAAACTTTGAGTTCAAATCTAATGTTACCAAGATGATGGAAGACAGAATTACATCTAACACGTAATAATACGATAGAAAATTTTGACGCGTGTCAGTTTATTTTATGAAACATAATACATGCAAGTTATTTAGATAAACGAGGGTGAATAATTCACTTTCGTCTTCACCTCTTTCTTCATTCTCCAATAGTTCAAATCTAGAACCCAACAGGCTCGTGACTCACGAAGGTGCTAGTAGTTACGATTAAATCACGCATTTATCATGGCTATCAGTTTTTGGAAATGCGTAAGTTCAATTTTAATACCATAGTTACTATAAATTAATTATAAATTTTAATATTTACTATCGTCCAGCCAGTATTTATTGATTTTATTTACTCTCTTGAAATGAATTAGTGGAAAGTGTACTTCTATCAGAAACTTCAATAGTGACTGTCCAAACAGTCTCAAATATACCACTTACTCAATCAGAGATATACTTAAGCCTAAAAATTGAATCCATATTTTTTTAAATTATAGTTAAGGATATTTTTGTTGCATATTATAAATTAATTTATGTACTTTAATTATAGTTGGAAAAAAAAGAAAGTAGAGCGAAACTTCGACAACGTACTATAAATCTACATAAGAAATTGGTTTCTCAGGTAATTAGATAAGACAAAGTACATTCAAATTCATTGTAAATTATAATAGTCAAAAATGTATCACACTATAAAAAACATTGTGTTAAAATGAACATAATCTGTGTGTTAAAAAGTCCACTCAATATTTGTTTTACTTTTTAACACATACTATTTGTACTTTATATATTATTATTAAGATATAAAAAATGATGAAAATTATTATTTAACATACAGTAAATAGTTCAACATTGAACTATTTTTTGATCGTAAACATTTTTTTTATTAGATTCGAAATAAAAAAAAAATCACGCAATATTTCACACTAGTTGTAAATAGTAAAAAAACTAATTTCTTTTAACAAAACGAAATCACATTTTTATTCAGCGATAAAATTATTTTCACCCTACATAAAATAACTTCAAATAATAATAAAATCTTTTTGATTGGTTTCATAAACGTTCCAGCTTTTAGTAAATGGTACATTTAATATATTGACAATAGTAAAAGTTTTTAAGTCAAATTGTCATTTATAAATTGTTGGTTTCACTTTCATTTTCCTAATAATTTTTCGGTGATTTACCGATTGAGTTTTCAACATAAATTTTGTGTTAATTCTAGAATAACACAAATTTGATACTGATACTTTGGATTTTTGTAGTAAGTAACACTTCTAAAGTGTTAAATAATAGATCGTTTTAAAATTTTAAAGCAACTCAGTGAAATGGATTGATTTAACACAAAAAATTCAATACAGATCGTTATTAACACGAGTACACAATATTTTTCACTATGTAAAAATACGTATTTACAAAATGAGAATTAAACTAATCGCGCGCTTTTGAAAATCAACAGCAACTTGTGATCGGTGTCACGGTGGTACAAAAATCGATCCGTCTCCGTAGCTTGGTTGCCAAGTATCTAAATACATTAATATTACCAAGATTGAACCAATTTATATTTAAAAACTGCCTTTATTCTTTTCTATTATAATATTTATAAAACATACCTCTGTGATGCCTATGACTTTCGACTCATCTGCACGAAATAGCGTTGATTACGATCAGGTTTGCTTTATTATAAATAATAATAATAATTATCATCATGATTTAAATTTCAAATAATTCAATAAAAGTGAGAAATATTTTATTTAAAAAAATAATTATTCGAGCTAAGGTATTATTGTCTATTAGCAGAGTCCAAAATATCAAAATTCATTTCGTCTTGATGCCCATCAACCATTCCGAGCTGATCCTGTGGATCAAATAGTTAAAACAGTTATGGGATATCGTTTTGAAGATATTACCTACGATGTTAATGCTGCTCCAGTTGTGTGTAGTCAAGTAGCTGCAGAAATTAAAAAAAAAGTTATGAAATTGCAGTTTGATAGGTATGTTGAACAGCCCTGATTAGAAAATACGATTAATGACGATTAAAAATGTTTTAATCATTTTTAATTTGTCATGAATCGTCAATTGATGATTAAAGAGGATTAAAAACGATTGAAATTTATAATCGTTTCAAATCGTCATAAATCCTTTTTAATCTTCATACTGGACCATAAATTGTAATATTATTTTACGATTAAAGACGATTCATGACGATGAAAAATTCTTAATCGTCATGAATCATCTTCAATTGCAATACAATATTACAATTTCTGGTCACACATGAAGATTAAAAACGTTTCATAATGAATAGAAATTTTAATCGTCATTAATTGTTTCTAATCGTAGAATAATAAATAGTCTTTTGACGATTGGAGACAATTAAATGTGAAAAAACATGACAATTATGAATATTAAAGACGATTAATGATGATTAAATTTTTAATCGTCACAAATCATAGTCTCTAATCAGGGAAAATATATATGTACACGGAGAGAAACCTCTAGTAGCAATTACAATATATTTTGGGTATGATTCCTATAGGAATAGAGATCATAAATTTCTCTCCGTGTAAGAATACATAAATTTAATGTAAAATACTTTTTTCAGGTATAAAATTGTTGTGGTCGTGACAATGGTAGAAAAAACAAGTCAATCAGTAAATTCTGTTATTGGCTTTTTATGGGATATTAAGAAAGATAATTATTCTACCTATACTTTTGAAACTCAAACTTTTCTAGCTTATTGTTTTGTTGGTGGTATTTATCATGAATAAATCTATATGCATAAAAAATATTATTGAATTTAAATTATAATTTTACAGTAAAATAATACAATAAGGAATAATGTTTATTAAATAAATTATTTTATGATGTCTTGAAGTTAAAAATTATTAGCAACATCTATTGTTTATGAATTTGTATATTTTAATAGTTACGTAAAGTTTTTGTTATTTTTAATGTTTTGATGAATTTTTATTTTTAATACTAAGCTGTGAGAGTGGAAAAGTCATTTTTTAACGTTTTCGAAGGAGAATTAAGGGAAAGAGTAAAATAAAATAAGTTTATTCCCATGGAAAAAGTCTTATGAATAAATTTTTTGGAATAAAAAAATTATTCGTTCTTTCCAGGAATACCTTATTTTTTCTATTCTAAAAGAATCAGAAAATTTTTCCATTATTATAATGTCGGCGGTAAAAAAAATCGGTCTATCGGCTGACCCTGCGGACCAGCCCCGAAACTTCCCGCTGTTTTCGAGCTCCTTCAACTCGAAAACATTATTGTGAATATAATTTCAAGCTCGAAAATACTTTTGTGTGCCATTTTTTTCGAAAAAAACCGTTTTGTAACATTTCTTTCTCTCACGATATGTCGCGAACGAATTAAGCAATTTTGATTGTTGAGATAGCAATCGAACCATTTTATTGAGTTCTCGAGGTGATAACATTTTGGAATTATTTGATTCCGTCGTTTTAAAGATATTCGCAAAAAACGGTTTTTTGCCTTATCTTTCTCCCACGATAACTCTTGAACGGATTATCCGATTGAGATAGCTAAGGCGGCAATCGACGCGTTTTATTAAGTTCTAGAGCTTATTGGGTTTTGAAGTCGATCATATGAGTCGTTTCTGAGAAATCAATAAAAAACTAAAAAAAAAAAATTTTTTTTTTCGTAAGTCGCTAACATTTTCAAGTTTACTTGATCAAATGATTTGAAATTGTCAGAAAAGTTGATGGCCAACAAGCTCTTTCAATTGCCGCCTTAACTATCCAAATCGGTTTATTAGTTAAAAAGTTATAAAGTTCACACACACACACACACACACACACATCAATTTAAAAATAGTCAGAATAGCTTCTTAGGACCTCAAAACGTCGACATCTGAAGAAGTTTCGATTTTCGCGAATCGAGGTCAAGCGCAAAGGGTCAAAATTTCATGAAATCTAGAAGAAAAAACACGAATGAGACTTTAACGAAATTTAGAGTATCTAAACGCACGGGTTGGAATAACGTAAAAGGACAGTGTCAAGAAGGCACTCGGGCCTTAGAGATTCCCAATAGTTGGCTATCTACCATTTATGAGGAATAGCTTAAATGTAGAATTCATTCATCAATCGATTAGTAGCTCGATATGGGCCGATATGCAGTTTATGAATTGGGAATCCGCTATACATTGTAGTGAAAGATTATCGTTTTATACGCACTCTGCTTAGTAAACAAGAGACATCAGGAAGGCCTTTAACGGAATTTAGGATTTCGGCGGTTACGGTGATTTATTTCAATATGCCATGGCTTTTTTATTTAAATGAGATTTATTTATTGGTTTTGATGGGTTTATGTGTTTCAAATATAGGTATCATCAATGCTAAGAGACTGCACTGGAAGCAGCAACGACGATTTTTACTCCAAAAGTTAAGGCCGTTAGAGATGACCAATGCCAGGAATAACTCGGCTCGAATGTTACACTTAGAGAGAAAATAAGTTAATTTAACTATAGAATTATTGTGCAATAACAACGATTCAACCATATAATCATAATTTCTACAACTATAATTTATAGTTATTATATCAATCTGAAAATCGTTAAAAAAAACTTTTTTTTCAGTATAATTAGTCATGTAAAATGTTAACATAACTAATTTAAAGATGCTTATGAATTAAAAATTTTATTGTTTTTATAATTTAATTCTAGTAGTTTTATTTACTAAAAGTATTTCATTCAAAAAGATAAAAATTTGAGTATCATTAAACATAAAGTAATAATTATTGGAAATATTCAATATTTATTAATTAAAATAAAATATTCCAAATATGTTGACCAACGGAGAATTATTGGTACCAGCATTGCTAACAAGTTTAGAATATAGCACTTCTGAAATAAGTTTCTTACCAGGGACACTACAAGTGGTAGGCGCTATCTAGTGGCGAGCACCGAACTACTCCCATTGCCGTTGTCTAGAACCGACATCCTCTTTCTCTATGTATATTTTTTCTCCCAAGAAATAATCGGATAATATTATTTGATGGATAGTGAAATGATCTGCAAAAAAGTTCCTATGGCTCTTTGTGATAAGTCTGATAATTATAAGGGAAAAGCAAAAAAAAAAAAAACTAAACATTTAGTATAAATTTGAATTTAAACTTAAATAACTCTTGAACGGTCAAACTTACAAAAAAATGTTCGTTAACTTTTTTTGTAGAGCGTTCAATTTGCTACAAGAATATTTATTAGTTATGTCAATCCAATCATTAGGTAAAGGGTTATAAAATTCCACAGTTTGAAAAAAATTTTTTTCAAGTTATTTAAATAGGAAATCTTATTTAGGCGTGTACAAGCTCTGTAATAGAGTTAGAGGGCATTATTTGATGGGTAAATTTTTGTTTTGTTAGAGACAGCAAAATTTTCGTATAGAACCGAAAAAAAAATATCGGTTTTATGTGATACAGTCTAATATATAGTGGAGGGAGGGTCAAAACGGGTCAAATACGTTAAATACTTTTTTTTTTTTTCATGATATTTAAAGTAAATAGAAAAAATTTTAGTATTCATGTAAAAGTAGGGGCCAGCTTTAACAAAATTTTGATGAAAATGCATCAAAACTAGAGATTTCAAGCTTTAAAATGATTTTTTAACAATCTCGATATATTATTTTTCGAAAAGTTACAGCCTTGCAAAAATCACTAAAAAATTTAGAAAATGTTTCCGTTCATTCAATTTTTTGCGTTAGTGTATTTATTTTATTTTATTTAAACTATGTGGTGTGAAGTGTACAGATAAACGGTACTACAGAGTGATCTCAAGAACAAAACTTGAGACATAATAACATATTTTGTCATCAGTCAACTCCAGCGCATTATTGTCGTGTATGATCTACTTATATTTTATTACAAAGTAGTAGGTAAATTTAATTCGTTATTATAATGGTTAACATTTTATATGTTCAATTGTTATTTTTCTAAAATGTTAATTAACGAATAAATTCAAAAATCGATTGAAAATCACAAGAATTATTCCATTCGTGTTGGCCATTACACTTATTGAGTTGCGTGTGGTAAAAGAAAGAAATATTTTTCTAATAAACAGACGAAGGATAAGTGAACTTATGTAACATTACAAGCATTAGACAAGCACTCATACTTAAACGCAGCGAGTAAATGAACGTATGTATTTGCTAGTGCGTTAAGAACTAGCAACAGCAAAGAACACAGTCAGTTTCTTCGGAATCGGTGATATGATCGGTACAGTAATTACTTAACTTTATAAAATTAGAATAAAGCCGATGATGTCATCTTAATTATCTTATCCACTACTTTTAGCAGTGTAAGTCTCAAATTACAACAGTTTTATTGCATTTAGCAGAAAATGCATTAAAAATAAAGGTGTGAGTACAGGTATACTCTAGTATTCAGATGTTATTGACACTGACAGTGAAAGGTTCATTCTATTTACTATAAAGGACATTAAATATTTATTTTATTATAAATGTTTTCATTTTTATAATTTTATAAATAATACAGTTTTATAGATCCGTGTTTTTTAATTTATTATAAAAATATGAATAAACCGGGACTGGCGATAACGGAAATAAACTAGACATTAAATAAGTGAGTGAGTGATTAAAATATTAAAATTCATATAAAGTCAAAACTTTCTATACTATAAATATAAATTTATTGTGTTCAGTTAATTACATTATTGTTGAATAGTGTAAAATAGAATTTCTATTCTATTTACTGTTAGACAAACATTTATTTCAGATAATTATATCACTACTTTTTAAAAATAATTTTATTGTCGAATAATCCCATTTTGACAATAATCAATGCAATAAATAAAACATCATATTAATGTATTTGTTGTAGTAATTTAGATTTATTGAAAATCACCTGCATTGCATAGTTTTTTTGACAAAAAAACAAAACTTGCTTTTTTTTAATTTTATTGATTGATATTTGTTTGTGAGTTCGTGGCCGGGAAATAATTAAACATAACTTCCATTACGAAGGCCCGTGACCTTCAATTTCGACAACCTTTCTATCAACTAAAGGATACAATCAAGGATTGTTAATAATTCACTCACAAATCGATTCAGTTGCATGAGTTTATTTTTTTCTGTAGAATCTTTACAATTTTACAAAGAAACAAGAATCTAATAAAAAAAATATATATATATATATATATTCATATACACATTGAGTAATAAAAATTTACTAAATAGTTGACGTAAGAATATATAGTTGTTAAAAGAGAAATTTTAAGTCTTTGTCATCAACAAAAAATTTGCAATATATATAGTTATTGTTGATACTCAAATATCATCATCATGTTTCATTGGTCATCACTATTGCTGCTAGCAACTTTCATTAGTGATTCTCTATCTCGTGAAGTGGATTTGTGTTATGTAAATGATGATGACCCGTACCTCTATTTGGGTACAAAAACTGCCTACACTTTTGTCGGTGGAAGAACACGACTTCAACCGATACCGAGTAATTATATTTTTCAAATTTATCTATTAATATTTAATATTCTCTATTGTAATTATAAATTTTTATGATGATTTCGACTATTTATTAAAATTTTGTTTCAATAGATTGTCAACCATTACAAGTCTGGACTATTATCAGGCATGGTGCTCATTATCCGGGAACGGATAAAATAACAAAACTCCGATCACTATCTAAATTTCGTGATCAAATAATTGAGAATCATGAACAAAAAAAAAGTAAGTTTACCTTTTAAATACCATACCCATTTACCAATTCCTGTCATAAGTTGCTAGTCAAGGCACTGATCACAAGAATCTTTTAATAGATACTATATTTATCCAAAAAATTAAAGGAACAATAAAATTTTATTAATTTTTTAGTGATTTTTGGAAAGCTGTATTTTCGTAAAAAATGGTCATATCGAAAAAATAAAATCGCAATTTGAAGCTTGAAATCTTTAATTTAAAGGTCTTTTAGCAAAAAAACTTTTTTGAGCCACGGTTATAGCGTAATTATAAGAAATAGCGAAAATTTTCTAAATTTTTCGGTTTTGTTATTTCGGTCTACGGGGCCGGGAAATTTTTTTTCAAGAAAACTAATTCATGACTTTTCTTACATTTTTGCGTTAGTAACTTAATAAAAATATAAGGTAACGAACAAAAAAAAACAATTCGGGCTTTTTTCTACAGAATTTCACGAAAAAAAACTCCTGAATTTTTTTTTTAAGTTTACTATGTATTGGTGACAAGGCTTGGGTAGCTACTGTAAGATTGTTATATGGTTAGTAAAAATGTAATGGAGAAAAATATATTTTTATATTTTAAAATAATTTTTAGCTGGACGTATGTGCAATCAAGATTTAGACAACTTGAAAATATGGTCACCAGATCCAAATATGAAAGAAGAAAATGCAAAAAAATTAACAAAGCAAGGTATTGAAGATATAAAACTTTTTGCTCGACGTCTTCAGTCTGATTTTCCAGAACTTCTTCAGCCCACTTTTGCTGATATTACATCACAAAACTATGTGGTACTATAGCTATTAAATTTTTTTATTCATTTGAAATATTTGATTACTACATATTTTAAATTTAAGTTCAGAAATTCAGGAAGTCAACGGACTCAATCAAGTCTTGATGCTTTTGTGGAAGGATTTTTTAATAAAGTTGGTGTTAGTACCGCATTATTATCACAAAATGAAGATGCATGGTTGAAGGTAAAAATAATCCAAGAGTAAACAAAAGTGATCTGCAATCGCATATAATAAAATTTTATTATTTGTTATAGACGTACAAGAATTGTTCTCGTGGGAAAGATGGTGATCAAATAGATTCTGATATATTAGAAGAACGATCTAAATTTCTAATGAGCCCCGAATTTATGAATGCTATTCAGAATATTAGCGGCAGACTAGGTTTTAAATATAATTTATCACAAGGTATAGATTTTTTGTATTAATTTAAAAACTTATTAAATTAATATATTACACGCCTTATAACGCGCCGCGTTGGACGTGCTCTATGACCGAATTTGCAGTATTCAGAAGAATTACCGTAATATACCGGAATTTACCGCAAAGCACGGCAAATTTACGGTAAATTTTCAACAGTCCTACGGTATTTTATGGTAAAAGTGCGGTATTTAACCGTTGATGTGCAGAATTATTGTCGAATTACGGCATTTTATCGGAAAATGAAGTATTTCACTGTGTTATGATAAAAATGCCATGAATTGCAGTAAATTGCCGTAAATTGGCATGTTATACCTCAAATTACCGCAAAATTTGGCAAATTTGCAGTAAAATACGGTATTTTACGGTAAAATAGGCAATTTACCGTAATTCGGTTCCGTTAGGGCAATTTATTAAATTTTAATTTGGACTTAATTTTGAGTCGTTTCACCAATAATTTATTCAAAAATGACTATTTCAGTCCAAAAAACCTTTTACGCCAATTATCTTATATGAAACTTCGTAAACACGATAACTTTCGAAAAACACCCGTAATTAACACGATTCTTTTTTAAAATACCTTGATTATGTTAGTAGAAAGAACCCTATGTAAATTTACTGTCTACGCTTTTGTTGCTTAATTATAATTAAGAAAAACTTAAAACCTACAATTCTGTTTTGTTTGTGCTATCTTTTTTCGCATGGGATATACTATAATTGCTATCTTTATCTGACTCACATAACGGTATCATTTAGTGTACATTTAATATACTACGTGCAGTGCAGTCACTCTAGCAGTAGTACCAGGAATGCGAAATTCAAAATGTACTGTAAAATAAACTATTGTAAAAATGAGGTCAAACGCGCATGAGGCTTGCACTTTTTGATTTTCCAAACTTTTTTCTACTTAGATATCATTTATACTTACAGAGGCTATTTTTTTGATGTACGATATGTGTCGCTATGAAAAATCGTGGGTCATAACTCGAATATCTCCGTGGTGTGCGATCTTCAGTGCAGATGAATTAAAAACTATTGAATACTCTGAGGATATTTATTACTATTATGAAGCTGGTTCTGGGCGTGATGGTAATGATCAACTGGGATGTATTCCATTACAAGATATGTTTAAACATTTTCAGTTAGTTTTTTTTTTTCTTGTTAATACTAAAATGGTATGAAAAATTATGTTAAAGTAAGTGTAAAATTGTTTCAGCGAAATTGAAAATGGTGATGTTACTAACAAACCAAAAGGAGTTTTTCATTTTACTCATTCAATGCAAATGCTCAGTTTTTTAAATTCAATTGGTATAGGTAAAGATGAACAGCCACTTTTATCAACAAATTATAAGGAAATGACTAGACGTCATTGGAGAACATCATTTTTAGGACCATTTAATTCTAATCTTGTTGCTGTATTTTACAGGTAATTTGTCATCATTAAATTTAATTGTAATATTCGTAATCGTCTGGTTGGCCGGAGACAAAATTTTAGAAAACTGTTCATAAAGTATCCTCAGCGCTTTCGCATGCGAAAGTGCACTTGAGGTGTGCAGAAGTAATTTGAGCCTACAAGGCCTCTATTCTTTTATTGCTCGACTTGCCGCTGAATGTAATATGTTATTTATCCTCAATGTTCTAAAAATTGCGCATGAAGGAGTAAATCACCATTTAAAAATGATATTTTAACTCTCCAAGGCCTACTATACGTTTAATTTTTAACTACGAATTAGCTCAATTCTTTAGCATAAGATTATTGTTATTACAATAGCTGCGTTTTACGTAGATGAAGATATTTCTACCTGAACAGAATTTCTAACTGTGTTCGAGTAGCAGCGCGGCAGCGGTCATGCTTCATGTTCGTTAGGTCTTGATTTCAAATCCTGGTGCCAGCAAATTACTTTTCAGTATTTTACAAATTTTTTGGCAGTTTCTATTTACCAGTACATCACTTGTATTTATGGTTCACATAAAACAATTGACTATTAATTACATTGTAAAAAGTCAGATTCTTATCATTCGATTCGTATTTCGAATTCATTAGTATAATATTTGATTCGAACACTACTCCCATACCCTTAATTATTATTATTATAAAATTAGATGTTATCTTTTGCACACCTCAAGCGCGAAAGCGCTGAGGGTGCTTTATGAACGATTTTTTTTGTTCGATTATTTTACTCATGCAAAAATACTTCTACACTATTTTAATTACACCAAGATAGGAAAATTATACACTAGCATATAGAGAATTTATTAAGAAACAATTTGAACCTAAAATTAAATCGATTCATTATGTTATTAGTTTAAAATAAATTATTTTAACTCAAGAAACCAGTGCTGTCAATTGTTACGTATGAAACTTCATTAACGCGATAACTCTCAATAAACACAATTAATCGGCCTAACTTTTTTTTATTGTCTTCGTATTTTGTATCACAAGAACCCTCATGAAAATCACTATCTAAATCTTTTCAGTTTAATTGTAATTATTGTAATTAATTAAAAACATAAAACTGATTATTCGCGAAAAATTTAGCTGCTATTTTTACTGTTATTATTGTTTTCATTGTTTCTCTCTATTAACTACCGATGGCAGCACTACCGTGCCAATAGGTTTAAAAAAAAAGAGCGAAATCTAAGACAAAAGGCGGGATATTTAAAAAAAAATGTTAGTAAAAAAATATTAAACTGAAGATAAGAAATAAAAAAAATCAAGTTGATAATTTGTAAATTGAATAAAAATTCATAAATAAAAAACAAAACATTAATATTATATAATATATGATTAAAAATAAAATGAGCGATTACGAGGTGTATATTTTGGATTTTCCAACATTTTTTAATCTTACAATAAAACATTTATTACTAAATAATTGTTTATAGAATTTTGAAATTAAAATTTTTTTCCGATCTTGGCACCCATTTTTGTTGATGGCCTCTTTTCGCTTCATTTCCTATACCTTTTGTACGCGGTCCAATGAAAGACTTTCTTACCATAAAAATGTAGACTCTAAAAGCTAATTTCATCATTTTAAAATGAAAAGTTGATTCTAAACTGAGTAAAAGAGGACAGTTACCAAGTTTAGGTTCAAATTATTATTTTAAAATACAGATCATCATAATCTAAAATGATAATTTCAACCACCTTTCCCTCATGTAGAATTTAGAGGCTTAAACTACTTTTTTAGTTTTGACTCGAGATAAGCTTAGCACTTCATTATTTTCATATCTGTAATTAATGTTTATGAAAAATATTTTTTTTTTAATTAACAATAACATTACTGTTCATTACAGTTATCTATCATCAAAAATTCACCATAAATAGTTTTACAAGCAAACAAGTATACTATTTATTTGTTCAAGCCTGCTATTTTTTACCTAAGCTTTTATCATCAGAACGGGACAATGTAACTATTTCTAAACAATAAAGTGATCAGTTTTTTTTTTTTGTTTATTCATTATTGTAATGAAACCATTAAGACTTTGAAAATGTGAAAAAAAGAATAGATTGAATTACATTTAAACGATAAAATAATAATATTTTATCTTCTAATCATAGAAATGAAATGTAGATCAGTATGATGATATCACATCGTAAAACACTCCTGTTGATAGCCGTAGTATTATTGCAAATATATTTTACTCTTGACATAAGCTTATCGATCAACGAAAACACTACCTCGAGATAGAGATTCTACGATATATTAGTTTCCAGAAGTAAAAAAAAAATCAATTTAGCAAAGCGATGGACAACTTTTTCAACACGTTTCATACTCGGAATTTATAACTCAACTGTTACAGAAGTTTAATATTGATTATTATTAATTTTCATTATGGCTAGAGTATTTTTAATTATTAGCATCGTATCTGTAAGTGGTTTTTTTGAGTGTTTAAAAGGTTCAAATTCAGAACAGCTTGAATGGCTTTCTGACTTGCGTAATTACATAAAAACTATTTCAGACGAGTATCAGGTAATGATAATTAATTCTGCAAACCAGACAGAATCTGTAGATAATCCATCGATACGTAATTTATTAATCAGTACAATGGAAAGTCGTCCTACTTTACGACTAAGTCTTTATGGATCATTAAAAACAAGTAAGAATAGATTGTACGATGAGATAAGTGATACAG
Organism: Microplitis deprimator; assembly: GCA_964016945.1. NCBI lineage: Eukaryota > Metazoa > Arthropoda > Insecta > Hymenoptera > Braconidae > Microplitis > Microplitis deprimator. The sequence continues at coordinate 8,405,391 of OZ024708.1, read as the reverse complement.
CAGGAACTTTTTTTATTTTAGTCCGAGATCATAAATTTACTGACATTAAGTCTTTGATCAATATGATCGACGTGTTAAAAGAACTTTCCGCAACAAAAGAAATAACAAAATTTTTACTTATTTCTTTATCCATGGAATCAAATGAAACTTTTGAGATAATTTTTCAGTATACTTGGAAAAAACAAATAGTAGATATTACAATTTTAGAAATACCAAATTGTGATACAAAGATAAATACAATACTGAAAGACTGTTCTGAAAAAATACCTATAATTCATCAATTCAATCCGTTCTTAAATTTATTTAAGCACGAACTATATTCATCTGAAACTCAGTGGTTTCCAACAATTATGAAAAATTTATACGGTTATCCTATTAAAGTTGCACTTGTTAACGATCCACCCTTTTCTTTAGTAAGATATAATGAAAAATTAGAAGTAAAAAGTATTTCTGGCCCGGATATTTTGGTAATGAAAGCTTTGGAATCAAAAATGAATTTCACTGCCAAAATTCTACATAATTTAATTGGTTACGAAGAAATACGAAACGGTTCAATAGTTGAACTTTTCAAATTATTAGAATCCGATAAAATAGATTTATTAGCTCATGTTAATCCTCATTACACTGAAGATATAATTGAAAATGCATATCGTACTGGGTCGTTATTTGTTGATGAATTGTGCGCTTTAGTGCCAATACAAAAAGAAGTTAAAGTTCCCTTGTCATTGAGTGCGCTGGAAGCAATCATTATATCTACTACAATAGTGATTTCATTTTGGATACCGGCTTTTTTGTTAAATTTCGACAGAAGCTGTTGGAGTATTTTTGTTATTTTTCGAGTGTTATTTGGTATTTCTGTAAATAAACTTCCATTAATAACATCTCAACGAATTTTATACACATTTCTTATGCTTATATCGTTTTCATATTCTTCAAATATTTATGCTTCTTTGACAAGTGTCAGTATTGATGCAGACCATGAAATTGAATACAAGAATTTTGACGATTTGGCTAAGTCATCGTTAACACCAATTATTTCAAAATATCTTTATGAAAAAACATTTAGTGAGAGTGAAGAAGCGATATTGGAATTAAAAAATAAAGTTAAAAATACAACAAATATATGGAAATGCCCATTTGAAGCTGAAAGAAATAAAAATATAACCTGTTTGATGGGTAAACTTGAGAGTGAAATGTATTTGTCATCAAAAAAATCAAAGAGACAGACATTAAAGCTTTCAAAAGTATGTTTTTGGTCTGATACTTACACTTTTTTATTAAGAAAAGGTTCACCACTTCGAAGGGCATTCAAAAAAATATTTTTGATATTTTCTGCTGTTGGATTACATTCAAATTGGTATAAAAACCATGCAGAAATGGAACTGTCTGATGATATAATTGAAAATACTGTTGAAGAATTACTTATTCCTTCGGAAACTTTGCTTGAACAGCTGACAGCTATTTTATTATTTGGTTACATAGCTTCCGGTACAGCTTTCATTGGAGAAATAATATACAATAAAATACTGAATAATTGGAAAATGAGAAGCTATTAATTTTAGAATTGCAAAATAGTCGAAAATAATTTTACTTAATTTATAAACTATAAAACAATTTTCGTATCAATTTTTATTTCATTTAATAGATGAATTGTATTGGATTTCTTACATTTTATTAAAGGTAAAAAGACTTAAAAAATCATGATAAAAAAATAGTATATTGTAGATCTTTTAGAGGGAGATTATAACACACGAGAGTATGATACTCGATATATGTAAGGATATAAAATTCAGCAATTATTTACGCATGCGTATACTGATTAATTAATTGCGCATGTGCAGTCTAATTTTGATCATATTAAACTTAACCTAAGTAGCAGCATTCAAAGTGACGTCATAAAAGAAAGAAGTAATAAATTCGTAAGTGGCTTGAGTCATTGAGTAGAAATAAACTCCGCCTATTTCAGTAGAATTTCATGATTTAATATAAAAAGTAGTGATTTAATATATATATTAAATGACACTTTCGAACAATCAGAAGGAATTGTATTTTAATATAAAATTTTATGAAACTGACTTTAGCCAATTAGTGGCGTATTCTTCGGCATAAGTTTTATACATAAATTTATTTGATACAACTCATGCCCACTCGTGCCGCGAAACCCACACTCGAGTATAATACCGATTCCAAAAAATGTACAAGATACTACTGAATATCTTCGAAAATAATATAAGATTAATATTATAAGTTCGTGATACATTTTATTAAATACAATTATAATTACATATTTAAGATTTTACATTTTGTTTTTAAATTATTTGTTTCAGATGCAATGACAAAACCTCACCAAATCAGGTAATGTTCTATTTACAAGAAAAACCCCTGCAGTATGAGGGATGTAAAGTGGGTCTTTGTGATTGGGAATATCTGAAAAATAAACTTGGTGACATCGCTAGTCAATGTAATCCAGAAATATGTGAATCTGGATCCACGTCCTTCTTTAATCAATCAATAGTTTACTCATTACTAGCAACTGTACTAGTATTCAACTGGTTGATATAAATTATTCAAATAGTAATAAACAGTAAATAAGTAAAACTTAATAGATCAAATATATTTACAGCAAATCTTATGAAATCTAGATTCGAAAAAAAATCACTGAATAAAATTGTTAATAATCTATTGCTTATTTAATTTTTTAAGATTTATATGTCAAAATTTAAACGCTTTTTTAAATAATTGTTATTCGCAGTCTTCTGAATTGTAGTATAAATAAATAGTTACTTTACAATTATTGTTATTTTGTATGTTAAATAAATTATTGCAATTAATCTGATGAGCAGTTTTTATTTTCATTATTCGTTTAAATTATTCAATTGTGTAAGCGTATTAATATTAATTTATAAATTTATAACGCTGAATGGCAGTGGAACGAAAATTGATTACTATTTTTTACCATCTCATTTATAAAATGTAAATCATAGTATTAAATAAGTTGTTTTAAAGTTTTGGTCATGTTGTTTCTGACGCTTTACGAGATTTATTAATTTTTTTACTTTTGACGGGTTCCGTTGGACCATCATCGGACATTGAGGAATCTCTCATAGTTTTTTTTCCACGTCCGACATTTCTTTCTTCATTTTCAGAACCTATTGATTCACGATTTGATTTTCTTCTTTGACGTTGAGGTGGGATACTTTGTGCTTCTATCAAATCTTTTAGGTGTTTACGTTTAGCTTCCCAATGCATAGCTTGTCGATGAGCAATATCCGAAAATCTATTTGCAAACTCGGTATTGGGCGGCACAATTAATTTCCATCCTTTCCTTAATTCAACTTTTCCTAAATTTTTTAATATCTCTTCTATTTCTTCAGGAGGTAATTTCATTACTGAAGCTATTGCTTTTCTAGTAACATATTCATTTTCAGTGAAAGTTAATAACTAAAAAAAATATCGTTAGTTAAGAAATTATTATTACGTTAGAAAAAAAAATGTGTAGTAATTAGGAGAGCATTCTTTTTGTGACCAACTAAGATATTGAATTGTAACTTTCCGCTATGAAAATCAATCATTTTTTTTAAATTTTGCGAGTAATTGCTTTCACTCCGATATTTGAAAATCGAGTTTTCATCCGATGTCGAGGTTGTGGGGTCCTAAGAAACTATTATAACTAATTTAAACATATCGTTTATCAAAAAAATTTCAAAAGATAACAATTTACGTTATTTTTTCTGAATAACTCATAATGTAATTTAACAAACGTGCAAAAAAAGGTCATTTAACATCCGAAATGGAAATAAATTTCTTGATATTTATTTGTTCATTTTCAAAATCAGATTGAATTAAAAATAAGTTTTTTTTTTGACATTTTTTATATAATTCGAGGTAAAAAATTTTCAAAGATATAAAAAATTAAATGAAATTAGTCATAACTTTTTAAATTGAGATGTTAAGATTTAAAAAGTGTCATACGACAATAAACTTAATTAAAACAGTCTCGAAAATTTAGCGAAAATTATTAGGGCTAACGCGAAAAAAAACATTTTTCTATTTTTTAAAAAATTTGGAAATTTATCAAAATATTAGAAAAAATTATAAAAAGAATAACTAATATAGCACAAGTTAAAGCCGACTGAATAAACTATGCAATCACTCGAATTAGATTATTTTTTTAGGTTCAGAAGTTACTTGATGATAAATCAACAAAAGTCGATTTTTTCAAAAAAACAAAAAATTTTAAACGACCGTAGATTTTAAACTTTCCGGCTGATTTAGCTTTTTTCGAACTAAACCGAGCTCTTCAACTAGTGAAATTATCCGAAATTTTATTAAAATCGGTGTAGAACTGTGGTCGCTTTTTTTATAAAATTTTGGGGATACCCCATTTTCTTCCCCTCTACAAATACAATCTGTAAACTTTTGAACCAATGTTATTTTTGAACTCGACTAAATGAGACAGAAAATGGTAAAATTTTTGGAAAAATATAAAAGTATAAAATTTACAAAAAATTATATCAGTTTTTTGTCTTTATAGTCTTGTGCAATCAACCCATAATTTGATGTGATTGGTCTGTCAGTATAAACGGAGAGATTTTCCGGATATTAACTGATCATCATGGACATAACAAAAGATACAAATACTTAAGTTGTCAGATCATATTTTCTAGTCAAAATAAAATTTTTAAAATCATAAAAATTTCAGTCACAGAAAAAGAATACCTCCCTGAATAAAGCTTTGGTTTTACATACAATATAATCTCTCGCTCGGCACATAAGCTCAGAATTAATTCCATTGTGAGATGAGGTTTTGTCTTTTGGATAAACAAGTTCACTTTGAACAATCCAATTTCCTTGTACAAGAACTGCTACTTGTTGTAAATATTTTAAAATATCTACCGTATCGTGTTTGACATCTATCATTGATCTTAACTGTTTGAATGAAATAACTCTTGCTACAAAATGATAAATTTCAATAATTTATAATTCGTTTTATGAATCTTAAAACTTGTTATATAATCAACTTACCTTCTTTTACAATTATACGAACTTGATCTAAAAGTGGACGCGTATAAATACAATTGGAGGACCTTTCATTGGTTAATGAACTAGGGTTTGAATATTCATCGGGTTTTACAGGATTGGCCAATAAGTTAAGATATTCTTTACAAGAAAGTTTTAAATTGTTTTTTGATATTTCGTTCATTGAACAAAACATTTCCAATCGTGTCAGCTAAAATTCGAATAAAAAATCTAGGTTAACTTTGCGCGTAATTTTTATTAACAGTAGAAAAACAATAAATATTTCGACCAAATGTTTAACTTTTCAAAAATTCATAGACAAAAGTATATATCTACATGAAAACATTTTTCAAGTTTTACACAGAGAAAAACGATCCGATGAATATTAAAAGGAATAAAATACTTGAACGAATTTTTACGAGAACATATCAGAAAATAATAAGAGAATGTAATAATAGTAATAATTGTAATGTTAGCATAGTAAATTTTTTTTTATAGAAAAAAGCAAATTGAAGCTCCAAGTTTCTAGTTTTCAGATCCTAAGTTTAAATATATTTGTCACTGATAATTTTCAAGTAATCATAAAAAAGTCAGAAGTAAAACTTTTTCTTTTAATTTTTTCTACCTTTAGGAAAGTCTGTGACCTTCAATAGTTTTTTTTTTGGTACAAAATTTATTCAACTTAAAATTTTTTTAAATCACACAAATCAGTTTTTAAAAATATAATTTTAATTTTTTTTAGGCTAGAATACGAATATTTTAAGTATAGATTACACTAATCATAAGAAAAAGTGACTTGTTTCAAGTTTGGTAGATTAGCATAATAAAATTTGATATATTTTTTGTTGTTATTTTATGTATTTTTAAGCTTTATTTTTCTCTATGTGCTGTGGTAGCAAGCAAAAATCTAAAGTGAGCTTTTCATGTAATGATTATATTCATAAATAATATTAATTATTTTTATTTGCATACCTGGGCTTGAGTACTTGACGAATTAATATATTGAGTATCAATCCATTGTTCTTCAGAGCTTTTAACTGTATGATGATGAAATGATTGTTCCTGCAATTTTTTAGTTGCTTCGGATTTATTTCTTGAAAATGAAACATTAATTGACCTGCCTTCCTCTTCATCAGAATCTAATTTATTTTATAAAAAAACAAAAATCAATAATAAAATTTAATTATTAACAACAATCAGAAAATAATTGTTATATTTTTCATGTCCACTGGCATTATTATTCATTTTGCTCACCTCAAGCATAACTCAAATTAAAGCGCAACAACACTGGAATATTTATCATACTAATCACAGAGATTTAGTTATAATTTCAATCATTTTATGTAATGTAAATTTTTTTTTTCGCTAAATGAAATTGAGTTTTTATTTTTTTAAAAGAAATTAATGGATTTACTACACTAGTCATAAAATTAAGGGATATTGTGTCAAGTTTTTAAATTTAAAATAGTCCACACTTTTTCAACGTTTTTTAAACAATTTCTTTTACACTGCAGGGGAAAACCCTGTTTACTTAATTTAATATCAACGCCAAACATAACTCATTTGACTAAAAATTATTAAAATAAAAAAAAAATGACTAATTAATGACTAATTTACCATTTCCTTGTTTTTTTGTTTCTTCATCTTTCTTATTTTTATCATTCTCTTCAAGATAACTAAACTGTGGTCTTAACTGGACAATACTTTTTAAAGGTGTAATATGTAACTCATTTCCATGAAAGCTACCGATTGAATAATTTGAACAATCTGGAACTGCTCTTGACGATTGAAGTACAGTTTTATCCATTAAATGACTGAAATAATATTCAATTAAATGTATAATAAATATTGATAAAAAAAGTATCATTTTTACTATACCTATTAAATACTCGCTCCTGGTCACTTTCAAATTTATCGGCTGGTCCATTAGCATTTCTAGCAATATCTTCACCTTTCTTTGCATCATAATTAGCGCTATTATAATCTATCGCAACCTCAATACGAAATTCTTGATTTTCTGGTTTAACTGATGTTTTTAAAAACGTGGTTTTATCATAACCTTTACTTGCAGGCCTTATGGGATATTGAAATATAAATAATTTATCGGCAAGTGTTGTTGACAATAATACTGGAAACTAAAATAATAATTTACGTATATATGTATACATATTTTTTAATTTTCAAATTATGAACTATTATTATTTTTAAAATAAAATAAATTTTTATTGTAAGCTATAATTATTATGTATTATTAAATTGTACTAAAGTGAATACTACAAATAACTATTTTATCTTTACCTCGGATTCAACTGGATCATTGTCACTATCCACACTATTTGGATCAATCATATTTTAATGATTTTTATGTTTTCTATAATTATTAAGATGCAATATTATCATTAAAGCTGGACATCAAATAATCGTACGAATCTCACGTTTTATTGTTTGTTATATTTTTTCTTCACTTTATCTAAGCATGGTCAGCCCCTGTGCGTGGATGCCGTTTCAACATCGTCAGACAGATGGGGTCTTGTACTCTTTCCTTACAAACCCTAATAGCCACTTCAGCTTGAAATTGACGGTAATTTGATGTTGAAATTACCTGAAATTTGCTGCCCGAATTTGCCGACAATTTGACAGCAAAAGTTGAAAATAAAAATTTGCAGTTCATTTTTCTTCAATTTAAAGGTACTTTTCACAAAAAAAAAAAGTCGGTAATGTTCATTCTTACTATTTACGAATGTAAGCAAATTTATACATAAAATTGTCTACAATTTGACGGTAAAAAAATACTGAACAATTTTTCAAGTCAAATTAACCAATTGACATAAAATTTGCCTGAAAATTGACGACAACTTTTTTCTAGTCAACTTCTGAAGTGAATTTGCATTCTAATTCGGGCAGTAAATTTACGTCAAATTCAATAGCAAGCTGCATACAAATTGTCGTAAAAAGTGGAAAACTCCGGAGATGACAGAAATTTGAAGAAAAATTTAAGGAAACTTTTGTAAGTAAACTTTTGCTAAAGCAAACTGTGCTATTAGGGAACGACAACTCCGTTCTGCACATTTTTTGTGCGCACGAAGCTTAGTAAAAAATATTTCAAATGAAATTGAGAACTTCTTAAAGACTTCTTTAAGATGTTGATGAGATGTCCAAATCATAAATAGGAAATAGGAACTCATCAAGACGTCATTTTGCTACCTAGGACTATTAGATTTTCCGGATCGTTTTGAATCGATAAATTGTAATTATTATTTGTCGATCCAAATAGATTTAAGACGATTTAAAATACCTAATCGTATTAAATCTTTTTAAATCGACAAATAATAATTTTATTTCTGCGCCATTTTTTCGAGGTTTGAGGCTGCTACAGAGAATCCTGCGCAATTTGAATCCCGATATGATTTTTTTCATCCAGCAGATCGAAATCTACACCCCAGCCAATTTTTAAACCAATCCATTGATATTTGGATTTTTTTAGACCCGTTTAAGCTGCCGGACTGGTGGTTTTTTCAATTTTTCGAGGTTTCGAGGCGCAATCCTGCAATCCATATCAATGGATTGGTTCAAAGACCCGCGTTCTGTAGAACTTAATAGTATTACCCAAGACTTAGATAAGAAAATATGTTTTATGTAGAACCTTCTAATCATTAAAAATTATTATTTATGTGCTCATAACTCTTCTATTTTTATATTTATTTCGAAGTAACGGTCGAATGTATGTATCATTTAAGATTTCATCACTTGTATTTTTGGGTGGTTCTAAAAAGGTCTACCCTAAAACTAAAATATAAGAAAATAAATAAAGAAATTTATGAGTTGCTACATATATTTATTTTAAATCTCTATATAAAAATAAAATTTTCCATGAACACGACAATATAAATTACATTAAATAATAAATACTAATGCTCAAAAATTGTCTTGGATTAATTTACTGTTTTTTTATGTACGTCATTACAGTTCTACCTCTTCCATAATTTTTATTTATTTAAAGGGAATGTTGATTATTGCGAATCTTAATCCAAATACAACAGACACCAAGGCTGTTGGGAGAAACCTCTAAGAATCCCAAGAAAAAAATTTTTTTTTACTTGTGATGCCGGGTCAGGTCATGGAAAATAAGGATCTCGTCAATGGATTTTTATTAAACATAGGCCCGTAACTTTTTTTCTATTGAGAATTACTCCACGTAATATAAACATTTTCTGTTTATTAAGATGTTCTATAGTCGGAGAACCTCCAAAAATTACTGAGAAAATTTTTTTTCAAGTTCTGACAACGTGTCAAATTTGAGAAGATGAGAGAGCGTAAGGGAGAATAACTGACCATGTACTTTTACAAAAAGTAGCCGTTACTTTTTATCTGTTGGGAGTAACTCCATACAATATCAAACGTTTTGTGTTCATTATATCCTCAAATAGGAAAGATCTCAAAAAGTCTTGAAAAAAATTTTTCATATAAAAATTAAATAACCTCGATAATTTCTACAAAAATTTTTATTTAAGTATTATTTTTAATCTCATTGAATTCATTTAAATTTCTTAAAGTCTAAAGTCTATCCAGACTTAATAGTTTTAAACAAATTTAAAATATAATAGTATCTATTCTGCTCAACTGTTAATAAAATTTTACTAAATATAATTACAATTATACTTTAACATAATTAGGTATCATTTTCGAGCAATACTTATATAAAACATAGAAAATGTTTTTGCTGATTTTTATAACAATTAATTTTTCTATTAATTGAATACTTCGTCCCAAAAAACTTATCGATGGAGTATAAAAAAAAATGTATATTTTATATGATAAAAATGGGGATGTCAAGAGTCTTGTTTCAATATAGTTTTCAAATCATCAGGCAGTGTATGAGTAATATCGTTCAAACGTTCACCAAGTCTTGCTCGTACTGCTTGAGTAGTTGGTACATCTTCACTATGACTTATTTCCAATTTTTGTCGAATTTTCAAAATCATATCGATAACTTCAACTTCTTGCTTATCTTGAACCCATGTTTTTAAATCCTAAAATATTTTATAAATTTTCTTTAATTAATTAAAAACAATAAAAAAAAATTAAATTATTTAGGCGAAGGAGTAGGGGGAAAATCGGATACCTCCAAATTTTATGAAAAAAGTTTGTTTTTTTAATTTAAAAAAAAATAGTAAGAAATCAATTTGATTTTTTTTTTTTCTTATCAATTCACAATAAAAGAACTCCCAGTGTCAAATTTCTTCAAGTGTATTTTAATAATCAACTTTAAAATATTTACAATTTATATAATTTTAAAATTTAATTGACTTTTAATAATTTTTCAACCTATTACTCGAAACAATATATAATTGCTTGTTTAAAAATATACTTTTTGGAATTAAAACCGACTTATATCTTTTACTTTGAAGTTACTAATAAAAAGTGAGTAACGGATAAAAAGTCAACAATTTAAAAGAGCTAAACTTTTTCAAATATTGAAAGTGTCAATTAAAAAATGTTAATGATTCATTTTATAATAAGAACTATTAACAAAATTTTTTTTCTTCCTTTGCATCCAATAATTATGTAAAATATAATTTTTCTTTATGTAAATTATAAGAAAATTTTTTTTCAACTTTTTTTGGAGGTAGCCCATTTTGCTCGCAAAAAGCGAAATATTCACTTTGAATATCATAAAAAAAAAGGTTCAACGTATTTGACTCCCCGAAAACTTAAAATTTCCTCAAATACCCCGTTTTGCCCCCTCCCTATAAGTTAAATTTTACCGCATGAGACAAAGCTTCAAGTTGTAGTGCTTGTAATTTATGAGTGAGTTCTGAGTATCGAGAATGGAACCATCCGGAAAAATTTGGTGCTCGAAAAAATCGTTTATACAGTCCAACCCAATCTCCTTTAATCCCTATAGTCAACTGCGGTCCAGCAGTACTAACCGTAGCCAAAAAATCATCAGGATTAAATAATTGCGGTATTGGAGTAGCCTAGTTTATAATTACAGAATTAATAATCACATAAAGTTTTGGTTAAATATAAGTTGATTATTGGCAGGAAATAAAATACAAACTTTAAACGGTGATATGTTTTTCTGTAACGGCATAAGACTTGCAATATAGCGTTCAAGTGGAATCATGAAACTTTCAGTTAAATCCATTAAATGACGTTTAAGTAATGCAGCTTGAACTTCTCTTGGACGCTTTGTTTGGACACCTCGGATGAGCTTTTTCAATAAAGTTTTATCTTTTTGTAAAAATGTTTTATACTCTGTATAAACTCCGGGTTTTGAATCGAGTATTTTTAGACTATCAACTTTTTTGATTTTATATTTTTTATTATCTTAAAAATAAAAATAAAAAATATTGTAAATACAATATATAAATTTTAACTTTTTTACTAAAATTAACTTTTAAAAAACTGTACCAGTATTCGTAATATCACAAATTCTTATTATATGTGGCCATCGTTGAAGTGTTTTTGCAAAAAATGGATTGGTAACCCCAAGAATAACAGCTGGAGGAACTGTCGCATCTGAAGTATATTCTTTGAATTCAGAGTCATGAATTGTGAAATATGGACGGTAATCAGAGCAATATTTAAAAGGCACAATCATTCTGAAAAAACATAATTATAAACCACTTAATTAAGTAAAATAATTTAAAAAGTTCAAATATTCATTGAAACTTACGCTACAAGGGCTTGAACCATGTCTGAACAAGTTTTAGGAGACCCTGCCATAACTACGATAGGTTCGTTAAGTAAAACAAGCTCCCACAATAAATGAACATGACTTATTATGTTCAATAAACTCTGAAACATATCTTCCTCAAGTGCTGATGCAATAATAAGTCTACGTACAGGTTGTATACTAGATGATTGCGATAGATTATCTATCCCAGTGATTGTTGATATGTTAGCTTTATAATTTTCATTCGGAATATACGTCTAGACAACAGTAAATATGAATTTTATTTTAAAAATTTGTATATCGACTATCTTCATTAGCCAACTAACACTCGAACTTTCCGTTTTCTAAGAACTCTTCGAGCTCGAAGATATTAACGAATATATATTCACTTTTTCAAGCTCAATAACACTACTTATAAAGCGTGATTTCTTCAATTTCCCGCCAAGAAAATTGAAAATTTTCAAACAAAGTTATTGATTTCAGTCCGATTTTCGAAAACTGAGTTTTGAACAGATCTCGACGTTTTGAGGTTCTAAGAAGATATCCCGACTATTTTCAAGAGGATACCCGAGTGTAAAAATTCTTAAACTTTTGAACGAATAAACTGATTTTGATCTCTAAGGTGGCATTCGAAGCGGTTTATTAATTTCTATATGCTGTGAGAAATTGAGCCTGATCTGTACAGTACGTTTCGAGTTATTCCAAAAATTAAAATTAAAAAAAAAATGTTTTTTCAACTTCCCGCTAAGAAAATCGAAAATTTTCGAAAAATTCCTGAAGTTATTGTTTTCACCCCGATTTGCGAAAATCAAGTTTTCATTTTTCTCGGATAACACATAATGTAATTCATCATATGTTCCAAAACTTATACCGACCCTTTGCTTTTATAGTATTTGATAATCGCTACATAAATTATTGAAATATCAGTTTGGTAGTTTAAATAATATTATCATCAAAAATTTTGAAAAATCACTAATTCTGACATTTTTTTCCGTATGTTTTATATTCTAACTCGCTTGTTAAATTTAAAGTTCATGTCACTCTCTATTTTGATCAGTTCTATACATTTATGTCCAAAAGCATTGAATTTATCAAGCATAATTGTGAGCAAATCTTTAAAAAACGATCCCTATTGATTATTTTCAATTTCTCGAATTCTCGATTATTACGAAATGTCACTTTTTTGAGCTCGAAGTGCTTGAAAATACCAATGTAAGGTATTGTTGAGCTCCATGAGCTCAAAAACAGCGAAAAGTTTCGGGGCTGGCTCGCAGGGTCAACCGTTTTTCAAATTTTTAGTAACAGGTAAGGAAAAATGTTACAATAAAGAGACTGATAAAAATAAAAAATACCTACTAAATAATAATTAAAATATAAATTTGAGTGGTATTTTGGTTTCATTAAAGTTAACAATAATACGTAAAAGTCAATTGATACTAAAGTTATTGAGTTGACAACAAAATTATAGTCTTTAGTCGATTTCTAATATACTTAAAACTCTTTTAGAGTCCAATTCGAAAAAAAGCTTCGATCTCTGTTTCAAAACTTGCAGGCTGAGTAACATTTTTAAAAAATCGTTCATTATAGTTACAGGGATTTCAAATATTGTTAATAGCTTGGATGTAGCTGTATATTTCTACATAGCTGTTTATTTATAAACAGATGTTACATCAGAAATGTGAAAATTGCTGTACCTGAAAGAGAACTCCAAGCAAAGGTAAATTAATCAGTTCACCTGGTGTTGGTGGAGGCCATTGATCTATTTCCCGAATTGCTACTTCCATAATAGTATTTCCGGATTGAAAAAATTCTTGTGCTAATAAAGCACACAATTCACCAAAGAGATTAACAAACGGCAACATTGAAATTATTACAACACTCTACAATAAAGCTTCTAATGATTATTTATCATTTTAAATATAATAAAGTTAATCCATTTTTAACGAACCTTTTGAAAATATCCTCTGGGTAAATCGTGATTTTTTACTTGCCGAAAATAAATATACCCCCAATAATAATTTTCATTGCATTGTAGGAAAGCAGGCGATTTACGATTATATTCTCTTCTGGCATCTTTATCTTGTGATTCTAGGCAATTTCTCCGAATTCTCACGTGATATCGAGTATCACCCATACATCCAGAATTTGAATCAGGAAATGCCAAATAACATACATTAGATCGTTCTGTTTCTGATAGTTCGACATGACTAGGGTATACTGCCTGAGAAATATTAATAAATTTCGAAATTACTTTAGCTTCCCATAAAACAAGTTTCCATCACAAGTTGCTGGTCAAGGTATTGATCATAATAATCTTTTGATAGATACTACATAGACTTGCCCAAGACGACGTACACAAGACAATCTTGTAATACTATTTTTATGAAAGTATCTTGCGGAAAACCCCTAGATATTTGCGTCTCTGTATACCTATTAATCTGTCACAAGATATTAATGCAAGATTCTAAGACAAGATTGCTGCAGGACTTGCACATGATATTGTACAAAAGAACATTGAAGATGTCTTGCTCAAAATGTGTTAGTAAACTTACGCATATCTTGAGTGAGTCGCTCCAGAAATTACTCGCAGACACTAACGCATAACTTGCGGCAGATCTGCTCAACAAGTCTCATATTACACTATCTATATTTCTCATTTTTCTATCTGTCACTTTACATCAGGATCCTGTATCATATGAAAGTGAGACAGATGGTGTAATATGAGACTTCTTGAGCAGATCTGGAGCAAGATATGCGTCAGTATATGCAAGTAATTTCTGGTGCTAGATTAGCTCAAGTCACTGTTCCAATACAATACACCTTGAGCAAGATATCTCCAATATTCTTGCCCATTTCTTCAAGTACAACATCACATATTATTTTTTTAAGTCTTGTACAAGAATTGCAATTTAAAACTTTTTATCAGTGTCTGCTGCAAGATCCATAGTTATATAGACACACTTTGATTAAGAAAAGTGATTAGAAAAAGTTTAAAAAAAATGAATATTTTTAATCTTTCTGAATTTTCAATAGAAATTGAAAATATTTAAAGCGATTAAAAACTACTTGGAAGTATTAAAAAAAAAAAAAATTGAGTACTTTTGAATCGTCAAATCTTGAAATATAAAATGAGATTGAGCTATTACTTTATGACCTAAAAGTCTTTGGAAGTATTCGAAAAAATTAAGTATTTTTGAATTTTTCTAGATCTCTCCATGAATCGAAATTTCAGTATTATTTTGCTATTAAAAAAAATTTGAAAATCATTAAAAATTGTAATGTTTATGAATTCTTTTGAATCTCCGTATAAAATGAAATTCAATTATTATCGAAGGATTGACAATTGTTTAAAAAATTTTATATTTTCGAATCATCCTTAGCCTTTCAATAATCGGAAAATTCGACTATTATTTAGTGATTAAAAATTATTGTCACGTATTTAGAAAATTTAATAACTTCCAATCTTCTCAAATTATCAAATAACGGGTGATTTGGAACTTTTCGGAAGGATTCAGAAAGTATTAAAAAAATATTTTTTTAATCTTTCCAATCACTTTTCTTGATCAGGGACAGACAATTAGTGTGCTGGTGACCAGGCTTGGGCAAGATTGCTATGAGTGTTGTATGGTTTACTTGTTGATCCATTATTCATATTACCTCTAACGCTTGTCCCAATTCTAAATCAAAAGTCACAACACATATGCAATGAATCCAGTTATCAAAGTTTTCCCATCCGCATTTGGTCATTGTGATATTTTTCAAAATATTATTGCGTCATTTTATAAAAATAAGCTGTAAAAAAAAAAATAAATAAATAAAACCAATGCTGATTTTTTGTTTTGTTTTCTACTTCTTGTATTCACTGAAAATTTTCAAGCAAAATTTATAACACTGAAGTTAGCAGACGTCTAACAATTTTTTGATTTTTTTAAAAACAATAAATTATAAAAAAAAACATTTACAAAAATTGCACTTAGAGTTTTTTGAGTTTTCTACATGTGTATATTTTCAAATTTTTTTTTTTTACAATTGATTTGTTTAAAAAAATATTTGAAAATTTTTAATTGTCTGCTAACTTCAGGATCATGCAAAATTTTCGTAGAAAAAAATTGTATGAAAAGATAAATTATTCTATCACAGTTACCTTGGAGAAAGAATGAAATTTTTGTAGCCTATTTAAACACACGATTTTTTTACCCCTTCCAGAATTAAAATTTTATTTCTATTTCCAGGAGAATTATAAACAACAATTTTATAACAGCAACGTAATTTTCTTTTATTAATTAGTATATATTAATTTAAAAATTTTGTTGTATATCAGTTGTTTGTTAATATGCCATAAGTATGGAACAACTTTTCAACTTTTATATTCACACACCACATAATAATAATATATATGTTATTGATAACTTCTACTTACAATACGAATTGGTACAAAGATTGGATTAATTTAATACTTAATAAAAAAACAATACTAATTATTGAAATAAAAAAAATATTAAAGTTTGTGGTCCAATGATCAACATGGAGATAGAGTTCCAATAATACACAATACACATACAGAATGTCAATAGCTTTTTTTTTTCGATTAGTACACCATCTCTTGGAAAAAATAAGAACTGAAAAACAAAAAATTTGTAAACAAGTAATTACCTTTTGAAATGGTAAGAATGAACATTACCGACTTCTTAACTTCCCGGCGTCGCAACTCATGCATGTACACCAACTTTCTGGTCAGAAACTCTGACTATCAGGGACCTTGCTAGCGTTTATGAAAATTGGCCTTGTTGATACTTAATTATAGTTTGTGAAAATGGGTTAAACATGTGTAAGAAATTGACGAATTTTCAAAATATGTTATTTTTCGAGTGTATATTAAATTTTGCATCGCTTTTGTAGCCATTATCATTTGAGGTTTTTGAATTATTTTCTAAATAAAACTCTACCGAATATCTACATTGCGCTCATCTAAAGTAATTTTTATTTATAAAATTTAAATATTGTAAATTTTTTCCAACTTCTATCAGCTTGGCCTCTTTTTTTATGGTTCGAGTGAATTAGTTTAAAATTTTATTTATTTTGTCAGGATTAAATATCAGTAAACTTTGAAAAATGATTCAGTTTTCATTACTACGATGTAATAATTATCAGTATTAATTTTTAG
The DNA here is from genome assembly GCA_964016945.1 of Microplitis deprimator. Lineage (NCBI taxonomy): Eukaryota > Metazoa > Arthropoda > Insecta > Hymenoptera > Braconidae > Microplitis > Microplitis deprimator. The sequence goes on along the minus strand of OZ024708.1, from coordinate 8,388,529 downwards.
TTTATCATTAGTCGTTTTTTTTTTTCTTTTGTTTAGTAATGAAATATGTTTTGATTTTTTTCTATTATAATCTGATCGTCCTTTAGCTGCGTAATGTATATGCATATGTATTTTGACGAATATGAAATGCAATGTATGTATATATTTATATGTATGTAACCATACTATTAATATGTAGTTAATTTTATGATACTGAAAGTAGCAGACATCAGACGATTATTTGATTTTCATAAACAAGTTACTTGTAAGTAAAATATAATTCTTCGAATATAAACAAAAAGATTTTTAGAAGTTTTTTCTACAAGTATTTTATTTGTTTATTTAAAAAAATTTTAATGTCTGCTACTGTCAGTTTCATGTCAATTTTTGGTATTTAACAAAAACAATTCTCATGACATCTCCAGCTTGATGGCGTGTACACGAAAAAAAAGAATTTCTTGGCGCAAGAACTTTTTTGTATTCAATTTACAATGCAAAAAATTTTTTGCGCCAAAAATCATTTTTTTTCTGTGTGTTCATTTTTTGACTTTGCAAATAGTGATCGGAAATTTATTGATGTTACACGAAAGCTTTACTGAATTTATTGAATATTTTATTGTGAAAAGTTGATGCAGATTTATTATATAAATTTCTATTTATGTTTTTTTTGTTATAATGCAGTATTTACATCGAGTTGGTTAAAATTACAAATGTTACAATAGTTGAGTGTAAAAATCAAGTATTTTATGACCACGCTTGTACATATAAAAGTATCAATATGTGTATATTCATATATATTTAGTATGCTGTTTATTCTGAACCACAAGGGTAAGTTTTTAGTGTCATAGTTTTACAGTAACATTTCCACAATATACTTTTTTTTTGACATTTATAGTAAAGCAGTAATCAAACTTTTAGAGACCTAGAGAATTTTACAGTATTTTAAACTCAAAAAATTTATAGAAAACTTACTATAGTGATAGTAGCATGAGGACAGTATGGAATTATGGTAAAAATTACCGATAACATAGAAATTTTTAAAATACATCCAACAGAATTTGTTCCATCGTAATTGATTATGCTAAATAATGATATTTAGTAAAAGTCTCGTAAAAAATAAAATTAAAAAATAATTATAATTAATTATAATTAAAAGAAAGCTGAAAAAATGGGTTAGTGCATTTGATAGTTCAACATACTTGCAATCACTTAGTAACATCAAATTATAAGCATTTAATTACGGTGGATTACCGTAAATTACGGTAAACCCACCGTACATTACGGCAAATCCACCATAATTTACGGTAAATCGGTATTTTACTGTGGATTACCGTAATTTACAGTGGGTTTATCGTAGTTTACGGTAATTTACCGTAATTTGGGTCAGTTAGGGAATCTACTATATTGCATATTAATTTTTAGTTATATTTAGTAAATTGAGGTGTGCTCTTTTGGATTTTTACCATTTTTTAAATTTCGCGCTTATTTTCAAGTATTGCCGTAATTTATTGGGCGCAAAAGATGTCCTTTAGTTAGAATAAATAAGTGTTTTCCTTGAAATGACACACCCATGTAACAATCTTGTTCAAGGCTTGAGCAAGCCTGGTCTCAAGTTCAATAGACGTTAGTGTCTTTTCCTATCTATGTGTCTTGCAACAGATACTTGTGGCTAGATTTCAATAGCAAGTCTAGCGCAAGCCTTACACAAGAAATTCGTGCCAGATTATAACTCAATTCTGAAGGACTACTATGGTTGAAAATCGTTGCGCATAGCTTGCTCAAGATCTGCTCAAGGCTCAAAATTGATCTTCAGCGCGACAAGGTTTAAAGATTTAAGCTTTCAAAAAGATATAATTTTTTTTCGAAAAAGTCATATAATCTCATTTTACGGTACTTTTTTACCTACGTGAATACACTCCATTTCTATTGGGATGTACAGGGCCCGTGTGAAAATTTTCAATAAACATTTTTAATAAAAATTTATCCAAATACAAATATAGAATTTAAATTTATAGTTTGCTTATATTTTTATTTTCACTTTTTCCATAATAATTATTAATGTTTTTTTTATACAGGATGTCTAAAAAGTGCAGAATTATGAAAAGTATCCTACATGAAAAAAAGTTGAAAATAAAAATGAAAAATATGAGTAAATAAGCAACTTTTACATAATTTTTTACAAGTACAATCAATAAAATTCAGTCAAGATTTTACTCTTCATTTTCTTATTGTGTAATAATTATCGAAATTGTATTAGAAAATTTATAAAAATCATGACTGATATCTCTATTCAAGATTTGCACGATTTGCTAGTTTATTTTTCAAAAAATACGTACAAAGCCAAAGATGCAGATTGCACGGTAATTATCGAAAAGTACTTCCCTGTTAAAAAACTCTGATTGAATCTAATTGAAAATTTCTAATCGGATTTAATCGGAAATTTCTGATTGACTTTCAACTGGAAAGTTTATTTGAAAAAATGATCGATGAAAATTATTTTTTTCCGACTTTATCGAATTGGAATTCAATTAATTAGTTGCCCTGATTAAAAACTCTAATTGAATCTGATTGGAAAATTCTAATCTGGTTTCATCGGAAATTTCCGATTGACTGTCAATCTAATCAATTATAATCGGATTTAATCGAAAAGTTCCGATTGAAAGTTGATCAGAAATCCAAGAGTTAATCGGAATAAAATAAATATCTTTTTCCAATTGAATACGATTGGAATTCAAACCGATAGTTGAAACGCTCCCATTCCTGATTGAATTTTTTAATTTGATAGAAATCTGATTGAGTTTTAATCGGATTTAATCGGAGTTTTTAATCAGGGTTAAACCTTGAATAATATAAACATGAATAATTTTTGCAGGGCCAAACAATTATGCAACAATGTCTTTTACTAGTTGATTTAGATTACACACATTCAGTAATCAACAATGTCGCTGGGGATCTTAGTGCCCATTATCCAAGCCATTTAATTATTCTTGAAAATGAAAAGCGAAGAAATCCCTACAAATGTGATACACCACCGCAACTGCCACGTACAACGGAAACTATTTATGAAAATACATATGATGCAAATAAGTTGAAGGATTTAATTAAAAATGCTAGATTTGCTAGATGTCGTTCACGATTTCCACTGCCCGTAATACTTTATAAGGGCAGATTTATTTGTAGATCAGCAACATTATCTGGAGGTCCTGAAATTTATGGAAGGTCAGGATTAAATTATTTATTTGCTGGTAATGAATCTGCAAATGCTTTTCATCAACGAATCGATGAGGCCGGATGTAGTGATTCTGCACTAAGTGATTGGCAATTATTTGATAAAGTTAGGAATCAAGATATAAAACTGTTAAAAGCTCTTAATGTTGGGAATATAATCGATTTTATGGTTGAGAAGAAAAAAGTTAAATTCGGAATGAAGTCAGTATTTCATTTTTTTTTTTTTTAATAAAAGATGTAACCAAATATGCATATAAAAATTTTCTCCACTTTTTTTTATTTTGATTCGAGTATATATTTTAGTTATGAATCAGGAAACAACTAAAAAATTTAACCGCTCTATTATAATGCTGCTTTTACTATAATTACATTTTCGTAAAATATTAATTTAGTTTTATAAAATATATATGTTTCCGTTAATTTTTTTTGTATACTGATTTGTATTTCCTGTTATCCCGGAATTAAATGTGCAAAGTGAAAGTTCTATATGAATAATATGAAAATTAGAAAATAAGTTCTATTTAAAATGAGTAAATTTTCAGAAAAGGAAAAAAAATTATTCATCATGTAAATTAATAAAACAACACTACTGAGAAAATTTTCACTGGAAACAAAAATATGGGTAAAAAAATCTCATCAGGGAAATTCTTGTCGAGAAAAATTTGAAAAAGTCTGATAAAGTAATGCTGTTTGATACATTGTCAAAAATTTTTGGTATGAAAATGGTCCGCGAGGAATTTTACACGCTGTCCTTGGTGTGAAACACCAAGCAGGGTATTTTTAACATGGCGTGAATGTTATTTTTCACACCATTCAGTGTTATCAACTCTAAACTCATACACTGATAAAAAAAAATATTTTCAAGTAATTTTTTTCTAAAATGAAATTGATAGTTTTCTATCAATTTTATTTTAAGAAAACTATTGCTTCACTTTAGTAATAAATTTCTAGAAGCATCAATTATTTTTATAATTTAGTTGATACGCTCTAAAATTTATTACAATTAAAAACTTCAATAAAAAAATAATTTGGATAAATAAAAAAAAATGGAATTGAAGAAAGATATAATTAAAAATCAGAAAGAAATTTTTGCACTAAAAAAAAAAATTTTTTTTTTAAAACAAAACATAATTTCTCATTAGTATTGATAAAAATGTAATTACTATTTACGATATAAGTCGGATAAGTAACAGATTATAGCATGGGTTGGCTTCAGAATGAGCCGACAGGTTGTGCTGTGTCACAAAAGAACGAGTGAGAATCTTAACACCCGAGCGAAGCGAGACAGAGATACTTTTAATGAAGCAATTATATATTTTTTAAAGTAATAGACAAAGAAATTATTAAAATTTAACTAAATTTTTAAATTACAAAAATGGTAAATATTTTAAAGTCTATTATTGTAATACATTTGAAGTGATTTTACACTGGGAGTTCTATTATTGAAAATTGACAAGAAAAAAAATCGAAATAATACTCAATTACATTTAAAAAAGAGATTTTGTAAAGTTTACGAAATATTTTAAAATACAAACTTCTTTTATAGAATTTTGGAGATACCCATTTGCCCCTCGTCCCTAATTTTATAATACTTTCCATCAAAATAGTAACGTATGTAAAAGATAATACTTAATGTTTTAACTTAGTAAAAACAAGTATTCTTAGTAAAAGTTTAAGTAAGGCAACATTTATATACCAATATATATCTGAATCAAAAATAAATTTTAGAGAAATTTTTAAATGCTTATTTGATGCACAATTTTGATATGGTTCTAAAATGTCGATTTTTTTCAGTGTAACTTCATCAGAAAAAGTAGATAAAGAAAAAAGATATGCTGATTTTACCATAATTTCACTGCCATATCCCGGATGTGAATTTTTCAAAGAATTTCGAGAAAATGATTATCAAGCAAAAGGTTTAGTTTTCGATTGGTCTCAAACGCATGTAGATGCTCAAATTGGCGTTCCGGAAGATGTAATATCTAATCAATTGAAAATAAATTGGGATCAATATCAAGTATGGGATTTAGTTAAATTGACGCAAAATTATTTCAAACTTATATTAAATTATCTCAGCGATAGTAGTAATGGAATGTTAATTCATTGTATATCTGGTAAGTTTTTAAAGATTAAACTAGAAAATGTTATAATTATTATCAATTATTAGTGAATGTTTTCAGGATGGGACCGAACTCCTCTATTTGTTTCATTATTGAGGATAAGTCTATGGGCAGATGGCGCAATTCACACGTCTTTAAGTGCCCCCCAAATTTTATACTTTACAATCGCATACGACTGGTTGCTATTTGGTCATGATTTGCAAGACCGACTCAGTAAAGGCGAAGAAATATTTTTTTTTTGTTTTTTTTTTTTAAAGCATATTCAAGATGAAGAATTTAGTATTACTCATAGGAATGCAAGGGCTCGACATTCAGTACACTGTCATGATAGTGATCCACAACTAGACAACGTAATGTTTGAAACTGAGTCAGTTGTCACATTAAGTTCAGTTAGTTCTAATATGAGTTTAAATAGTTGGTGTAGCTCTTTCAGCCAAAATAGTAGAGATAGTCAGGAAAATAATCCACCTACAGTATTTCCTTGCTCTTCCGTGGACACTCAAGATGACAGTCACAGTAATGGGTAAGTGATTTAAATTATATCGTTGTTTTTTCGTTTGCTACAATATTATTTACATTTTTCTAAATATTCGTGAAAAAATATTTTCAAAAAATGTTGTAAAATTTTATGGACAGCAATTACTTTTAAAAAAAACATTAAATATATGCGATATCGTAAAAAAAAAAAAAAAATTGTGATTAGATCTTATATATCAATTTAATTAATAATGACATTATTGAGACAAATGACATATGATTTTATTGACGTAAAAATCCGAGTCTGCTGGGTCGCACCCTGGATTCCTTTGATTTTTATAAGGGTTCTTATGATGAAAAATACAAAGACAATAAAAAAAAATCGGTCTATTAGTTGACCCTGCGGGCCAGCCCCAAAACTTCCCGCTGTTTTCAAGCTCCTTGACTTTTTAATCGTCATAAATCGTCTTTAATCGTAAAATAATATTGCAATTCCTGGTCCCGAATGAGGATTAAAGACGATTTATGAGGATTTTAAATTTTTAATCCTCATTAATCGTTTTTAATCGTAAAATAATAAATCATCTTTTGAGGATTAGAGACGATTAAATGTGAAAACCCATGGGAATTATGACGATTAATAATGATTAAATTTTTAATCGTTTTTAATCCTCACGAATCTTTTTGTTTAATCAGGGTATTTATATCATATTTTATAACTGAAATAACACATGATTTAAATGTTGGGTAGGAATGTGGTGCCATGGACATTTTACAACTCCCAAAATAAAGAAAGTGTTGGTCACGGTTCATGTTCGCCTTTGCTATCAAATAGTCGAACATCTCCTGTAGCTGTTCCTATTCCTGGCCGCTTTCGACAACGTAACGAATCTTCGTCTTCCGCTGGTTCGTGGCAAATGATTTCAGGAACTGGTAGTTTACGTGGGTCAACAACTTCAAACTGTGCACTACCGGAATTGTTATCTACTTCTGCATTAGCTTGTAAATCACATTGCATTACTTGTTCTGGTCAAAACTCTCAGGAATCGAGTGTAACAGTTATTGAAGATGATCTAGCTACGTCATCAGCACAGTAACGTTTCATTCATTTTTTTCTCCGACAAAAACCCTAGCGCATCCAATTTACGGTCGATTTACAGTGAATCCATTGTATTTTACGTAAAACTTATAGTAATTATGGTTCTAATTTACGGTAAATTAATCATAACTTACCGCAAATTGCGGTGAGTTGTTTATCTACGGTGATATTGCTTACATTTTGATAAATTTACTGTATTTCTACGTGAATTGGATCCGCCAGAAAAAAGAACATTTACTATTGTTGTATTTTAAAATTATTATTTTAGATCTCGTAAAGATAGACTACACAGTGTACGCACATTGTTTTACAATGTTTATAGTCATACAGTTGGATTTAGAATGAAAGATAATTCAGAATCGAGTGGCTTTGGTCAATTATTGGGAAATTTTGCTGAAAAAGTAGGGATATTATCAGTGCAACGTACATCATTGTGACCTTAAATCATAGTTAACAAACAATCTATATAATTAAAGTTACACTAACTTAAATTGATTGAACTGATTTACATTAAATTTTTCACAAATACTCTGTGAGAGATAAATGAGAATAAATTTTCCATGGGAATAAAATGCAATTTTATAAATATTATGTATACGTGTACAATAAAATAAACTTAATATTTTTCATATAAATTTTGGTGTACAATTATAATTATAGTTTTGCGGAGTAATTATTGTTCTGTTTAGGAAAACAAAAATCTGATTTCATTAATATTAGAGTTAATATGTATAAAATCGTCCAATTGTAACACAAAGTATTGTTTTGCAATTTTAAAAAATTTAGAAAATCCAAAAGCGTGTACCTCAAACGCTCATGCAATATTTTGAGTAGTCAATTTACTGATAGTAACTACTGAATCACATATTTCTTTTTAAGCTAAAGAAAAGTTTTATCTCCCTGATAGCCCCACACCTTGCTCTGCAAGTTCTGCAGTGAAGCATTTAAGTTGGCTTCAGAATATGGCCGTAGCTTGAAGTTAACTTACGATTATAGTGGCTATCAGGGCTGTTTAATAAACACAAAATATTTTTTGACGGTACAATACTGGAAATTCTTATTTACCTACTGAGTAAGATATTAAATATCCTAATAGCACAGCTTGCTTAGTAAAAGTTTACTTTACAAAAGCCCTGATAGCCAGAGTTTCTGATCAGAAAGTTGGTGCCCCTGGCGGATTTTTATATAATTATATTAAATTATCTATAGATTCATATATTATCCCTGATTGACAAAAATGATTCAAATCGATAAGAAAATTGGAACCTATAATAAGCGATTAAAAATCATTTGAAACGATTCAAAATTGAAAAATCGAATATTTTTAAATCTATATTGAATCTATATTAACAATTAGTTTGCATGTCATGAAGTAATATAGGATATACTATATTACCACCAAAAATGGTACTGGTGGCGCTTTCGCGCTTGAGGTGTATGATAATGTTATTTTTCGACAAACCCTTATATTTTTTTTTTTTTACTTTATCACACACATAGCATATGATTAGGACAGCGTTACTTTTGTAATAGTGTTTTTATTGGGTAGGTTTAAAAAATGGTGGAGATGTTTTTTGTTAGTGTCTTTTGTTGGCAGAGATTTATTCTGGTATAGTTGAAATTCTTATCCGATCTTAATGAAATTTTCTACACTTTTTCTAGGTATAATTACCATGGCTAAGTTCGAAGATGGGCTGAGTTTGTCGATTAGTTTAGAAGTTATGGCTGTTTAAAATTTTAACGATTTTTTGAAAAAATCAGATTTTAATCACTTTTAAAGTTTATATAACTTTAAAACTAAAACTCATAGATAATTTCTGTAAAAAGTATTTTAAAGCTTGACTAATAAGCTTTAATTTATGACCTTAAACTTTATATTTTGAGCATTTTTTCTAATAATTTGATAGCCATGAAAGTTTTAATGGAATCAAAAAATTTGGAAAATATGTTTTTCATTCCATATAACTTATGTATTTCTCATTATAGTCCAATTTCGTCAGTTGTATTTCATTGTGACCAAAATAATCTGTAAATTTTACAGCTGTTTTATATTTTAAAAGTATTTCTTTTATTACTTATGATGCTTCAAACCTGTACGCCTTGTAATTATAATTGGTCTTTTCATCACTCTAGCTCCTACAATTCTTTTAAGATTATAATGAAAATTTCTACATTTATTCTATAGGCGATTATTTTGATCATGTTCGAAGATCGGCTAAATCGGTTGATTAGTTTTGAAGTAATGACTGTTTGAAATTTTCACGATTTTTCGAAAAAATCAGTTTTTATTTACTGTTGAAGTTCATATAACATTAAAACTAAAACTGATAGACAATTTCAGTAAAAAGTATCTTAAAGCTTGTTTAGTAAGCTTTAATTTTTTACCTTAAACTTTATGTTTTGACTATTTCTTCCAATAGTTTGATAGTCTTGAATGTTTAGATAGAATCAAAAAATGTTGAAAATATGGTGTTCATTCTACATAACTTATGCATTTCCCATTATAAAACAATTTAGTCAGTTGTATTTTATTGTGAACAAAATAACTTGTAAATTTCACAGCTATTTTATATTTTAAAAGCATTTCTTTTATTATTTAGGATGTTCCAATCGTACACAGAAAAAAAAAATAGTAGTTACTACTCTCTGGGATATTACTGAGTACTTTCTGAAAAAAAAAATTTCAGACAGTACTGTATGCTATCTAGACTATATCCACTACTCTCTGGATAGTACTGAGTACTATCCCGGACAGTAGTGGATATAGTCTAAGTAGCAGTGCATACAGTCTAGATAGCATACAGTACTGTCTGAAATTTCTTTTTTTACAGAAAGTACTCAGTACTATTCCAGAGAGTAGCCACTACTATTTTTTTTTTCCGTGTACCTGTCCGTCCTATAATTATAACTGGTCTTGTTATCGTAATAGCGATTACAATTATGATCTCATACTAATTAAATTTTCAATACTTTGTTTACGTGAAGGTTAGTTTGGTGCATTACCGATATAATGTTTTGTCAAATTAACTATCTGAAGTTCTCTATCGAAAATAGTCGTTGTCTTTTTTTACTCTCACTCTTAGAAAACGAGCCTAATTTCATATCATGACTATACACTAACATATATTACAAGATATGTATGTATGAAACTTTTTACATAGATTCATTGAAAAATTTACCTTCCATTTCGGCTGCCAAATGGCCTTTTTTTGTTTACTAAGGTGACTGGAAACATTCAGTTTTAATTTGACATTGAAGCGGCATACATTTCGGTATTAAAAAAAAAAACATTATTTTTTTCGCTTTTCTTTTGTTGTTATTATTGTGGCGTTATAATTTCTAGTTTACATATGTCAATGTTTATATATTACTAGCTATCCGCCGCCCGCTTCGCTGGGCTGAAATTGAAATTTATGTTTAGTTATTAACAAACTATTCTTGAAAAATTTTATATTTTTTTTTTAATTTAGAGTGCTTTAATTGTACAACTTCTGCAGTTTTTTTACAATGTTTTACCTTCTAACGCCCTAAGCTTTTCCCCCCCCCCCCCTTTTTTTTTTTTTTTTATATACACCCTAAGGTCTTACTCTCTTTCTTTTGCGGCTGTGGCCCGACTTGTGCTCGTACTGTCCTGCATCATTACGGTGATGCCCTACTCCCTCCCTTGTGCAATGGAGGTGTAGTGGCGTAGGAAACCACAGAGAAAACCTAGCCAGTACAGTTTCGGTTTGAGTGAAGCTCCAGTGATAGATAAAATTCCCATTTTACCGATCACTGGATCTTCATCCCGCGCCTAACGATCAGAGGCCTTCGTTCGAACCCGACGCATGGCTAAACGGTCACCCAGCCAAGTAGTATTGCTGCTCGATACTACTTAACTTCGGTGATCGCCCGAGCCACGTGCGTGCCGAACGAAAATCTCAGCCGCTTTTTGAAAAATTTTATATTTGTTATTAATTATTGTTTTTAAATATACTTTTTTTTTTTTTTTTAATGTACACCTATTTATAAAATTTAATTACAATTTTAAAGTCCAACCAAATTATAATTAATTTACATAATTACATAACTAAATTAGAAAGTTATGACAATGCTTCTTTGTACACTAAATTACGGGTCCTACCATCTTCTGGTGCATAAATAAATAAGCTGGAAGAATCATAATTTTTAAAAATTATTATTAGAATATATTTACGAATATGTGGGTTTTAGGAAATTAAATAATATTAGTTACGTGATTATCGTGAAATTTTAGGGAATATATCCGACTCAACCGAGGAATTATTTAATATTAGTTACCTATTTATTAAAATACATTACCTGTGGGAAAATAGAATTTCCCAAAGTCGTGTTGAAGTCAATGATATTCTATTTTTTTTTACCACGCCGCCACTGACAGTTTAAATTTCTGCCCTGTACGTAGATGATGCATATATACGCAGACATATACAAATATATAGCATCGGGTGGAAGACAGCGTACTTTGTTGTGGGGGTCAAATTTGAGGAGAAGTTCCGCGTTAATGGAATCTAAACTAATGGACTTTGACTGTACAAACAAATAATATAACAAGTAGACTTTCTTTTTATAAATTTGAGATTCTCATTTTTTTCATCCTTTAAAGAAACGATTATATTAGCAAAAACGGAAAATATAGGATTATACCATCAATAAGATGAAATATAAGTTAAAAACTATTACTTAATTCTTGTGATTTTTTATTTAGATAAATTATGAGTTAAAAAGTTTTTTTTTTCACAAAACAGTTTAAATATTATTGCAGTCATTAATTTGCAATCAACACTTTCAATTAATTTTTTTTTGTGCTATCATATATTTCATTTACACATTAATAGATTATTGAATATCTAAAATTGATCAAATGTTAGAAAGGTATAACATATAGACGGACGGATATCGTACCAATGATATTGATAGTGAGTTTTGTTACTTCGGAAAAACTCAAATCACAATAAAAAATTAAAAAATTAAAAAAAATACGGTAGTGTTTACTCGTTTCATTGTTATTGACGGTGATAATTTTTAATTTGAGGAAGAATCCGATGTTTATATTTTTTAATTATTTTACGTATAAAATTCGAACAAAAATCGTTATGATTTTTGTCATTGATAATCGAATAATTACATGCCTGATGCATTAGTCGCTTAAAATACATTATTTGAAACATGTGATACATAATTATCACGTGATGATGAGAAAAAAAAATAGGAAGTATATTAATTTGGATCGTATTTCATTTGCTGTATTTTTTATGTTTTCACGAAAATCACTTGCACTTAGTCTTTGATTGTTAACATAAACAACTTCTACGTGCTTTGCTGCTTCAAGAAGACGTGACCCGATTTCTGCCAAACATCGAATCTTGAGTGTACCACCACTGTCCGTGAAGTGACGAGTTTCAGTCCCAAAATGTAGTCCAAGAATATTTGCCGTACCCGTCGAGGTCATTGAAGATGTTGGGTAAGTTATCGTATATTGTTCAGGAACCTGGAATTAATACATATTATAAATTATTTGGATTTAAAGGTGTGAAATAAAACAAGTTAACGTGTTTCTCCGAGAAAAAGTAATTGCTTAAGCTTACGATGGATACAAATAGTCATTTATAGATACTATGAAGTTGAGTATGCTTAAATATACAGTATATTTTCAACACAAAGTCTAAATTATTTCACGAGAAGTATATGTATCAATAAAATTGAAAAATGAGTGATAAAAGTTTCGTATTTTATTATACTGTGACGTAAATAATTTTGGAATTAGTTATAAATATATTCATTGGTAGAGTCACTCAGGTTGTAAATTAAGATTGAGTAATTTTTCGACTAATGTAATTTTAAAAATATTATTCCCGTTTAAAATTCTATGGTTTCATATTTTTCTTTTTTTTCCAGGTACATAAAATTTTTTTTCTCCAATCAACGTGGAAATGTTACAAAAGTATATCTATGAAAAAAACAAAAAAAAATTAATTTTTTTTTTATATACGCTGGCTTTAAGAAAAAACATTTTTAAAGCCAAAAGGGCGTATCGTTTTTTTTTCTTTTTTTTTTTTTTTTTCATAGATATATACTGTTTTAACATTCTCAAGTTGATTGGAAAAAACTTTTTTTTATAAGCCCTTTTGACTCTGCAGAACCAAAAGGGCGTATATTTTGAGATACGTCCTTTTGTCATTAGTAACGCAAAATATCTATATTAGCATTAGGCTTTGGCCAATCCCATATCCAGCCAACAGAGTTGAATTCAAATTCAAATCCAAATCAAATTTAAAGGTCGGCGATGAGACGAGTTCGAAAGGCCTGTTTTATGCCGTAGACCGCTCGGCCATGATCACCAGTTTTATAGTGTCATAGTAAATCCAGATCATATTGGCCACCTGACGGAAAGTAAAATGAACACGTACAATAAATACTATGACCATAGTGACATTTACAATGTTTACAGTAATTTGTGATATAATTGTTGTCAATTTTACTATTGTTATAGTAATTTTTGCATGAGTTTATTTCAATATTTGCAGGTGGCCAACATGATCTGGTTTTACCATGGCACCATAGTATTTCAAACGAGAATTATTTCTCCGTTTACCAAACGATCGACGGTGTGTTACACCTTCTAGATATGTTTTTCTGCAGCTAAAAAAAAATACGTTTCCCTTAGATTTCAACGGAGGGTAACATATCTCAGTCTCAACGAAATCGGAGAGGGACACTTGGGATACCGTCCTTGTGAGTTTAAAGAATATCAAGAAAACAGAAGATTTTTCCTAGTTAGTGCGAATAAAATTTTATAGAATAAAAATTGACGCCATAGGTTATTTCAATGGTTACAAGCTACTATAAAGTCCTAATCTACATAGGTGGGAAATTGAATAAAAAAAAATTATAAACAATAGTCAGCTATTAAAATTTTATTTACCGGCTTATCATTTATGGTCCAGTAGAGTTTCGCTTGTGGTACTGAGGGCCATGCTGAACAGTTTGCTGTGATATTTTTCCCAACTTCATAGTAGAGTGGCAATCCAATTATTTCTGGCCCGTGAATTGGTAAAGCTGGAATCATAGTGTAATATGTTCGATGTTAATGATTGATTGAGTTTCTTTTGAAATCCCGACAATAATTTGGAATTGGTTTATAATTTATATAATGTATTAATTCGGTTTACATATCTTCTATTTGATATCAATATTTGCTAGTCAAGTAAAAATACCAAAATTACTTACACTTGCTTATCATGTTATAAATTTTTGATTCATTTATCGATAAATAAAATTATATAATAACGAAAATAATCATAGTAATCGCTTAGATAAAGTTTTCTCACGGGTATACACGCGTTTCACAAGTAAAAAAGGAGATGTGCATATATAGAGCTAGGGAGCAAATTGTAAATATTCTTTGGAAAAATTTAATGAAATTGTACATTTATCATGTTAAGGATATTATCATTTGAAAATATACTGTGTGAAAATACGGGTAATCAAAAGAATTATACATAAATGAACCAAAGTAATCAAAGACGCTCTAAAATGCACTGATCAATTATCGATAGCCAACAGAATAGGAATGAAAATATTAATTTTTCTCAGGAATAGGCTCAAAAGAAAAAGAATTCGTACATTAATAGGTAAATTAGGTTACTTACATACGACATTGAGATTACCGGTCATAAAAGATGTTGCAAAAGCCGGTCCTTCAGTCGATACTTCACATTTATATTGACCAGCACTGGAAAGACTGAGATCTATTAAGCGTATTGAGTTTTCTCGGCTCAACATACTCTGAAAAAAAAAAAAAAAAATATTAATGTTTTAACTGTTTTCTCTCTAGTCATTGTTTTGTAAATAACATGAAATGCAGACAATTATGTTTTACAGTAAAATCTCCGTAATGTTAACACTCCTGTCCAGGGCCATTCTGTAATGTTAACAAATCCTGTCGTCTCTACCATACCAATACTCGTGTCTTATATGCGCAGGTCTGCGTGGTAAAATGCGTAATATACAGAAAAAATGGGACACATTTTTAGGTTAGAATCTAAAGATATAGGTGTATGTGGGAAGGTTTCAATTGCCAGCTATTAAGCTTTTTTTTTTATTAGTCGCGCAAAAAACGTAGTAGGAGACAGGATTATTAACATTAGGGAAAGAATCTTGTTAAATTTAAAGAGAGAGTGGCACTACGGAGAGTCACATTACGGAAATTCTACTATATTAGTTTATAGTTAACTATAGGATAACAATGACCGAAAGTCAATGTTTTCAATTTGATTATGATGATCCGTACATCAAAACGGTGAATTGAAGCTAAACTTGGTAATTTTGTCTGCTTTTACCAAGTTTAGGTTCAAACCTTTTTTTTTTAAAAAGTAACATTAACCTCTAGAGCCTAAATTTGTTAGATGAGAAAGATTCTCCCCTGATCACATACAATCGATAAAGAAAGAGAAAGTAATGGGGCCATAAATTAGAAACGGTCCCTATGATCGATAAAAATTAAAATTAAAAAATTCCACAAATTATTTTTTAGTAATAAATATTTTATTTTAAAATTAAAAAAGACAACACCTAATTTATGAACAATCATAATTAAGGTTATGCGAGTAGTAATCGAATCGAATAGTACTAATCGATTCAACATTCGAATTGAATCAATAATATCTTTGACTTATTATAGTATTATTAATAGTTAATTACTTTATGTGAACAATAAATACGAATAATGTACAGGAAAATGGAAACTGCCGAAGAATTAAAAAAAAAAACGGCTAAAAAATAATCTGCTGGGGCCGGGATTCGAAACCAAGACCTAACGATTATGAAGTACCACCGCTGTCGCGCTGCTAAAGCGCTCACGTATAGTTAAGAATATCTTCATCTACTTACAACGCAGCTATTATTATTATAACAATAATATCATGCTATAGAATTAAGCTAATTCGAAGTTACAAATTAAAAGTATGGTAGACCTTGAAGTTCAACATCAAAAGAATTGAGGCTCCCTTATTAGAAGAAAGGATTTAAAACGATTAGAAAAAAAATATTTTAAATACTTTTTAATGCTTTTGAATACTTTGAATACTTTTGAATCACCCTTCTTATGAGCATTTAACATTGCAAATCATTTCGGATCGATTCTTTTAACCAGGGCTTCTGAAGCTCAAGCTATTTTTAACTTCCCGCTAAGAAAATTGAAAATTTTCAAAAAGAAAAAGTGAAGTTATTTTAATTTTGATTCGGAACATTTATTACTTGTCAATTTAGTAATTAAAATGACTGGTGCTTCTAACAGTCCGTGAATTTGAGTCAGGCGTGACTGATACTGTGAGTCAGCATTTACAATCGAGATTGATTAACTGAAATTTAGCAGTTACAGTTGAGAGTTTATTTAACATTAGCTAATTTCAGAAATAATGTATTGTATAGTCAGTATTTGAGTATACTTTTCTGCCAGGTTATAAAAATCTACACATTATGAAAGTATAGATTATTGAAAAATTAGATTTGTAAAATTTGTTGAAAAATTCCTAAATACGCGCAAGTGGAAATTCACGAATTAGACAAATATCAATTAACTATTAAGTTTAACAATTTTTGATTAAATCAGATCGAGGATTATTGTTGGAATACAATTATATACACCCACCCTTACACACTTCACTGACATACACAAGCCATAACTACATTTTGCCGATACTACGGAGAGGGGTTTTATGACCTCTAGATCTAGGACTAAATGATACGCATCTTCTATAATTAGTCCAAAAGGGCTCTTTTAACCGACAATGTTTAAATAAAATTTCAAGTCTGCTTAAAATTTATATAGTCATTCCACATTCGAAAATTGTCACTTCATATTATTCATGTTGTTCATTATATAGTTCGCATACACAATAATTAATAATCCTGTAATTGTGGGCAATAAACTAAACTCATACATATTAAATTCACTGTGCCTTTCATTATTAGAGTATAATAATTCTAACAAAAGTATCAATGAATCAACATGTAAATAGCAGTAATACGTAATATTTTATCGTAATTAATCGATAAAATTATCAATAACATTAAGTAGACATTTGATCCCTGTATAGAGACACGGTAATCTCGCGCTGCTATGTACACACACACTCATCTACATGTGTTTGAACGTGTACTTAGTGCGAGACACTACCGTGTCTGCGGACTAAGTTGATAAAAATTTTAAATCATTAATAATATTTTTATCTTAAACTTGACTGAGAAAAAAATGTCAGATATGAAGATTATGCATAGAAGTAGCTTAGCCAGCTGATATCACTTACTTGAAGTTTAACACCTATCTGAGGAAACGTCTGAATTGGCTGAGGATTATTTGGAACATAACGGAAGAATTCATGGCCATCTTTGTACCATTTAACAGAATACAAGCTTTTGTTGCCATGAATTTCCCAATTACACCTCAAATCCACGTAGTCACCGATTTCTGCTTCTTTTGGAATTTCGACGTTCACTTTTATGTCTTCTAAAATAATTCAGTAAAAATACATTAATGAGATATCATAATTAATTGACTGAGTTGAAAATAAAGATTTGTTTTTATTTTAATGAAGATTGGAGCCCAAGGGAAAAGGTTTAGAACTGGCCACATATAATTACATCTGATCAGATCTGTCAGAGCAGATCCGACCAGATCTTTAAATTTTCTCTATCTGACCAGATCCGATCAGATATAATTATATGTGGTCAGATTTAAATCGTTTTCCCCTAGAATCCCTATTAAAATAAATATCAAATTGCGAAAAAAAAAAAAATAAGATAGTTTTAATTCTATCCAGAATGTAATCTAATGTACTAGGAACGTTACTTAGAGGAATTATATATGATTATGATTGATCAAAAAATTCCGGTGACTGCTGGACTCGAATCTGCATCCTTCTGAATCAAAGTCTTTGATGCTTTTCATTGCGCTGACCCACGCATGCGACCGCGTGAGTGTAAATAGTTTACTTATTATAATTCCAAACAATAACTGATGAAGGAATAAAAAATCCGTGATTCAATAATCGATTAACTCTTTGAATAAATATATTATTGTTCTGTAATTTGTTTAATTTGTGGCCAATGAATAAAATATTAAAAGGAATCAAAAATTTTTACGGTCAAATGGATTATCAAATTGTAACCTGGCGGTACTTCAAGTAAATTAAAAAAAAAATTCATTCCATCAAAATATCATTCAATCGAATTTATATTAGAAAGAATAGGAAAGAGAGGAGGGAGAGACACAAAACAGAATATCCTTTTCAGAAGAAGTAACAAATACTTTGATTTTACAATTAAATAAATTTGATAAAATAAAATTGTTTATAAACAATTTAGATAAAAAAAGTAATTTTAACATAAATTTCGTATGCAAACGTAAAAAATAAATTTGTTGTATTATCAACTTTTTGAAAAAAAACAAACTTTAAATAGTTTTTATCATTAATATTTTTCGACTGACACTTTCGATTTGTGATAATGTTTGATAAAAAAAATTCAAAATAATGTTCAATTATATTAACAAAAGTGACTCGATTTTTTATAAAACATTTTGAAAAACAAACTTTTTTTATAAATCTTTGAGGGTTCCCCCCTCCCCCTTTATGTATATATCACATTACCTGAAATTTGTAGATATGTAATTTTTAAAACTATATGAAATTGTAAATAAGTCTATTTTAAGGACATGAGTAATTACATATAATTCTATATTATTCCATATAATTATATAATATGTATTTGAATCGGGTGTTTTTCAGGAAATAATCATATTTATCACATTTGTTAAATAATTTTTTTGAATTTAAGTCTACTGAAGTCTCATTGAACTCAAATTAAGAAGATGAAAAATTAAGTTGAAAATTTTTTTGTTATTAAATTTAAGCATAAATACATGAAAAATATTTGATAATCCAAATCTGCACATCTTAATGGTTTACGATGTCGATAAAAAGACGGCAAATTCAGGGTAAATTTTCGATAACAGTTAAAAATCCCGATATTTCCGACCTATATAAATATAGTATTTTCACGTCGGCAAGTTGGTACATTTGAGAAAATCTTCTACGTGCTCAGACGGTAAAATTATCATGGATTCCCTTTTTCTTCATTGCCAGCACACGACATTTCTGACAATAAAAAAAAAAAAAAACACTATATACCTGCTGGGATTTTCTTACGTTTTCACCATAAATTCATCGTAAACTCACTGTGATTTTATTCGGAAAACATTGTCATACTACACTGGTGGATTCATGATCATTTTACTATCAATCTGTAACTCTTTTACCGTCGATTTACGGTGTGTTAATCGTATTTTCACTGCAAGTTCTAAAATTTTCTGCTATAAGAAAATTTTTATGAAATCCTACCTTTAGTTTCTATTTACTATCAGAATTTCTAGTTTTTATGAACTAAAAACCTAAGATTTCATCGGATTCACTTTATGTTAAATGAATTAGAGAAAGTTTTCAATGTATACGTTTTGGCTTTTTGACAGCAGAACACGCCCAACGATTTGAGTTCGGGGTGCGTGCAAGGTTAGTTATCTTTGATATGAATAAAAATAATCTTTATTAATGAACTTCATTTGTAATTTTAATGTACTGTGAAGTTGCGATCTCTGAGACACGATGATCTGTTAGAGTGTCATTAATATCAATTATATATGATACAGATATATTCATGTTTATATATGAATATTGTTCTATAATTTGCTAGACAAGATCGGCCCAAATCATGTACAAACCCGAATATAAATCTGCATCTTCGCTGCTCCACGCCCATGCATACAAACTGTGTATTGATAGATTTAATTACATGTAAATCCATATATAATCATGCGTAAATATTGATCTATTTATATATGATCAGATATAAGTTCACTGTGATGATTATATAAGATTACATTTAATTTTATATTCGATCTTTCATAATTATACACACGCAGAGTAATTCATAGTGAAAATTACCCGAAAATTCTAGTTAACGGTGAGATAACTCGATATTCTTGAGAATTATTTTATTTGTTTTAGTAATTTTTGGTTAAAATATGCTTTAAAATGTAAGTATTAGCACTGTAACACATATAGTACAGCTGCTGAATTTCAAAACCCAGAAACTGCCAAAAATAAAATTTTTGCAATATGAATTGAATCATGTTCACGAAACTCCACTGGAACTAATAATAAGAAAAAATCGATTTTGAAAAATTTGCCTCTTATTGTGTTTTGAAATTGGGCAGGCGAGTTATATTTCTGATTGATCAAAAAATCTATTACTTAATTTAAATATTTACAAAAAAAAAAAAATCTGAAAAGCAATTGACCCTGCGAGCTAACCTCGAAACTTCTCGCTGTTTTTAAGCTCAAGGAGCTCGACAATAGCCAGAAATACATTGGTATTTTCAAGCCCTTCGAGCTCCAAAAAAGTTATATTTCGTGTTAACCTCCGAAAATTCGAGAAATGGAAAATAATAAATAAAAATCGGTTTTATAGATCTGCTCACAATTATACTCAATAAATTCAATGGTTTTAGATCGAAATGAATAGAAATAATCAAGATGAAGAGTTTCGTAAGTTTTGAATTTAACAAGTGAGTTAATCTATGAAATAGCCGGAAAACAATGTTAGAATCTGTGATTTTTTTTAACTTTTAATGATGATATGATTTAAACTAACGAACCTATTGCGATAATTTAACATCAAACTAAATTGTTGTTTTTTTAAATTTTTCATCGCTCATAATCAGCCGATTTTGATGTTTGAGGTGGCATTCAATGCAGTTTTTCAGCCTTTAACGCTAAAACATCATTAGAATCGATCAGTTTTGTGATTTACGAGTTTATTAAAAAAAAAAAAAAAACCTTTTGAAGCTTAGAAAAATTCTTTTTACAACGATATTTCTCGAACAATTAATCCGATTTTGTTGGTTAAGGTAACATTCAACATGGCTTATAGATCTTTAGAGCTGATTAGATTTTGAAATCAATCCATCAGGTAAACTAAAAGTTATCAAAAAAAAAAAAAACATACTTCAAAAATTTTTTTTTTTAATAACTTGAAACGTACTGTACCGATTAAGCTCAATTTCTCACAGTACCTAGAAATTAATAAGCCGCTTCGAATGTTACCTCAAAGTTATAAACTGGTTCTCCCATTCGAAAGTTATAGAATATTTACATGCGTGTACGTACATACACACATACTTACACTCGGATACCCTCTTGAAAATAGTCAGGATAGCTTCCTAGGGCCTTTAAACATCGAAATCTGTTCAAAACTCGGTTTTCGAACATCGGACCGAAACCTTTTCATCACGGGAAATTTGAAAAAAAAACTAAAAAAACTATAGATGCAATAGAAAATCTAAATTTAACAATTTCTACTTTTTTGATACTTTTGACTCCACAAAATGGTAATTTTATCAAATATCTTTCAAGTTCGAGTTTGTTTGTAAATATTCGGATGCTTTCGTTGGTTCAAGTACTAATAACTTAAAATAAATTATGTGACGTATTCAGACGTAAGTTAGCATCTTGATGTAAATCACCTAGTGAATTTTTTTTTTGTGTTATTATTATAGATATGTATTTGAATGCTTATGAAATTTTATAAAAATTCAGTAGATGGACTGTTTTTATTTTTGTTAATGGTAATTTACTTGAATAAATATTTATTTAGCAAAACTAACATGCTTATAATTTGTTGTTACTAAGTGATTCCATGTATGTTAAGCGGTTGAATGTGACTAACCCATTTTTTTTCTTTTTTTCAGTTATAATTTTTTTTTTTAATTTATTGTTTTTATCTTATTTTTTCCGAGAATTTGACTAATTATCATAATTTAGCATAATTAATTACGACGCAGCTGGTAAAAATTTCTGAAATGGAATTAAATCTGTTGTTGTCTTGTGATAATTACACTGCACATTGTGATTTTTGTTGGATGTATTTAAATAATTTCTATGTTACATTGATATCTTTTACCATAATTTCTATAATTTTTACTTTCCATTACTATTACTATAGTATAATTTTCCTAAAAATTGTTTTGCACAAAAAATACTGTAAAACTGATCGTTTTTGGAAAAACATCGTTTAGAATTTTTTCTCTAGGATAATACATAATTTTCAACTAATTTTTCATCTAACATTTTATTTTACATAGTTCACAACAGAATACTATTGAATCCAAAAAGACTAATTAGATTACAGTGATGATAAACTTGAATATAGGGCGGGAATATACGAGGTTCGTTTGTGGGATCGATTAATTAACTTTTTATTTGTCCGCTACAATAATTTCCAAATGACACACAAATTATCTTTGACGATTCCACTTTTTCATAAAAAGATATTTTCATAATTCTTAGATAAATACTCTAGTCATTTGAATTTTCCAATTAACTCCCGGTTCATTTTAGCACACTCTTCCAACACATTAACCGAACTTGGAACTAATACCTGATATTATAAAAATATTTTCATCAACTTTCTAATGAGCACAAAGATATTTATCTCCTTTAGTTCATAAAATCGAAAAAAATAGAGTAATATTATTGTACTACTTTAAAAAAAAAGCGAATTCGAAAATTTTTTTACGCAACAATGCTCTAACGTAATAAATTTTCGGAAAGAATGAAAGTTTGCCTTTATTAGTTTTTCGACTCGATCTTGTAAAATATATGGCTCGCGTTAGTTTACTATTTCTTTTAAATTCCGTATCTCAAATATTTATTAAGGGCAGGAGGGGGGAGGGGCAAAATGGGTTGCCCCCAAAATTTTATAAAAAAAGTTTGTTTTTTAAAATGTTTTTTAAACTATTTCGAAATCAATATTTTAAATATAATTTAGGATTATTTCGAATTTTTTTTTAATGTTTTCGAAATATTTGGGTATCGTAAAAAAATAGTATGAAATCATTTTGATCTTTTTTTTTCTTATCAATTGACAAGAAAAGAACTTTCAGTATCAAATTAATTCAGATGTATTTCAATAATCAACTTGAAAATATTTACAACCTTGAAATTTAATTAATTTTGAATAATTTTTTAATTCATTACTTTAAAACAATAATTAAACCTTTTACTTTGAAGTTAATCATAAATAGTGATTAACAAATAGAAAATTAACAATTTAAAGTAGTTGAACTTTTTCAAAAATATAAAGTGTCATTCGAAAAATTTAATGATTTTTATTTTATAAGAATTAAAAAATTTTTTTTTTCTCCCTTTACATCTAATAATTATGTGAAATGTAATTTTCCTTTATGTAAATTACTTTTAAGAAAATTTTATTTAATCAAATTTCTTTGATTTCCAAAAAAAATTTTTTTTCACTTTTTTCAGGAAGTACCTCATTTTGCCCAGAAAAAATGAATTTTTTTTTTAACGGCAGCTGAAAATTTTTTCTATTTACTATGAATGTCATTAAAAAAAAATTAGTTAACATATTTGAATCCCCCAAAACTTAGTATTTCCTTAAGTACCTCGCCCCCTCCCCCCCTCACCTATATTATGTATTACTCTGAAAATTATGGGTAGATCAGTCAAGAACGCTAAGAGATCCAATAATATTACCATAATGAGCATAGTGTTTCCTCGATTCGATAAATTATAATAAAATTTGTAGATAAAAAACAATGGAATGATCTTATCGAAAGAATAAAATTATTGTTATGAGCAGTGTTTATGATCGAAAAAAATGATTGATATTAAAGGGACGGAACAAAGCAAAAATGTATTAACGGATGAAAATTATAAGCCACTTACTTTTGGAAAATGAAGCCGTAGAAAATCCAATATATAATAGTAATAATATCATGGTAACAATTTTATGAGGGCGATACATCTGGTTTTCTTTATTGTTTAAATATTTTCGGAAATAATGAATTTTCGTGGGAAATATTAAATTACATTGGACACTGGGTATTGCACTTTCATAAATATCACTGTTATTTGAGGTCATTTTCAGCCTCGTTTATAACCTTATCATTGTTTTAAAATCACCATAATTCCGTTAATCCACCAAATATTCGTCGCATGATACTACTTAATTCTTAATCCATTCGAACGATTATTTTTGAAATTTTGTTTTGATTAGATTACACGCGAGTTTTAAAATTGACGCATTTCTTGCCAGATATAATTTAGACTAGGAATTCCAGTGAGCGTCGTAAAGGTAGTTCGTAGGTTTACGTGGGCGGTTCCCATCAACGCGCAGCAAGGGGTTGCTACGGCCGGAGAGAAAAGGGTATGTGAAACAGAGATGTACTGAACGTTAGATAGAGAAAGAATGGGAAAGAGCGAGAAACTGTCGTGGAAAAATTTTGCGAACTACCCTCGTAAGCGTGATGCCGCGTCGAGACGCCCGGCACTACTGAGCGAACCGAAGGAAAATTCAGAGCCCGTTGGGGTGTTGCTACTGCTGCTGCTGCTGCTGCTAACGCTACGCACACCCATTAAAATCGAAAGGTCACATTAGTTAGGTGGGGATGGAGCGAGATAAGTTCATATCTGTGTGCTTTATGTTGGTATCAAATTGGAAACTTTTTAGAATAAAATGTCAAAATTATTTTCAAGTTAATCATAATTTAATAGATATTGATATTTGAGTGTTTCGATTGATATTAATAGTCATTTTTCTTTTTGGAAAAATTAGTGACGTACATAACAAAATTTGTTCTATAAAAATCTCTGAATAGTACAATCATTGGATATTTTTCATTTTTACGGCAGTCTTATGGTTACGAGGTAAAAAATATCGATAAAATGATATAACCGTGGGGGGGGGGGGGTCTGTTACAAACTCACCTATAAAATTGTTAAGCTCAAATAGCTAGAAAAAATCAATTGTCGAAGATTTTTAAGCTCCGCGAGCTCAAAAACGCTATTTGAAATACAGCTTTCACTAAGCTCAAAAATATATTTTCAGTGCCATAAACAAAATTATTTTTATTTTTAGAAAAAAAATTTTTGAAAATGACTTCATAGGTCATCTCCAGAATTTCATGCTGTTTCGAAACTCACAGAGTATAACACAGCCCCTATTCGCATAAGATTTAAAGATATTCGGGAATTGAAAATAATAACTTCTCAAATTTTTCGAAAACCGTCGGATTCCGTAGCGGAAAGTTAAAAGGGGAAGACTATGAATAAAAACAAAATTGTTCTCCTAAGTGAGACCTGTAACAACGTCAAAGGTATTTCTCTAGGTTCCCAGTTGAGAGGTCACGAGTTCGAAACCTCAGTACAACTGTGTATTTTTTTTTATTTATTAAAAAAACATGAATAATTAAGT
Source organism: Microplitis deprimator (assembly GCA_964016945.1). Taxonomy (NCBI): domain Eukaryota; kingdom Metazoa; phylum Arthropoda; class Insecta; order Hymenoptera; family Braconidae; genus Microplitis; species Microplitis deprimator. Next base: position 8,363,278 of record OZ024708.1, on the reverse strand, counting down.
TAATGTACTTAAACACATTAAATTTATTAATATTTGAGAATTTTTTTTTTTCTTGAAAAAATTTCTAGGGTAAATTAGTTTTAGCCTCTTTCAAAAAGAAATCTATGCGTGTACAGAAAAAAAAGGGTTTCTTAATGCAAAAAATTATTACTCGCCTCAAAAAAATTTTCGCTTACTCCGAGAAATTTTTTGCATTATGAATTGAAAACGAAAATTCTCTTAGTGCGAGAAAAAATTTTCTTAAAGCGAGAAAAAATTTCTTGCGCCGAAAAATTTTGTCTAGTTCTAAGAAAATTTTAGTTTTCAATTCATATTGCAAAGTATTCTTTGCGCCAGAAAATTATATTTTTCTGTGTGAGGTAAACTTCATTTATGTCTAAAACTTGAATAAGTCGCACAAAATGAGACACGCCCGAATTTTTATTTGTATAAATTCAAAATGGTGAGGACTAACTGAGGTAAACTTAAAAATTTTTCAATTCAGATCAAAACCTAGAATTACTTTTCAACTCGGGTAGTTAGAAAAGAACAAGAGGAAAAGATAGAGAAAGTAAGCTGTCAGAAAAAGGGGACACTAATATATTTCACGCACGCACGTATGTCTATTAATGTCAAATTATAATAAGTTGTGAGTTTTTTATTTACTATAATTAAATAGAATCGATTGAGACGGTGATTTCTAAAAGGGTTTTCAAGCTTTCGAATAAAAATTAAGTAAAAACCAAGTTTTGTTTTTGACATTTTTATGAATATGGAGGTCTGGAAGCGATGTAAAGAAATAGTACGAACTGTAAATTAAGTAACAAAAGTAAAGCAAATTAGAGTCTCAAAAATTCCTTCAATAATACTGCCCTATGAGTGGAGATTTCAATAATATTGATAAATAAAAAAAAAATCATTTTTTTCTCAAATTCCTAAAATTTCAAACACCTACAATGTTCAAACGAATCGACCGATTTGGCTCAGTTTTGAAACTGTTTAAGCTTATGAACTATTGTATATTCCCAAGTCGAAATTCTAAAAGAAGTTTGAGACTCAAAATCTCTTGATGTTGGACTTACCGCTGAATGTAATATATATATTCTTTAAATAACATATGTTCTTTAAATCATCAATGTCCTAAAAGTAGGGTATGAAGGAGTAAATAACCTTTTTAAAATGATATTTTAGCCCTCCAAAGCCTACCATACTTTCAATTTGCAACTTCAAATCAGTTCTTTAGCATAAGATTATTGTTACGATAATAGCTACATTCTAAGTAGATAAAGATATTTCCAACTGAACGTATGCGTTCTAGTAGCAGTGCGGCAGCGGACATGCTTCATATTCGTTAGGTCTTGGTTTCGAATCTCGGTGTCAGCATATTATTTTTCAGCCGTATTTTTCAAATTCTTTGGCAATTTCCATTTTCCGGTACATTATTCGTATTTATTGTTCCCATAAAATAATTAACTATTAATAATATACTATAATAAGTCAACGATTCTATTGATTCAATTCAAATGTTGAATCGATTAGTACTATTCGATTCGATTACTACTCGCATAACCTTAATTATTATTATTTATAAATTAGGTGTTATCTTTTAATCTTACAATAAAACAGGTATTTCTAAATAATTATTCGTGGAATCTTTAAATTTCAAATTTTTTTCGATCATAATGGCCGTTTCTAAATCATGGTCCCGTTACTTTCTTTTTCTTTACCGATTGTACGTGATCCGAGAAGAATCTTTTTCACTTTACAAATTTAGGCTCTGGAGGCTAATTTTACTCTTCAAAATAAATATGATTTGAACCTAAACTTAGAAAAAGCGGACATAGTTACCAAGTTTAGGTTCAAATCACTGTTTTGATGTACAGATCATCATAATCTAGAAAGATGATTTCAACCTCTTAGCCCTCGTGTATGATTTGGAGGCTCAAACAACTTTTTTAATTTTGCTTCGGTTACATGACAAGGGATGAAACAAGACGATTTCAGACTAGGGTGAAGCTGGCTGCTCGAGCCATAGGAAATTTTTCCAATAGTTACGTTTGCAATAGATATTTATACAACTCTCAAAACATTTCCGTTGTAAGTTAAAAACTTACCCTAAGATTTACGGCATATGCCTAAATTCGCACTGATAAAAAAGAAAAGGACCTGATGGTTTATTCAAAATTTCTTAATTCATATCTCTTTTTTGCCATTCAATTTATTTCAATTGGTCCTTCTATAAAAACATAAAAAACGCCTCAAGAGTATCGATTACAACCTAACGATATTCGATGAATCCTCTCTACCATATGAGCAATCGCGTTTGTGTTTTCCGGCAACGTATAGTCTAGACTTCCGATTCCAATCACAGAGCTATGAGCTCACTTTATGCTGCGCCGACAGCTTCGGCAACAACGTAGAACTCTTCCGCAGCTTGTGAAATAGAATAAAAAAAAAAAAAAAAAAAAAAAAAAAAAAAATATGGAAGCACCTCGACTTTAGTGTTTCTCAACATCCTATGATTTTTTTAATCAAGGATAAAAGTAGTAAAGTCACAATGATAAATAGAAAACGTGATCTGTAGAAAATAATATGTTTCTTTAACTTGAACTATTTTTATTGTAGAGTACTACGATTGTAAGAATATTTTTCTACAAATTTTATCCAAACTTAACTACATGGAATACTGATTGATTGCAAATAAAAAAATGATTATCCAACCTGAGCGGTCTAGGAGATAATTATCGATATCGTTCGAAATTTAAACTTGATAGTCTGAATATTTAATAAATCGATTTCAATCTCTATATCGATGAGTTCTTTTGATTACCATTTATAAACGGTGTACGTATACGTCGAGTTGTTTGTTCAAAGAGGAATGAATATTTAAAAATTATTTTGTTTTGACATCACTCAAAATTATGGAATTTTGAAATTTCCCATTGAAGAAAACAGGAGTGATCTGGAAGAGTTTTAATTACAATTTTTTCAATAATTGTTTTTGGGTATGAATTCAAAAATATGCTTATATACTAAACTGCATATATTATCCGTTGAAAGCAACATTTTATTTCCGCTAATAAAGTAGGAACTTTCTAAAAATTGAAGTTATTCTTTTCAGTTGAATTTTGGAAAATAACGTTTTGACAAAATGTCGTTATTTTTAGATCTAAAGTAAATATTTCAACTATTCTAAAAATTATGTTAGAAGGTATGAGTTTATCTATGATATGTATGTGTGAACTTCCAGTAACTTTTTGATGAATGAATCGACTTATATGGTTTTCGCGGCACTCGAAAGAGCTTGTCAGTCGTCAACTCTTCTGTAAATTTCCAATCTTTCGATCGAATAGACTCCGAGATAATTAAAAAAATACGAATAAAAAATCTAAATTATATAAATCGGTTCATTCAATAATAAGTTATAAGAAGATTATACGCATACTCTCTGAAAATAGTCAGAACGGCTTCTTAGGACCTCGAAACGGCGACATCAGACGGAAGTTAAAAATTTGGAAAACGGTTGATCCTGTTAGCCAGCCCAAACACTTAACACTTTTTTCAAGATCAAAACACTCTCACATACGCACACACACACACGCGCACGCGATAATGACAGCCAGCAGTTCGCTAACCGTCAATTTTTCAAAAATTTTTTTTTTCTCCACAATTTCTGTCGGGGTTTGATTTTACCAGGCCTCTATTTAGATTTCGGTAATACGCGGCAGCGTATTAACATACCACAATCATTTATTGCAGGGTGATACTTTTTTTCGTAGCGTTACCCACCTAAAAAATCATAAAAATTTTTCTGAAGCATTACAATCATTCACTCGAGAACAAGAGGAGATGTATAAGTAGACAAAAACAAATTTGTTCAAAGAACTTATTTTTATTAATTTATTTGAACTTAAAATCTTTTTTCAGTAGTTGTCGCGTCTCCTGTACTGCGACGTACATATTAACAATATTCCATCAATCAATGATGTTTTATAATTTTTTTTTCAATCAAAATATCTATTAAATCTTTACAAAGAAGAATTGTAGAACATATAATATGTATATAAAATATATATATCTACATTCTCATAACATTTGATCACTAAGTTTATTCATATTGATGTTTATACTAATATATTTTATAATACCATACTAAATTACATTTTTAAACCTCGTCAATTTTTGAGCAGTCAGTTAAATTTACTAAACTATTTATTCTTGATGAAAAGTACTAATCCTAAAAATATGTATACTTCAACATCAGTTTTGGTATCACTGTCAACCAATTAATCATTTGTTAATATTAGTAAAAATGATAATGTTCTATTTTTTTTTTAATTTTCAACAAGAATAATAGTATTATCTGTGTGTATTATTACTTAAACATTCCTATGATACTATGAATTTCATAAGATGTGTACTATAACGTCGAATCGATTAAGAAAAGAATAATATGAAATAATCTAATTGTATGAGTCATAAACGCATTATTAAATACAGAAAGATTGTGACTAAAGATATGACTTGTGCACTTAATTGATATAAATGAATTCAATCCGTGACAAATTCCTTAAGGATTCTTACACACAAACAAACACCCTGGCGGATTCGAATTACGGTAATTTACTGTATTTTGCCGTAATTTACGGTAAAATACAGTTTTTCTAAGGCAAATTTGCTGCAATTTACAGTGACTAACGGAATTTCCCAGTATTATACGGTAATATTCAGTGAATTACGACAAAATACGGGAAGTTACCGTAATTTGCGGCATTTTTACCGTAAGCACGGTATGTTTTTTTTTTATTTTTACAGTTTTTATAGTGCAATACTTCACTTTACGGTAAAATACCGCAGGCTTGTCGCAATTTTGCGGTAAATTGCCGTTTTTCTAACTGCAAAATTGCCGTAAAAATACCGAACTTTTGCCGTAAAATACTGTGCGTGTACCGTAAAATCCCATAATTCTTCCATATATCGTGAGTTACGGCAAATGCCGATAATTACCGTAATTTGGATCTGCCGGGGTGCTATGTAAAAAATTTTTTGTGTGAAAATGGTCCCCAAGGACATTACACAGTGCCTTCGGTGTGAATTAACAGTGTGAAATTTTTTGGTGTGAATCATCAGGTGGTGTACTTTTAACACGACGTGAGTGTTATTTTTCACACCGTTCGGTGTTATTACCTCAAAACTCAGACATTGTCTGATCATATGATCTAGAGTTAAAAATGACCCAATAACTGATTTTGATATTCAAATTAAATAATTTAACATTAATTTCAAAATTCACAGCTAATTTTCTTTAATAATGATTAAAAACAAAAATATATTTAATAACTGAACCAATATAAAAAAAAAATGTCAAGTATATTTAATTAAAGGAATTACTCATTACAAGTAACATTGCATTCATTAATCAAATGTTAATTAATTACAAACTAACAATTTATATATATAAAATATTAACATAAGTATTTTTGTTTAAAATGATATTAATCAAAAGTTAGAACGTAGAATAGAAATTTCTATAAAAGCATTTTTCCTTATTATCTCGCCCAAAAGACAAGTTGTTTTTATTATTTTGTTTTTCATTTGTCTATCAAAATAACATTTAGACCGTTGGTGTCATCGTTCTAATTCACACGGTCAAAAATTTACCACCGAGCGTCTTGTAACTATGACACCGTCGACGTTAAAAATTTTCACACCAAATCATTCACACCACACGTTGGACTGAATTGTTTACAGTGCCCTCAAGAGACGATTACACGCAGATAATTTTTGAGCAAAAATTACCTATAAAGTTCTGTACTGTGAGGACATCTAGCCAGTAACTAAATTTTTACTGTGTTGTAAGTAGAAATTGCACTTTATTTATATGCTATCAAGTAGTATATTTTACAATGTGCATGAGAAAATTTACATATTTACCACATGTCCTCAAAGTATCAAAATTTTTGGATAATTTTTACTGAAAATTTCTCTGTGTGCATGAACTTAAATATGAATTTGTGATTAATATTTTATGAGGATATCGATGTTTTTAATGGTTCTGATACAATTACCCTTATCAAATATTAATCAAAAATTGATGCTCAAACCCATAATCGTCCCATAAGAAAAAATTTTATACAACAGAACCGATCACAAATTTATTACAAACTTCCTTTCACAGGGGTTTATAGTCAGATAAAAAAAGAAGCACACTTACAGCCATATGCCTTCAGCTAGAGTGAGAATTATGTACATATATATAAATATATATATATATATATATATATATATATATATATATATATATATATATATACACGATTTTATAGTATGTTATACGTACATATTTTTTGTAGCTTTATAAAGCAACACATTACTGTTTCTCGCGAAAAACCAATCATATATGGCCATATATTTTTATGGTCATATATGTCCATGTACAAATTATATATATCCATTTATGTAATTTTTAGAAGAAATTAATTTTTTTTGTCCTGCTAACACGGAAGTTAGACTTTGCATATAATTGACCCAGGATCGAGTCCAGAAGACGTCGCGGTTTTTTATATAAAAAAAATAAGTATTAATATTTATTCATTTCAGAAACTAATCTTAGTCTGTTAGTACGATTTTTGAAAATTGTGTTTTCATCGAATATCGATGTATTGAAGACCTAGAAAGCTATTTTGGCTATTTCTTGGTGGACCTTCACGTGTGTGCGTGCGTAAACCAATTTTTGCTGTACGATATCTTTAGAACGAATCAACCGATTTCAGTGTACTTGGGGATAATCGAAAGGGTTAACCAAGACTTAGAACTGATCAGATTTTGAAGTTGATCAGTTGAGTAGTTTACGAGTTATACGAAAAATAAAAACTAAAAAAAATGGCTTTTTTTAGCGAAATGGATTTTTTTTTTGGTCCAATCGTTATTCAAAATTCTTTCGTTTTTTTCTTTGAGAACTGGATATATAATTGGTTTTTCGCGGGTTCTTTTTAAGATAGAGGCTTCTGATTCTGTGAGATTATAACATTTTACCAAGAAACGTAAATATTCTTAACAACTCTTATTCTATAAAATTCTTTCAAAAATATGCTTCAACAATTAATATAAAATTATAAATTTCAATAACAAATGTTTTTTTACAGCTTATATAAAGACTATATCTTTCAAAATCAACCATCATTAAGTATGCACTAATAATGAATATGTCTGCTTTCAAAATGTGGAAAATTTATATACAACAATTCTTACAAGGCAAGTCAGAACTTTCAATTTATTTTTATAATTACGGAGTTTTGGATCATAAGTTATACATAAAATTCAAACACGTCTCATTAAACTTGAGGAAATTAATTACCCTCAGTAAAAACTCCGGTTAAATCTGATTGAATTTGAGTGGAACTCAATCGGAATTCTATTGGATCAAAATATTCAATCAGAATTGCTTGGGACTGTGTCAACTATCTGATTAAATTTCAATCGGATCCAATCGGAAAAAATATGTATTATTTTCCGATAAATTCCGATTTAAATTTTTGAATCAGATTGAATTAAATTTAATCCGAAAATAATAAATTTATTTTTCGATTATTTTCCGATTAACTTCGATTAAAATATTTTTATCCGATTTTATCGGATACAATTGGAAAATAATCATTTTTTATCGATCGTTTTTCTGATTGAACTTTCCAATTAAAAGTCAATCGTAAATTTCCGAATAAATCGGATTAGAATTTTTCAATCAGATTCAATCGGAGTTTTTTTCCGGGTAAAATATTGTGTTCCAAAGTAAGACTTTTGCTGAAGAGATTCAATATTACTAATGATAAACAAATATTGTTATCCAACTTCGAATTAAATTGAGTCATATCTGATATGATTTCCAATAGAAAAATTTGCATCGAGGTAATCCACTCAAATTCACTTATCATTTATTGTTTTCAATTTGTTTTTTGATGGTAATAAAATTGAAATTGAACCTTCTCCGAAATTTGGTTTTCAGGATAAGTTGAATGTACTAATCTTATGAATTATTATAAAAATTTCAAAAACCGACGATTAGTATTCAATATTTTCGATAATATGTTTAGTGGGATTCAATTTTTTCAGTTTTATGTCAACCAGTCTTAAGAATATCAGTTTTTATCGTTGGTTTATTTGAATTTTCAAAAACTTATCAATGTAAGTTTATGAAAATTTGAAAATTTTACATCTGTTAGCACAATTAAATAGATTTATTAAATGCAAAAAACAAACAATTTATTTTTTTCATTGTGAAATTTTTTTCAACGCAGACTTTTAAAATTAAAAAATTTATCAAATTTTCCAAATTATGCTTACACTAAATCTGCTCACTTTTATCAACAATAATAGTAAGAAAAAATGGTCGCTTTCATCTCAAAAAAAAAAAAAAAAAAAAAAAAAAAAAAATATTTTGCGGACATCACTATGCCAGTATAGGCGTGAACGCCGTACTGTATGGTATCGAAGATTTTTATACGTTGTAAAATTGTATGCATAGATGATTTGGCCATTGCGGCAATAGTAACACTGGCGATAGTTGACGCGGACGTCGCAATCTCAGTATGGCCGTCAGGCCCATGCTTCTGGCAGATAAACCTAGTCTAATAACATCTATGTAGTTTTGGCGGTAATACGATAGTATACATTGACTGACACGTCAAAAATCATGGCGGGAAAAACTAGTAACATTGTGCCCTCAGCATTGCAGTATGGGACTCAGGGCCATGCTGTTTAACCGTACTTGCTATGCATACGTGTGAGCAATACAATAGCTCTTGTTCTATACAGTATAGTAAATAACGCCATACTTTTGGGACTTGTTACAATGCTGTTTTGGAATATTTCACATACTATTTTAGTATCTGTCTTGAGACCATACCAGCATGGTGTTGAACGCCATGCATTTTTTACCGTGTAATTTTTATCACCGGCTCAAAAATAAAAATACTAAAATTTGGTTTCATAATTGTCGATATTATCTTATTTGAAATACTTATCATTTCTTTCAATATATATCCTCACATAAATAATTATCTGAAAATTTACTCATCTAGTTGTAATTCTTGAAATCTTGTTCACAATTTCTTTTATTATTATCATACATCCAAAAATATCAAATACTAATCATCGGCAGATTACGGAAAAATGTTCAGTATCACTGTTTACTTTTTGCTATATGACATCAGTTATGATTTTTAAAAAAATATAGAATTAATTATTTATGTAAGATCTGTTATTAATTCTAAATAAAGGTACCGTATTTGGATTTATTTTTATTAAAAACTAATGGGTCTGTAAATTTTTTGAAATATGAGACTTTCAAATATTTGTTTAACCACTTAATTATTAGGTTCACTACTAATCTGTACAATATTCATTACTTTAAAGCACTTTCAATTTACTTTTTTATTTCGTAAATGGTGAGCAGTATTTCTTTTTGATTCTACACACAGAGAATTTTATAGTAGAAAGTACCCAAAAATTTTAGAGAACGATATTTTTAAAAATTATACTACTTGTTTCAGTAATTTTTAATTTAATTTTATTAAAATATACTCGATAAGGTAAGTATTTTTACCGTGCCACATAGTAATATTTCTGACTATAGTCATTGATTATAATCAAAAAATCTATTTCTTCATTTTAATATTTACAAAAAAAAAAAAAAAAAAAAATATAACTACAAAAACTAGTACCAGGTGCAATAGAAAATTTATTAATTTAAAGTTATAAATTACGAATTTTTTGATACTTTGTACTACGCAGAATGGTCATTATCAAAAATCTTTCAAATTCGAGTTTGTTCAAAAATATTCGGCTGTTTTTGTCCATTCAAAAACTGATAGATTAGAATAAATTATGTTACGTATTCATGAGGACACTGCAAAAAATTTTGGATGTGAAAATGGTCCCTAAAGACTTTACACATTGACCTCGGTGTCAATAAGGGTGTGAAACATTAAGTGGTGTACTTTTAACACGGTGTGAGTGTTATCCTTCACACCATTCAGTTTTATCAGCTCAAAATATTTGAATGGATCCAATCAGTATTTATTTGAGACAAAGATATGGATCATTTGAATTAAATAATGATTTGTTTATAGTTAACAAATCTGTATTTGGATGGTTGCACTGTAGCGCCACCAGCCGTAGTGTAATTATTTTTAACTATAAACAAATATATATTTGAATAAATTAAATGATTTTATTCAGTCAAATAAACTTATTTATTTGGCTCAAATAAATTGTTTTCTCAGTGTATTGAATCATATGGTATGTAGTGAAAAATGACCCAATATTTTATGGTCCGAAGTTGATAAATTAACGATTCTATTAATACAAGTGTTTTTGTTCGAGATGATATTAATTAAAAATTAAAACTTAGAATGGAAATTTTTATACAAGTATTTTTTATTACTACCTCGCCCAGACGAGAAGTTTTTTTTATTATTCCGTTTTTCATTGTGTCTATCAAAGTAAAATTTACGACGTTGGTGATGTAATTGTTCTAACACACGCGGCCAAAAAATTAACACCGGCGTGTGTCGTATAACTTTTAGACCGGCGGTGTTGAAAATTTCCACTTCAAATCATTCACGCCACTCGGCGGACTCTGAATTTTTTACAGTGTAAGTTTGCATCTCTATGTAAAACTTCTTGTGAATTTTCTTTCGTATTATAATTGTTGATATGTATTTGAATGCTTATGAAATTTTGGATAAATTTAGTAGATGGACTGTTGTTATTAGTGTTAATGATGATTTATTTGAATAAATAAATGGTAATTTATTTAGCATAATCAATTACGATGCAGCTAGTAAAAATTTCTGAAATTAAATTTAATCTGTTGCCTTGTGATCTTTACTATGTACATTGTAATTTCTGTTAGATGTATTTCAAAAATTTCTATGTTGTCGGTAATTTTTATCATAATTCCATACTGTCCTCACGCTAATATCACTATAGCAATTTTCCAATAACTTTTTTATGTGAAAAATACTATAAAATTCTCTGAGTGTATAATTTGTCTTTCGTTATATAACTAATTAAAAAGTATTGAAAAGTTGTTCAATAGTTATATTTAATTTTATGTACAACAATTATCATTACGTTCTTCATCATCAAGACATATATCTCAAGCAATTGCTTTTTATATGGCAAGTATATCATAGTTTTTTCTGTTCGTTGTGGCCGATACAATAGGGACGGTACGTACATATATTTTTTGAGTCTTAAGCGTCAATATGATTTCCGTCAACTTATAACAAATAAAACAGCCGATATTTAAAAGAAGCCTCAGAAGTAACGGTTGGTTCCATTTCCAATTAGTTACTTTAGTACTTAGTTTTTATTAATATTTGACTGTACTATTCCTCAAAATCTTTCGATCCGATAATTATAACAATTATTCACAGTCTCATAACCATTGATCGTGTAATGAATCAATTATTGATGCGAATAAGAGTCCACTAACGTAAGTGAAAACAAAAGCTGCTGGTTATGCCACTATATCCATTTCGGATGATGAATTTGATGGGGTAGGTACCAAGCTTCCAAGGGTATCTTCATCCGGAAGAGGATGACAGGCAGACTCAGGCGGACTTAGGGGTGGCAAATGTGGCGATGACAGCATCGGATCACCTCCATGAACAGGACCTCCCCCATCGTCTTCCATCAGATCTTCAAATTGTGCCAAACTCAGTACTGACGTCTCTTCCGTCATGACATCTGGCATCTGCAACAATTTCTAATATATATAAGAACAAGTCAGCAATTACATTTTAATAAAAAAATAACATTATAATAACTATCTTACTACAAAATTTATGATACCGATGGAGTTTCAATAATATTTCATGTTTTGAGTTTACATACACGGAGAGAATTTATCGTTAAATGTGATATTGCTAGCCCTGAATAGTTCGAGCAAATAGCGTCAACTAGACTATTTAGATCGTTCTTTGTACAATGGTGAAGTCTATAATACACTATGAAAATATTTCATTGAAAATTTGCAATAAGTTGATTACTTAAGAAAAAAAAAAAAAACCGTTTTCAAACTCGAAGCATAAAAGAATATTTTTGAGCTCAAAAAACTTGAAAAAGTGTATGGAAAAAACGAATGTTGAAAATATTGTAATATTTAATAAATTTTGGTAAGAAATACTGATGCAAATCAATACGTGCATTACTTTTACTGTTAATCACTAAATAAAATACACAGTAAAAATCACGAGATTCTAATTATTACTTTATGATTACATGAAAAATTACTATATTGTTACTTTTATTACTAATTCATTCGTATGCTTTATTGAAGGAGTAACAATTTTTATAAAGAGTATATTAAATTGTTACTAAACGTTGAACAATACATTTCATTATACGATTAGACGATTTTTATTCTATAAAAATATGCATTCAATACTCTACAGTATACTAAAATTACAACCTATTTCGTGATTTCTATAAATCAGATAAATAGCGCAGTATTTATACAGCAATTAAAAATTACTAAACGGTTTGTAATTTTTTGAAAGCATATCGATAAAGTTAACAGTTGGTAGAGATAGCGTATACGAATATCTATTACAAAGTCGAAGAAAGATAGGATTCGCACGCGAGAAATCAGGGTTCAAATCTTGATCAAGTGATTTTCAAATATAAAAATTGACACCATCACTAATACATATGCAACAAACAAAAAACAATAGTAATAAAATTAAAAATTTTAAAACTAATAAAAATTTAATTGTATTTAATTCCATTCTAATATAGTAAAATTTAATCTATTGGATAGTAAATTACACTAATCATATAGTCAAGTAATCTAGTAATTTAAACTCATATTTTTAAATAAAGCTCCATATATTTTCTTCTCTGTGTAGAGAAAAATGTTTTTAAACTCTGTGAGCTCAAAAACAACCATGAGTTTTAGATCTGGTCTGCAGAGTCTACCATTTTTCAGATTTTTAATTTAAAAACCGTACAAATTATAGAGTTAAAAAAAAAATTTTAATTAGAAGAAAAAACTTAAAAATCCATTATTCTTACTTTTCTTCTGTCATTTTTATTCCTACAAATAGAATTGATAGCCCCAGCAGACGTAGAAGCCCAATGAAAGTCTGTTACAGGTAGACCATGAGTTTTCGCTTGAAGTTCCAGTTCCTGAACTCGTAGTTGAAGCCGACGATTTTGATGCTCTAGCTGCTTATGCCTCATTTCACACTGTTTCATTCGTGTCAACTCGTTTTTTAAAAGCTTAATGTACTCTACTGAAGATTTTAATATCGTTCCTTTGTTTGGTCTCACGTCTCTAACGATTTCATAATACCTAAAAATAGAAACAAAACACTGTTTTGATTGCTAATCTAATTGATTTCATGTGAATTCGATAAAAATTTCGGAAACTATTCCTTTTCAAAATACTCATATTGAATGAGATTATAGGAGTGTGCAAATCGTGTTCGAATCGAATATTACTATTTGGTTCAAGTCGAATCGATCAATTCGAATTTCCGAATAACTCGTTTTTATCGATAAAACTAAATTATTCGAAAGTTTTCGGATTATTTGTAATTTTTCGTATTGCTCAATTCGAAAAGTCCTCGAAATATATTTTTTTTGTGGTTAAGCAAAGAAAAATCATTAATTTCGTGTTGTGGAGGAATGTTACGTGTGAATTTAACATAATAAGATTTTGAACGTGATAAATAAGAAATAGTCGTTGCGATTATTTATGAAATTAAATCGGTTATTAAAAATACAACTTAAATATTTGACTTGTGCACTTTCGAATTCTCGGAACTTTTTTTTTTTTTTTTTTTTTTTTTTTTTTTTTTTTTTTTTCTTCATCGCATTCATATTTTTGTGGGTTAATGTTTTTTTTATAATCTTATTCGAAACTCGAGGGAGAGAATATATTGCATCCACATAGTAGAGTAAATAGAAGATATTAAAGCTGTTTATAAGTTCTTGTGGTCATCGACACTGACTAATGAATCTCAACTCCCTGCAGCTAGATTGATAAATGGTCGATTTATGCGGGTGTGTTCCGTATGCTTGGGCTCGTTAGCACACGAGACTCCTATAGCCAACATACAGAGTAAATAACTACTGATGTAGAGTCAGCAAGAGATGCCTTCAAGCAGCATTGCATACTCAACGGGTTAGTAATTACGTTGAAGAGATAGGACAAGAAGATAATGTATTTTGCTCAGTACTGAATTCTAGATGTAGTGTCAATGGAAATTATGTTTAGAAAGTTATATAAGCTTTATGTTTATGAGAAATTTTGATTTTAAGTTGTAGACGATTTGTTCTACGCAGAAAAAAAAAAGAATTGTAATAAATCGAGTTCGATGACTAATAAGTATAACATACTCAGTAACCAATATTGATCCAAGCAGTGATATCATGATTTTAATAAATCATGCATGCTCATGTATGATCATACAGAGCCATACTGCAAAAAATTTTTGGTGTAAAAATGGTCCCCGAAGATCTTAAAAAAAATAATGTTTGGATCGATTTTAAGATCTTGACATTAAAACGGTAATAACTAGACAACAATGCGAAATTTTGAAAAGCTTCATTCATGATAATTTGTAGGAAATAAAATTGTCTACAAAAAATATCCTATGACATTTTGTGATAAGTCTGACAATTACGCTGGGAAAGTAAAAAAATCTCGAAATTTACTATAAATTTGACTTTAAATTTAAATAACGTTTGAATAGATGGATTAGTCAAAAAATCATAAGAGACTTTTTTGTAGAGCGCTAAATTTCCTACAAAAGAATATTCTGGGCTTATTTGTACAATACGTCATTACGGAAATATACACAGAAAAAAAGATTTATTTGAGGCAACTAAGATTTATTTGAGTCAAAGATATCGTATATTTGGATATGGCCAAATAAATATTTAATTGTGAGAAAGATATAATATATTTGAGTAGTTTAATTGCGTGAAATAAGTGATTTATTTGTGGTAAAGAAATGATCCAATTGCTACAAATAAATAAGGGCTTCAAATATATGTATAGTATATAGCCAAATTTTAGGTTATTTGTCACAAATTTAATATCTTTACCACAAATATATCAATTACTTACCACAAATAAATGATATATTTCTGTCAAATTATAAAATTATTTGAATCAAGTGTCATATTTAGTTGTACCAAATATATTTATTTGTCATTAAGAAATATTTGAAAAAAAGCCACAAATAAATTGATTTATTTGGGACAAATATTTCTTTTTTTCAGTGTAAAATTCAAAACTTAAAAAATTTTTTTTCCATGTTATTTAAATGGGAAATAGAAAATCGCAATCAGGGAGTACTTAATATTAATTTTAAGGGCTCAAATTTTAACTGGCGTCTTCTTTTATCCTACTGAAACTTTTGAGTGTGTGTCTTTGATAAAAAAAAAAAAATTGTCGATTTTTTTGAATCAGTCTAATATATATACAGGGTGATCCAGAATTACTTTCACAGCGAGAAAATTCAGATAGAGGAGGTGATTCTAAGCATAAAGTTCCTTTGCCACTTGTGAAAATTTTGAGTAGTTTTTGAGTTATTCAACATTTTAATTGACCAATCATATGCGAGAACTGGAGTTCAAAAAAAAGTAGAATATAATAAATATTAAATTTGGCAACGAAGCAATTATCAACTTCAAGTCATACATAAATTTGTTATTTCAAAAAGTTCGAATTCTGCAAAAGTTCGAATAAAGAAAACAAAACACGCAATCGCAACCTCAAATATACTCGTATCGTACATTTTTCAAATTTACTTACTAAGAATTGTGAATAATAATTATGCTTTCATCATTAGAGTCAGGACCACGGACAATTAAAGCAGAATTATGTTTTTGGGGCATTCCACGCTAAATCGATCAGTTTTGAACCCGACCTCTTTTGATTTCGCGGATAATTTTTTTTTTATTTTCTATCTCACTAAAGGCGTTACTCATAATTTTTTCGAATTTTCTGACCCAACCAAAAAAAAAGCTACGAATTTTTGAAAAAATTTTTCTTTTATGTTCAAAATTCCACAACTTTGGCAAAAATAGACTTATCGGGACTTTTTTTTTTTTTTTTTTTTCAAAATTTTTGTGTTTTTCACTCCAGTCTAGCTTAAACAAGGTAATGTGGTACATTTGGTTAGAAATTTAATTTTTTAAGAAAATTACAATTTTTTTTCCTACTTTTTCAGGGAATTTGTAGAAAAATATTCTCTACAAAAAACGACTTTGGTGCTTTTGGTGTCAGTCTAGTCTAGACAAGGTAACGTTTAACCCTTGGCGGAAATTGTAACTTTTGTCACAAAAATTGGATTTTAATTACTGATTTTTTCATATTCTTTTAAACAGTCGTGCTGGCAATCTAGCTCGTGAACTTGCTGATACTCAAATCTTATACGCGATATTACTCACAATCGTGCTGGTAATCTTGCTCGCGGTCTTGCTCGTGGTCTTGCTCGCGGTCTTGCTGACAGTCTTGCTTACAATCTTGCTCGCGGTCCTGCTGATGATCTTATTTGCAATCTTGCAAGATTACGAGCAAGACCGCGAGCAAGATTGTAAGCAATATATATATATAAGCTTTTGCAATTGATATTTGTAAGAATTTTGCATGGTATTTTATGGTTCAGAGTTGATAAATTAACGATTCTATTAACATGAGTACTTTCGTTTGATATGATACTAATTAAGAATTAAAATTTATAATACAAATTTCTATAAAAGCATTTTTCATTATTATCTTGCCTAAATGAGAGGTTATTTTTATTATTCTGTTTTTCATTGTGTGTTTATTAAATTAACATTTACACCGTCGGTGTGAACGTCCTAACTCACATGGCCAAAAATTAAACACCGTACGTCGTGTAACTTCCACAACCGCGGTGTCGAAAATTATCACACCAAATCATTCACACCGCGGGGCGGACTCTGAATTTTTTACTGTGTAGTGTCATTTGCGCTATTGTACTGTGAAATACTTGATTTTATGGAAGAATACCGTAAAGTTCGGTATTTTTGTACGCAATTCAGTAAATTATGATATTTTTAGGTACGGTAAACTAATTTTTTTGAATACCATAAGTTACCGCAACCCACGGTATTTACCGTAATTTATGGTAATTTACCATCGTTTGAATCTGCTAAGAAAGGAAACTTTTTTCTATTGCATTGACAAATAATTTTAGTTATGATGTGTATAAATGTAGTACTTTGAGTAGAATTAAATTATTGTTATGCTGGCTATATATTCTTGCCGAGAATGGCTACCTGAATACAAGAACTTACTGACAAAGCTTGGAAGTTCTTTTAATGTTCTGCTTTGCCTCGAAGGCACTTTATATCAAGTTTTTTTAGCGCTGCAAGTCAAAGAGCCCCAGAGCGAGATCATTCAGGATAATTGGTTAAGATTGAAATAATATGCTCAGCTACGTTGTGTGTACATGCAAGCTTTCATATACAATCTCGCTATTTTTTTTCTTATCTCTCGGCAAAACATTCTGCGCACAAGCTTGAAGATAGTGTACAGTCGCGATATGATTCATCAATATATGTTAATGTATTTCCAGTTAAATTAGGAATTTTAATGTACATTTCATTTAAAGTTTATCATAATAAAATATACTCACGGATCATTCGTTTTGGGTAATAGTGTACCAAGTTCTTTGATCCTATCGTTGATATTAAATCTTCGTCTTCTCTCAACTGTAAAATAAAGATTATGAAATAGTTTTTTGATTCACTTATATATAAATGCTAATATGCAGTTTTTTAAGTCAATCTATTTAACATTCATCATATAGTGTCAAAAAGAATATCGATTATAAGGGAGGACAGGGAAAATACGACAAGGAGGTGGCAAAATGGGGTAACCCAAAATTTTTATAAAAAAAGTTTGTATTTTAAACATTCCAAAATCACTTTTGTAAATATAATAGAGCAGAAAATTTAATTTAATCAAATGTATTTAATTTCCAGAAATTTCTTTTTCACTCTTTTTAGGGAGTACCTTGTTACTTCACTAAATATCACATGTCAAAATATCAACAGCCTGTACATTAAGATAGCATAACGTTAAAATAAAGATAAATCAATTCCAAAATCTGACCAGCTTTAGAATTCAATAAAACGCGTCGATTGCTACCTTAACCGACTCAATTTATATCAATTCGTTTGAGAGATATTGTTGGAAAAAAATGGTAAAAAACGTTTTTTTTTTCGAAAACAACGGCATACAATAGTATTTTCGAGCCCAAGGAGCTCGAAAATAGCGAGAAGTTTTGGGGTTGGCCTGCAGGGTCAACCGATAGACCGATTTTTTTATTCACTTTGAATATCTTTAGAAAAAAAAAAAAAAACGATTTAACATATTTGGGTCCCCGAAAACAGTATTTCCTGAAGTACCGTGTTTTGCCCCCCACCCTCCCCCCTGCCATATGCATGTATATTTTTTTTTAATTATTTCAGCAAAGCTAACAATTATATTGGGGTCTATGAAGATTCAATAAGTAGTTGGTTCGCACATTCTGTTCACGTGTTGTTTTTCATACTTTTAGTCAGTTCGAAAAAAAAAAAAAAAAAAAAGACAATTTGAGAGAAAAAAGAATGTACGTGCACCTCTGCGTTCACTCGTTATCAATCTACAAGCTCGCAGAATAAACGTGAGATTTTGTAGAGCTATGGGACAGCAAATATTTTTGATCGATTGACAATTGCCAGATGAATATATCACAAGCATTTTCCCATTTCATCAATATGTACATTTGGTTATCTGCATGAATAAAAGTTACAGAGAAATGTTCACATCTCTGTATGATTTAAATTGATCTCCCGCTCAATTTCAACGTGTTTAAATTATTTTTGTACATCAAAAATATACGAAAAAGAATCATATAAATTTCATATGGAGATCCATTCTGATCATAAACATAATCGAAAAATATTTTTTTTCAATTTTTTTAACGGAAAGTTAAAAATAATATTTTCTGAAAATTATTAAAATTTTTTTTTAAATTCACATTCTATTAAAAAAAGTTACGTTGAAGAGCTTGACTCTTTTGTTTACTCGTCTACATTATCAATAATTAAAAACAATCAATTATTTATATAATTTACATTTTTGTTATATTTTTTTCTTGAAAAAAAAAACCCGAAGTTTTTGACAGCTCAACTCATCTTCTTCCTTGTTCAAGTTTTCAATTAAAAAATTCTTCATGATTCTATTTTCCGTTGAACCTGAAAGCTCCGTTATCTTCAACTGTTTTGCGAGAAGCACGCTACGTCTCTTTACTATCGTTCCCGTCGAGTCTCCCTCTTCTACTTTTTCCGTTGAAGTGAATTTCTGATTGGTTACTTAGATTAATTAATAACAAATTACCTGCGCGTTAGATCAAAAACCGCTCCAATACTTTTCGTTTTAAGATTGTATTCTCTATTCACTCTTAATTTATGTCTGTTACTTTTGGGACACCCTGTATAAGTGATCAATAGACTCAGGGTGCTCTACACGCACGCCGGCCGGCTGGGTGATTTACAACCACGCGGTCCAGTTATACTTTATATGTTAATACTCTATTACATAATAACCAACTCTCTTATAACAATTTACTCAGTCAACTCAATTAAACTAAATGTAACTCAACAAATTCAGTGCAATTACCAAAGAGTACATCTGTACATGCCTGTGATAATACAATAAAATCGTCTATATATTTTTATAGCAGCAACATCTTTTAACGTTCGTAAATTCCAGGAGTTGGTTTACAGTGATGACATTTAATGATAATTTTAAAAGCTTAAAAAAAAAAAAAACGATTTCCTCAGGCACCTATTTTTAGAGAATGTTTCTGACTTTATTCCCGGGTCATAATATCTAGCCTCATCGAACCCACGTAAGCCTCAACCAAGCCTCACTTAGCTAAAAAAACATTTTGAGCCGCAAATAATGCTCATAGAGCCTCAATGAGCCTCAAATGATGCTCAAAGGGCCTCAACGAGCCTCAAATAATACTAATCGAATTTAAATTACATTTGATTGAACTCGTAAAATTATTATTATTTGAGATTCATTGAGTCGAGACTAGGTTCATTTGAGGCTAATCGAGGCTATATGAGCATTATTTGAGGCTCAAAATACTTTTTTAGCTAAATGAGGCTTGATTGAGGCTTACTTGAGTTCTACGAGGCTAGATTGAGGTTCCATGAAGCTAGATATTATGACCCGGGTTATTCACCAATTTCAGACAGTGTCATGCCCCTCGTTCGCGAAAATCTCAATGCTCATTCATTGCCTGCTCTATTAACTATATGTTACTTTGTAAAATTGTTCGAATTACGATTAATAAGCTTACTTCAAATTTCAAATGTTCAACCTTTTTAACTATTTAAATTAGAATTTCGGACTATCTACTTTTTTTGAACTGTTGATTCAATTTTTCAATTGAATAACAGTATATTATATACTAAGAACGGAAAGTAAGACATTCTAACCCGTGTGTACACTGTAAAAAATATTCAACACTACCGGTGTGAAAATTACACGACGCATGGTGTTAAATTTTTGGCCATGTGAATTAGAACGATCACACCACCAACGATGTAAATGTTATTTTGATTGACACACTATAAAAAACAAAATAATCGAAGTAAGATCTCATTTGGGTGAGATAATAAAAAAATGCTTCTATAGAAATTTTTATTTTAAGTTTTAATTTTCATAATTAATATTATCTCGAACAGAAACACTTATATTATTAGAATCGTTAATTTATCAACGTTGAATCACAAAATACCTTATAAAGGTCGTACAAATATCAATGGCAAAGGTTTATATACATAAGTTGTTAGTTTGTAATTAATTTAATTTTGATTAATGAATACAATGTTACTTGTAATGAGTAATTTTTTCGATTGAAAATACTTGACGTTACATTTTTTAATTTGTTCAGTTATTAATTTTTTTTTTATTGATCATTATTAAATAAAGTTAGCTGATAATTTTATGAAGTTAATATTCAATTATTTTATTTTAATATTAACACACCGTGTTAAAAGTACACCACCTATTGTTTCACACCGCCAATTCACACCGAAATTACCGTTTCAAGTCCTCTTGGACCGTTTTCACATCAAAAATTTTGTACAGTGTATAATAACCTGAGCCGAACGCGAGGATGGCGAACACGCGGATTAGGACGCCCTAGCTTCCTCCGCGGTGAGTATACAATTTTTTACCAGATTTGTATCTGAAAGTTTGAATTTTGTTTTCTCCCCGATTTTTTAAAATCGAATTTTCATCAGGTTTCGACGTTTTCAGGTCTTTGGAAGCTGTTCTATTTTTAATGGACGCTAAAGGGTGTGCATGTGGGTGTGTCAGAACTCTCTGTAAATTTTTAACTATTAAACTGATTTGACTGATGCGACAATTGAAAGAACTTGTCAGCCATTGACTTTATGTCTTGTAAATTATGGTAAGTAATAAAAATTTTATCTTAGGTTTTTTTTTAGATCGGAAAAATTCCTATCAAATTTTTTTCAGTTCGGTTTAACAAGTTATGAGATATAAAAATCATAAAGTCATATAATTTTTTATGTGCTTTCTAAATAGAAACATAGCGTCAGGATACGCAATTGTCATATGCGAATATCAAAAGCCTATATTCCAGAGAATCTATATTCTACTGTCTTTTATCGGAATTCCGAGACTTTTTATGAAAAAAGAAATGCTCGATTTATTCTGCACACCTTACTATTCATATATCTCAAGTGAAAAGATAAAAAAATTTTTAGAATGAACGTCAACTCCGCAGGTACTTAGTTTTATCTCAAGTTTTCTGTTCTGCTCAAGTCTTTACCACACAAAACAACAAGGAAAAATTCTAATCAATTTAAAAAAATGTGAATCAGATTAGAATTGCAAATTAAAATTATCAATTAAAATTACGGTATTACTATTTCAAGTACTCAAGAATTGAAATTAGTTTTAAATTTTACTATATACGATATCTATTCGCTTGGTTTTTTTTACCTTTACCCCTTTCTCCGCGGCTTATAAGGGTATACCCTCGAAACGGATATTCCATTCGGCTCAACCCTACTAGACTTCGTTTCGCAACATTTTCGCTTCTTAAATTCTTGGCTTATACGTCTTTTTACTACTAAATACTATAAAAATACAAAAACTAACTCACTATTTCACGTGGTATACTCAAGTTCATGCAAAGAAATTTATAGCATGGCTGTGGAAACAATGGGCACAAACTTGAATAGTATGATACCGTGAGTCATGAATTAAAAACTTTTACAGATACAACTACAAGCATCTTGTCTAGGTATTAAACTTACTCATATTGTGATTATCCTTTTTCTGACGATCTTTCGCAAGGGCATGAATTTCTGCGTCAGTAAGTAACAATGGTTCCGGTTTTATTTGTAAATCTGGTAAACTAGTTGTGTGACTTCCGGTATGACCATCCTTTAAAGATCCATTCTCGAATGATAAGATGTCATCTAAAAGATCTTCTGCCTAATTAACAAAAAGATAAATCGTTATAAAAAAATTTTTAATACATATTTGTTACTAAAACAAAATTATAAATTTTGCCATCCTATCAATTGTCGGTTGGATAATATATCAAATTGAAAAAATGTAAACTTATTTGGATCAAAGATGATAAATAGGTTATAGAACGAGAATATTGAATTTGGCATAAACAATCTCTAATTTTGAAAGGGAGGGAGGGGCAAAACAGGGGTACCCTGTTTACAAATGTATTACAAAAATAACATACTACAATTTCTAGTGCACATCTTGAATAGTTTTTTTGAGTTACAGCCATCTGAAGAGCAGCCGCTTATCGGTTCTCGAAAATACATTTTTCAAAATTGCTGCATCTATAACTCGAAGACAAATCATCCGATCGATTTGATTTGAATTGCAGTTTCTTTTAAATATATTTCTACGTACCATGAACCTCCAGTTTTCCGATCGAATCAAAAATGTAATTTTGGCAGGCCAAAAATCATCAAATTCTCGCTCAAAATTTGTAATTTTTTTTAAGAACTCCGCCATTTTGTTAAATTTCAATTTCTTTCTTAGCCCGAGGATCGTGGTACGGGAAATAGTTTCTAGTTTAATAAACTTTTTAGTTTTTTTTTTATTTCATGCAATGTGTAAGTCGCTATCACTGCAGCAGTGGGGGAACTTTTTTTTGAGCGCTGGGAGATTATGAATAACTCGCTGAATTTTGAATTATTTGGTCCCAAAATTTTATCTTGTACACTGTAGATCGAAGTGTTTAAATTTTGAACACCTAAGTATTTTGTTGTCATTTAAATACATTTTAGTCATTTCCTACACACTTGCAAACGTTTAGAAAGATTCACCAGTACAGAAAAATGGTGCCACGGGGTGTCTCTCATGTTCGGCTTGGGTAGGCAATAACGCACGTGAATTTAAATGTCCTACTTTCCTAACTATGTGCATAATATACTATTGACACTACGGACCAAAAACAGCACAAAACTTTTGAATAGGCTCAGAAATAGAACATTGAGTCCAAGAAAAATTCAATCAAACTGAAAGTCAATCAAACTTTTTCACTCTGATATATTTTCGCACTGATTTATGAATCGATTACTTTATTCAATATATTTTATTAGTTTATGGATTAAAATAAAATAAACTTTGTAATATAAACGTAATTGTTGATTATTTTCAACAGTTGCATCGTAATAAAATAAAACGGAATATCGGCTCCATAATTCAAAAACAATTCCATTGAATTTTAGTCAATAAAAGAACAATGTTGATCACATATGATAATAATGCATAAGCAGAATTGTTATGCTCGTAACGTTCTCCAGTCGATAGAGACGGGGTTGAGAGGGATAAACTGTTACGTAAACAAGTGTTATGTAAACACCAATAATAAGCACGACTTGTCCCAGTAGAATGCATAAAGTAATCGCATCCATTGCGTATAGATACAGGACTACAACATGCCGTGTATTCATTATAGAAAGAAAACATACCCAAGGGAATGAAGTTACATGCGTCTACATGTGGCTAGATATTCCATATGAAAAAAAACACAACGACATTGAAATTTTAATGATAGATGTGATGAAATTCTAACAACAGCAAGAATAAAATAGTTCGTGCAAACCAATTACATCTCGTAAATTGTACAATCTAAATAATACGAATTTTCAATTTTGACTGAGTTTTGGGAATATTTCTATCCGAAGGTTTTTGAGAAAAAAAACCTTTGATTGCTTTATCCCTAAATAACTTTGAAACTGAGTAATGACTTAATTCCGTAAAATGCATTTTGAAGCTCGTTTAAAAAAGCTTTTATTCCTTCTACTTAACTTATTTTTTCAACGATTTTTAACTTACCGCTAAGGAAATCGGAAATTTTCGAAAAAAAAGGGAAGATATTGGTTTCGGTCGGATTTTTGAAAATCGAGTTTTCATCAGATCTCGACGTTCTAAAGTCCTGGGAAGCTATTTTAAGTCTATTCAGAGTGATGTCCGAGTGCCTGTATGTGTGTGTGCGTGTGTGTGTGTGTGCTTGAGTGTAGGGGGCGGGTAGATATGTGTGCATGTAAACTTTTTTTGTCCGACATCTCTGCAACGAATTAAACGATTTGAACGTCCTTGGCGGCAATCTAAAGGTATTACCAAGACTTAGAATTGATTAGATTTTTTAGTCGATCAGTTGAATAGTTTACGATATATACGAAAAATAAAAATAAAAAAAAAACCTTTATTTTTACTTATTGATTACTGCGAAAAACATTTAAATCGATTGATTCGTTGCAAAGATATCGTTGAACAAAAATTATTTCTTCCGTATAATGTATTTTCTTTCGGTCAAAAAGTTTTTTGAGCTCAAAGTTACAAATAGTAAGGTTTTTGAGCTCTCTAAGCATAAAAACAGCGCGAACTTTTGAGTTTGTCCCGCACATTAAACCATTTTTCAGATTTTTTTCTTTGGATTGTTTCGATTGTTAAAGCAGAGTCATGAGTTCAGATTAGGAAGGTGATATTTAAAACCGTTTTGACTCATACTTTTAATGAATTTTTGTGGAATGTATGTAAGCTATCTATATCTTTTAAACCAATCGATCGATAAGAAGCGCTCTTGCGGCAATTGAAAGAGCTTTTCAGCCGTCATCGTTTTTGTAAATTTCAAATCATTCAACCAAATAGATTCTCAGATAAATACTTTCGATTTGTTGAATTATTTAAGTTTAATACAAGATGTAAATTTTCCGAGCTTCAGGATCTCGGAAACAGCGAAAAGTTTTGGGGCTGGCTCTCAGGATCAACCGGTTTCCAGATACTTTTATTTTTTTTGTTAGGAATTACCAATATTATTAGAGATGGAGAGCAAGTGAATACGCGGTCGACAGAAATATTTGAAATCGCAGAATTCATTAAAAACTTTTATAATTGACATCCAGTCACACCAGGGGTCTGTTAACATCCTATTACCAAGTTTAATCTGCGTTTATATCATATTAGTATTGTATGTATACACTGAAAAAAAAGTATTTTTCCTCCCGGAATCCAAAGTGTTATCGATCCAGTATTCCTTTAGTAAGTAAACGTATTTTTACTGCAAGAAACCTGGTATAATTCCCACAGCAATACTGAGTTTTCTTGTGGGACTAAAACTTTATACTATTTTACTATAGCAAATGCAGTGGTGTCTCCAACGCTTACATAATTATCCTATAGCGATTTTTGTTTCCCGCATTTTTACCTCATGTTATCATGAGATAGAAATAAGAGTGCAAGTGACAACAAATATTAAAATAATGCGTGCGATATTCTTTTTTATAATCATTAAATTATTAATTAGTATTTATTTGTTTTTCGTCTCAATTGTTGACAGTACGTTTGTTATAATAAAAAATTTTCCTATTTACACACATTCATGCATGACAATAAAGTAGGGTTAAGTTTATTTTATTTTAATTGTGGTTTTATGCCTACAGCAATACCGAAATTTGCTACAGTCAGAATACGTATTGCACTGTGAAATAAACTTTGGTATTCTTACCACAAGAATACCAGTATTGCTACCAGAACAAAACATTTACCGGGAGGAAAAAAATTTTTTTTTCAGTGTACCGTCTTTATGCAGTATGACTATCGTAACGATTTCCATGAACTAATATATCTCGTGAAAAAATAATTTTATAAAAGCTTATGAAATTTTATTATATTTTATATAACCTTTTGTGAAACTGTTGAATGTCATTTATCCCCAGCACAATTAATTCAGTTATATCTTTAAAAATCTATAGTGTAATTTTTAAATAAGGTTAAATAATAATAATATATTAGACCAAGAATATATGGGTCATCCTACCAAATAAATTTTTTTTTTGAGTGTGACCCCTACGAATTCTGTACAAATTTTGTGGAGTGATTCTCCACATCAAAATAAAGATTTTTTAAAGAATCGAGCTCTTAATATTAAGTACTTTCGAACTAATGATTTTTTTGATTTTAACGAATTTTTTTTCAACTTTTTCGTTAAATTTTTTTTACAGTGAAAACGCTTTCTATAAAAATACAAGCAATGCATTGTTTTTGTAAAAAATTCTCAGTTTTTCAATAAAAATATTCATTTATTATAGTAAGTAATGAAAGACCCTCAAAAATTGAATTAAAGTGAAAAAAGCTATCTTTCTGGCCTGGTGAAAACTTGGAATCGGAAGAACCCGGGTTCGAGCCTAGCAGTCGTCAGATGTTTTTCATAAAGAACAAAAATTAATCAGTCCGTCCAAGTGATGCTTCTAATCCATTAGATCACATACATGATGTAATTGAATTTTTCTATTTTTGTTCTACAATCTAATATTTTGTTAATCATTTTATAAAATTCGTAGAAACAATTTATACATTTAGTAGAATCGCTGTATAAACTTCGTAGAGACACCGTGTAAACTCAATAAAATCTCAGTCTAAATACCATGAACCGCATTCACGAATACGCCGTATGAATACGGTCATAAACCTACTCACTATCTACTCCATTTATATTTTAATATTGCGGTATTTAAACAGTAGTGTGGAAGCCACAAGGCAATGCAAAACCTAGATAATTCGAATATTTGTAAAATAATAGCAAATTTATCAAACCATAACCGTATATGAGTCTCTGATTTTCTGATTTAATATTTAAACCTGTATGATATTTAGGTTTTTGCAATAAATCGTCAAAATATAAGTGTGTTCTATGCCGTAGCATTGCCAGATAGAAGATTGCCGCCGGATGTCTCATAACGAGTGTGATTAATTAAAGTTGTCATTACTATTATCTTCACATTATTTTCTGCGCTTATTGAAGACGAGTACGCGCCAATTACATTGTTCTGCTTGTTGCGCAATTATGAAATACTTTTCATTTCCTGTTATACTAATATATGAATAGATTATTCACATTAACTGAAGTTAAAAAACGAATATGTCATTTACGATATATTATAAAATGGTATAATAAATTTTTAGTAAATTTCATAAAAATGTAACTACTGTATTTATCTTCATGACTCAACTTTCAAAAAATTTTACCATTTTTTGTCTCAGTTAATCAAGTTAGTTCCAAAAATACCATTGGTTCGAAAGTTTATGTATACATTCATATATCAACCATTTTCTTGATGATGAAGTTTTGTTATGTACCTGAAGATCCGAACGTTTTTCGCGGAACGAAAATAAAAAATCAAAATGAAAAGTAAAAAATCTGCTGGATCTGGATTTCTAAAATGTTTCGCATGTCAACCGACAATTACAGCCACCGCCAATCACCCCTGAAATCATTTTTAAGCAGTCAAATCACATAAATTTTTTCATTTTCGTAGTGCAAAAAACGTTTCGATCTTCAGGTACATGTTTTGTTTCCATTCTTTAAAAATTTTGAGAATTAACATCAGAGCATAATTGCGATCAGTGCTGTCAGATCGTGGGATATTTTTACCCCCTTCTGCCATTACACTCCATGCTATTTCACCACAAGAAGGGGTAAAAATATCCCACGATCTGGCAGCATTGATTGCGATCTTATTAAAACCACATGTGAGAGTTTGAAACCTCATAAAATCGGAAAGAAAGATTGTAATATTGAAATAATTAGTATCTTATAAAGCTTAATAGATGAGCTACACCATATATTTAACAAAATGAATTTTTCCATCGTTTTATTGATTTCAAGGTCATGAAAAAGTTAAAAAAAAACCTGGAAAACGCCTGACCCTGCGGGCCAGCCCTAAAACTTTCCGCTATTTTCGAGCTCAAGAGCTCTTGAGCTCGAAAATATTATTGTTAATATATTTTTGAGTTTTTCAAGCTTGAGGTAGCATTCGACGCGGCTTGTGAAGTTTTAGATCTGATTTGATTTTGGAATCAATCCACCGGGCACATTAAAAATTATCCAAAAAAAAACATTAGTCATTGTTGTCACAATGTTATATAGGATAATATCATGCATGAAGTACATTTCAGGTAATAAAATAAAGGTGATTTTCGTATTCAATAAATGCTCTTAAATTATCTAAAAATAATAAATTTCGGTAAATTTTTTTTTTTTATTTTTTTTTTTAGTATTCACTTACTCTGTATACACTCTGGTTTCATTCTATTCTACAAAGTATTATTTTGATGCATGATCGATCATTAATAACTCGACAACTTGAATAAATTGTAGTAACGTTATATGAATTTCGTCCAATTTACGGTGTTTTAGAAGAAAGACATAAAGTAATCGAGTTGAAAAAAAATTATATTCTCACAACTAAATGTAAGTTTACTGAAATTAAAAAAAAAATAGATAGAATGTCATCATTTTTTGCATCAAATGTAAGTATTGTAAAAACAAAAGCAAAAGTAGGCGAGATAAAGTCTCTAGTACGTTGACGCAATTACATTCATTTTTTTAATTGAGTGCGTAAAAGTCATCGGAAATACAAATAATATGTTCACAAGTACGCCATGTAATTATTTAGATAATTCCCTCTAAAAACGTGTGGCCTTTCACCCAAAGTCGTAACGTGTGTCACCGTATTTAAAGTCGTGGCGTATTTGGCTCAACTCAAACCAATTTGACTCAAAGGTTTTTTTTTTATCGGTGTAGGACCTCAAAAAGTTAAGATCTGTTAGAAATTCAATTTTCGAAAATCGGACCGAAACCAATGACTTCCCTTTTTTTTTGAAAATTTTCAATTTTCCCAAGAGGTAGTTAATATGTAAAATGATAAAACTACTCATCATATGTATTGAGGAGGTTGAATGACTAAAAAAAGAGGTTCTTGATAATAAAAGATACAATCAGATTTCAGATAACGTAAGTCTTATCTTCAAGTTTTCTAGGTTATCTTACAAATAACTATAGAGATAGTATCTGTAGTTAAAAATAAAATAAAAAGAATTATAAAAACAAATAAACTTATTACACCTAAAACTTTTCTTATAATGTTTATACAGAAAAATACTAATGAACACTATTAGGAAAACCCCTGGTGTAACCGAATTGCGGTAATCACCATATTTTGCTGTAGGATACAGCATTGCAATGGCAAATTTGCCGCACTTTGTGGTAAGTGCAATACTTAACTTTATCGTAAAATACCGCAATTTTGCAGTGAACGTGTACTTTTACGGTAAAATACCGGAGGCTTGCCGCAAATTTGCGATAGATTGCCGTAGTTTGGCCGCTAAATATCGCAATTTACTGTAAAATGACATGTTTCACCGTAATTCTTCCGAATACTGCAAATTACAGTTATTGCCGTAAATTATAGTAGATTGCAGTGATTACAGTAATTTTGATAAATACCGTAATTTACCGTAATTCAGATCCGCCAGAAACACTACTAAAACACTGATACTTGAATTTTTCCTTTGAATTGAACTTCGTTTTAAGTATAATCGATTTACTTGAACAGGCCTATTTTACTTGTGCATTTATTTGTAATACATGTACGTGTACGCTATCTCTACCAATTATTTATTTCATCGATCTACTTTCGAAAAATTACGAACCGTTCAACATAATTTTTTACTTATGTATAAAACTTAATACTCGGCTTTTCGTCTGATTTACTGAAATTACTAATCAGGTTGTAGTTTTCGTATAGTGAAGAGTTTTTAGCGCATATTTTTAGTTAATTTCTATCTTTTCATAGAACAATAATCGTTAAATCGATTAATGTAATGTATTACTCAACGTCTAGTAATAATTCAATATACTCTTAATAAAAATTGCTGCTGTATTAATAAAGCATACGAATGAATTAGCAATAAAAGTAATGATACAGCAATTTTTCAGATAAACATATAGTAATAATCAACATTATTTTATTTTTCTATACATTTAGTAATAAATAGTAAAAGTAATGTATTTACTGATTTGCATTAGTATTTCTTTCTAAAATATATTAAATATCATAGTATTTTCTAGACTCGATTTCTTTATGTAGGTTTTAATTATCTTCAATATATATTTTTTAAATATATCAAAATCTACTCAATCAAATGATCTCCAAGTTGCATAATATCTAAGTTCTAAACACATACTCAATTATAAGAAATTTTGATTTTACTTTTGAAGATGTATACGAATCTGTTATGTTCTGAGTTCAAACAATTAACGGGGAAAAGATTTGACATTAACTGTAGAATAACATAAAAATGAATACCATGGAAAATTTGTAAAATTGGAAAAAATAAATGTGTACGATCTTGCGCATAACCCAAACTTTTTACAATAAATAGATATTATATTGAATTGAATAATTTCTTCCATTCCATTATCAAATCTATCACGGTAATGGTATCGAAATTTCGAATAATCATAAATAAAAATGTTTTCGTTGATGAATTGAGAAAAATGTTATTTATTAATTAACAAATGTATCACGATCGTATTAAATTTTTAATATATATGATTGGATATTTCATACAGAAAAATATATAGTATTCTCTGGAGTTTTTATTTTCGCAAGCTCGCTTAAATCTCATTGTTATTTTTTTTGTTTAGGGCAAATTTAAATACCAGAATTTTACCGGCAAAAAATTTCGAGCACGTAAAGCTGTAAATTCAGCCTTTTCTGACTATCCCCCACCTAAAATCTCAAGTTTAAACTTATTGTACTCAACTAATTACTCTTATAATTATGCTTGGAATCAACTTTCTTATCATTTGTCTCTTCAATTAATGCATGCGATAAGATGGTTTGATAAATAAAATATGATTATATGTTGCCTTTTTTTTTGCTGATAAAGTTTGTTTCCTGAGATACGACTTATTCTCTGGGCATATAATATTCAATAAAATAACATGTAATCAAGAATGTAGTTTAATAAGATATCAATAAATATCGAGATTAAATGTAAGTGAATCTAAACACGCACTTCAAGTCAGTAATGTTACAAACGAAAGTTGGAGCCGAATCAAACAAAGATAACGGTAAACTTTTATTGACCAATAGTAATACATAGAAAAAGTTAACTGTGTTCTTCCTTGATTTATTTTTATACAGAGAAAAACGCAGCTCAAAATTAATTAATAATTATAGTACTGAATAAATAAACACTTTCAGAAAAAAAAAAAATTTACAATCTGAACCAATAATTAATATTATTAGTGAAAAATTTTATTTTTTTTATTGATTCTTACTATCGGTATTGTAAATTTTACGACCTTTAAAACGTCGATAATGTAAATCGCTACTTATCAGGTAAGAATTACTATGTACCATTGTAACTTTTAATACGTGAGATATATAATATTTAGTGCATTATATCTTGTTTATGTTTGGTATACTCCATGCAGAATTATATAAATGATATTGAAATGATTCTTGCAGCCGAATGGTTCGCATGCTTGCTCCTGAACTTGAATACTAGCAAGGTTCGGGTTCGAATCCCGGTGCGGTAAAAAAAAAATAGTGTATTAAAGTTGACATTTGCGATATACATCATTGGGAAAAAAAAAATTATTATTGCACATAAGGACAGACATATTTTGCAATTTGGATTAGTAAAGATTCAATAGCAGTCTCAGTGAGAGTTCCATTCTAAAATCGATTTTTTAGTAAATCAAATAGTAAAATGTATTATAATTTTTACTTATTTAAAGAAAAATTTCTGTATTTTTTGACGGTTTCAAGTTTGCCTCGATGAAATAGTAACATTTATTTGAAAAACAACAAATATTATCAGACTTTTTTCTCCGTGTATGCATTACTAAAAAAAAACAATAATCTTAGCACGTGTGCTCGAAGTATATTTCATCCACTCATCATGTTCCCACCTTGGTATATAATTATTGACGTTCAATTTTTCAATTTCTTTATATACTTTTGTTAGAACTTACTTTGCTTCGTCTTGTAATATATGTATGAACACTGGGTATGTTGAACACCGGCATTTTTTCTTAATAGTAATACCACAATTGGGTTTGTCTGTTTCGAATTTCACTTTATGTCACTTAAAATAATTCTATTCTTTTCTTTTTTCGTTTTAAAAATATCTTGTTCATCCGAAACAATTGAAAAGTTCATCGAACTCCCGAGAGATTTTTTTTCGCGCCAAGTGAAATTAAAATTTGTGGCTACAGCACGGAAATACTGATACCAATTACGATGAGTATACTATTCGACCGAGCGTAGAATATATTCCATAGACGAAAGACAGATTCACATATGAAAAATTCAGGACACGTTTGAGTTTTGTGGGTTTAAACTATGCACGTATTTTCTGCAACACACTAGTTTACGTTCTTGTGTAAGTCCACGTATTTAACTCACACCAACTATGGATCCGATGAAAACAGATATGCAAGTGTCCAATGGTCCAGTTTATTTTATTAAAACATATTTTAGTCTTTTTAAAGAGTTTTTGGTTTTTTTCATGATTTTTATTTGTGACGATACATCACATCAGATTTTTGCATATTACGTGAGTTGAAATAAAATTATTTAGAAAATTTATAATATTGTTGTATATCGATTTAATTTAAGTATTTGGGTCGTTTGTCGTTTCTTGAGGATTACATATTTAATAGTTTATTTTATCGCACTTATCAATCTCCGGATGCATTAATTTATTTATTTTTTTCTTTTTTGCTCATTTTACCGTTTGTCCTTTTCTTTAACTCTTTGTCTAGTTTGATGTATTTTATGTTATCCTCGAGCCTTGTTTTGTAGCCTTGAGCGTTTTCTCATTTGTAACGTTTCAGCAGCTATCTAGACTTTATAATTACAAACCAAGAACCAAGGTTGAAGTTATCTAATACCATAGTTTTAGACAAATGCAGTTTACATTAATCAACAATGTTTATTATGACAATGATCTTCTGGAAACTGTATGTTCTATTATATATTCAAAACAGAATAAGATCAGTATATTCAAGATCTTACTTTAACTTTCGTTTAAAATACGAGTATAATAAAAAGTCATACCAGACAACAAACTTTTTACTCTATCGTTTCTTTCTTTTTTTTTTTTTTTTTAAATTAAATTACCTTTCCGTTATGTAGCAAAACAAATAACAAGTATTTAAATTCAAGTCCAGATCAACTACAGTTACTTCAAATCTTCATCAATTTTAATACAAAAGTATCCTGTAACTTTTCGATTTAATTCAATCAAGGCAGCATAAATGATTAATAGTTCTGCAGTAATTCAAGATTCAAAATTTGTTATAATTATAATTTCAGTCTTAAATTTCCAGTAAAATGAATTAAACTTGACAGTTAATTTTAAACACAAGTATGAATTAAACACTAAAAGAAAAGTACTCGGTATTGCATCCGGTTGAAACGGTTGATCCGGTCGATCGTTGTCAACTGAGGCCTAACTTTGACACACTGTTTGACTCTTGATATTTTCATCACTGAGTCGTTCACGCATTAGTTATCTTAAAAATTTTTTAACCATTATAATTTCTTATCTGTCTTTCTCTTATTATCTTATATATTGAATCTTTTGTTATCTTATACAATTTACCTTATCACTTTTTGACTGTAATTAATCTTAGGGCATAAAAAATTGTTATTAACCACTCGCGTAAAGACAAGCTCTCGGGCAATTGAATCAACTGTAAAGGCGTTGACTATTCAATATTTGTGGCCCGAAGTGCACTCGAGCATATATACAATACGTGCAAGAGAATACAGACAGACAGACAGTATACGATCTCAAGCAACAATACGCAGCTGGAATCTGATGACGAAGCTAGCATAGAAAGAGAAGACGAGAGAAACGAAGAAACGAAAGAAAAAAAGAGGGGGTAGAGGCAAATGTTGACGGCAATGATTATATAACTCAGCAGAGACACAAATGCCCCCGCCTCCCTCCATCGGCCTCAGCGATCCATCATTTTATCTCTCATTCAGTGGCGCTCTACCGTACTGATCAATGCCACATCCATTTCCCAGAAACGTCCTTTCTACTGGCGATCATTTTTAAATTGTTTATTTAATGCTCAATTCTGGTAATTTTGTTTAATATTTTTATATTGAAATAAAGATAATACTAGATTTTATCTATAAATAGAAATTTAATTCGTCAAAACTGTCTAATTTTTTGTTGACAAATTACAAGGTATAAAAAACGACTAATGATTAATAGAAAACCTTTCAACCATATAATTGATCGTTGGGTAAATCTTTAGCAATGATACAATTAAATAATTGTAAATACAGTAATTAACTCATGCTTCAAGATAATAATAACAACTGGAAAAAATGAAGAGACTTACATGTGGTAGTATCGTATCACTACGCACCTACATAAGATATAACAAGACTATCGATGTGTCTTACCAGAAAGCGAGATAAATTTTATTTAAAAAATATTGAATTGTAAAGAAAAAAATGATAGCAGTTTTGGCAAAAATATCCTTAAATACACAGTCTATGTGATTACCCGAGAAAAAATCATTTTATAAAATTTTATGACATAAAATTAATAGAATTCTTTAGATTTTATAAAATTCTATGAAATTGTATGAAAATTTATTTTGTTTATAAAATTTCATAAAATTCAATGGAATTTCATGAAATTCAAATCCAGTCCTAAGCTAATGCTTTTCTATGATTTTTCGAGTTCTGTATAGTTTCATTAAATGTTTTTAAATTCTATAATTTTTTATCGAAACTCATAAGTTTGAATCCAGTATTGAAAATAATGATTTTATGAAAATTTAGGTTCCATTTTTTTATCATTATTATTTTGCACAATTCAAGTGCGAAAGCGCAGAGAGTGCTGTATGATCGATCTGTTACTTTTGGCTCATTCACTCACATTGAACTATCTCTACACTCTTTTGATTATACAAAAACAGGTTAAATTGTATACTTATACATAGATAATTTATTAAAGAATAATTTCGATCCAATATTAAGTCGATGAATTATTCCATTAATTAAATATAAATTATTTTAATCCCAGATAACCCCATGCAGGAGCTGCCAGAGTTGAACGACGGGGCTCTACTTGGCCCAGTACTGGGGAACCTAGCTTTGGCACACCTATATTGGCCCATGCTTGGCTCAAGATTGGGTACTCAGTTCTGGCCGTTACAATGATTACCCGAGCTTGGGCCAAGACTGGGTGCCCCTGCCTTGGCCATCCAATGGCAACCCTGCTTTGGCCGTTCAATGGTAACTCAGACTTGGGCCAAAGTAGGATTACCCAAGTTTGGCTATACCTATGGTTTAATAAGTGGATCATATAAAAGTATCAGTTCAATATTAGTAGGTTTGTCCAGTAGCTAACGTTCAGACCCAGTAATCAGAAGGACGGCAGTTCGCGCCCAGAGCCCAGCAGAATTTTCACCGAGTTTTTTTCACATCATTTACCTCTCTTAGTCAATTTAAACGTTAATGATCATGAACTCTACGAGAATAATAATTAAAAAAATTTTTTTTTAATTAAATTTATTTGTTTCGTCGATATATGGGCCAGATCTGACAACGAAGCATGGGCTAGGTCTAACAACCAGGACTGGCCCTGTGTTATCATTCCCGGCTTCTACCAAGACTGGGCCAAGGCTGGTTTACAAGCTTGGCCTGGGCCCGTCATACTTTCCTCTTTGGGACTCCCGACCGACACAACTAATCGGCCTAAGTTTTGTTTTCTTATCTTTGTACTTTTTATCACAAGAACCCTTTTAAAAAATACTATTTAAATTCTTTTAGTTTAATTGTAATTATAATTAAAAACGTAAAACTGATTATTCACGAAACATTTAGCTGCCATTTTTTAAATTGTTTTTACTATTGTTATTATTTTTTTTCTTTTTTCTCGCCACCAACTACTGACAGCAGCACTAGCGTAACAGTAGAATTGAAAAAAAGAAATAGCTACGATAAAGAAGCGGGATATTTAAAAAGAAATTTTAATAAAAAAAAAGTTAAACTGAAAATAAGAAATAAGAAAATCAAAATAATAATTTATAAGTTTAATTAAAATTTACAATGAAAAAAAAAAAAAATTAATAATAAAAAATAAAATGAAATAAAAGTAATTAACAATAAAATGAAAGATCGAGGTATGCACTTTTGGATTTTCCAACATTTTTCATCATATAGAGAATTCATTAAGGAATAATTATAATACAACATAAAATTGATCCCTTAATATCCTATTTTTAAAATAAATAATTTAGTTGAGGGGCCCTGATGTTAATTAACTAACTGATTTTTTGTCATCACGACAACTCAGGAATAAAACGGCTCAAGGTCCTATTTTTTTCTTTGCATTAATTTCAGTGACTACAAAAACCCTTTCGTAAATCTTTTCGTAAATATTTTTACTATTATTATATTTTCCGTTTTTCTGTCCATCAACTACTGGCGGCAGCATTAGCGTAACAGTAGGATTTAAAAAAAGAGCGACAAGATTAAACTGAAAATACGCAATGAAACCATCAAATTAATAATTTGAAAGTTGAATAACAATTTATAATAAAAAAAAATAAATTAGTAATATAAAATAAAAACGAAATAAAAGGAATGATTAAAAATTAAATGAGCGATCGAGGTATGCACTTTTGGATTTTCCAACATTTTTACTTTATTTTATTTTTTTTAATACTTTCTTGCATATAGGAGCGTCATCTACAAATCACTTTTTGAATAAACAAGTGAATTGTGCACATTTGGATTTTCCAACTTTTTAAATTTTCTATGTACTAAAAACTATTTTGATTGGTTATAACTATTAACATTTATATTAGTGTTATAAATTAACACCAAATATCCATAACATTAACACTTTTACGATTCTAGTTTTTATTCACACACTCTGGCTAAAAATAACTGGTTGCATGATTTTAATGAATTCGTACCCAGTATTATTTATAATACAATTTTTTAGATAAAAATAAATAAGATCTAATTAGATAAGTGGTAATCAGAATTTAATTGATCAAATTTGACAGAAGTCTGCAGATCGATTTAGATCCACCCAGACTATTAGAGATCTTAAATTTTTTTTTTTCTAGTTTTGAAAATTACAATTGATTCTTAAAATCTTGGATATTGAGGAATTTGATCTTTTTAAACATGGATCTATAAATACATACAACAATCTACATAGTTTTTAAAAACTTTGGCCTTATCGATGCTGCATTCTAGATTTGAGTACATAGAAATTATTTTTTCTAAAATATCTGTGAGTAAATATTTGCTCTGATTAAATAATGATATACATTATACACTTCAAGCAACTGAGAACAAGACGCAAAGTGTGAAGATTGCGTACGATCACCAGCCAGGTATCTCGAAAAACTGGTATTTTATACCTATTTGTCCTAGATATATTTAATGGTTAGTGTAAGAAATGTTTAAATAATCTGTACCATATCTATAAAAAGATTGTACTTATTTTCAATAAAAATTAGAAGATTTGAGAATCGGACTTTGATAATATAATGAAAAGCTTAATCAGATACATTACATACATTTAAAATGTAAGTCATTTAAGAACGGTTTCCAGATAATTTTGTCAAAGCTTTTCTCTGAAATAAAAGCTCTAAACGCAAAATAAAGACACAGACCCGATGCTTTACTCTATGAACTAGCGAAGTGCACTTCAATTTTTTGATAACTTCCATTTGTTTAAGAGAAAAGCCTGGACAAAGTTCCCATTTACTGTACAAGTGCAACAAAGATAGTACCGTTTAATCAGTTGAGTGCGAATAGAGAAATAAATGAAAACGCGTCTTAAGTTAAATTCAAGTCAACGTGACTTTGACTTGACTCAGTTGACTTAAATTGTTGTGTTAAAAAAGTCACATTTTAGTTAAAAAATCTGAGCAATGGTTGGCCTTGCGGGCCAGCCCAACAACTTCCCGCTGTTTTCGAGCTCGAGGAGCTCGAAAACATTATTGTCAATGCATTTTCGAGCTCTTCGAGTTCGAAAATACTCTTGAATTGTAATTAATTTACATTCGATCAATGAATATAATGTTCCTTATAATGAGTAATTTTTTCAATTGAAAATACTTGACATTATATTTTTTCATCAGTTCAGTTATTGATTGTATTTTTTTTTAATCATTATTAACGAAAGTTAGTCGGTAATTTTTGAAGCTCATGTTCAGTTATGCTTCAAAAATGACACCGAGATCACCGTGGAAAGTTCTTGGGGACCATTTTCACGCTATAAATTTTTTACAATGTAGTATTTATCATCACATTATTTGAATACAATAATAAATTATAAAAGTTAATTAGTTGAATAAAAGTAATTGTCATTCTATGAAGCAACTATCTCATAATTATAGACATGAATTTCGTATGTTTGATTTAATAATATTTAAAAAGTAATAAGCGCTATAAAATTCGAGAATAAAATAAAACGAAACTGAGTTTTAAATGAATACCAATTTAATTTCTATCATTTAAAACATTCGTTTGTCAGTTCTGCTCAATTGGTATTGTGATAATCATAATAGACCAAATGAAATTATTTTTATTTTAGTTTTGAAGACAAAACAAATGCTGCTCCAAACTATGCTGGTAATCAAGATGGATTTAATTAAAAAGGGCATTAAGATCAACATATAGAACTTCCTATATGTGAGAGTTAGTTATGTATTGTAACTATATTGTTAAATGTTGCCAGATGATCTAGTGTAATAACGTAATCCGCTTGTTTTTATAATGATTATACGGGTGTATTGTAAATAATGTAATGGTTAATACTAATTTAAAAATTAACTTTTTATTTTTTAAATACCAATGTATAGAAAAATTAAATGTGAATAACAAAGTAATATATTTGAATTGACTGCACATGCACGTAACGTATTATAGTAACTAAACAAGCTACGAACGATATTATTTTTGGTTTGGCTTGTTATTATTTTTTTAATATATTTAAAATAATTCCCAATTTACAATTCAGTCTTTTAACCACACCCATTTTCAAATAATGTCATATCCCTGATTAAGAAAAATGATTTGAAATGATTCAAAACAATTTGAAATCATTTAAAACAATTCGAATTCACTAACATAGAGATATACACTTAGCATGGATTAAATCATTTTTCTTAATAAGGGATAAATCTTGTTAATAGAATGAAAAAAAATCTAGGCAACGGTTGGACTTGCGGGCCAACCCCAAAACTTCCCGCGGTTTTATTGTGAATACATTTTCGAGTTCTTCGAGTTCGAAAATGCTTTTGAATCTGTTTTTTTTTTTTTTTCTATGAGCTTTTCAAGCTGAAACAAGTTACGTTTTATGTTAAAGTTTGAAAATTTAAGAATTGAAAATATTTAATGAACAAGCGTTTCTTAAATTTTTGTTCATAGTTAGTTACGTTCAATAAAATAAATGTATTCAGACAGAAATCAATGTAAGTGGTAAAAATAAGAATTTTAATGAAGAATTTAATCGTTCTTCGACGATATCTCTCGAATGAATTAACCGATTGAGATGGTTCTTGCGGCAATCGATGCATTTTGTTACATTCTAGAGCTAATTAGATTTTAGAACTAAAAAAATTCCTTTGATTGCCTCTAGAACCATCTAAATCGGTTAATTCATTAAAAAGTTCACACATATACATACAGACATTCGGACATCCCCAGAGAGGAAAGTACCACGGGCCCAAGCTTGGCCCAACTTTGTAGAACCTTAGGCCAGGCTTGTAAACCAGTCTTGGCCCAGTTCTGGTAAAAGTCTGGAATGATAATCTCGGGCAAAGCCTGGTTTCCAGACCTGGTCCATGCTTGGTTAGCAAACCTGGGCCATGTTTCGTTGCCAGATCTGGCCCAGGCTTCGTTGCTAGACCTGGCCCATATATCGAGGAAACGAATAAATTCAATTAAAAAAAAATTTTATTGTTATTAACCTCGTAGGGTTCATGATCATTAACGTTTAAACTATCTAAGGGATGTAAATGATGTGGAAAAACGCGGTGAAAATTCGGCTGGGCTCTGGGTGCGAACTGCCGTCCTTTTGATTGTTGGGTCCGAATGGTAGCTACTGGACAAACCTACTAATGTTGAACTGATACATTTATATGATCTACTTATTAAACCATAGGTATAGCCAAACTTGGGTAATCCTACCTTGGCCCAAGCCCGGGTAATCATTGCATCGGCCAGGGCTGAGTACCTAATCTTGAGTTAAGCATGGGCTAATACAGGTGTCCAAGGCTAGGTTCCCCAGTGCTGGGCCAAGTAGGGGCCCGTCGTTCAACTCTGGCAGCTCCTGCATGGGTCATTCTGAAAATGGTCAGAATAGCTTTCTAGAACTTCAAAACCTCGACATCAGTACCATCATTGCAGCAAAAATTATTCTGCTGATAGTATTTATTGTTATTTGTTCATAAAACACACACACACACGTACGCGCGCACGCATACATACAGGCACTTGGGCATCACTCTGAAAACAGCCAGACCTAAATTACAGTGTTTAAAAATATAAAAGATAACTTGCTATGTTATAAATTTAATCGTTTTTTTTTTTTTTTCGTTAATACAATTATATTATTCAAAATTATTCATTTGATGTCGTAAAAAACGGATTAGAAATCCATTGAGTGAATATATAAAAATCATAAATTCAAGGGAACAAAATTATATGATCAATCAATACTATGAACGACGATAGATTCGGGATGCTCCAATTAACGGCGGAAATACGATAGGTATATTACCTCAGAAGTACAACAGTAATTCTGTTAAGTTCATCTCAAGTTATCCGCGATTCTCGTATTTTTGTACAAGTTATTAAAGTTGAAATACTGAAAGAACTTTTGAAACAATATATCTTAATTAATAATGGAAACTTTTTATTTACTAACAGTTATTATTTCGGAATTTAGAGAATGCATCTGCAAACTTACCCTTAGTTTCAAATATCCATACTACATATTTAAAGAATCGATGATCAAAGTCAAAAGGATTCTTTTTTGTTTGTAGGCTGATATCTCTGCGATAAATTGTCCTACAATGTTGAAAAAAAAAAACGAATTAAAGCTGAATAAATTCCCTAAACGACCTATGCATGTGTTAAGCTGAAAAATTTTTCCACAGCCCGTGGGCTCTTTGGAAAAAAAAAAAAATTTTTTTGAAATTTTTTGTCTCACGGAATTTCTCATGTTTGCACAATGACCGTAGCTATAAAAAAAATTTTGATGAAAATGCACCAAAACTAGAGATTTCAAGCTATAAAATGCTATTTTTAAAATCTCGATACGATTATTTTTCAGTTACAACCCTGCAAAAGTCACTAAAAAATTTTTATAATTTTTCTGTTCCTTCAATATTTTTCGTTAGTGTATATATACTAATCATTACTATTTGAGTGTGCCAATAAATATAAACTGCATTAGTAAACTTGACTATATGTTCAGTGAATTTTACTATTTAGTTTAGTAAATTTTACTTTTTTAGAATGGAATTAAATCAAACTAGAATTTAATAGCTTTTCAATTTTTTATTATTATTATTAGTGTTATTATTATTTTTTATGACATGTGTATTAGTGCTAGTGTCGATTTTTATATTTAAAAATCACTTTGACTTGGCCGAGATTCGAACCCTGATCTCCCGCGTGCGAATCCTGTCTTCAGTCTGCCGGTCCGATGTCTCCTTTAAACGAAAGTCCCTGAACTTGTAACGGATATTTTTCGAGCTGCCCTCTATCTTTGATTTGGCTTAAATAATTAGAGTGTTAAAGCAGCTCGGAAAGTAGAAAATCTATCAGGGGATGAACAAGCGGATAATGGCTTGTTGAGAACCCGTAAGAAACAAGTGGAAGAAGCCCTTTACATAGAGTATGGGAAGCAGTTGCACCCCACCACTTATCCTAAGTAGCCAGTTGACCAGAGCTGGAGTCTGGTACCACGGGGGGCCACCTTCCAAGCTCACTGTGACCAGAGTCTCTTTATTTCCTGAGATGGTAGCAGTGTTGGCCCAAAAGAGGTTGGACTCGTGGTAGCTGAAGGTGAGGCACCCACATGCATGTCTAATGGGTAAGCTAATGTGAGCTTTGTTCACATGTTGCTTTTATAATATTATGGTAGAAGGTAGTGGATACGCAACGCGTGTATGCCCGAAAGGGTGAGGAAACGGCCTCCCGTCAAACGGAGGTGGATTTCGGTCCCGTTACATTAATTAATTGTAACAGATATTACGTATACGCTATGTTTACCAATTGCTGTATGATACTTAATACTATACTTTTCATCTGATTTACTGAAATTACTAAACAGATTATAATTTTTGCAAAAATTAATAAAAATAAAAATTTGATTATAACTAGATGATAACATTTACTATAAAATTCTCTCTGTGTACAAGTCATAAAATTTACAATACCGATAGTAAGAATAACAATAGTAACGTAATAGTAATTTTTGGTTTGGATTGTAAACTATTTTTTCTGAAAGTATCTTTTAATTCACGAATGTAATTATTAAATAATTTCGAGCTGCGTTTTTTTCCGAGTACCATATTAACTTCTAATCAGCTGTAAATGTCTTTAACCAATATTATTATATAATTATACTAAGCCTAGACATATAGGACAATATCTATTTATACATCGTTGGAGTAACTACATTGATTACTACATTATCTAGCCATCACAATAATATACAGCGACATACAATTACATATCAAAAAAAAAAATTTTCCTCTGATAATAATTTAAAAATATTTTTTCAACTACATTATTATGCATGACCTAAAAAAATTTTCGATATACTCAATAACATTCAATATTATATTTCTACCGAGATAAGAAATTTATAATTTAATAATTTATAACGCTATGAAAGCTGAGACTTTTAAATATATATATACTGTGTGTAAACATATTCATACAATCGATGTTAAATTGTTTAATTTATGAAGGAATATTTTATCTGTTATTCATTTATCGTTAAACGAAGCATATTATCTAATATGATAAAAGAAAAATCCATTATATCTTTATTAGCTTTCAGCTTTAAAAAAACTATTAAAAACTAATGAATACGTAATATAATGTTCTTATTTGTCAATAAAATACTAATTAAGTATATTTTACTTTTTCTTTATTTATCTTTGACGTATTATATTATCTAACATGCCTAAATAGACAATATATCACCATTGATTTCTATCGTCATAAGCCATTAGTGATGATACTTTCTCAAGGGGTCTATTGCGTATGATGACTTCACTTGCTAACGAAAACTATTATGCTTCATTGAGGAGTACATCAGTT
Organism: Microplitis deprimator; assembly: GCA_964016945.1. Lineage (NCBI taxonomy): Eukaryota > Metazoa > Arthropoda > Insecta > Hymenoptera > Braconidae > Microplitis > Microplitis deprimator. The sequence goes on along the minus strand of OZ024708.1, from coordinate 8,319,490 downwards.
TAATTGCATGGCAAGAACTATAGTTATATTAAAACAATAATCATAACAAATGTATAAAGAATTTTTTTCTACATAGAGTTGTTTTCCTCTGAACACAACGTCAACAATATTTATTTATATAAAAATCAATTTAAAGTCAACAAAGCACGTTCGTAAAATACGACAAGTAAATTTCTTACTCTTGTGTACGTGCCTGACTTAGTAGGACAATGTAACGGTGTGATCGTGAAATACGATGGTGTCGCAAGATTGTCAATAGACTATGAATTACGAAAATTGTAGCCTCAATGCAGCTACATTCAAGTTATACTACATATTTTAAATTTTCAATAACTAAACAACAAAGATCGGAGAGCTAAACAAGTACTTTGTATTATTAATTACGTTTTGAAGTTCAAATTTTTAATTATGACAAAGTTATGTAACATGTTGTCACGTCAAGTTAATAAATAACTGACGATATCGAATTATTAGATGGTATTTTTTGTTTCTATAATAAATTTAATTTTGCACACCTCGAACGCAAAGCGGAGTGGCCGAGTGGTAGTGCTCTATTATTACGAAAAAAAAATCGGTCTATTAGTAGACCCTGCGGGCCAGCTTCAAAACTTCCCGCTGTTTTTGAGCTCCTTGAGCTCGAAAAGATTGTTGTGAATACATTTTCGAGTTCTTCGAGCTTGAACATACTTCTGAATGCCGTTGTTTTCGAAAAAAAACGTATTTTACCATTTTTTTTCCAACGATATCTCTCGAACGAATTAACTGATTGAACGATTAAGGTGGCAATCGACGCGTTTCATTGATTTCTACAGCCGATCAAGTTTTGAAATTGATTAATCTAGTCGTTTTTGAGAAATTTCAAAAATACTAAAAAAAATTTTTTTTTTAATTCTTTCGACAACGGTTCCTCTTGAACGAATAAACCGATTTCAATGTTTGAGGTAAAATTCGACGCGGCTTATAAAGTTTTAGAGCTCTGTTGATTTTGGAATCCATCCATCGAGCACATTACAAGTTATACAAAAAAAACATTTTTGAAAGAAGTTTATTTTTGGAATATTTCTGAACGAGCCCTACCGATCAAGCTCAATTTTTTTCGGCTTTTAGATATTGACAAGCCGCGTCGAATGACACTTTGACGATCAAAATCGGTTCATCCGTTCAAAAGTTATAGATATTTACATACGTACAAGTTCCCAAAAATATCCCAATCGAGCAAACCCATTATCGAGTCATTAATTTTAGGATTGGGTTTACCCAACATGTTCCCAATCCTATGTTAATTATAGGTAATGGTATATATAATGGTATCCTAATAAAAATTTGTAGATTTCTTAAGCCCATTTTGCTTCGTATACCAAAATAAGAGCCATAATGAATGATTTGAATGAGGAAATATATTAATCTAGCGTTATAAATTTTTAAACAAATTTACTAGTTTGCCAATATCATTCGACATTTTATGGCAGCACTGACAGTTGCATGTACGTTTTGATCTTAGATTTTAACGAAAACCTTTTTTTGTATGTAATGGAAAAATATCCTTTCAAACTAGTTCAATATATTATTTTTAATAAGATTTAGGAACAAAAGTTGTCATCTTTTCATGCACGTTTATATAAATATATATCTATATGTATCGAATGTTTGTCGATCCGCTTAACTCCTTGTTGAAACTGGGATTAACGTCCTCAACAACATCGTTAGCAGTATGCCTGGTTTTCAGAAGATAGATAGTAAGAACGACAGAAATAAGTTTATACAAGATTTGATGTAAAACTTAGTTCAAAAATTCAAAATAATTTTGAAATCTATATATAAAACCATCCAGATAGCAAAATGACGTCCTGATGAGTTCTGAATGAGTTGCTATTTATGATTTGGACGTCTTATCAACATCTTAAAGAAGTTCTCAAGATGTCGAATGAGCCACCTAACGAACTCAGTACGACGTCTTTAAAAAGAGTTCTTTTTTCTGACTTCGCAAATAAGACTTCAGTATGAATTTACCATGACGTCTTAAGGAGCTCCTAATTTTGACTTCATTTTGAAAGAAGTTAAAAAAAGAATACATTAAGACGTCACAAAACTGACGTTTTATTTATGGAGTCTTCAAGATCTCTTAATTAGGAGTTTTTAAAAATAACACCTTTAAGAAGTCATTATAAGACTTCTTGAGGACGCCTTCAAAAAGACGTCGTACAGCAGTTATTTTGACTTGAATGCAGTCTGAGCAGATACAACAATGAATTTAATTAGAAAAAAAAAAAAAAAAAAAACGGGAAAAAGATTTTTACATTTTTCTTGTTAAAATAAATGATTTAAAACAATTAGACAAAAAAAAAGTTTTCTACGATTTTAATTTCGAAAGAGGTTTTGAAAAAAAAAGAAACATATTTTTTAGCGATTTTGCGTTACTTCATGGTCCGCTATATTTTCTTATATTGAGAAGTAACTCACTTATAAATGAAAGCAAGTTCTGTCCAAGGATTTAATCCTTGTTTTGGAAAGGATAAATTCATAGTTGGAAGGTAGATTTTTTTTTTTATATTAGTTATAGCCATTGAGATAATGAAAGTGGATTGAATTATTCTACCTGAATTGATCTGATTGGGTTAAAAACTCTGAATTAATTTTTTACATTGTTTTATTATCTTTAAAATTTGCATACATTGAAATAAATGAAACATAACTAAAGTTTTTTTTAAACATATTCTGGTTGATTGTTATCGTGAATTTAAAACATTTGGCAGATAAAAAAAATTATTTATTAATTATTATAAAAATACTTTTACTTGTAACTATAACAGAGTATCAGAGGTGAAATTCGATCAGGTATCAAATAATATGTGTTTTGATTATTAAACCCATGATTTTAATGAAAAATTAGCCAAAAACATATTTCTCTCGGTAAAAAGATGCTTCATATAAAACAGTTATGGATTTTTACAATTGTTTTTTCAATTATGACAAGTCCGTGTTATAATTTTTACAAATCATAAAATTTACAATACCGATAGTAAGAATCAACAACGAAAGTAATTTTTCGCTAATAATAGTAATTTTTGGTTTAGATTGTAAATTTATTTTTTCTGCAAGTATCTTTTGATTCGCGATTGTAAATATTAATTAGTTCTGCGCGGTGTTTTTCCGTGTATTAAAAAGTTAAAAATTAAAACCACTGACCTCAGAATTACTAGTAGCGACGCTTGAAAGTCCGGGTGACATAGTACCACCAGTTAGGTCAGGGCTGGCTGAAATACCAGATACCTGAGAAAGGAATGACGATGTATGGGGGTAAGATGCAAGATCAGGGTGATGTGGCTTTAGCTGATGATGCGTTAGTCCCGGTGGAGCACTTTGAACTGTCATTGGTACTTGGGACATTCCTATGTTTGATGTAATACTGCTGACATTACCACCTTCAGAACCACTATTAGAACCCGTAATCTTCTGTGCGGCTTCACTATCAGCTGACCAAAATGACTCGTGGAGATACTGTCGTACTTGATTCTTCTGTTTCTGTACCACATGGTAACGCGTAGGATTTTCTAAAAGTGTTCTCACCTGTAAAAATTATAATGCATGAGAAAAAAAATATTTTTTTTTTTCGATTGATAGTTATCACTTTAAACGATCAGAAATTATTCTATTTTATTTTCATTTGCTGTAAATTGAATTTATCTGAAAGTATAAATGAATATAGACTTTTAATGAATAATATAATCATAATAACGATAATAACAATAAAATGCCATTTAGCAGCCAAAATGGAAAGGAGATTTCTTAAGAAAAGTTCCAAAAAGTTCAAACCCTCATAAAAGTAAAAATTAAGAAAATTAGAACAACAGCTTACACTGAAAAAAAAAAAATACTGTTTTCAAGTATTTACGTGTTTGAATCCTCCTGAGAAAATTATTTGCTTAATCTTAGTAATAATGTACTCCAACCAAGAATATTTTCTTAAAATAAGTATAAAAACTCTTAAATCAAGAAAGTATTACTTGGTTGTAGTATATTTTTACTATGATTAAACAAATATTTACTTGGGAGGATTCAAACACGCAGATACTTGACAACAGTATTTTTTTCAGTGTATTCTATCAGCTTCAATGTAATTTTCATAGAATTCAACTGAGTTGCTCGATTATAAAGTTATAAGAGAAATTAGCTATTCTCTAAAAGTGAATTATTGAAATTCACTGGCAAATACTGAATATTTACTAATTTTCACTAATTCAGTTTTAATGAGTATGGATCTGGAACCCTGATTAAAAACTCCGATTGAATCTGATTGAAATTTTTTAATCGGATTCAATAAGAAAATAATAATTTTTTATCGATTATTTTTAACTTCCCGCTAAGAAAATCGAAGATTTTCAAAAATTTCGGGAAGTTATTGTTTTCACCCCGATTTGCAAAAATCGACATTCCAATAGATGTCGACGTTTTCAGGTTCTAGGAAGCTATTTTGACTAAATTCCAGATGATGTCCGAGTGTATGTATGTATGTACGTACGTACGTATGTAAATATTCTGTAACTTTTGAACGGATGAACCGATTTTGATCGTCAAGGTGTCATTCTACGCGGCTTGATATTTACTACAAGCTCTAAGAATTTGAGCTTAATCGGTAAGGTACGTTCGGAGATATTCCAAAAATAAAATTTTTTCAAAAATGTTGCTTTTGAATAACTTTTAATTCGCTCAATGGATTGATTCCAAAATCTATTTAGCTCTAAAACTTTATAAGCCGCGTCAAATGCCACCTCAGCCATCAAAATCGGTTCATTCGTTCAAGAGAAACCGTGAACGAAAGAATTAAAAAAAAATTTTTTTTTTAGTTTTTTTGAAATTTCTCAAAAACGACTCGATAAATTAATTTTAAAATTTGATCAGCTCTAGAACTCAATAAAACGCGTCGATCGCCACCTCAAACGTTGCAATCGGTGAATTCGTTCGAGAGATATTGTTGGAGAAAAAATGGTAAAAAACGTTATTTTTCAAAAACAAAGGCACTCAAAAGTATTTTCGAGCTCGAAGAGCTCGAAAATGTTTTCGAGCTCAAGGAGCTCGAAAACTGCGGGAAGTTTTGAGGCTGGCCCGCAGGGTCAACTGACAGACCGATTTTTTTTTTTTCATTTTAAAATATTTTCAAAAGACACATTTATTAATGTAGCTATAGCAGTATTATTTGAAGGATATTTTATAAGCTGCAAAGATAAATTTTTTAACGATTTCCAACGTAATTTGAGTAACCTATTCTTTATTAACTTCCCACTATAAAAATTTAAAATTTTCAGAAAAAGGGAAGTTATTTAATTTGATCCAATTTGTTGACAATTGGGTTTTTATCAGAAATAGACGTTTTGAGGTCCTAGGAAGCTACTCTGACTATTTTCAGAATGATGTCAGAATTTCTGTATGTATTTACGGGTGTGTGGGTGTGTGTATGTATGCTTGTTTTATCTGACAATATCTTTAGAATGAACCAATCAATTTGAACGTACTTGGCGGCAATCGATCGGACCGCAGAGTCAACCGGTTTTCAGATTTTTAATCATACTATTGTTTTTTCAATAGATCCAAATTTCTTTTGTTTGATATTTTTTTTATTTACGTTATTACATACAATTTTTTTTCCATCAGTTCCACTTTGTATAACATAAGTAAATTATAATTAATGTGACCAATTGTTTGTAACACACTATCTAAAAATGAATTAGCGATATTCTGCGAATTCCCGTATAACATACGGCCTCCAGATGCATCTCAAAATATAATCTCTCGTACAGATAGTAATAAAGATGTCTAATCACCCAAGTTGAGTGACGTCATCTGCACATAAAATTCGTTTTATGTGGCACATAAAGAAACATACAACTTGTGCATTAAATAGATCAACTGCAAGGAAAAATAAACCTGTTGCAGCCACAGAACTTAGTTTTAAGTTATTAAAGTATATAATAGAATAGTATTTCGTCTTAAAAAATATAAAAAATCGCGGGACCAAATGAGACAGTTGAAATCCGTAAATAGTCAAATTAAAAAAAAATTTTTTTAATTTTTGAGTGTTGTAATTTTTTGAGAGTAAATATTACGGAAATCCTAATAATCACTATTGGAAAACACTAATGAAAAACTAATGCTCTAATATTTTCGCACACTAACGCTTAAGCATAATGGGTGCGTTTAGTGTTTACGGTATTTTTAATGTCATAAGCGTAATTTAGTTATTCTCTAGTATCGATGGTGTAACCCGAAAAAAAAAATTTCAATCTAGGCATATATATGCTCGAATTACTATTTATACTAATTAATTGAGGTTTATTAATTATTTTATCGATGAAAAATTATTCGTCATCACTGAGTCTCGAACCTAAATCCTTCTGTATATCAGTTGAAGCTGTTACGACTCTATCAATACCACGGACTCAATAGTTAGGATTATTTCGAAGGTCAATATATTTATCATAGAAATTTCAATAGTCTTCACAATGCAAATGATATTAATCGTGATGATTGAGCAGTTTACAAATTCTTATATAAAAGATATTAAATAACAAATTTCAAGATTAGATTTTTTGTTATTTGAAACATGATCGATACTGATATCACTTTTAGTAGTGATATAGACTTACTAATCAGACTACTTATCAACATTATTGAAAGCATGATCAACAATAATCATTTCCAATAGTTTTGCTAGATTCACTCGTCAGAGTGTTAATGTTTACTAATAAATACTAATGAATTTTTAATAAGTATTTATTAGTTTTTTTCTGTAAGGGAAAAGCTCTCAATAAACTCAAATTTCATTTTTTTTAAACATATAAATTTTCTAACTTGTTTTATACAATTCATCTTTATGGATGTTATAGGTTGTTTTTAAAACGTTTTTCTCTAAAACGATTGTATGTATGTCTAGTACGAATAGGTATTGAACGCTCACGTATTAGCATACTTCTTTGTGCCTCGTAGATAAATTTTTATACCACATGTGTCATTGTACTCGTTTTTACCAAATGTGTAAATTACTATCAAGTATTCAAATTCTCTGCAAATTTATGTGTTATTATAAAATACTCTACTAACATTATGGTATCAATGTAAGAAGTTTCTGTTATTTCTAAGGCTTATATGCTAATAGTAATTAAAATATCAATAAATAAATATATTTCTAACGTGTTGAAAGATGGTAGAGAACGGAAATCAACTGCCATAGCTTCAATATTTGGGATGTAATAAGAGGAAAGTTTAAGGCAGGGGACGCCAGATCATTTTACCGATGAGTCCACTGACACATTTGGGATGAAATTGCTACTTACTAGCTACTCTGTTGATATGACTTGAGCTTTAGTTATTGACAAGAATCAACATATTGAAATTTAAGTTACGATGACAAGTTGTACGTATCAGAATTTAGCGACATAAATATCGTAGCGCTCAAAAATATTTTGACAAACATGTTTATTTCATTCATTACCCGGGTCAAAAATAAAACTTGATTCAGGCTCACTTCGCCTTATTTTCTTTTGAAGTTATCGATTTGCCAACGATTTTTCGATAAGATCTCGACTTTTTCGACTTAAATTCAATTTTTTTCAACTTTTTTAACTTCCCGCTAAGAAAATTGTGAATTTTCAAAAATTCGGGAAGTTATTGTTTTCACCCCGATTTTCGAAAATCGAGTTTTCATCAGATGTCGACCTTTTGAGGTCCCAGGAAGCTATTCTGACTATTTTCAGAACGATGTCTGAGTGTGTGTGTGTGTATGTATGTATGTAAACTCTTTGTAACTTTTTAACTCATGAATCGATTTAGATGGTTGAGGTGTCAATCGAAAGAGCTTGTTGGCCATTAACTTTCCTGAAAATTTCAGATCATTTGATTAAGTAGACTCGAAAATATTTGCAAATTACGAAAAAAATAAATTTTTTTTTTTTAGTTTTTTAGTGATTTCTCAGAAACGACTTGAACGATCGACTTCAATATCTAATCAGCTCTAGAATGTAATAAAATGCGTCGATTGCTGCCTTAACCATCTCAATCGGTTAATTTGTTCAAGAGATATCGCGGGAGAAAGAAATGGTAAGAACAGGGTTTTTCCAAATATCTTCGAAATGGCTAAACTGATCGATTTCAAATTATAATCAGCTCTAGAATTTAACGAAACACGCCGATTGCTACCTCAAACGGCAAAATCGGTTAATTAGTTCAAAAGATATCGGCGTCGAAAAATTAAAAAATTAAAAAAATAACATTTCATGTTATTTTTTCCGGATAAATCATGATGTAATGTACTAAAATATGTCTGACATCATACCAACTCTTCCTTTTTATGGTTTCTTTCAATCGTCATATAATGTCATCTAACTTGTTTTTTAGTTTAAATCATATTATCAACAAAAAAATTGAAAAAACGCAGTTTTTTATATTTTTCTCGGATATTTAATATTTTATTGTTTCTGACATGAGGCAAAACTTATTTAAATCTTGATTTTGATCCCTGACATTGACTTCTATCTCAGTACACTTATTTTATTGAACATAATCGGAAATTAAATGGTAAAAACCGCTTCTTCATTAATGATTTTCGATTCTTAAATTTTCAAACTTCAGCATAAAACGTAACTTGTTAGAGCTTGAAAAGATCATAACAAAACAATTGCATGCAATAACATTTTCGAGCTCGAAAATATATCCACACTAATGTTTTCGAGCTCCTTGAGCTCGATAACAGCGGGAAGTTTTGGGGCTGGCCCGCAGGGCTAACCGACGCCCAGATTTTTTATCTTAGATTTAACTTATGTGTATTTTTTGGTCTTAGTTTGAACTTATTCGTCTTAACTTCAAACACGATAATCATTCACCTTACTTTTGACTTGCTAAACCAAGTCTAAAAAATGTTATTTATTCGCCTTACTTTCGCCTTAATATATATAAATTATTTCCCCTTAGTTTTGACTTTTTCGCCTTATAATTTAAGTCGAATAAGTCTACATCAAGTCAGTTTCGACTTGATTTAGACTTTTTCGTCTTACATTTCAAGTCGAATAAGTCTAAACCAAGTCGATTTCGACTTGATTTCAACTTTTTCGTCTTAAATCGTGACTAAGTAAGCCAGTTAAGTCTAAACCAAGGCGAAAACTCAATGTATTTCATATCTCCGTAAAAAAAAATCGAGTTTGTCTTGTGAGAAACGGCTCCAAATTTCGAATTGGTAAACCAAGTCTAAATCAAGTTTTATTTTTGACCCGGGTAAGAGCATACAAAAAACGCAAAGATCTATAAGTTACATTTTTAATTGATATTTAACGTTTTACAGAATACATTAATGTTATATAGAAATATTAATTAAAAAGTGTAACTTATAGATTTTTGTGTTTTTTGTTAAGTAGTTCAAAAACAGCGAGATAGTTTGGGACTGGTCCGCGGAGTCATCTTATTTTCAAATTACTTTAAATGAATCAAAAATTTTATAAGTATATTGATTATTACTTTTCTACAATCTTATCTAACACTCAAAAAATAGTATATTTTTTCAAGAAAGCTGCCAACATCTCATTTTCTTACGAGCCTACGAAAGAGTTTTTTTTAGAAATACTTTCTTTTTAAACGGACAACCTCCTAGAGTAACTTTATTGATAACCTACATTGACAAGACATTTGAAGACGAATCGTGTAATTGGCGAAACTAAGTCGACTCGTAAAAAGATAAAGTCAGGTCGTTGCGTCGTCTTCTCTATCATTTATGGATATTTGTGCTCCAGTATAGTATTCGTTCAATTCCGTTCTATCTAACCCGAAACGCTTTGTGGTATCTTCAGAAAAATTATGACTATCAAGACTTGTTTTATCCTTTTAATTCTTTTTATCTTGATCTTGCTTTATTGTCTTTTTTGTTTCCGAGCCCGTAAAGTTTCCTTTTTCGCTATCTCTTTATTTTATATTCATTATGATTCCAAAATTAATCAGTGGCAGCGTTAATAAACATGGAGATTATCAGTTTATTTTTCTAATTAAAAAGTATTTGAAACCAAAAATTATTCTTTTGACTGATAAACAGGATAATGGATGGCAAGGGATGAAACAATACGATTTAACACGAGGGTGAGGTTGACTGCTTGGGTCGAAGGCAACGGCTGGCATCATACAAAATCTAAAATCGTATTTTATCCTGTACCATATATTATATTTTTCATGATACCAGCATCAAAACTTAAACTTTCAATGTTCTGCATAGGTATACACACACTACCAAGCCCCTACTTCTCCAGACGACACCCCCAATCGAAAAATATAACCAATTAACCAAGGGTGGACGTTAAGCGGCGAAGAATCCAAAGAACTCGGCTCAATGACGCGTGGTGTCTAACCACAACCACCACAAGTCCATACTTCCGTAGGCCTAACACTTCTTCTATCTCAAGAAATAAAAAGACTCTGATCGAAGTGAGCTTAGAGAAGTGTGATACAAGATGTTATACGATTTCAGACTGCGGGTGGTGTCAGCCAACTTCACCCTGGTCTGAAATCGTTTCGTTTCATTCCTTGTCACATAATATACTATTTCATATCACCTAAATTGAAGCTTCGAGTTATAATGTCTGCAGCCATTCGAAATGAGACGATTTAATATCATCAATAGCGCATCGATTAACTGTCATTTCAGTTGGTATCAATGAGGATTACAAAAAATAAATCCAACTCTGGTGGAGTTAAACTCAAGTTAAAGGCTAATTTAATGAGCAGAAATGAAGCTTTTTTACATCCTTAGAAATGAAAATATTTTTATTCTGCAACTTTGCATTAGTCTGGCAAAGTCCTCCTAGACTAACTGTCTTAACTCGGACAGTTAGTCTATGGAGAAACGGAAATTTCCTGAAAATTTCCGGGAAATTTCGACTTATCGAATGCTTCTTATCCTTTATAGAGTAAGCCACAACGCATATGTGCTCTTACATCTGCATGTATGATGCCTCTATATATACACAATAGGGTGGCTCAAAAAAACCGACTATTTTTTTTTTCGATCTCACATGAAAATTTGTTGGTTTACAATGTTTTAAGAAGCCTCTCCAAAAATCAGCTCAATAAAAAATTTTCAAGAGGTCGCTCACGAATTTTGAAAATATCAAAAATGATCGAAATTCGACTTTTTTATTTCAAATTTTTTTCTTTTTCGTGGAAATAATAGTTTATATTTGTGAAATCATGAGTACGCTGAAAATTTAAGTTCCGAGTTAATGGACCAACTGTATTGGAGCTCGTTTCATTGCAGGTCATATAAAAACGATTATTTATTAATTCGTATAAGAGTGCCTAGATTTCACTCTTCTAACGTTTGCACTGCTTTGCCGATGTATCAGATGATATATGCAATTTTTTTTGGCAACACCTGCTTCGACAGTTCAGTTTCTGAGCGCTGTAAGTCGTATCGGAAGCGCCTAATATATTCAGCCTTGTCTATACACGTTTTTATTCAACCGCACTTGGAAGCTAATTATCATATAATCGTACAGCTTTAACTTTACTATACAGCCGTAGTTATAAGATGTCACTACCAGTGACTTTATTCAATTTTGCTCTCTATAACTAACGATGTAACTGTATTTGAAGCGATGGAAACCCTACCATAAGATGCGACAACGCATTACTTTTTATCTCTTATGTGAGATGAAATAAGTACTAATAATAAAAAGTTCAATTATAGTTACTTGAATAAAAAAACTTAAATTAATTTTAATAAATTTACATTAAATATTCACTTCAAATTCACTAAATATTTCCAATCATGTTATTTCCGAAGAAATATATGAAAATTATACAGCGGATCGATTTCGTATATCTCCTTCAAAGAAACAAATAATAAAAAACAATAATGTATACATAAGTTGAAAAAGAGTTTACTTTAACGAGTAAATTGCTTGAGATGTGTTTATTAAAAAATGAAAAAATTTACATGTATTTGAGTACCTGAATACAAAGAAATAAAAATAAGTCGACATCGACTCAAATAGCGAATCCGGAAACATTCATAGGAGTGGCATTGCGCCATATGAGAACTTATATTAAGGGATTGGCGAGACACCAACTTTTGAAAAAACAGAAAAGAAATGCGTTGTAACAAGATGGTCGTAAATGGACCAGATCGAAAACACACAAAGCAACTTATAAGTATGGATAGGAAGTTGGTGGAATTTAAAGTAAGACTGTTAACAGAACATTGCTATTTGAGAAAGGAATACATAGAAACCAGATGTGACAAGCAATATATGGCTAGTGAATATAACAATTGGAAAAAATATAATAAAATTAAGTCGATCGGCTTATATTTTTATACAAATAATATTGTCTCTTATCATAGAAGGGTGGATCACCTCGGACTACTTATATTAAAAGAGTAAACGACGAAACGTAAAATAAAAGGCAGGAATTTAGTTTAAGAATAAAAGAACATTGAAAAAGTTTTTATTTAATGACTGTAATCGAATGGAGTTACAGTTAAATAGAAATTTTTTTATTGTTCAAAATTATTATTTATGTAATGGTAACGAAGCCTATACTTTTCTTTACATAGGGTTGTTTCCTTACTTATTATTTTATCAAAATTCTATAATTTTAGTATTTTCCTCGAATATTTCATATTTTGATGTTGTGATTATTTTTATTATTATTATTATTATTATTATTATTATTATTATTATTATTATTATTATTATTTATTTGGCAATAAAGTCAAAACATAATAGTATATATAGTAGTTAAATAATAGATACAACAAATAATAAGATTAGTATAATTATTCTATTCATCATCTTCATTAGCAATTATTTAATTTCAGAAATAATCATAACACGATCTTCGGAATTCAATAACGTAGACTCCTGCATACAAGCACTAGGTAACTCATTTCATATTCCGCTGCACTAGTTAAGAACGATTTGTCATAATTTGTGCCGTGGCACGAATGATCCAAAACTCCTTTGAGTCATCATTTCAATTACTTAAATTTAGTTCTACCCGAATTTAAACGTTTTATTAACAATAATAGTAAAAAAAACGTTTGATTAATAATAATCGTAAAAAAAATTCAAGAGTTACTTGTTTTCTTAAATTATTTTTGATTTATTTAATTTTCATAGTACAAGGAAAGACAAATTTTTTAGAATATCTTTAACTTCGCAGAGCTCAAAAATATTCGTAATAATCTTAAAATTCGTAATAATCTTAAAATTCGAGCTCCTCGAGTTTTAAGATTTTAAATATTGCTTAGAAATAAACATCTTTTTGTTACGCTCTTAGGGCTCCCAGTACCTGTATAGAAAACGATAAGAACATATAAAAAAAATATTTTTGTAAATACACTTTTGAGCTCTTCGAGCTCAAAAATACTCGTTAATGCATCGGATTCTTCTTAAAATTGACGCGGTTCATTGAACTGTAGAGCTGAGTAGATTTCGGAATCGACTATTAATTTACTTTTTATAAAAGATTATGTAAAATATTTCAAAATCATGTAATCGAAACTGGCACATTAAAATATATAAGCGCAGACAATTCGTTTTTGATGAGTGACTATTCGAATCTTATTATAATTACAATATAATTATTATCTAATAGGATTTAAGTAAATTCAGATAATTTTATATATCTTATGTGATGTAACGTAAAATTATCTTTTAGATATAAATTTATGTTATTTAACTTGGTTTCTTGTATTTAGTTATGATTTTTATTGCCCCCTCCAATTCATTTAAATATAACCAGAGTCAGTTGACTTTATAACTTTATCTTATCCAGCGACATGAAAGATTTTTTAAAATATAAATACTTAAATATTTATTTTTTAAAATGATAAAAATAATTCATTTTCTTATATTTAATAAGTAAGATAAAACACAATCCATTTGTACCGAACATACATTGTTGGAAAGATTTTGAAATTTCAAATAAATTGATATAAAAAAAGCTACAAAATGGTTGACCCAACTGATCATACCTAAAACTTACATTGGTTTTAAACTCTATGAGCTCGAAAACATTATTGTGTGTTCATTTTCAGGCTCTTCGAACTCGAAAAAGAATATTTCTCATAAATTGAATACAATTAAAAAAAAACGAGCAATTTTTTTCAATTTTTGCTCACGCACTGAGAGAACAATTTATTTGAGTCAAATAAGATTTGTTGCATGCAAATAAATCCCACATTTGAATGAACCCAATTAATATTTATTTGAGACAAAAAAATTCATTCATTCTTTAAAGACAAAGATATGATTTATTTGAATGAAATAAAGATTTGTTTATAGTTAACAAATTTTTATTTGGAAAGTGCCGACTGTAGCGCTACCAGCTGTAGTGTCATTTTTTCAACCGAGATCTGTTAACTATAAACAGTTAGTTAGCCTAACCAGTTGACTCTAAATTACCAAGTACCAAGACGCTGGAATGACTGTGAATAATAAAAAAACATTTGGGTGGCGCCCAACACAAAATTATTGCCAATCGGCATTATGATCGTGGCTTATAAGTGTGGGTCACCTATGCGCATCAAAAAGTCCCGGTAATTATAATTTACATTTACGAATGGAGAGGACACATTGTAGAGTATTAAGGCGAGACCGCGTCTAACCATTTTATCTCGAAGCGGCCTGTTCACTAGTACAAGAAACTGGTGCCAGGGGTGAGCCTCTTCGAGCCTACTTCGACCAGAGTATTTTTATTTCCTGAGATGGAAGAAGTGTCAGGTACACAGAGGTATGGACTCGAGGTGGTTGTGGTTTAGACACCATACGTCAATAGGGCGAGTTCTTTGAACTCTCCTCCAGTTAACGTCTACCCTTGCTCACTTGATTATATTTTTCGAAGGGTATTGTCTGGAGAAATAGGGGCTTCGCAGTGCGTATATACCCAGAAGGGTGAAGAAAGTGGGCCCTAGGCCCGTTACATTAATTTTTTTTTGTTCTAATAATAATCATTATGCTTCAAATTTGATATGTACGTAGAGCTTTAAAGAATATTTTGAAATGATCCTTAAAAATTTGAGATAAAACTTTCTAACAGTGTAATTGAACATACTTGAAGAACTTGTGGAGGAACATCAACACCTATTGTAGTTAATTGCGCACCAGGAACAGGCTTTGGAGCTGCCGCTACTGGCTTCTGTTGTTGTAAACTCTGACGAAATTCAGCCTCTCTTCTTTCCTGCTCTTGCAACTGTTCTCGCATTAATTGAAGTTTCAATTGTGTCCTCGAAGTTGGTGTTGCAGTTTTAAATGTCGGAGGACTAAAAAACGAAATATATTTTTAAAATAAAATTATGAAGAATTTTAATTTATGAAAGTAACTATAAAATACGTTGTCTTGACTTATGCAACAATGGATTTGATTAAAAAAATCCGAAAATTTAATGTAATTAAATGTATTTAATTTCCAGAAACTTTTTTTTTCACCTATTTTAGGGGGTACTCCATTTTGCTCGCAAAAAATGACAATTTTTTTTCTTAACGGTAGCGAAAATTTTTGCTATTCACTTTGAATATAAAAAAAAAAGAAAAAATTTAACCAGAGTTATCAGATATTTTCGGCTGAGTTTTTCTCTGCAGACTGCACATTGATGCACTACTGCCTAATCTAGCGAAGTGCTCTTTAATTTTTCGACGATCTTCGTTTGTTTAAAAGAAAATCTCGACCAAAGTTCCTGATTACTGTATAATAGTGCAATAAAGATAATACAGTTCGCCTACTAGGTGCGAGAGAGAAAAAAATAAGAACGCCTGCTAACGTATTTGGGTATTGCATTAGCACCGATTATTTGTTTCTATTAGACCTAATTATGTTGATTTTCTGATGATACATTGCATTAGTCACAAGAGCCTTTGAAATTATAAAGTTCAAAACCGTGCAAGGGCAACTGTGTTTTGAATTTTAGATACGAGTCGTCTTTTTAACCCGTTGTAAAAACAAAAAATAATTTTGCTTCAATTGTTAGATTATATCTTCAACGAGAATGGGTGCCGAATGATTTCTTTAAACTAGCCACTTTGAAAATCGACAATTTTCAAAAAATTCGGGAAGTTAGTTTTCAGCCCAGTTATCAAAAATCAAAATTTCCATCAGATATCGACGTTTTGAGATCCTATGAAGCTATTCTGACCATTTTCAAAGTGATGCCAGAGTGTGTGTGTGTGTGTCGCATTTGAGGTGTGTGAATTGATTGATTTATTTGAAATAATTTTAATATTTATTGAAATACATTCTAATACAAGTAAATCAAGGCTGTTTTGTTATTTTTCATACCTACAAGAAATCGAAAATCTTTAGATAGTAAATCCGTATAAACTAGAAATTAAATTTATTCATGGCGCCCATTTACTTTAAATTGAAAAATCACAGAATGCAATATCAGTTAAGTAGATAAACTATCGATTTCGGGTACTTAAAGTTTTTTCGAGTGGGTACAAAACTAAAAAAAAAAAAATAAATCAACCAATTTTATCATAAAAATAAATAAATAACATCTACAGTCCGTGTTTCCACTTAAAAATTGAGAGCTGAAATTTTAAGAGATTTTTTGTTTTCTACACTTGGAACCGATTGAGAAGCGAATCTTGAAATCTCTTCAAATCACTCTTTCAAAAAGTAAGTACCACTTTTAAATAAGTACCACTTTATTGTACAATTACGTTAAACGTTATGATTAGGCAGCCATCAATCTTTATCAAATCAGCCAGATAATTTTGCAAAATATTGTCAAGTTGTTAAGGTTCGCAGATATCAAAAAATTAGTTGTTGTTTCTAAAATTTCTAGCTAAACCTGCCGTCACCATCAATTTCGACAAAATTTCAAGATGATTCAGTAATACGTAGGGACTCATTAGAATAAAAGAAAATCATTTTTCTCTGAACAAGATGATTTTTATAATTATAAAATATCTTTAACAACATATTTAAAAATACACCGTGTAAATTTAAAAACAACAAAAAGTCTATGGTCTATTTCATGGTTTTCTACCGTACATGCAATAATAAACGCATATGAGCTTGAAATTGATCTATCGTTCATGAGCGCAATATCAATAATAAAATAACACAATAAAAATAAATGGTTTGTGTAGATATAAATGAAAGTGACTAAATACTCGATACTTCTAATTCCTTAAAATAATTTAGGTTTTTCAAAAATAAACAAAATCATTCATCCAATATTTAATCACTTGAAAATTATTACTACAGAGCAAAAAAATTGAATGAAATATATTGACATAATCAATTTGTTATAACATTTAGAAATAAACAAATTTATTGTGGGAATGACAATTGTATCAAATGTATTACTATACACGCTGGAAATTTAGTGGCGGAAGAATTGTATCACGGAAAAAGATTCAGCTCAAATGCCATAAATTTCTCTCCGTGTAGTTACGCTTCTAATAATTACGTCACTCGAATTATAAAAATCTTCCGAAAAAGTTTGTCTTACACGTTTCTTCCGAAGCGATGGAAATTTCTGTAATAACAATTGATTAATAAATTAAACGAAAAGTAAAACTCACAAATTCAGTAATAAGTACGGACCCGTCTTAATTAGGGCTTCAGCCAAGATTGAGATTATATTGATCTTGTCTTGATCTCGTCTCGACTTATCAAGGCAAGATCAAGACGATACTCTAGATTGCAATGTCGAGGCCAAGACCAAGATTATCGAAAAAATCTTGCAATGTCTTGAAAAGAACCAATACAATATAATAAATATATGTGCAATAGTTTTATCAAGATTTTGTGTTTACAAATGACTATAATTCGACAATTAAGTTGGGTCTATTCACTATTCTGAAATACATTAATTTTTTATTCTACAAAATTAAAAATATTATGAAAGCTTTTTTCTTCACTCTAAAACCAAGTGTGTTACAAAGGTATTAGTTTAAAACATATTAAATGTGTTCTGTGCTTAAGGCCATAAGCGAAACTATAGTTTTTTGTAGTCATTTAAAACACGTTTCACGGTGTATTAAATATCTATAGATTGCTTATGGCGTTTCAATGTTATTTGGTAAGTGTGTAAATTTTGACTACACACTTAGTTTTACAGTGTTCTAAAAAAGAATAAAGGATTTAATAACAAATTCAAGGCATTTTTAAAAATTATCCCAATTATAAAATACAAACTAATGAAATATAGTTGTGTGTACTATTCTAACTTAATTTAAGAAAAATTTAGAGTTATTCAAGATCAAGACAAGATCTTGACAAGACAAGACAAGGCGATATAATGAATTGACTGATTTTCGAGATCAATACGAGACTTACATTTTGAGTTCGCGAGATCATGACTAGACGGAAAGTTTCAAGTTCGAGACAAGATCGTTCCAATCTTGTCTTGTTTCGGCTCGAATGAAGCCTTAGTCTTAATGTGTAGCAACAGCGTGAGATTAGATTTATTTTCTAAGAGTGGGGGTAAAAATCGACGACAACTTACTCTCTGAGGGAACTTTATAAAAAGTGTTAAAGTCGAATTTCTGAATTCACTTTTTGATATTTTTTCTAGAGTTCTGGAAATGAATGAATGAATGTTATTAAATATTAAAAAATCTTTCTGTTAGTATCGTTTATAATCGATTTTTTTCCTTTTACGGTCGTTATTGCGGAAAAATCGAAACAACGTTTATAGCTAATAGTAATGTGTTGAAAATCTTATTCGTCAACACCTAGATCCGAAAAAAATTACGTTAATTTTATAATTGAATATAAGGCCATGTGCGATAAAAAAATATTCATTTTGAAAGTAATGAAACATTTTACTTGGAGTCACTAAATTATCCGGGACCATATATACCTAATGAAGAGTGCTCTTGGGTTATCAATGCAATTGATAACCATTTCATATCATAGAGTTTTATCATTTCGATATTGAAGAAAGTCCAGATTGTAAATATGATTCCTTGGAAGTACGTAACGGTGATAATCATCAAGCACCACTTATTGGAACTTATTGCAGGAAAAACGATAAATTAAATATAGTTTCAATGGGATGTGACTCTTATTTCTCAGATTTATGCCTGTTGAATCGATAAATAGAGACGGGTTTTCTGCTGCCATTACTGCGCGATTATAATTAATATGTATCAATAACAGTAGTATTAATTAATATATTCTTTTACTTCTATTTCAAATTTATGAAATTTCTCAAATCTTCTCAGTTGAAGAGGTTAGAACTGAAGTGGTATAAATAAAAATTTGTTGTACCGGAAAGTAAAAACTGCTGAAGAATTCGAAAAATAATCTGCTGGCGCCAGGATTCGAAACCAAGATCTCACGAATATGAAACATGATCGCTACCGCACTACTACTCGAACGCTCACGTTCAGTCAGAAATATCTTTATCTCCGTAGAACGCAGTTATTATTTGTAACAATAGTCTTATACTAAAGAATTGAGCTAATTTGAAGTTATAATCAAAACTAAATTTATAATAAAGTTATAGTCAAAACTAAATTATATATTTTTTCTAAAAACGGATTAAAAAATTGAAAATAAACAATGTTAAAAACACGTCTTAATGGTGCTAACTCATAAAATTATATAATTTAATTTTTTCTTCGATATCCATATAATGATAACTCTATTATTTAACAAGGGTAATGAAACACAATAAACTTTCTCTAGTATAGTTGCCCTTAGTGAATTCATGTTACCATTACAATTTATTCCAAACGATTCTGATGTTATCAATCCCCCTGAGATATAATTCAGCTAACTGCAAATTTCCGACAGTCAATTACTCGCGAATATATGCTACTGCACTATAACCATATGTCATTTAAGTCAACTACTGTTTTCGAAGCTAGTAGAACAACCGAGCATTCCATCAGACGATTTATAACCTCTTTATTATGAATATTATTGTTCTCTTTCTCACCAGCTTATATCTAGCAAGTATCTTACTCACATATTGTGCATAGGATATACGCTGTTGGAAAATTATTTCCCGAATTGGGAATAAAGCCAACTTAAACTATCCATAAACTTTAAAGCGAAATATTGCCCAATTTCAGATGCATAGAGAGGCTCGAATGTTTTCGTGCTATTTATCAACTGATTAGAAATAATCAAATGTTT
Organism: Microplitis deprimator; assembly: GCA_964016945.1. NCBI lineage: Eukaryota > Metazoa > Arthropoda > Insecta > Hymenoptera > Braconidae > Microplitis > Microplitis deprimator. The sequence goes on along the minus strand of OZ024708.1, from coordinate 8,299,363 downwards.
TGTTAGAAAAAAATTAATTTTTCTTTTTTCACCAAATATTAAGGGTAGACCGTTGAGACATTGGGCCGCGGTCTTCTTGATAGTATATAACTTTTACAAAAATAGTTCTTTCAAGATTTCGTAAGAATGTTATTAAAAATTTAATAAAATTGACTAAATAATTGAAAAAAAAAAAAAAATTTTTTTTTTTTTTGTGTTGTTAACTATTCAATTGATGAAAAATTATAATGATTAATAACAAGTTACTGATTAATATTAGATGTGGATAAAATATTTTGAAAAAATGAAACTTTCGTTATTGCTAATTAGTATATTATAACGTAATCTAATCAGGTTAACCTTATTTCAAATAAGGTCCAGATCGGGATTTCCCGGCGATGAATTGATATCGATGTAACGCTAATGACCTATGAAGTCGTTACTAGGATTTCCTCATCAAATCCTCAACAAACTCTTATCAGAGTTTCCTTCTTAGTAATTATTTCAATAAAATTATTAAATTTCGGAAAAAAGTAAGAAAATTTGAATTAGAACCGAAATGTAATCTAGTGTATTAGGAGCAGTAAAGTAAACTTAGAGGAAGTAAATATGTTTTTTATTAATGAAAAAAAATTCCGATGACTGCTGGGCTCGACCCGCTTCCTTCCGTTTTAAAGTCCTTGACGCTATTCACTGCGCTGACCTACGTATGTGATTGAGTAAGTGTAATAGTATATTGATTGACATAATTTTTATATGAAAATTTATTTATATACAATGTTTTAAATAACTTTAACGTCTAAGCTTAAATGGTCATGTTTGACGTTGCATAATTCGTGCAGTGTCCTGAATGATCAATCATGATTAAGCTAGGCCATGCATGAGATTGCATGAATCATGCGTAACTATCCTTTCCTAGTCATGCATAATCATGTTACTACTTACTCAGAAATTTTAAATTAAAAAAAATATATGTCAGACTTAGCAGTTCAAAATAGTACCTCATCGTAAATGGTAGGATCCTGAGGTTCAATGTAGGAGCTAAGACGGAATACAGTGCTCTAAATCGGTTCTATTTCGGGCTAGAGGCATGGATGTAGCTTTTAAATTTCGACTCGGGATGGTTTTATGATATCAGAACGACTAGGTTTTGCAAGAATATAAATCATAAAATAATAAATTAAAAAATTGAACAAGAAACTAATAACTAACTTAATCATATTAAAAAGTATTATAAACGGTAAGAAAATTTATTGTACTTCTAATTGTTTTCAAGAAGCATCTATAATATTTTATAAAAATCCTAAAAATAGCCTTATATTACTATCTTATTAGAATAATAAAATAAATCCACACGGAGAGAATTTTATGGTAAAAGTTATCATCGAGTTATGGAACAATTTTTAAGCTGAATTGAATAGTAGTAAATATCATTTAAATTACTAAATATACAATCTGCATTGTAGTATCTACCAGCTATATGGTAAAATTTACAATTATTTATGATAATCAGACATTAAAACTTTTTTTATCTTAACTAGTTATAACTATTATCACAAAAATCCAGCGGGGTACTAAGCGTATTACTATTTTTAAAAAAATATTCTGACCTGGGGGTGGTTTGCTAGGGGTGTTCCGGGGGATGAATCCGAATGAATTTCTTTTGGGTTGTTTTAGGGGCTAAAAAAACACCCCTCACAAAAATCCAGCGGGGTAATAAGTATATGACTATGTGAAAGAAAAAAAATTTTTTTCGTTGCACGAACGTTCGGAACTTCAGGTACATCTATTATCAACATCGGAATCCTTCATAACGTAATGGTACTAGTTACCATCAGCCCAAATAATAATTTTCACTTTGTGATCAATTTCACACACAAACGCACACACATACTTACCTACACACACGCACATACATACGATGAATATAAATAACGGATTCTAATTAATATAAATTTATCCTATTTCATGTTTTAGAATTTTTACAACCTTGAATGACAACAGTTACCATCTTCAATTGTAACTGTTATCATTTTCAATGGTAAAACTAATTATTATTACTACTGAAACATTTTACTACTATTTCAGATAGTTAAAATTAAAAATTTTGTATTGTAGATAATATAATTAAATTTCCTCCGTGCAGAAATTACCAAATTAGTTTAAAACTTATTTCTGTCCTTCATCAATACTCACATGATATTAAGAGTTAACATAAATTATTAACAGGAAAAAAAAAATGTTAGAAATACGATGACAGGCCAAGGCAATAGAATATTCTTATAAAAAAATGAAAAAGTTTAAACTATTTTGACTATCACCATCCTCATGATACTAAGGGACTAGCAAGATTTTCCTTCCGTGCAATTAAACGTCGTTAGAAATTAAAAATTCCTTCCTTCCGCAGGAAGTTGGAAAGTCGGAAACTGAGACTCGCCATAATAAAAGCGTTAAAACTTTCAAGAGATGCTATACTACATCCACTTCTCTTATCTGCTCTTTGTCGCTCTTGTTAGTATAATCTTAACCCCGGCAGCAATTTTCTTATTTCACCGGATTTACAAGATAGGAATATTTGTTGAAGCAAACGAGTATCTACATTCAAGCATCAAAATTTTATGTTTTTAAATTCATCAAGAACTTTATCATTTTTTTTTTCTTTTTTAAGTAGAATCTACAAAATTGTAAAATCAAGACCTCTTTGTACAAAAAAAATGATTGTTAAGAGACACTGTCACTATTTTGTGCTGTTGACAAGATAATGTATCTCCTCTTTTAGAATGGATCTATGAAAAAGTACACTGTAAAAAATTCTGAGCACCGTATGGTGTAAGCGATTCGGTGTGAAAATTTTCAACACCACTGGTGTAATTTGAGTAATAAATCGATATGAATTATTGCACCATTGTAATTTCGTATCTAGCGCGAAGAATCATTTTCTTGACAGAAGAAAATCAAAATTTGTTTACACGACTGCAAAAAAAGACGTTTAAAATATCTTTAAATAAATTTGGATTTCTTCAATTAAGAAAATTGTTTTGTATGAAATCTTCAAATTTTTGCACCACAAATATATTAGATTGAAAATTTTTAATAGCATAAATGAATGAGGTTTGAGCTAATAGCATTGAATGGTGTGATAGATAACACTCACGATATGTTAAAAGGATAGCGGTTGGTGTTTTAAATCGTCAATTCACACCGAGGATACGGTGTTAAGTCCTCAGTGACCATTTTTACACAAAAACTTTTTTACAGCGTAGGTTGAAATATTATGATTTCCAAAAAAATTAATTTGTAAACTTAGTATTACTCCGATCAATTAGAAAAATACAATATACTAATTATACCATAAATAGCCTACAAAATAACACCAGCACACCAAAGTGAATCTATTTTAGCACCGATTTTCTTACAGTGACAATAAATCTTTTACAAATATTAATACTATTCACATAATCGTAACTATAGAAAAATAATATGCATTAAAAAATATATTTATATAGAGTTTCAAGAATAATTTTTTTCGCTTCACGAGTCCTTGTAATGAGAAAAATTTTGTATATTTGACGAAGTTGACTTTATCAAAAGAGCCATAAAAAAAAGGTAACGACTGGTAAAAAATAAATCTGAGAAATTAAATCAGATCTCGTGAATTCGTTTGACGATATTTTTCTCACCTCTTGATGAGAAAGAAGTACTACAATTATACATAAACGCGTCCCTATGTAATAACAGAGAAGGGAAGTAAGCAGTTTTTTTTTTTTTTTTTTTTTTTTTTCATTTTCTTACACTCTTTTTTACTATTTTTTTTTCTTTTAATTTAATTTAATTTTTTTTTTATTTCGTATAAGTTTCTACAGTATTCCATAATTTAATGACGACGCTTAAATCAGTTTTCTCGTATAATTAAAATAGAACTGGTTGAATTAATCCAAAGGGTAACATACTAGTCAAGAACTTAAACCTCTTTCGGCAATATTTACATTCCGGAATGAAATTTTATTTTCTTTTAACATTAGTTTTCCAATTAAGATTTATTTAGTATTTATATTTTTTACTGAATATAGCCTTATTTATATAATACAGATAAACTTTATTATTTTAGTAAATATCTTATACAGTCGAATCATTTTTTGTGTATACAATCGAAAAAAGTAGTTGGAAAATAAAAAACTACACACCTCAAGCACTCATAGTGTGTGTTCGAATAATCAATTTATTTTATTAATAATCGAAGCACATATTTTTTTTGAAAAATATAATAATGCATTTATATGCGGGCCTTCATATGCCCTCATGTGCCCGTATCTGCTCTTATTCTCCGCGGTGAGGATTACATTTAAGTATAAGAATACAGTTTTCATAATTAAAGTGAGCAAGTTTTCTATAAATAATAATTTTCAATAATAAAAATTAGTCATAGACATACGGAAGACATATAACAAAATTTAAGAAAATGAATCAAAATTTATTTTTTCGTATTTCTCAATTATTTCAGAGTCTATTAGATCGAATGATCTTAAACTTACAGGAAAAATTGTGGCTAACAACTTCCTTCGATTGCTGCAAAAATCATTTAAATTGGTTGATTAGTTCGAAACGTTATAGAGTGTTCTAAAAACTCGATTTTCTTAGCGGGAAGTTAAAAAGAAATGCTCGGAAAGTCCAAAAGTGTACGTCTCAAATACTTATGTTGTAATATGAAATCTAACCTTTAAAACAAAATAAATTAAAAAAAGAAAATAAATAAATAAACTGACAGCTGGTTCAGTTTTTTTTTTTTTGTAGGGTTGCTAGTAGTACATACATGAGTAAAGTAGATAGATGGTATACGTATATAAAACAGAGCGAAATTTATATGAATACAAATGTGGAAAAAAAAGACAGGAAGACATACGGCCGATAAATTTTAAGAAAAAATCTCAGAAAATTCATTGATTTTTACTGGTATCTTTTCAATGGGAAAGACTTGGTTTCTAATATTCAATAGGGTTCATCTCAAGGATGAATGACAACTCTGCAACAAGAATTAGGTTCATTCATTGTTTGTGACGGTTTAAATCCAGACGACACAGACATACAAACTAACGGACGTCACCCCAGATAGCAAAATGATGTCTTGATGAGTTCTGAGTGAGTTCCTGTATAGGATTTGGATGCCTCATCAACACCTTAGAGAAGTCTTTAAGAAGTTCTCAAGATGTCGAATGAGCCACCTAGCGAACTCAATAAGACGTCTTTAAAAAAAGGTCTCAAAGAGTTCTTTTTTCTAACTTCGCAAATAAGACTTCAGTATGAATTTACCGTGACGTCTTTAAGGAGCTCCTAATTTTGACTTCATAAATAAGTTTAAAAAAGAATACATTTAGACGTCACAAAACTGACATCTTATTTATGGAGTCTTCACGAACCCTTAATTAAGAGTTCTTAAAAATGACACCTTTAAGAAGTCACTACAAGACTTCTTGAGGACACCTTCAAAAAGACGTCGTAAAGCAGTCATTCCGAATTGATTGCTATCTGGGACTATAATAAACTCTTTAACTGAATTATTTTTTAATTATAAACAATTAAATTTAATAAAAAAATCGACCATCACATTAATCAAATTTCAAAGTTTCAAAAAATCACTAATAAGTACACAATTAACTAATCCTTTTAGTTATTGATATGACTTTATGCAAGCATTTTTCGCAACGGTGGCAATTCGACAGTAAAGCCCACCTAAAGGCGTGCAAAAAATTCTATCTGTCAGCCAAAATGGAAGGTAGATTTTTTTAAAGTAGTTCTAAAAATATTGAACCTTTATAAAAGCAGTAAAATTCATTATAAAATGAAAATCAAATTAAGTTATATAGACTTGCCATAAAAATATTATCGGCGTATAACGCCAACTATGCACACACTTATGAAACCTCATATTCATATAAAACAAAAGAGCCATTTGTCAATGAAATTATTCTTAGGGGTGTGTGAATCGTGTTCAAATCAAATATAACTATTCGATTCGATGATCGGATTGAATAATTCGAATTTTCAAATAATTCAATAAAATCGAATAATTTGAAACTTTTCTGAACTGAAAAAAAAAAAGTTAAATAACATCACCACAATCGATTACAGTTTAATTAACTGATATGATATTAGTTAACCATAGCAGAAGAGTATAGTTGAGATGATAATTTATTAGTAAACTTATCTACTTTTTATTCAGCATCACCAGAAACAAATTATATTTCGTTAATGATGCTTTTATTGCCAGCAAACCAAACTCAATTTAATCGAATTATCATCACAAGATAATTGTAGTGACCACCATTATAAATTTATCGTTTAGTGACTTTGATTATTTAAACGAAATAAATTTAAAAAATAATTAAAACTTATTGCGTAATTAATGGATTTCAATGGCCACCAATATCTCTCGTCGAATCAGTGAGGTGTCACTGGCGTACTAGTAGAATTCCAATGATTTAGATTAAGAGAACGTACTTGGGTTAGTTTTTTACAGCGATTCTGATCAAAAACTCTGATTGAAACTGATTGGAAACCAAACATAAATATTCTTTACGATTGAGTTCAATCAAATCTTAATTTGAGTCTGCGCCCGTAAAAAAACCTCTAAAAAACTTTATAAAATTTTGTACCTAAAATGGCTTGGCAAAAATTTAAAAAATTTTATGAAATTTCATAAAATTTTACAGATAGTTATTATTAAAAAAAAAATGAAAAAGCCCAAAAATTTAATGACGTAAGAGATATTATTGAGCTAGAAAAGCTAGTCCGTATGCAGTAAAATGATTTCTTAGATTTTTTTTCAATGTTTCGTAAGCGACTCAGTACTAAATAATTGACGGAGTGTAAAGTTAACTATAAATAATAAATAGAAATCTCTTTACCATAACCAGACTTACAAATTGATTTCTAATACCTTCGAATTGTAATTTGACTGAGTACCGAAGAATAATCTGATTAGAAAATTTTAGGAGATAAAATATTCAAACTACGGTTTGTAGATCGAGGGTTATTATTCCCTGAGCTGATAATCCCAATCTCATAAAATATTTATGAACAAGAATAATTTATAGCGGATAAAAATGACATTACATTAGTCTAGATTTTTTAAGAAACATAATAATGATAACAATAAAATTACGTTTTATGTCCATCACTTGTTTACGAACTCTTCACGAAAACTCTTTAATGATATAAGATTATATGTTTACTAAAACTCGTGCAGTTCCACGAAAAAGTTTTTTTTTTGTTTATAAGAGAGGGGGTAGGAATAATCCATATCCAAAAATTGGTAAAATACCTATAATAAAAGCTGTAATAAATTGAAATTGATCGGTAAGGCGCGTTCGGAGATATTCCAAAAATAACATTTTTTCAAAAACGTTTTTTTTTTTCATTCCATATATGTTTAACTTATCGCGGACATACATAATCATATAAAACCACGTATGGCCATATATACTTCATTTTTTACGGGTAGTTTATTAATGAACATATATAGAGCATGCATGGTCATATATAGTCATATATAACTATATATGCCCATGCATGGGCTATATAGGCCATATATGGTCTTACATGGACAATATATGGCCTTATATAGACTATATACAGCCATATATGTTTAATTAATCATGGGCATACGTGGGCATATATAGTAATACAAAACCATGTATGGCCATACATGGCCTTGTATCATTCATATATGGCCATGCATGACTGTATTAAAAAAGTTTGTATGCCCATGTATGGCCATATATGCTTCATATATGAACCATGTACAGGCATGCATGTCCATGTATAATTCATTTTTCACGGAAAGTTTTGGGGCTGACCCGCAGGGTCAACCGATAGACCGATTTTTCTTCCGATGTTGACATTGTGATTTTTAATATGTCTACATAGGAATAATCACTATGTTAACATTGAAAAAATTCCCTTTTCAACACAGTAAAAATGCCCATGTCATCAGTGGAAAATAACCTATGCGAAGATGGAAAAAATACCCAATTTTTTCTCCGTATTGTTATCCCTCTGCTAATAACGGATAGACTACAGATCGATGCGATTAAATTCAGTAGCCATAAAAAGAGTATAGCTTTATTTCGTCCAATTTAAATCATTATAATCTAGAATTATTCAAAGCTACTCATATAATTAATTACTTGCTATTCAATCAATACTATTTTTATCAAACGAATTACTATTTAGTTATCGTAAGCCCCTGGTTTAATTAGATAATTACATAATTAATATGACGATGGGTTTACTGGTTGAGTCAATATAAAATAAAACACATCACTACGCTGATGTAGCAAAACGTAATCATGAAATTCAGTTATTGGAGAGAAAGAATATTGTGCTATAAAAAAATATTTCTTTTAATTATAATATTCTATTTGTACCAACTAACGGATGATCACGAACGAATTGTATTGGAACATTTATATTTAATAAAATATGTGAAAAATGATATGATAAATATATATTTAAGATTACAGGAGGGGAGACCGAGTCATGATGACCTCTAAAAAAACAATTTGGCAAATTTTTGTGGGAGTCTGCCGTAGCCTCTCGGGGAGGGGACGTTTCACTCCAGTCTTCCATCGAAGTACAATTTATTAATTCTTGTGAACAATAGTACAAATAGTATGAGATCCATGCAAATTTTATTTTTCGAAATTTATACCTACAATCATCTTTGTAGATTTAATAAACGCACTCAAATTAATAAAAGTCCTGGATTCAAAATTCTTTATCATCATACGTTAAGAAATCTTATTACTGATTTTGTACTTTCGAATTTCGACGTTTTAATATCAATGTTTTAAGATTTACAACTTTCCGTAAATCTAATAAAGTTAATACACGGAGAGAACTTTTTATATTTAGGAAATTAATAATAATGTAGAGAAAGGTAGATAAAGCATTTGTCTATTTATCTCTAAGATATGTCATATATCTATTGAATTACGGTACTGAAAATTTGTGGTAAAAAAGTAATTGCAGTTATAATGTACAGGTCGTATGTTATATTATTGTTTTTTCATGGTTTTGATCGTTACATAGTATTTGGTTTTAACAGTTAGTAAGCAATACTATACAATTGACCTATCACAATATACTAGCGACGAGCATTACACGTGAGCAACTTCTATACATAATACTCAGACTAAATAATACAAATCCAAATCAAATAAATTTAGCTAAATATTTTTATGTAAATTTTATATTTCTCAAGTTCTCGCTATAAAAATCGATGATTTTCGAAAAATTCAGCAAGTTATCATTTTCACCCCGATTTTCGAAAATCGAAATTTCATCAAATGTCGACGTTTTCAGGTCCTAGGAAGCTATTCTTACTACTTTCAGAAAGATATCCGAGTGTCTGTATGTACATGTGTAAACGCTCTCTAACTTTTGAACTAATCAACCGATTTGAATAGTTCTTGCGGCAATCGAAAGATCTTGTTCACCATCAAATTTCCTGTAAATTTCCAATTATTCGATCGAATAGTCTGTGGAAATTAAGGAATTGAAAAAAAAAAACAAAAAACTTATTCTAAGATTTTTGCCGGATTATCTTAATTTTTCAGGAACGACTGGATGAATCGATTCCAAAATCTAATCAACTTTAGAGTGCAACAAAATGCGTTGATTGCCGCAAGAACTATCTTAATCGATTAATTCGTTTAAAAGATATCGACGACGAAAAGATTTAAAAATCACATTTTGTGTCATTTTTCCCGGATAAATCATAATATAATGGACTAAAATGTATAAAATAGCGTTTTCGAGCTTCTCTAGCTTGAAACAGCGAGAAGTTTTGGGGCTGTTCCGCAGGGTCAACCGATTTCCAGATTATCTTGTACTTCAAAATTGCTTTTAACTTTTTTCACATTTCAAACGCAAAGGATTTGCGTGTGCTTTATAGCCGCCTCAAACTTATTAGCTGTAGTGGAATCTCTTTAACTTTGAAAACAAAGTGCTTTAAATTCTTGGAATCAAAGTTACAGAATAGGTGACAGTAGATGGAAACTTGTCTTAGTCTTTTGTAAGAAATTGGGGGGATTGAAAGTTCGGGAGTCTATAGTTGGAGAGATTCCACTGTGTTTCACTGATATTAGATCATTTTTATACTTTTGCAGTAGATTCAAATAGGGTAAAATTTATATCATCATATAAATAGAATTTATGAAAAAACCAATCTGACACAATATTTACTTGATTCTGATTGAAAAGAAAAAAAAACCAACGGTTATCACTACGAATGCTGCCTCAAAAATCAAAATCGGTTTGTGAGTTTCAATAATACTATCGCCCAAAATTTTGAAAAACTGTTTCTGAGATTTTTTTCCGAATTTTTGTACATTAACTCACTGTGATTCTATTTAAAGCTCATGTAACTTTCTATCTTGATGACTTCTATGAATTTCTTTTTGAAAACATTAAACTTATCAAGCTTAATAGTGAGCAAAGCTTGAAAAATCAATCCTTATCAATTATTTTAAATTTCTCAAATTTTCAGAGACTAATACAAAACGTTACTTTTGTCATGCTCGAAAATACCAATATATTGGAAGGTATTGTCGAGCTCAAAGAGCTCGAAGTGTGTTAACATTAATGTTTTCAAATTCCATGAGCTTGAAAACAGCGAAAAGTTTCGGAGATGGTCCGCAGGGTCAACCGATTTCCAAATTTTTTCTTTTACTATCTTTCCATTTTCATACAATTCGCTTTTGAGATCTCACGAATACCGGCAATAACATCAGCATGTCAGTAGCGCAGTATAAGACGATATCTGTTACTATCATTAAAAAAATGGCGGTTTATTTGATAAAATTTAAGGTATCAAAATATATCATAGATATAAAGAACTATAAATCAATAATGAGATGAATATTTTTTAGTTGCTCCCAAATTTTTTAAAAGATGTGTGTAAAATTATTTTAGACAAAAATTAAAATCCTAACAGTCTTAATTTAAAAATTTCGATAGATTATTTTTATTATGATATGAGCGATTGGAGTGTGCACTTTAATACTTTTAAGTCTTTTATTTTATTTCAGTACGCAAAAGCCTATCTCTTTATTCTAAAATTAACATTTCCCCCACGTGTACGCTTATATATCCTTGAATAAATTAAAAGCCGTTTATTTCAAATTCTTTCGGATCTTAGTTACAATAAAAACTATCTATTACAAATCTATATATATATATAATTAAAAAATTGTGTTTTTAAAAATACGTTATATGTCACCTCAATAATTAATCACTAAATCATAATAATCATGGACGACATCCAAGAATCAACATTAAATTTCATCCTCTTGGTATATATAATATACGCAATACAATTCATGGCAAGTAGCCACATAACATTCGACAGATATACGTCGCGTCATCAATTCTGTGCATAACACAGATTCTGAAGCAATCAATTATAACGAAGAGCACAAACAAGCAATATAAGTACGGACGTATTTATCAATCCTCTTGATTGTCATCTCGGCGATTAACCCTATTACTTTCGTTGTTAGTCGCCATTAAAACGAATATATAATAATGATGTACATCGTATGTTAATAAAAGATTAAATAAGAAAAAAAAATCTTAACAATTATAGTTAATCTCGAATGCTGTACCAGCCTTGTGATTGATGTTTCTGTGGTAGCCGTGTAAACAAAGTGTTGGGTATCCAAGAATTTTTACCCACAGTATTGCCAACCGTTTGATTGAACGGAATAGTTGCGACGTCAGGCTGAGTTTGGGATGTTGGAGATAACTGTCTATCAACTATTGATGGATCCATCTCAAGAATCATCCGAAGATCTTCATCAATACCTATATTTATCCGAACACGCTTCGTATCTTCTTGAGTGGGTGGGAATGAGGATGGACCTTCCTGATGCGGATATTGCAGATACTTTTCTCGAGCTGGGGTATAAGAAGACACAAGTGGATTTGCGGGACGACGACATAAAGGCATTGAAGAGTTACTCTCATTACTACTGTGCAAATCATTTATGTTATCCATGCGTGACACAAGTTCTTCGAATTCGACAATTTGACGCGTAGCTTCTGACACGGCACGCATGTCCAAACGTCTGACTACGGCTAACGTCTTTGCCCGATCAAACGGCTCCAAATGTCGCGACGTTACTAAAATTTACCGTACTAGTAATGATACAGCTTCAACAAACGTTTATGCCAAAATAGTGACGTAAAAATCTTAGTATATTTACTCAACGCATGTCTGTTATTTTATTCTAACTTTGCGTTCAAATCTTAGTCACTATTTCTTATGAAGATTATAGAAATATAATAACCCTACCAAAAACTCTATGCTCTGCAGCAGGATTTTGTAAGCAACCTTCGGACATTATTTTTAAACGAACAAGAATCTGATAAAGTTATGAGTTATTATAAAAGTAATGGAAAGAAAATAAAATACAAGCTAGAATTGAGTGCATTTATATCAAAAGTTGACCTTGTTGATATTTTTATTAGTATTCTATAACTGTAATTCTATAACTATAATTATTGAGATTGAGATGTAGAAGGGAAAAGAACTTTTTTTTTTCAGTCTTAATATAAAAATGAATGGAGAAAAAAATCTTCTTGTAAAATAAAATAATCATATTACATCATGCAAAATTTGATAAAATTTTTTCAAACTATGAAATTTTATAAAAAGTTTTTTTTCCCGGGTAATTTATTGGAAAAAATCGTTCTATCGGTTGACCCTGCGGGCCAGCCCCAAAACTTCCCGCTGTTGTCAAGCTCAAGGAGCTTAAAAACATTGTTGTGACTTCATTTTCGAGATCTTCGAGCTCGAAAATATTTTTATATGCTATTGTTTTCTAAAAAAAATGTTTTTTACCATTTGTTTCTTCAATGATATCTCTTGAACGAATCAACCGATTGAGACGGTTGAGGTGGCAATCGACGCGTTTTATTGAGTTCAAGAGCTGATTAGATTTTAGAATCAATCCATCGAGTCATTTCTGAAAAATTTAAAAAAAACTAAAAAAAAAAAGTTTTTTTTTGTATTTCTTCTATATCTTAGTCCATTTGTTCGATCGATTTGAAATTTTCAGGGAAGTTGACGGCCAACAAACTCTTTTGATTGCCATCTCAACCGGTCAATTCACTAAAAAGATATGAAGAGCTTACATCCACACATACACACAAGCAAACAAACACACACACACACACACACACACACACTCGGACATCATTTTGAAAATATTCAGAATAGCTTCTTAGGACCTTAAAACGTCGACATCGGGTGAAAACTAGATTTTCGAAAATCGAGGTGAAAACAATAACCTCACAAATTTTTAAAAATTTACAATTTTCTTAGCGGGAAGTTAAAAAATCATTAATTTTTTTTAACTCTATCGAAATAAGAATCATAATAGGAACTTAGTTTAATCGGCCCTCCTCTCACGTACATCGTATAAAATCTCAAAATGATTCATTAGAAATACAATAAGAAGATTAAACAGTTTTTGTCCAATAATCGATATTATTTTTTTTAACATTTGCAATGTCGCTGAAGAAATATGGTAATTCACAGGCAAGCTTACGCGATAAATATGATTCACAATACTATGTAGGAATAAAAATGCCAAAAACAACAAATTTAGAAAATTTCAAAAATAACTCTCCTGAGCAGATGCCCATCAGGTTGATAGAAAAAAAGTTGTAAAAGTAATAGATTACAATTTAAAACGAATCGAAGAAAAACTTTCTTTAACAAAACTTCCAAGATACTGCTTGTTGCCTAGTCTTCGTCAAACTTTGTTTAATAAACAGACACCGATATAACCCGGGTGAATTAAAATGTATTTAAAATTACAATATTGTAGGTATGATGAATAATATTTATGTTTGAAAAATAGTATTTTAGAATAGAAAACAAAATTATAATTGGAATTTTATAAAAAAAAAAATTTCTTCGGTTTTATTTTTAGCTTATAGATTGTTTTTATACCGAGCGAATTGAATTAACCAAAACACGTATAGAAATTAATATAGACATAGACACCAATACTCAATATTAAAGAAATTGAGGTGCGACTAGAAGTAAATTTGCCTGCGACAAGTTTACTTGTCCCACTCAAATTTACTTGTCGCACGCAGATTATCGTTTAACCCATAAAAATGTCGCGGCAACAGTTGAATCAGCAAAAAGCTACTTGGGGAACAAAACAGCGAGCACTAAAATAGTACTCATATCGCATTAATGATAAAAAAAAAATATGTTCAATTCGTGGGGTGTTGTCGATGACCCACACGAGCGAATGAGCGCACTTACTTCATTCGTGCGCACAACTTCGCTCTCGTAGACAATCGACAACTTATCGCACTAGTTGTACAATATACTATTCTGTGTACCGACGCACCTTGAGTAAGATATCTTTAATATTCTTTCCTGTTTCTTCAAGTACAACATAACACAAAGTATTTTTTCAAGTCTTATACAAGACTTACAATTTTAAACTTTGCAGCAGTATTTGCAGCGAGATCCATAATTATGTAAAGACGAAGACAACTAGTGTACTAGTGAGCAGGCTTGGGCAAGGTTGCTATAATAGTTTTATATGGGAAGTAGGTCAAGTTAGCCAAAAGCAAATCAAAAATGGATGAAAAACACGTTCAATTTTGACAGCTTGACCTACTGAGTATCCATTTAGTTAAAAAAAAAAGTCAAATATAAGTTATTTTTTGACCTGGATGTAGAAACGCGATATAAAAGTTATTATTAGTAAAAGAAACGTAACATTTACTGAGCATTTATGTCTTTTTTTCCAAAACACAACTGTGTATCAAGTAAAACTTAAAACGGTTGCTTTTGCTATTATATTTGTTTGATAATAGTCACTAATTCAAAAAATAAATAAATAGAATAAGAAAAGGTCAAAGAGGTTGTATAAATAAGGTAAGTACGTACTCGAGAATAATAAAAGTTCTACTAGTGTCACTTTAAGTTATATTTTTTAGCTTTAATGCTCGACTGAAATACAGTAATAGATAAAAAGAGTAAACACATTGGTTAAAACGATAATCATTCTACAATATCCGCTCTCAACGCCTCGTTAACCAGTCTTATATTTTTCTCCGGATAATATCTAGAATGGTTGTAGTTGAAATTTTAAATCTATTTCCGCTAAAACTTTCATACTTTTCATCGTCTATATATTTTTACATTCGAAAATTTCTTAAAGGAAACTTGTTTTAGCGAATACATTGCCCGGTAGTAAACTATTAACATAACTGTCATTTAGTTTTCATATTGGAATTAAATTCCATTTTTTACTTACATAGTTATTTATCTTTGAGTTATCTGACAGGTAATGATAACGAGTGTTAAAATGTAATAAATATGTTCACAACCTACAAATTTTTTTAATAGATCTTGTAATGTTATATAAGAATAAAAAAAAAAATTAACGGTAGACTCATAATGAAATATAAAAAAGTCAAGAACCGAAGAACTTTCGAATAAGAATATTCAATTCAAAATTGTTTTTAGAAACATGAACATTATAGTAATGCAAAATTAATATTAAATGTGGGATCAAGTCATGAAAATTTAAATCAATCAATGCATTACTTTTACTATTTATTACTAAATGTATAGTAAAAATCACAAAATGTAAATTATCACTGTATGTTTATCTGAATGATAACTATATTATTACATTCGTTACTATAATTCACTCTTATTCTTTAGAAATAGAACAGCCATTTTTTTAAAGAGTATACTAAATTATTACTGAACGTCTAGTAACATATGTCATTGTACGATTTAACGATTTTTACTCTGTGAAATATAAAAATCAACTGAACATATGCATTAAATAATCTACACTATGCAAAAATTATAATCTGTTTAGTGATTCCTGTAAATCAGATGAAAAGCGTAGCATTATAGAATAATAAATTTAACAATTGGTAGAGATAGCGTATATACAAACATCTATTACGTTCAGAGACTCTTGTTCAAGAGAGACATTAGACTGACATACTGAAGACAGGATTCGCACGCGAGAGATTAGGGTTCGAGTCTCGGTCAAGTCGTCATTTTTAAATATAAAATTGACTCCAAACTAATATACATGCCACAAATAATAACAATAATAATAATAGAAAGTTGAAAAACTGATAATAATTTAATTTTATTTAATTTCATTCTAATATAGTAAAATTTACTATGGTGGATAGTAGAAATCACTAAACATATAGTCAAGTTTACTAATGCAGCTTATATTTATTGGCATACTTAAATATTAAGAATTACTAAATATAAATGAAAAATATATTCTTAAGATAGTAAAAATTAGACAGCTTCAATTGCATTTTAAATTTACAATATGAATTTAGTAATTTTAACTCATATTTTTAAGTGAATTTCCGTATATTTTTTTCTCTGTGTATATATCATCACTCCATAGTTATTTTTACATTCATATATTTATTTAATTTTAGCATCATATTATTGTGAAACTTGTCAATTAAATTAGTAAATCAACTCATGTTTCAGTTGGTAACACGAATTATTCAGTACATATTTATTCTTTTTAAGCGTTAAGTATTAATACTTATTTATCCAAAAACAATTGCATCCGAACATTTAACATTCTTATGCACATATTACATTTTAAAGTAATTTGCATGCTATTGATAACTGATCGTTGCGTAAAGTCTTATATAAATCATATTTTTTTTTTAATTCTATTTAACCTCGATGCGGAGAGGTGTAAAAATTGTAATTTCATGGAAAATGCAAGATTTTTTATGCGTAAAACGAGACACATTTTTAAATAAGAGCTAAAATATTTTTTTTTTTCATAATTCACAAGTGCCAGATAATTTACCAAAAAATAAAATGTTTTTTGTATTGATGAAGAATCTTTAGTTATCATTATTAACAATTTACGCGTTTGCTAATATTTGTTCGCGGCATTGGACTGAAATTAGCTTCTTTCAACTGGCTGTAGAGACACTGAAACTTTAGGTTTCTGTGCTGATATCATGAAAAAATACACTAAAATTTTTATGACTTATTTAGAATATTAAGTATCAAAAGGTTTTGAAGAATAATTTAAAAATGGTAGAATGAGCAGGACTAAATAAACTTTTTAAATATGTTTAGGCTCTGATAAGTATTTATAATTTAGATGTTTTACGCCTATCTAACAGTTAAACATGTAATTTTCTCCTTTAACCAACATTTATTGGTTTTCTATAGGAATTGATTTTCTATACAAATTAAGTACTGAGTAAATCCTATTCTTTCTTGATGCTAGAATTTCTAGGTTCTAACAAAGTTTTAGTCTTCGACTTGGGAACAGACGACACTCCGGTCTGTAAATATAATCAAGTGATCAGAAATGACCATTTACTAGACGAGCATTCAAATGAACACACCCTCGTAGCATGTGGGCTCTCACCACAATTACCACGGGTCCAAACGTTTTTGGACCATAACCCCGGACATCGTAGGAAATAGAGAGAATCAGTTCAAAGTGGGTTCGGAAGTCCCACCCGTGACACTGGTTCCCTTTGTTAGTTAACAGGACGCTTAGAAAAGTGGTCAGATGAGGCTTCATCTTATTCCCTCAAAAGAGTTCTCTCCACTGATATAATATATTTAATAATCGATCGTAAAGCACACTCTGATGCTTCGCATCATGAGTCGTGCAAAATTCCAAACAAACAGATAAGCAAATGCTTATATACACTGGTTAAAAATTAACACTCTTTAAAAATTGTAATTTTGAGCTTTTTTGAGCGCATAAATGCTTTATTCTCATAATTAAATTGAAAAAGGTTGAAGATGTCAAATATATAATTTTTTCATTATTTTCGAATTCAGAAAAATTAGTTATGATGACAATATTTTTAGTTATACATACTGTAGGTAATATTTTTTTAAATATTCAATAAAATATTCAATTTTTCAAAATTTTATTAATTATAACAAAATGATTGTGCTACATAATTTAATTCATGTGAATAAAGTAAGGTGAGGGACATTTTATTCTAATTATACACGGAGGAAAATGAACTATATAAATTGAGAACGACAAGTAATATAATAATAAAGTGATCAGTAAATACTATCATTCTAAATAGTAATTTTTTCATTTATGATTAAAACATAAATAATTACAAGATAAGGATGAAAATTGGTTGTCTATGCAAGAAAAATTACTATTTGAAATTTAAAAATCGTAACTGATACTTAGAAAATTGACGCCATGTTTTATAAAATTTATTATCTGGAATGTTAAAATTTCCCATATTGACACCCGGGTTCCGGGTTATAATTTCGAACACTAATGTTTGAAGTTTATTTTTTTCCGTGTAGTATTCCTGTATAGTAAATCTACGAGTCTTGATGTAGTTATTCTGCGTATCTCTCTATAAAATAAGCTTTGGTATTCATGATAATTGAAAAAAAAATCGTCAGATTTTCTATGCATTTTAAATGAAAACACTTTAAAATAAATAGAAAGTATTTAGATCTGAAATTTTTTTTCAACTTGTACAACGTCACTTGGCGAGTGAAAAAAAACTTTATTAAAGCTAAATCATACTAATAGATATTTTATATTTAAACTCCAAGTATTAATTAATATCGCAGTGTGTAAGTCAAACTCCTATAGTATCTTGTCTACTAACATTAAGACTTGAAGCTTAGTGAGTCTCCATTCTCGCAAACTTTTCTTCGGTATCTACTTCATTCTATTCATTTCCTTTAACTTTACCATACACAAGACAGAAAAATTAGCATCCTCCCAATTAAATTGGTATAACTATGGAAAAATTCTTCAAAAAATGGTTCAGAGCTTATACAATTTGTAATAAGAGTCATAAGCAATACTAAAGTGAGCAAGAGATTAAAATAATGTTTCGCCGCAGTTATAAATTACAATTATGAGCGGAATAAATTTTTACACAATATGGATTTCAGTTTTTGAAATTAAACTGCTTTGGTGAGAGCTAATCTTAAATTTTCGTCCCAACTAAGAAGTATACCCCTTACAAGAAAGGGGAATGCTTAATCAGAAAGCCTAATATTTCGAGAGAGTGGAGGGAGTCGAAAAGAGCAGGGCAATATACAATATAGAGTGTGTGTGCACGTGCGTGTAAAAGCTATAGATGTATGGGATCGAATCCAATAGGTCGTTTGTAAGCTAGGACGTGTGTGTTGTGTATAATACATACATTCAGCATCATTATTATCGCTTACGTATGTATTGTTTGGTGTATAGTATTAGCTGTAGTATAAACAATATTTATGTAAACGTTTCGGCATTGTGAATATTAGAATGAACTATGGAAAATGGAGAGTCAGCTTGTTAATTACCAAATCCAATACTGGATCAAAATCTAGACAAGAAGCCAATAATTTTTTTAAAATGAAATTTTTAATGGAACAATCACGAATGATTCAAAAGAGCCAACGACAAAACGTGAAATGTCTATAGACATAGATTTATCAAAATATTTGAAAATAATAAATACAAAAATGGCATTTGTATAGAAGAGGGGCTCCACGAATTTTCCGAAGTTCCAAGTGCATACACGCAGTAATTACCTATAATTATATCATTTCTAAGTGTTGGATTAAATCTTGGTAGATTAAATTTTCCGGCCTTAGTATTGTCTATAACACATGATACCTATTCGAGCTTTGCACTTGAAGGGTTGGAAAATTGATGAAAATAACATGAGATCTCACAAATTATCTAATGCTTGAAAGTTAATTTTTATTTAATGCTGTAAGATGGGCGGTAGAGTTTTTAAGGTGAATCTAAAAGTCACAATAATTGAAGCTCTTGAATACGTGAACGTTGTTATATTTCTGTTCTTTCATTTGTTTTTACGGATAACAACGGCTCAACAAGTACAAAGGTGCAAGTAGATTGGAAGGTATCTGCCTCCTTTTACTAGTAAAGAGTAAAGCGAAGCCCGATATAGAGTTTGAGCTTCATTAGCATAGACTTTCTGACGAGTCCTTTAACGTACTCGGGACGAAACTGCTACCTATTATGGCACATATACATGGTCCTTAAGTTTTTAAACAATTGACTAAA
Source organism: Microplitis deprimator (assembly GCA_964016945.1). Classification (NCBI taxonomy): domain Eukaryota; kingdom Metazoa; phylum Arthropoda; class Insecta; order Hymenoptera; family Braconidae; genus Microplitis; species Microplitis deprimator. The sequence continues at coordinate 8,279,252 of OZ024708.1, read as the reverse complement.
ATAAAAATCTGTCTATCGAGCTCGAAAATATTTTTGTATGCCATTGATTTCGAAAAAAAAAACGTTTTTTACCTTTTTTTTTTTTCAACGATATCTCTGGAATGAGTGAACCGATTGATACGGTTGAGGTGACAATCGACGCATATTATTGAGTTCTAGAGCTGATTAGAAATTGCAATCGATCGATCATGCCATTTCTGAAAAAGTTTCAAAAAACTAAAAAAAAAAAAATTTTTTTGTATTTCCTCTATATCTAAGAGTCCATTCGATCGATCGATTTGAAGTTTTCAGGAAAGTTGACGGCCAAAAAACTCTTTCAATTGCATCCTTAACCATCTCAATTGGTTAATTCATTAAAAAAATATGAAGAGATCACACACACACACACACACGCGCGCGCGCGCGCACTTCGACATCATTCTGAAAATAGTCAGAATAGCTTCCTGGGACCTCAAAACGTCGACATCTAATGAAAACTCGATTTTCGAAAATCGGAGTGAAAACAATAACTTCCCGAATTTTTGAAAATTTACAATTTTCTTAGCGGGAAGTTAAAAAATTAGATCTAACTTTTATCCTTTATTATAGAAAGAACATTAAAAAAAAAGTGCACCGTTGTCAACCTCCAAATACGACATTGACCCTCGAACACCCACGTAGAACTTTGAGGTCTAAAGTTGAGTGTATTTTTTTTTTTGACTCAGGTTAGCTTTTGTTCATCGGTGAGAGTCAAAATATATACATATATATTTAATCATTTTTTAAGTAAATTAAATCTTATTAGGTTAAAATAACAAAGATTTAATTATTTCAATATCTACGATGTGAGCTATTAACATTATTGCCGTGTCATTAGTAGCGATAATTTAATTGTTCAGGTACTACCACAATTAGAGATAGAAAAATTATGAATCGGCATTATACTATAGTCCGGAATATTATAATCACTAACAATTAGTAATAAATTGGTTATTGATTGATTAATAAATAACATTAAATTGAAAGATTAAAAAAAATACAATAAATCTCTCAAAAACCTTGGTGTTTTGATTGACGATACGCAATCTTGAAATGATCAGATCATTGCTGTCAGTAACCAAGCTATGAGCAATCTTGCTCGCCAGAAAATGAACTCTCTAAAAATGAATTAGTGAAATTTACTACGAATTAGTGAATATGCACTAGGAGCTAGCTATAAGTATACCACTGGTTTAATTGGTGGTATACTTATAGCTGTATAGAAATAGTGACTATCCATTGATTCGCAGTGAATTTCGCTAATTTATTTTTAGAGAGAATAGTAGAATTTTAAATACTACTGTGCGTACACGACTGGTTGTTACTGTAATTTTACCGATTTTTGACAATTGTGTTGCTCTATTTGCTATAATTTATGGAAATCCTAAGACTTAACTCTAAAAAAAATTCAATATTTGTATACGCTTAATCTATCATCTGTCACGATATGAGCTTATAACTCAATATAGAGAGAGCGACTTGGCTGGCTGACTATTCAGAGTCAGCCAATAATTCTTGGTTGCCTGTATTATTTACAAGATGATACATTTACATCATGACAGTATGCTTGGTGAAAATTATCGCATACTACTGTTCGTTCGCAACCGTGCTCTAAGACATAATGGTGTATTCTTTGAACCTAGGTATAGAACAGTGACTTACGAAAAGTCGTTTCTATTGACGGCTATCGAAATTTCGAATCAATTACTCTCAGACCTTATTGCATTGAGAGGGGTCTAAACTTTTTACTCTATCACATTCAAATCGAGAAATGGTAATATCCTTGTTGCACTTGGCAGTAAAGGGAAACTTTTTCCAGGTTTTTCTCTTACAAAAATAGACATTTTTGAAAATTAAAACATAGATTACAAGATTATAGAGAAATGTGTTGACCTTCGTTCTTAAGTTTGCGTTTAAAGTAGGCTTTGTTTGAAAAAAAGGCTTGAACAAAAATTACTACAGACCCTTCTGAAGCACTCATCGAGAATTTAGAGCTAACTTTTATTTATTAATTCTTAAGAGAGATAATATATAAATCTAGATGCATTATTAACTGATATTTATTATAATTATATTTACACTCTAAAACCAAGTATGTTACAAGTGTATTATTTTGACACACGTTAAATGCAAAATTACAATCTGTCAAATGACAATTAATAACTGCGATGATAGAGTACAACGTAGAGATTAGAGCTTTATCCATTGGCAAAATACTCTCGTGCGGATAGAATATTAAAACCGCTGTTGAAGATCCAGGGTTTTGATACGCTTAAAGCGTGTGGGTTCACTTCTGGACTCTAAGAAGTCTTTTACTAGGGGATTTGAATGTTGGCGGAGTCTGGCTTGGTATTTTGTGCTGTAACGCGAGATTTTCTCTGACTGTAGCAAAATGTAAATCCCTGTGAAGTGTTTTGTTGGATACGAACCACGGTGCGTCGATAATAGTTCTGACTTGGATTGAAATCGTTAAAGGATTTCGACGTTGCTAGTGCTTACGGTGCCCCGAAGTTGGATGCCATTGGTCCAAATTGGAGATTGTAGTTGTATAACATTAATATAGGGGAGGGGGTGGCAAAACGGGGTACTTAATAGGGGTTATCAGATATTTTCAGCTGCGGTTTTTCGGAAACAAAACCTTTAAATACAAAATACAGACTGCACATTGATGCACTACTGTCTAATCTAGCGAAGTGCCCTTTAATTTTTTGACAATATTCGTTTATTTAAGAGAAAAACTCGGCCAAAATTTCCATTTACTGCATAAGTGCAACAAAGATAATACCGTTCGTGGACTTGGGTGTGATAGAGAGAAAAGTGCAATCCCTTCTTCAGGAATTCTAAGTTATCGAGTCTCAAGTACGTTAAATTTTTTTTCTTTTTAACGATATTCAAAGTGAATAGAAGAAATTTTCAGCTGCCATTAAAAAAAACTTCATTTTTTGCGGGCAAAATAGAATACACTGAAAAAAAAAATTTGCTATAATAACAAAAGTCAGGATTACGCAGCTATTAGTTATGATAGCGAAACTATCTTGGTTAACGCAACGAAGTTACATTTTTTATGGTAAGTAAAGTGAAGTTGCTGTTGTAACAAATGATATGTGTTGAGGAATAGTTTGTTGAATACGCATAGAATTTTTTGCTTTAATTAGGTGAACAATATCATTAAGAATTTATCATGAGTTTTGGATTTTGGACATAAATTGTGTTTGTAAATTATGGCTAAAATATCAAACGCTATTTATTTTGAAAAGTATACAAATATGTTTAAGTATAGTTAAAAGCGAACGCCTTGAAGAACTGTTTTTTTTTTTTTTTACTCAAGAGAATATATCGAGAAGCGATAATATCGTAAGTGAAGTAAAATTTTCTCGAATCAAGAAATCTTCATAAAACCTAATTTAATACTTAGCTCAACGCATGTCATTTGTTGTAACGGCAACTTCACTTTACTTACTAAACAAATGTTACTTCGTTGCGTTGACCAAGATGGATTTGTTATTTTAACAAATAATTGAATAATTCCAACTTTTGTTAAGATAGCAAATTTTTCTTTCAGTGTACCCCCTAAAAAAGGTGAAAAAAAAAAATTCTGGGAATTAGATAAATTTGATTAAATTACATTTTCTTACAAGTAATGTAAATAACGAAAAATTACATTTCACATAATTATTGGATGCAAAGGAAGAAAAAAAATTTTTAATAGTTTTTATCATAAAGCAAAAGTCATTAGCATTTTTCGACTGACACTTTCGATTTTTTAAAAAATTATTAAGTTCATCGAATTTCAAAATTACAAAAATTGTAAATATTCTCAAGATTATTGAAATACATCTGAAGTAATTTGACACTGGGAGTTCTTTTATGGTTAATTGATAAGAAAAAAAAATTAACTTAATTTCATACTATTTTATTGCAAAAATAATAGTTTTCGAAAACAGTAAAAAAAAAAATTCAGAATAACGTTCAAGTTATTTTGGAATGTTTAAAGAACAAATTTTTTTCATAAAATTTTGGGGGTACTTCATTCCCCCTCCTCCCGTTCAGCCCCTCGTTCCCCTATATATAATAATTATACTTTTTTTAGGAGGCACAAGTTTCAAAGTCGGTAAGTTTATTAAACAAATTAATAAACAAGAAAATATATATTGCAAAAAAACATGACTTATCGTATTGTAATTTTAGTACAAGATGAATAAAACTATCTATCAATATTGAGACATACATCAGTGCGGGATGCACTTCCTTTCACTTTTCAAGCGCAACCCGCTCTCACTTTTAAACCTTTCGAACCAGTATCATACTATTCAGAAAATTAAACTGTTCCAATTATCCATCATAAAAAGCCTCTCTAACAAAATAACATCTGTCTACTAGAATAATTAATGTGCCGTATCATTGGTTAAAGAATGCTTTTAGTAAAATACAACTATATGTCAACATGTAATAGAATAATTTTAATTTAACGTCGACCACCTGTCAAAATAATGCCAAAAGTTTCTGTATTTGTTTATCTTGTTGTTTAATAAATTTGTACTGTTAGATTCGAAAATAAAACGAAAAATTGGGCTAAAAATTAAAGAGATGTTATTACTTGTTATAATTTACATACCTGCCTGTATTTGGCGCCCGACTTTTTATTTCATAATAGACGAAATCTTGAGAATTACAGAGCATTGACAAAACCTGATCGTAATCGTTGTAATCAACATCGATGTTTTCATCACTTGTGAGCGCGGCAAGATCAAAACCCATATCAATTCCTGATTCTTCCATATTCGTTATTTTATCCATTTTTTTATGTACACTTTAAATAATTTTTTTTTTAACACTTGTAATTATTTACAAGCATGTTCACTGCACTTGAATGTGTCGAGACTGGTACGCGCATGGTACCCGTTGACCAAATTAATAAGATAACAATAAGAAGAAGAGAACATAAATTAATAATGAAAACAGCAGCACAAGCTTCAAAAACACTATAATTATTTCGGTACGCGACAACAAAAGAGAACAAGTGGAGAATCACTAAAATATAAACTCTTTTAACACTTTATATTTCACTCTTATTACAACCGTAAAAAATGATTTTTGTTAATTATTTATATATATTGAATTGATTTATATCGAATTCCGCGGTTGGAAATAATTAACATATAATGTTACCAAGTGTACTATGACGAGTGTGAAAAATTACACGGATCATTTTATCTATCATGCTAAAGCCCAGAGTTCACATAGAATCTCGCATCTTTCTTTAGTAAATATTTGTATATCGCATATCGCATATCGCATATGAATACATGAAGCGACCTGCTCATCCACAACAACTGATATAACGACAAGTGCTGAAAATGCATATGACATAATATTAGACGTTTATTGGTTAAAAGAAACGCGCAAAACTATAGAATATACCACAAAAGAATATCTACACACAATGCTATCCAACTCTATTGGACGTACCATCAATCGCGATTCATAGAATAGACTACGCGTTGAGTGCACGTTATTAGATCGTGGTATCTCAATTGAGAGAACCCGCGTGACACGCTCTCACTTAGCATCGTCCCGCTTCGACCATGTTGACGTGGATCCGTGGATCTGTGGATCAATGTGACAATGCCATCTACCGAGTTCGTATTAAATCTTCTCTCTTATTTGTAGACTCTTTGAAACGAAAATATAAGCCTATTAATTCTATTTGAAAGCGTGTTACGATCGCCGCAAGCAAACTGGTTAAAAATAAAAGAGCCGGTTAGAGTAATATTTCAAATTGAAACTATCCAGTCGTGTAGCGTATCTCTTTAAATTAATTAATTAAATGAGTTAAACATAAAAACTTTACAAGGGCGGGAGGGGAAAACGGGGAGTGGGTACCCCCAATATTTTATAAGTTTGTTTTTTCAACATTTCAAAATCACTTTTGTAAATATATTTTTTACCTTATTTAAAAATTTTTTTTGTTTATTGTTTTCGGAAAATTTATTTTTGTAAAAAAATAGTATAAAATCAATTCGACATTTTTTCTGATAAAATTACAATTTACTGATCAAAAACAGACTGAAAAAATCCATTCGTTTATAAAATTAGTTAACAAAAAAAAATATTTATTGGACGATAAAACAGAAATTTATGTCGCGAGAAATCCAGTTGATTGGTAGTATCGACATTTTATCGAATTTTTTTTTTTTCTTTGATTTTTAATATAAAAAGAAACTTAGAAATATTTCAGTCTATCGACCGTCTGATGGGTTTTAACGGAGAGAGAACCCGAGTACAGAGCAACTGTCCATGAAAGAGGGAAAGGGCAGAGCACCCGGCTTGTTTTTACTATATATCTCGCGAAATATTAGAGATAGGAAAAACAGCATGAATGTCGTTTTTGTGTATCTTTTCATTTCAAACATTTTTTCCTCAATAACCTTCCCCTCACCGTAAAAAATTTCGGGTAATGGTCTAGAAGTGGGGCTCCACTTATTTTTGACTATGAAATGTCTTCTGTTTGACCTTTTTTCATCTTTTTTTTTTCAAATTGTTCTACTCCTCGGTGGATTGATGATGAAAAAAAAAAAAAAATTAAAAAAAAAACCAATATTTCTATTAGCTATGACTGTTTGAAAATTTAAAAAATCAAGGAAATGATTTTTTACATTAAGTATGGTTTCTAAAATTTTTTCAGCAAAATATTTCTCTATTATTAACTCTTTTGACTTAATTTACGAAAAAAAAAAAAATAATAAACTTCAAAACTTTTTTTTGTAATTTTATGGATATTTTAATATTTTTGAGTGTACAAAAGAACAAAAAATAAATTATTTCTCTTTTGATATGACTTACTGCAAAAAAAAAATCAATTAAATTGAAATAAATTAACATTTGCGGTTTTTTTTATGATTCTAGCGCTATTTGTCACACTTTTTTGTGTGTGGGTATACTTTTGTAACTGCACACACATAAAATTCGTGAAAGAAAGGCGCTATTTTTTACACCTTTGTATGTGGGCATATTTTTGTAATTGCACGCATATACAAAATACATGAAATAGTATTTTGATGGTTAAGGTGACATTTGACGCGGCTTATAAAGTTTTAGAGCTGTTTAGATTTTGGAATCAATCCATCGAGCCCATTATAAGTTATCCAAAAAAAACATTTTTGAAAGAATTTTATTTATGGAATATCTCCGAACGAGCCCTGCCGATCAAGCTCAATTTCTCACAGCTTCTAAGATATCGACAAGCCGCATCGAATGACACCTTGATGATCAAAATCGGTTTACCCGTTTAAAAGTTACAGATATTTACATACGTACGTACATACATACATACGCTCGGCCATAATCTTGAAATTAGTCGGAATAGCTTCCTAGAACCTCAAAACGTCAAGATCTGATAGGAATTCGATTTTGGAATATTGGACCAAAAGCGATAACTTCCCGAATTTTTGAAAATTTTCAATTTTCTTAGCAGGAAGTTAAAAATTAATTATTACAAGTAACGTTGGGTTCATTAAGTAAATGTAAATTAATTAGAATAGAAATATCTATAAAAGCATTTTTTAATATTATCTCGCCCAAAAAAGAACTTATTTTTATTATTTTGTTTTGCATTATGTGTCTATCAAAGTAATATTTACACCATTGGCGGTGTGATCGTTCTTTCTCACAAGGCCAAAAATTTAGCATCGTGTGTCGTATAATTTTTTCATTGGCGATTGGCGGAGTTGAAAATTTTCAGACCAAATCATTCACACCACACCGCAAACTCTGAATTTTTTACAAAACATATTAAATTCAGTGGTAAGTTCAACATCAAAAGAATTTAGGCCTATGAGGCTCAAACTACTGTTTTAATTTTGGCTCAGGTTACGTGATACTTATGAACAATCAAAAATTAAATTTATTTTTATTTTATACTTTTATTTGCTGATTTCTGGAAATCTGATATTTATGAGATCATAAGTCTGATAATTTATGTAAACACAGTTATGAAGAAATTAACCCAATTAAAAATTATTGAATCAAGATTAAAGACTCTTCGACATGTTATATAAATAAAATTATTATTATTATTATTATTATTATTATTATTATTATTATTATTATTATTATTATTATTATTATTATTATTATTATTATTATTATTATTATTATTATTATTATTATTATTATTATTATTATTATTATTATTATTATTATTATTATTATTATTATTATTATTATTATTATTATTATTATTATTATTATTATCATTATCATTATTATTATAAAAGTGCGGTTACTTAATTAATACAGTAGAGTAAAATTTATACAATGAAAATAATGTCACACTTTATTTTTTAATAAGTAAATAAGTAAATAAGTTATTTGTTCATCACAATGGTGTTGTCATTTTTTTCGCTGACTAACAGGAATTCATGCAAGTAATTATACTTTTTAATGTAAGTATGAACAGCAGTACCTACTTAAACACGAGCTCAGAGTGACCATGCAATTATCAAAAGGATGTATATCACTTCTATTATTTTCTTGTATTTGTGCTCAAAATAACGAAATAAAAATTTTAGGAAACAATAAAAAGTTGCCTCAGAAAATTTCCGAACGTTTAGATGAATACTGGTATATATACAAGGTAATGAGATCAATATACCGATTATTATTATTTAATTGTTAGCTTTTATGAGATTATTATAACCAAACGTGATATTTCAGGCAACTTTAAACAAAACGTACACGGCGAAGGAGGAGCTTGTTAAACGAGTGGCTTGGGAGAAGAACCTGCTGAAAATTTATGAGCATAATTTGATGGCTGAAGCAGGCCATCACAGCTACACTCTGAGAGACAATCACATGGCAGATTTATGTACTCGCCAATATATGAAAAATATGGTAATTATTACTACATATTCATTAAAAAAAAAAAAAAAAAAAACGATATTTTATCGAAAACTTTATCACTTGATAGGTAAAACTTGTACCGAGTCGGCGAAGGAAAATTAGTGATAATGAAATAGTTGGTGCCGTTTTTCATGACCCAAAAACAATTCCCAGTCACTTAGACTGGCGACAAAAAGGATTTAGAACATTACCGGTAAATCAACAATCTTGCGGTAGTTGTTATGCCTACTCCATAACTGAAAGTATAGAAGGTCAAATATTTAAAAAAACTAGAACAATGATTTCATTGAGCGCTCAGCAGCTCGTTGATTGTAGTACTGTCACTGGAAATTTAGGATGTGCAGGTGGTTCCCTCAGAAATGCTCTTAAATATTTAGAAAAATCTGGCGGACTTATGGAACAAAGAGCTTATCCTTACATTGCCCAGGTATAGTACACAGTAAGAAAGAATTCGTCAAAGTGTAAAAAAACGTGTGTGTTAAAATCTTAAGTGTTGAAATTTTAACACGTGTGTAAATTCATCAGACTTATTATCTTGTTTAACGACTTTTAATTAATTGATTTTCACAACGACGTTTCGTTTTAACACACAAAGACGTTATTTTATATGAAACTAACACTTTTTAAATGCTACTGTCAAATCATCAGGAATTTGATAAAAATACTCTCGGTCATCACAAAAGAATTTTCGGACAATTAAAAGTAAAAAAGACATTTCGTAAATGGAAACTTAACACATGATTCCTGTTGATTTGTTAAAATTACACAAAGTTCAAGTGTTGCAAATAACATCTAAGTGTGAAAAAATTGATGGTTAAATCGTCGAGAATCTTAACATTCATATGTATAACTTTTTCTACACAAACGACGTATATATAAAAATACCATACATGGAAAAAAATGGACTGTATGAATTATAAATACACGGAGAAATTATTCTCGTTTAAAATGCTATGTTGTCCCGTGAAAAACGAACCATATATGGTCATGTATTTCCATATATGACCAACTACAGACATCTAATTTTTTTGATAGTCGTATATGGCCCATACAGGTCCATTTTGCCCCGAATTTAAAGATTTCTAATTTTCAACAGACGCGACATATTAAGACCAAAAACATGGTAAGGGTCTAGAAAGAAGTAAAACAAGTGAGAACCACTGAGGATATGAGTCTTTTTTTTAAGGGGCCCATTTTGCCCCATCTTCCCCGATTTCAACATCAAAATTGTAACTTTAACATTAAAAATTTATGAGACATATTATTAAATTCATTGTTCGGGATGTTTAAATTCCCTATATTGACACCCAGGTTCCGAGTTATAATTTCAAACACTAATTTTTTTAGTTTCTTTTTTTCCGTGTATAAATGAGTGTAAATAATTTGTTTTACAAACGATTACTATAAATTTTGACAAATGCTTTTTTATTGTGTGTGCTCATTTAAAAATAAATTACAGAGAGCTGTAAAAAACTAACACAGTAGCATTAACTCATATTTATTAGATAAATTATCGGCTCAATAGCAATTTTGTTTTAATGAATATAAATTATTATGACAGGAAGGACAGTGTAAATTTCAAAAAAATCTTAGTGTCGTTAATATCACTTCGTGGGCAATCTTGCCAGCGAGAGATGAACGAGCATTGCAGGCTGCCGTTGCGACTATTGGACCTATAGCAGTTTCTATAAATGCCAGTCCCCGGACATTTCAGCTGTACCAGTATGTATTCTACATATTTCTTCGTTAGCAATTTACTGGAAATCGATTGAAATCTTAAAATTAAGATGAGCTATATATAAGACAGATAAAATAAAAATTATGTTCGTATAAAGTTTTTTTTTTGACTTAGACATTTCGAAGTTATTCAGCATCATTGATTAAATTATACTTGAATCCAGATTTAAATTCCATTTCAAACAGTTTTTATCGAATCGATTCTGAACTGATGATTCTCTTTACGCATCGCCACCTCCAGGGCCGGGTACCCGCTTCAAAGAATAATCGACTTGGATGTAATATTCCTTTTCTCGCATAAATTATATCAAAGAACCGATTATTTTTTTTTAACGTCTTTTGATTTATAGCATTTAAAATGTCCAAACCACATCATTATTTAATATTTTACAAGATGAAAGTTTTAAGAGTTACAGAAACTCTCTTTGGCACTTTATTAGTAGGTAATAAATTTTTATAATTAAGTTTAATTAATTTTCAGTGAGGGAGTGTATGATGATCCATTATGCAGTTCTGATATGGTGAACCACGCAATGCTGATAGTGGGCTATACGCCAAACGAGTGGATTTTAAAAAATTGGTGGGGTGAACAATGGGGAGAAAATGGTTACATGCGACTCGTTAAAAATAAAAATCGTTGCGGTATTGCCAACTATGCTGCTTATGTGCGGGTATGAGGGTATCACATATTATTTGAATAATGCATTAATACAATTTATTTCAACCGAATAATATTCATTAATATAAGATACATTTTTTATTTTTTAATAATCTAATAAAATTAATCATCTTTAATAGATTGATAAATTATTTACTCAATATAATTTTGTTGCATCATCCAACTACTTATTCATATATTTAGATTTAAAATAACTATTCCATTGCTAGAATAAAATAATAATAATTACTGAATAAACAAATTATTGATTTTACCTGAGAGATCTTTTTACAAAATTATATAAAATTTCATAAAATTTAAGGACATTGTATAAAATTCTGTAATATTTCAAGAAATTTTATAAAATAATTTACATAATTCTACAATACTTCGTAAAATAACATAAAATTATGTAAGAATTTATTTAATTCCATAAAATTGTATAAGATTTTAAAAAATTTTATAAATTTTTACGAGGCCATTTTCGGTATAAAATTTTACAAAATTTTTTAAAAAGACTTTTTAACGGATATACCCAGTCCTTTACTAATAGATTCAGTTACACGGTGATTTCACAGCTTTATTGTCTTTATATCAGGGTATTACGGTAGGTACATCGTGTCAAATCCATTATAGTTTTAATTTCAGTTAATTTAAATACGTGGAGATTATACACTGTCTACACCCTATTAACATGTGGTGACTTTATCCTGCTAGCAGAAATATTCATGCCATAATAACACGTTGATTGTAATTATAAAAAATTCACATAAATTACCCATTACGAATAAAATCGAGTGAATCATTTATTAAAAGTACACGTGTAAAAAAAATTCACTCGAAAAAGAATTCAAAAAAGTTCGACAAGCAGAAGTTTTATATTTAAGACAGATTAGAACTTTGAGTTGAAGTTTTTTCGAACATTTAAAATTTTAATACCTAAAATCTTGTTGATTTAGAACTTTAGCGCACGAATTTTGAGCCAGACAAGAACATTTTTGTAATATAATTTTGAAAACGTAAATTTACTACATTTTTTAGCCCACTATATAGCTTTTAAATTAAAGATTTTCAGCCTTTCTGAACGAGGAAAAAATGTAGGTATTATCTATACGTTTTGAGAATTATGTTAAAAAAAATTCTTATCGCGCTTAAAAGTCCAAGTTCTATTTCGAATCGAATAGTTATATTCGATTCATTTCGAAGACGATTTGCACATCCCTAATATTTATAAATAAAATTTATCTTTTTTAATATTATACAATTCACAAAACTAATCTTTATAGATATAAACTCTTACGGTGTAAAGGCTTTGGGTCCTAACTTATAGAATCCAGGAAATATTCTTTACTAGACCAACTTAGCAATTTTGTAAATATCTCTAATAGCAAGAATTTTTTCGCGTGCTTAGTTACGATGAATTATAAGATGACTGGGAAGAAAATTCAGAACGAGATCACGCAAGAGTATAATATTGCACAAAGACAGAATATTTTATTTACTCACAGATTCAAGAGTATTTTGCTCAATCGTTCCCTCGATTATTAATAGCACATTACATAACGAGTGGGCTAAGTGAGTCGTTATACGGGAGGCACAATGTTTTTAGTTCGAGTCGTAAGTGCACACGCACAAGCGTTAGCGAGATACTAAAAACATTATGTTTGACGAATGATGGCTTAGCCGACGTAATAAACACTATACTATATTCAACAAATTTCTGATTTTTGCGAATGATTATATCAGCAAAGTTGCCTACGGCTCTTGCGTGCATGCTTCAGACTCGTGCTTAAGCCACTGCGGTTGACGAATAATTGCTGCCTTAGTCCACTTGTCACGCAATGTACTGTTATTTTAGTTAATAAACAATCATCTATTTATTTATGTATAGGGTGAGGGGGGCAAAACGGGGTACCCCCAAAATTTGGTGAAAAAAAATTTTTTTTTTTTTTCGTGTAATTACTGTATATCCGATGTATTTGCGCATTTTAAGCCCTATGCATGACACCTGGGGCAAAAAGGGCCAGCCAAAAAATCGAAAAAATGATTCTTTCAAATTTTTACCGTCAAATTAAAAAAAAAATTAATATGTTAATTCATTTTTCGACTGATTTTCTATAGTTGGGGCAAGTTGGGCCACTAAAAAAATTCGGAAGTAATATTTTATTTTTTAATTGATAACAATTCAATTAAAAAAAAAAAAAAAAAAAAAAAAAATTATAATTTTTTGGAGGGGGGCCTCTCTGCCCCACAAAAAAATTTTTTTCTGCCTTCGTATCCACCAATGTTGTATAATGTAATTTTTCTTTATGTATTTTACATAAAATAAAATTTAATTTAATGAAATTTGATCAATTTTCAGAATTTTTTTTTTTTCAACTTTTTTTAAGGGTACCTTATTTTGCCCGCCAAAAATAAAAATTTTATTTTATAATGGCAACTAAAAATTTTGTCTATTTACCTCGAATGTCATTAAAAACAAAAAGATTCGGCGTATTTTAGTCATCAAAAACTTAGTATTTCCATAGGTACCTCCTTTTGCCCCCCCCCCCCCCCTCCCCTATAGATACCGACATGGAAGTTGTTAGATTGATTGTACTACTCATCTCAAATACATTGTGTCGCGATCATTTCTTCTTGTGATAATAGTAGAGGTTGTTTTTGACAACGGTTGATAATTACTTTAGAGCAAGGTGACTATATTAGTGATGCGGAATGACCGTCATTTTGATTTTTGATCACAAAATAGTCCACTGACGGTCTTGTGATCGACGGACCTAAATGACGAGCCTGTTCTAATGCGAAATGACCGTCACAAATTTTTTGGTCAGAGTCCGTCATTTCGGACCGTCAAAAAATTTTTTGTCACAAATTTGGTAAGTCGCATCTAGCTAGATGATTTGTGACCGTCATCGAATTTGCGGTCACAAATTAACGTTTAATCAATAATTTTGTCAGTCACAACCAGCTAGATGATTGGACGCAATCTATTTTTGTAAATGATTGAAAAATTTATTTTTCCCTTCGTATTTTTATCTCGTGGTATTTTTAAGAAAATGGCGGTTTCAAAATTTGAATTTGTATATAAAAGTTATAACGGCGTTTGTAAGATGTCACCGTAATGATGACAGTACGTCATTGTATGACGGTCAAAAAATGACCTGACGGTCAGCTTTACATCACTAGTAATTATGGATTCAAATGCGTTTGTTCACAACATCCATAATTAAACGCTATTGTGGAGCACAGGAATCCATTTGCTTTTTGACAAATTATTAAACATCAATTGGTAAACGGACATTTAGGGTTTGGTTTGCAGATATGATAAGACGCGGTAATCAGCCACGCGTCGGATAAAATGTTTTATTTGAAGAAGACGTAAATTTATCGTCTTTATCATTATTTACCTCATTTTTGGCTCCCCTTAATGCTATCATCTTGTCATTAGCCTTGCTCTGTAGATCATTAAATGTCCTTTCAAAGCATCGACAAAAGCTGCACTGTTACATAAATCATTTTACCGGTGTAATAAGTTTTAAAAGTATTTTTTTTTAAATGCGCGGATTTTTTAATATTAACTTGTTAACTACTGAATTCCTACAACAAAGAAAAAAATGTGCTGTAATCTCGATTTAGTTCTCTTAACACAGCCACTGTACAAACTCAACGATGCCCAATATTTGAGTGCAAGACGTTTTGTTCAAGCGGAATTGACGATAGTTTGCAGCATCCAATTTTTGAAGTTTCCGCTATGAAAATTGATAATTTTTAAAAGATGGGAAGTTATTGGTTTCGGTCCAATTCTCGAAAATAGAATTTTTATCAGATCTCGATACAGAAAAAAAAATTAAAGAATTTTTACTAAATTTGAAAAAAAAAAAAAATACAATCCGAGAAAGTAATCTCAAAATGTTAAAAAAAATCGAAATTTTTGCATAACTCAAAGTAAAATTTACAACATATTATTTAGAATAATAATTTCTGTTGATTATAAAAATTACTGCAATATTTATCTACTCCCGGGAAAAAATGATCAGACCTGAAATTAGACCTGACCATGCCTGTTCATGTATGATCAGGCCTGAAATTAGACCTGACCGAGCCTGTTCATGTATGATCAAGCCTGAAATTAGACATGATCAGGCCTGATCATACCTGCCCATGTCTGTTCATGCCTGAAGCGTTGATACGCTCAGACCTGATTATACCTGTTCATGCCTGTTCATGTCTGATCCAGCCTGATAAATGGGATTAAATTTAAAATCTTAGTTATAATTATATATAGCTAATGTAGTTATAATTATATAGAACTTATCTAAAATTTCGTATAACTATAAATCAATAATTAATAAATTAGATATAAAAATTTGTTGGCCAAGAATCTATCACGCATAAGATTTTTATTATGAAGTTCATACAAAACGTGCTTTTCCAAATTTCTTAGGTCAACGGGTAGCGGGTTGAACTTTCGAGCGCAAAGTCCACGGTTCAAATCCTGCACGCGCCCGATTTTTTTTTTATAGAAATAGTTATATATACTTGTATATAGTTATACATAATTATATAGGGCCATTTTTTATCTATAATTTTTTTACCCGGATGGGCATGAACAGACATGAACATACCTGATCAGAACTGAGGCCTCATGCCTGTTCATATCTGATCATTTTTTCCTGGGTAACACTTAAAGATTGTTAAATTTGATATTCGCTGTTGTGTTACTCAAACACTTCTTAAATGTATTGTTTACACTATTTAATATTAAAGTTGAAATCAATGAAACAAATGTAGATTATTTTTATAGCAGAACATAAATATAAACGCCCTTAAAACTTATTCAATAAAATTTTAGATTCGTTACTAATAAAAACTCATTGTAATTAGCTTTTATAAGTCAATTTTTATTATCAATTTTTTTTTTGTTTTATTCTTCATCTTCTTAGTTCAACTCGATTTACACTATTTAATAAAGAATTAACACTAATGTTTGCTGCATAATAATTGAAATTAAAATAATAAAATGACACGAATAATGATAAATGCCGGCTGATCATTACAATAGCTCGGGTATACAATGAATAGTACTTCCCGCGAAAAACAACAGAGGCAATATCCTTAACGTGTGAGTGGATGTAAATTTTACACGCTCTGTGTTTAACTTAAACGAATCTACATAAACTGTAAGTTAAATTTACATTTAAAAAGTGTCATTTTTGCTTAAAATTTTCTAAGAATTCTTTTGTCATGGTCGAGATTACTTTTAACATATTTTGTGTGATGATTTGACAGTAGCATATAAAAAGTGTTACTTTCTTATAAAATAACATTTTTTGTGTTAAAAAATCAATTCATTGCGACAGATCAAACAAGATAAATACTGTCTGTTAAATTGACACACAAAAATGTTAAAAATTAAACACTCAGAATTTTAACGCACGCTTTTTTTCACACTATAACAATTCGTTTTTTACTGTGTATAGTTTTGACATTTTTTAAGAACCATTTCCATCGATTGAAAAAATAAATTTACGAAGTTTGCTAAAAACCTATAAAAGTCGAAAAAAATTCCATTTAAATATTATTGCTATGGGAAATAGGTGACGCCCGTGAGTCGGAGTATTGATTGTCTGTTAATTTTTTTGATTCTTTGTTTTTCATTTTTTTTTTTCACTGCTCAAGTGTACCAAAAGGACATCGTTAGTGATATCGGGTCATCATTCATATTTATTAATTAGAAAACAGTTAAGCCCATAGGAAAGTCGAATAAAAAAAAAAAAACTATGACAGACATTATCAATTATTAAGCGCATCGAAAAAGCCTGTAGGTAAAAAGTATAATCTTTTATATATATAAAATTTCATATAGTTTTATATTTAAGTACAGCCGACTCTCTCTATGTGGCCACTCTGAAAATGTCCGTTCCCCTCATTTTAAAGTTTAGTCGTTCCCCCACCAATGGACTTATTAATTTTTTCAAACCCTCTGTATATGTCCGCAACAATCGTACTTGTATACGTATATATATTAGGGTGTTTTATATTTTGGCGATATATTTTTTTTTCTGTCCGACCTGAAAAACTATCAATTTATAGAACAAAAAAAATATTCCCGCTTGAAAAAAAATTCTGTCAATTAGGAGCTTCGCGCATCGAAAAATTCGATTTCCCATTTAAATAACATGGGAAAAAAAATTTTTTTTAGTTTGGAATTTTTTATCTTGGCAATGGCTTATTGTACAAATAAGCCCAGCATACATTTCTGTAGGGAATTTAACGCTCTACAAATAAAGTATCTTGTCATTTTTTGATAAATCCATCTGTTCAAAAGTTATTGGACCTCGAAGTCAAGTTAGAGTAAATTTTGAGATCTTTTTACTTTTCCGGCGAATCTATCAGACTTATCATAAAATGCCATAGGATCTTTTTTGTAGACAATTTTATTTCCTACAAGTTATCTCTGATAAATTTTTTTTAAATTCTGCATTTTTTTCTAGTTATTTCCATTTTAATCCTAAGCTCCTAAAAAAATAGTGTTCTGATCGTTTTAAGTTTAAACAGCCTCGAAAGCGGACACTTTCAGAGAGTCGACTGTAGTAATGGCAACTCTTTGGGATAGCGCTGAGTACTTTCTGTAAAAGAAAAATTTCAGACAGTACTGTATGCTATCTAGACTGTATCTACTACTGTCCGGGATAGTACTCAACACTACAACTATGTATGGCCATATATGCCCATACATAAACTATATATGGCCATATATGTTTAATTACTCACGGGCATACATGATCATACATAGTCATGTATGGCCATATATGGCCTTATATGATTCATATATGGATATGCATGACTGTATTAAGAAAGTTGGTAGCCCATGTATGGCCATATACGTTTTATTTTTCACGGGGTCTGTCAATGCGGATTAATGATTATTTATTGATCTATATAAATCTATATGCTTTAGATGAGATTTATCTATATCTGTCCGTTGCATATGAATTTTAGGTATAGTTTTGAGAAGGTTAAATTCAATTGAATTAATTTCTAATTTGACTGAGTATTGCTTTAATTAACAAATATTTTTATTTTTCCGAGCAAACGACAATTTTGATAACCTCAAAACCTAAAGTTTAAAAGTAACAGTTTGTTCAAGCGACCATATTTCATTGGATCTCTAGTCAAACTGGCCAGTTACTGGACAAAACCTCTATTTCATTTCTACTAAGGCTGTAATTTCTATTATATTCAACTAATTATTTTGGAAATAAAATTCGATTTCTGAGATATCAAAAATAAAACTTTTTTTTTTTTAACACCGCTTATCACCGAGAAAAATTCCGACTTCGCTACCGGTATTATTTTACGCTTAACGCCAGGGAGGCGTGGACTTACACCGGTTTTTTTCTAAACAGTATAGTCTACATCTGATGAATTCTATGTTACAGAAATATACGAATTCGAGATTTCATCTTCAAGTCAGTCAATAATGAGTCGATAATTTATATTTAAAAATCAATGATATTTTTTCATCGAGGAGGAAAACTTTCATTGTATTATACAAATTTGATGTGCATCGATAATATAATAAAAACAATTTAATCAGCAGTTAATAATAGCAATATGGAGACTGGAGTAAAAAATACTTTAGCACATATAACTTTGCTAAACAAAAAAATAATTAGATAAATAATGTTGTTGTATTAAAGTTTTGTAGTGACATAGTTTAAAGATTATCCTAGTGAGTCAAGACATTGCGTGGTCGGTAGAGCAAAACCTCGCGTACCTCCCCTCGTTATTCATAATCAAAAGTCAGTCTTCGTTTCTTGGCAATTTTTTAACCTACGACTATAACCAACTCTGAATATTAATCATGATGAAAAAAAATCTGATAAAAGGATAGAACGACCGGAGAATAAATGTCAAGATGAGAATAAACTTGGAACTTACCAACTGCAGAAGTTCGATAACGGCACAGAAAAACTAATGTTTAATCTGAATTTAAATTCCACAACAAATTGCAGCATCTTTGTTCAGAAATTTGTGACTTTCTTTCGATCGAGGACAAAAGCCAAGGAAACAATCATTTAGTGTATCCAATATAACTTTACATTACTAATCCAATCATACTGCAGTAAGCGTTGAATATCAAGTTATTTAGTATAATTTGATAAATTCGGCGACTCCTCATACTTTAGAGAAAAGAAAATCGATACCCGCTATCTTCAAAATCAATCATTTTATTTTCTTTATTGAAACTTAATAAAATGAATAATAAATATTTTTAAGTAAATGAATTATTCCTGCAAGAAGCTTCAATGCCTGCGCAATATTGCTTCTAGTTAACAAAAAATAGCAAACCTATATAGCATTTGCTTGTTAGTTACTTCAGTATATTGATTCATAATAATTTAATCAGGGTGCTTCATAGAGAAATCCACTACACGGAAAGAAATTTATGGTATCAATTACAATATATTATGGGAATGGGCCCCATATCAAATGGTAACAGGTTTTTTTAAGTATCGATTACAGGAATGGTGCCTCTACAAATTATGGTAACCATTCTTATCTAGATGGGGTTCATTCTTATACGATACCGGAATAGTTCCTATAATTTATGGGAATCATTACAATAATATGATGGTAACCATTACCATGATTTTATGGTAGTGGTGATTCATCATAAGGGTATGGTAATGATTCCCATACATTATGGTAATCATTCCCATACATTATGGTAATCATTCCCATAATGTATGAGAATAATTGCCATAATGTATGGGAATAATTGCCATAATATATGATACCGTTTGCCAGAGTAGTATAAGAACGATTATAATAATATTATGGGAATACTTCACACATATTTTGAGAACGGGTACCATGATAAATAAGGTTCATTCCCATGAATATGATAATCATTATCATAATTCATTTACCATACGATATAGGAACTATTACCACAGTTATAGAATTTTTTCGCATAGATGGAAGCTTTTCCCAGTAAATACGAACGTATATCCTATAATTCCAACTAATTATTACCATAAGGTAGATTTTCCATAGACGTACTAGAAATGGTTACCATAATTTTCTCTCCGTGTTTTGCACACCTCAAGCGCGAAAGCGCTAAGGGTGCTTTATGATCGCCCGAATTTTCTTGACTCATTCACTCACATTAAATTATTTCTACACTTTTGATTTTTAGAGCTGATTAGATTTTGGAATCAATCCACCGAGCATATTAAGTTATCTAAAAAAAAAATTTTTGAACAAAATTTGATTTTTGGAATATCTTCGAACGCACTCAATCGATCAAGCTCAATTTTTCACAGCTTATAGATATTAACAAGCCGCGTTGAATGACACCTTAACGATCAAAATCGGTTATTCCGTTCAAAAGTTAAAGATATTTACATACGTACATACGTACGTACATACAGACATACATACACTCGGACATCATCGTGAAATTATTCAGAATAGCTTCCTAGAACCTCAAAACGTCAAGATCTGATAAAAATTCGGTTTTCGAAAATCGGACCGAAACCAAAAAAGCATTTTGAGCCTCGAATGATGTTCAAAAAGCCTCAATGAGCCTCAAATGATGCTCAAAGATCCTTAATAAGCCTCGATGAGCCTGAAATGAACCTAGTGTCGATTATGTAATTAAATTCGATTAGTATTATTTGAGGCTCTTTGATTACCATTTGAGGCTCATTTAGGCTTTTTGAACATCATTTGAGGCTCAAAATGCTATTTTACTCAGTGAGGCTGGATTGAGGCTTACTTGAGTTCGATGAGGCTAGATTGAGACTAAATATTTCGACCCGGGAAAGTATAAATTATAAATTGATGTTAAAATCGATTCCAATATCAATTTTTTTTTCTTTTTCACTAGCGTGGTTGTTTATTCTTGTTTTCTCTTTATACTCTAAATTAATTTGTAAATATATTTGTAACGTATTTTATATAAAAAATTCTCAACTATGGCAGCTATTTTAATATAGACCCTTATGAAAAATTCTAGTCGGGTATAATTGATTAAATGAGAGTATAAAAACTACTGGTTCGCGTCTTTGTTGCCGCTCTGATACTGCTAATCACTTTGAAATGATTGGATGTGAGTAATCGATTTGAATTTCCAACAGAGGTTATTAATATTGTTTGAAAAAAAAAATTTTCTTGTAAGAACAATATGTTCTTTGAATAGTAAATCAGCAGTAAAAAATATTACATCATTAATATCATATCTAATTGGAAAAATAATTTTTGTGACAGACGAAAATCAAAATTTTTTTACATGCAATATAAAAAAAGATCAGCATATTTTGAGCTGAAGTCAGATTTCTTCGAATAAAAAAATGATTTTTAATTAAACCTTGAATTTTTGTACTACAAATATATTAAATTGAAAGTTTCCGTTATCATAATTTTTTTTTAAAAAGGAAAAAGAAAATTTCTGTAGCTTATTTTTTCTCTCAGTGCATTTTATTATAATTTATTAATATCATAAGTAACATAATGTTTTTTTTAGATAAATAAAAACCGTCTAATCATTAATCTATAAATAGTAAGTGTATAAGAGTATTTCATAATCGATATCTTGAATGTAATTTTTAAATAGATGAATTGTGAAATTTTAATTTATAATATAGATGAGATTGTAAAATGTTACATCAAAATAAAATTATGATATCGGTTCCTAGTACATTTATGAATTATCAGCCCATAACATTATGGTAATAATTACTCGGAGTCATAGAACATACGCCCATAATTTCTGGGAAAAATTTTCATTACTATGGAAATAATTCCTTTAATTATGATAATAGTTTCTATATCGTGTGGTAACTGAATTATGGCAATAATTACTATACTCATGGGAATGGTTCCCATAGTCACATAGTAATCAATCCTGTATTCACATTAGAACGGTTTTTAGGTATGCATGGAAATAAATTATTTACATCATGGTAACCGCTTCTATAATATCTGTGAAATATTCCCAATATATGATGGTAATTGTTATAGTAACAGTATGTTAACTATTACTATGAAAGTATGGCAACCATTATCATAATATTGTAAAAATGATTTCCATAGTATGAGGAATTTATGAGGGTATGGTAATCGTAATCGTATCTTATGGTAATCCTTACCGTATATTACCGTAATAGTTGCTATAGTATCATGGTAACTAATATACTAATATCGTGGCAATTATCACCATAACTTATAGGAACTGTTACCATAATATATAGTAACGTTTTCTATATAATGACATAAGAATCATAACCATAATTTTATAGGAATAAAACCCATATAGATAAAAATGGGTACCATAATGTGGATAGGAAGCATTCCTTCAATATATTGTAATTATTACCATCAATTTCTCTTCGTATAGGGAACAAGATTTATAGATATTATAATATATGATTTTTTTAAAACAGCTACACTCTAAATGTGTTTTTTCGCAGTTGACCCATTTACTCCATCAAAATAAAATACTCCTTCATGTAAAGTCTTAAAAAATTAAATGCTATCAATTATGAATGAGGCATTTATACAGTTTATATAATTCAATTCATAAACTTACTCAATAGTTATTTTGTTAAATTAGAAATTACAAAAATAAAAAGATAATAAAATTTGTGTTTTTTTTTTTGTTGATTCACAAAAATTCTCAATTACGCAAAAGCAATCAGTATGTATTACATTTATATGTGACTGCGTTGAATTGTTAACACAGCAAATAATCAATAAATTTTGATTTGTGTGCGGTATCCAAGCCCTTAGATTCCGGAAATATAAGATTTAGAAATTTTTTTTTCTGCAATGAACGTCTAATGGATTAATATATTACTTGAACGCGTATAAATAGCAAGTATAGTTGTTTTGTAGAAGAAAACTTTCAACAAAGTTAAAAAGTATCTCAAAAAGAATAATGTAGTTTTGAAGGGTGTACAGACAAAATGTTTTAAAACCAAGATTGTCAGCGTTAACTCGTTTGAAAACGATAGTAATGTTGCACTGAATTTGTCGCTTGTAGATGAAATCTTTGAGGAAGTATCCTTTCATGACTATCTCGCTAAAAACTTTACTTTGAAAGACGATAAAGTCATTAATACTGTCAACAGAAAAACTAAAACTGCAGTAGTTACCGTAATTTTAGTACTTTCTTGACTGGAATCCAAATCATAGAATAACAAAAACTATTCAATTGATTGATTTCACAATTTAATAATGAACTCGAGATTACTCAAAAGATTTTAAGTTAGTTGATCTGCTCGAGAGATATTATACACGAAGAAAAATATATAGGGAACTTTACTTAAAAATATGAGGTGAAATTACTGAATTCATATTGTAAACTCAGAACGCTATCGAAGTTGTGTGATTTTCACTATTTTGAGAATTAAATTTTTATTTATACATTTGGTCATTTTTATTATTTGAGTAATAATCTTAATACACTGTAAATAAATTTTATTGTGAAAATGATCCCCAAGGACTTTACACGGTGTCCTCGGTGTGAATTGACAGTGTGAACCATCAAGTGGTGCACTTCTAATACGGTGTAAGTGTTATCTTTCACACCATTCGGTGTTATCAGCTCAAGACTCATACATTGTCCGATCATATGATTTATAATTAAAATGAGCCAATAATTGTTTTTAATATCAAAATTTCTTAATTTAACATTCACTTCCAAAATTATCGACTAACTTTCTTCAATAATGTTTAAAAACAAAATACTATATTAATAACTGAACCAGTAAACAATAATGAAGTCAAATATTTTCGATTGAAAAAATTACTCATTATAATGAGAAAAAAATTTATGAAATATTAATAAAATCTAACAATATTTGATAAACGGTTTACTTAGATTGTTCCCAAGTCGGTCATTATCAAGTATTAATACACAGTTTATTAAATATTAATAAATGGCTTATTAAATATTGATAAACGTGTTTATTAAATATTAATCAGTTTATCAAATATTAGTAAATACGGACTGATCTATAGTTTACGATTCTACATATATTATATACTATCGTAATATGTAAGCAGTTTGTTTGGTTAATATAGGTTAGGTGGAATTCAGCAAATCCCACTCTTTTAATAATTTTTTCGTAACACTTTATTTTTTTTTTTTAATTATTTCAACAAGCATAAAAACAATTTATTAGTTGTGTAGCGCATATATAAGGCAATATTTTAGGTTAGAGGATACAACGCCACCACACTTATTAATACTATATACAAATCTCACATATCAATAGATGATAAAAGTTTATTGAATATTAATAAATTTCTACTAAATATTGATCAGCGACCTATCAAATGTTAATATCAATTTATTAATATTTAGTCGATGGAAAGATCGATATTTGATATGTGTAGGATAATGTTTAATAAATACAGTCGAATATTTGGTGCATATAATTTACCAAGTATTAGTAAATTTTTCTCTCAGTATACAAGTAACATTGTATTCATTAATTAAATGTAAATTAATTACAAACTAATAATTTATATGTATAAGCCTTTGCCATTGATATTTGTACGACCTTTGTAAGGTATTTTATGGTTCGAAGTAAATTAACATAAGTATTTTTGTTATTATCTCACCCAAATAAGAAGTTATTTTCATTATTTTGTTTTTCATAGTCTGTCTATCAAAGTAACATCTACACCGTTGGTGGTGTGATCGTTCTAATTCATACCAAATCATTTACACTTCATCGCAGACTCTGAATTTTTTACAGTATATCGGTTAAGAAAATTATTTCTTAAAATTGCAATGGAATTAATAACTCCTCTCTTTCCTTAAAATTGGCTATAATTCCATCAAGAATTTAAAGAAAAACTCCTTTAATAATTTCTAGAGAAGTTAAACTAGACAAATATTTTATAACTTTATACCTTTAATTAAATTTTCAATTGCCTCATATTATTCCAGTTTATGTATATAAGCATATTATAAAAAGACAACTGTTTTTTTTTTTGTCTCGTCAAGAAGTCTATAATCGACGATAGCTGCTTGTAAATTTTCGATTGCATTTTATTTACCCTAGTTTAGTCTCCGAGTGATTATATTTTTAAAAAGTTCATTGATACTTGTCACACTTGTCAATAATTTAGTAGTATCTTAGAAACAAAAATTTAATTATTATTAATTAATTATTGAAATGGAATGATTGATTGACATCTCGAAAACAATCTGGTTTATTCTAGTTGAAGCGGTCCAGATAAGTTCAAAAGCTCAAAAGATCACTCTTAGCAGCACTTAGTACCAGAAACATGTCGACAGCGCGTGTTTCTCCGACTGATATCAACTCATATGCTATCCAATAAGCAGTCAGCCCCGATCACGGGACAAAGGTCGCCGTCGCCAAGTCGACTGCATGACTGGCCCAACGTCACGCTTTACCTCCAGTCTTCGTCATCGTCTGCTTAGACGATCATTTATATTTTTTTATAAATTTAAACTCTTTTTTTTTCTTCTGTATTTATTTTTTACAATAATCATTGACGTAGTATGATAAAGTAAATATCAAATTTAATCAAAATTAGTAAACTATCAAACTAACATAAATTTTAAAAAATGCATTGGTTAACTTTTGTGATTCTGAGTGGTTT
The DNA here is from genome assembly GCA_964016945.1 of Microplitis deprimator. Lineage (NCBI taxonomy): Eukaryota > Metazoa > Arthropoda > Insecta > Hymenoptera > Braconidae > Microplitis > Microplitis deprimator. The sequence continues at coordinate 8,253,289 of OZ024708.1, read as the reverse complement.
TATATATTTTTTAAATGTGAATGCGTTTATGTTAATCGACCCCTTAAAAAGCGTATGGTCTTCTCTTTATTTAGGGAAATTGAGTAGCGTCAGTGATAGCAATATGGCCTCTAATGCAAATATTATGGTAGACGAAGAACCTCAACACAAATGTTCAGCATGTATAAAAAACCGAGTGACCCCAAACGAGGAAATTGAACATATTCTCAATGAAATTAGAGTTGAATACGTAAAACAACAAATTTTAAAGAAGCTTAGACTAGAAAAGCCACCAGATGTTTCAATTTCACTGTCAACGTTACCAAAGCCTTTAATAAATGGATATGTGCTTGAACTACGACCTGGTGAACCTTTTGAATCAGAAAAACAAGCAGAAAGCTTTTACGGGAAAACAGATCAAATTGTCGTTTTTCCAAATGAAGGTAAAATCATAATCGATTTTTTTTTTATTTTATAATTGAATCATAACCTTGACATTAACCTTTTCATTATATCTTTAACTTTTCACTTTAAAGATTCTTATTTTTTTAAATATCTGCGTATCAAAGTTTTATTTAAATTATCTCTTACTATTCTGAGATTGACATAAATCTATATCGGTGTATATGAAAAATACGGTCTTCATTTTCATTATTTGCTGATGCAACCGTTCGAACTTCTAATCAGTTCTTAAGATTGATTACTCAAGTAATTTACAAGAATTCAAAAAATATTATTATCATAGCGAATCATGAAGATAATCAATATTTCGGACTTTAAGAAGCTGCAAAGTCAATAGTTAGTCGCATTATTCTTAAATATCATTAACTACTTGCTGAATACACATTTCAGTAAAATGAGTTCATATTAATAAAATTATAAAATTAATTCATTTCAAATTATAAGATTATTTTTATTAACCTTTAAACCATGACAGCAGTCTTGAGACTGCTAATCAAACTTGAAATAAATAAAACTCTTAGTAATTTCCTAACTATTTAATTTCCAACAAATCATCATTTTTTAAAAATTTTTTTCTAACTGTTTTACAATCTGTAGGCTGTTTTTTTCGATTCGTAACGGATGGTTCCTGTTAATGTAACTTTTTTTTCGTTTTTATTCCTATGAGCTTTAATGGGAAATAAATCATAACCTTACTCAATAATGGAGTCAAAAACATGAAAAATTAGTAGTTATTTTTTAACAACAATTGTCGAGAATTTCGAGAGTTAGAATGATGAATAAATTATGATTCTTACATGAGAGAATAATGTTGAAAATAAAAAAAATGCATTCAGTATATGGACCAGAAAATTAACGAGTTTTATTGCATTGCGGTCTGTCAGATCGGTGGTTACGAATAGCACGAAAATTTTTGATGATACGGTTTGAAGGTTCATTTATTTCTATCTGAGTCCGCAAAAGAATGTGACTTTTCCCTTGCCATTTTTTTACAATTACCATTACTGCGCATGCGCCTTAGTGCAAATTTATCCACTTCATCAGAATCAAATAGTGATGGGAGAAAAGATCATTCTTTTGCAGACTCTCAACTGCATATCTATGAAAATTTTTCAGGTTATGCTCTTGTCTAGTATTAATGGTATTCTTATTAGCGAGCTTTTAATGGAATAAATAATAATAAAGTTACAATAACAGACCCAGATTCTTAAATTAGGAAAGGTAGGGGAGCTACAGGGTGAAGGGAGGGGAAGATCCCCAAAATTTTATAAAAAAAGTTTGTTTTTAAAAATTTCATTATTATTTTTTTAAATCATTTTCCTGTTTTCGAAAAATTTTGTTTCTGTAAAAAAATAGTATGAAATCAAATTTATTTTTTTTCTTATCAATTTGAAATAAAAGAACTCCCAGTGTCAAATTACATCATGTGTGTTTCAATAATCAACTTATCAATATTCACAATTGTTATAGTTTTGAAATTTTATTAGCTTTTAATAATTTTTTACTTTATTACTATAAACAATACATAATTGCTTTGTTAAAAATATTTTTTTTTAAATTAAAACTAAATTAAATCTTTTACTTTATAGTTTATAATAAATAGTAATTAACAATTCAAATTAGGTGATTACATTTTCATCGAATAATTAGTGAAATATAATTTTCCTTTTTATAAATTACATATAGGAAAATTTAATTTAATCGAATTTACGATTTTGACCCCCCCCCCCTTCTTACTTAAATAAAATTAATGATACGAAAAATGTGATGCTTCATTATTATCCGAAAATTATTCTGTTAGTTCTTTTATAAAAGGAATAGAGATACTTGGCGCTATTTGTTTTATACTAGTAGTTGTGTTTAAAAGTTATCGCTGATCGATATTATATGCTCGCTCAGTTGCTTATTGTTGTGTATTTACTTACACTCGAAAAGTACCATTGAAAAGTTGGATGCTTATTATCATTGTCATAAACAGTAAAAGAATATGCTCCTTGGAATCTATCCAGAATTGTTCTTATTGCATCTATATATCGTTGAGAACATTCTAACATTCTTTGAATGCTTTAATTAAAAAACGATAATTTTAAGACATTTTCTTTATAAGTATTAAAAGTGATGTAATATTTAGAAAAATTTCTCTAATAGGGCAGGGGGCGGGGAGCAAAACAAAATATTTAATGGCAAATTTTCAGACCGTTGAAAAAAACTATTTTAACTTCTTGCGGGCAAAGTGGGTTAATTACCCTCTAATCTACGAAAAAATTATTTTTGTTAACTTTATAATCTAAGCTCTCCATTCTAAAACTTTCGGATAATTTGAAAATTGAAAATAATTCAAAAAGTTACGAATAATCAGAAAGGATTTGAACAATTAGAAGATTCGAATAGTTCGAAAATTATCGAATAATTCGAATTATTCGATTCGAATAATTATATTTGATTCGATTCGATTCGCACACCCCTCATAATATCAACTTCAAAGTAAAAAATTGAAATTAGTTTGAATCCCAAAGAAGATGTTTTTAAAAAAACAATTATACACATATCAGTCCCAAAAATCAAGGAATAAAAAAAAATAGTCGTAAGGTAAAATACCTATTAGAACCCGATCAGGGAACTAGGACCCGATCACTCCATATATTTGTATATCTATATTTAGTAAAATTAAGTAAATTTAGATATACAAATACATGAGTGACCGAGTACTAGTTCCCTGATCGGGTACTAGGTCTCTTTTACCTTACAGTAAAAACAAAAAAAGCAAATTTTAGTTTCAAGTGTCGAGTTTTCAGATCTGGGCTCGAAAAATTGTTATCGTGCGCGGTTTCGGAGTAATCCTAAGAAAACTTTTTTTTTATAATCTTACATTATAACTCTTTTAAGTAATTTAATGACCTTTAATTTGCCACCCTTGAAAAGTGTTTACGACGATTTTTTTTGCAATCGTTTTCTCAGGATTACTCCGGAACCGTGCATGATATGAATGTGTCCCAGCATGAGAGATATCTTAATTTTGGGTCCGCTGCTATAAATTTCTGCTTCTGTTCCTTCTAAGCTTTTGGACCCGTCCGTAAACCAGACTAGTCCCTTAGGGGACAGGATGTTGTCACTCTCCGCTCTATCCATTCCTGCCTGCTTGGAAATAGAACCTTGAAATTGAATCTGAATTGATGACGACGAGAACCATAGTCTCCTCCCAGGGTCAGAACCTCTTCGAAATTCCTGTCCCTTAGGATGGACGCATGTCCCATCCTGGCCGTCGAGCAAAGTCTAACAAAGTGCAGTCCCATTGCCGATTTCATAGCCAAAGACTCTACAGTAATGTTTGGGGGCACTATATTGGAAAGTGCCCCCATAGTTAGAGTAGGAGTTGTTTTAAACGCTCCCATTATATGCCTACCATAGCAGGTTGATAGACTTTATCTAATGCCTTAATGTTGATGTTTTTCTGTAAAACAGGCCAATAAATAACTGAGGCAAAAGTTAGCTGGGGTACCAAAAGATCAGTGTAAATCCACTTGACTAACTTTGATTTGAGACCCCACGTTGTGCCAAATAAAGTAATCGATTAAATCATTAAAAGTTATTAAAATTTTCAAATTTTTAAAATCGTAAATATTTTAAAGTTGATTATTGAAATACATCTGAATTAATTTGACACTGAGAGTTCTTTTATTGTAAATTGATAAGAAAAAAAAAACCAAATCGATTTCATATTATTTTTATACAAATACAAAATTTTTCGAAAACAGTAAAAATAAAAAAAATTCAAAATAATCTTCAATAAAGGTAAGAGACCCAGTACTCGATCAGGGAACTAGTACCCGATCGCTCATGTATTTGTATATCTATATTTACTGAATTTTATTAAAAATAGACATACAAATATATGGAGTGATCGAATACTAGTTCCCTGATCGGGTAATGGTCTTTTACCTTATATTTACAAATGTAATTTTGGAATATTAAAAAAAATTTTTTATAAAATTCTGGCGGTACTCTATTTAGTCTTCTACCTCCTCACCTATAAATTTCAGAATTATGATAAAATTTAGTAACGGGAGTTTAGATAATTATGAAGCTTTAAAAATAATAGTTTAACTAATAATTATTTGTCTCCTCTTCTGCATTATAATGCTTTACTCGGTTGTGCGAATTCAATACTGTTTCATTAAAATTATTCACTAGTGTTCGGCGTTGATTAGAACACAGAGCGATTGGCTTTTTAACTTCCAAACTTTAATTACGAATAATTTCATTCGTGTGTTACGAGCAGCGTTCCCTGTAATTTTATTCAATTTACATGTCAGTTTGCTTTTGCTTGATGATCGCATGATTTATTCACAGAATTCCGATGAATATTCATCAGCAGAGTAAGTCATTTTTTTAATTTCTATATTCTCTCTAGTCTGGATTGTGTACAAAAAATATTAATTTATGTAAACATAATATATATGATTTAGTAGGTATTTTGTAAAATTAAGTAATAATATTTTTCATTGATTAAAACCGATAGGATAAATTAACAATAGTGATAATATTTTTTCAAGATAATATGATTTGCACAGTTTTTGATAATACATGCATTTAGTATTTTCAGTATTTTTAGTGTTATAAGCGTAATTCACTAATTCCTTAGTATTGACGGTGTAACCCGATAAAAAATAAGTTGAATCCACTCATATATACTTAGATTACTATTTGCACTGACTAATTGATGTTTATTAATATTTTTAACGATGAAAAATCATTCGCCAATACTGGGGCTCGAACCTTGATCCTTCTGCATATCAGTTGAAGTTTGTACCACTCTACCAATACCACAGATTCAAAAGTTATGATTATTTTATTTGAAGGTCTATATATATATTTATCATAGAAATCTCAATAATCTTAACAATGCGAATCATATTAATCGTGATGATTAAACATTACCCTTATTAAAAGAAACGATGTAAAACGATTAGAAAAAAAAAATTCTAAATACTTTTTAATGCTTTTGAATACTTTGAATACTTTTGAATCGCCCTTCTTATAGGCTTTTAACATTGCAAATCGTTTCGAATCGTTTCTTTTAATCAGAGTACATAAATTTTTACTGTATTTATAAAGAGAATAAAAATAAAATTTCAAGCGTACACTGAGAGGAAAGTACATGATTGTGGTAACTATAAAGGGATGAGTATGAAAAAATAGTAATGTTAACTAATAATTATAATTTCTTGTACTACATCATAGTGCCCGAACCTATTTAAAAATAGTAGTATCAACTAAGCATTACAAACATTTTTAGATTTTTTATGGTAACTATTTAATATTAATTCTTAGAACTTATACTTCAGCAATAATAATAATAATACTTTTTTAGTTCACCCCTACAAATAAAGAATTTATCAATGACTATTTTAGTTTATTTATCATCCAATAGTTCATGTAACTACTTTTAACAGTCAACGCAGCTACTCTGACAATGTAGTCACCGTATTTCACTACGCATAAATAGTTTCTCCAACTACTAATAGGTAGATCGATTGAACTATTATACGTTACTTGAATTAACATTAAAATGGTGATTAATAAAACCGTTATTAAATAATTCGTCTAATCTATTAACGATTGTCCAAGGCTTGAAGACAAATGTGTAGTTAATAACACTAAGATAATAGTCCATTGCATAACGAGTGGGTTAGGTGAGTCTTTATCCGGGAAGCACAATGTTTTTAACACGAGTCGTAGGTGCACATGCGCGAGCGCCAGCGACATTATATAATATGTCAATGTCAAACAAGTGGCAAAAAGGATTTTCAAATATTTCCTCAAAAGTATTGCTAAAAAAAAAAATTTTAATAATTAAAAAAAAAATATGTTACAAACTTTCTAAAAGTTTTTTTTTACAAATATTTAAAAAATTTGTTTAAACTAATAGGATATAAAAATTAAATATGGGAATAAAGCATTAGAAGTACAGTAGAACTGTAATTTTTCAATTGGTTCCGTAGCGTAGCGGTATTATCGTTGGTCTCTCGCGCTTTTAGTGTGTTATTAGGTGTTAGGTTCAAATCCTCTGTAGGATGGTGGCAAAAATCCCATTCTCAGAGAGAAGAGCGAGCATGTAGGTATGATATTAATATGTTAATTCAGTATAAAAGTAATTACCCTTGTACTTCTCTTGAATTGAAAATAAAAAAAAAAATTAATTTTTTAAATTTATCATTGTTGAAATAATTGAAGGCGCTAAAACTAATATCCCGGGAAAAAATGATCAGACCTGATCAGACATGAACAGGCATGAGTCTTCAGGCCTGATCAGGCATGAAAAATGACCATGCCTGACCAGGCCTGATCAGGCGTGGTCAGGTCTGTACATGCCCACCCGGGTAAAAAAATTATAGATAAAAAATGGCCCTATATAATTATATATCATTATGTATAACTATATACAATTATATATAATTAATTCTATACAAATAGAAAAAAAAAATTTGGGCGTGTGCAGTATTCGAACCGTGGAACTCGCACTCGGAAGTTTTACCCTCTACCCGTTGACCTAAGAGATTGACTTGGAACTAAAGCTTTGTATGAACCTCAAGTACTAAAAATCTTATACATGATAGATTTCTTGGTCAACAAAATTTTATATCTTATACATGATAGATTTTTAGTTAACAAAATTTTATATCTAATTTATTAATTATTGATTTATAGTTATATGAAATTATATATAATTATAACTAAGTTAGTAATATCCCTAGTAAAAATAAACGAGGGCTGCCTCGTTTTAAACTAGGCGCTAGCTAGCGAAATCGAGGCAGTTCTAGAGATTGTGCGTCACCTATAATTAAGAAATTGGCATAGCGCGCGCCTATGTATTGTCTATGTCAATGTATATTTATGTTTACATAAAATACTGATTAACCTCTAATTTATTATTAAACATTTCTAAGTGGTGTAATAAAATATAATAAGAACTACATAGTTAAATACATTTCACATATATGAGTTTATTTATAATTTATTATTATTATAATATAGTAGTTTAATAAATAACATAGTTTGAAAATTAATATTTGAAATGAAGAAAAGACTTGACACAATTGTAGAACTCCGATTGTGGGCAATTAAAACAAATATTGCGAATAATTGATAATTTTATTTAAGAAAAAGTTGATTAAATTTAATTAAATAAAAGGTGATCATTACTAAGTGATAATAATAATTAGTACTAGCTATAAGTAAAAATAATAAATTTTATCAAATTTGAAAAATACTTAATTTTTTCAAAGTATTGTAGTAGTTTTGTTAAAAATTACAAATTTTATAATGAAAAATAATTTATTGAATTAAATAAATATATATAGCTATAAGTAAAAATAAGAATCTTCATTAATATTTTAAAATTACTTGATGTGTTCAAAGTATTTCAGTATACGTTTGTCAAAATTGATAAATTTTACAATAGAAAATAATTTATTTAATTATATTAAATAACAATGATAATTACTAAGTTATAAAAGTTTGTATTAGTTATAAGTAAAAATAAGAATGCTCATTTAAATTTAAAATTATTTGATTTGTTTTAAGTATTTGACTACGTTCGTAAAAATTATAAATTTTATCATAAAAAATAGTTTATTGAATTTTTACTTTGCAATTTGAATTTATTAATTTATTAAATAGTATTTTTATTATATAAATTTATGTTAATTTCATCAAGTAGTTAGTGTTGATTGGTTTAAATTATTCATATTAATCTTAAGCATTAATAAATTTATCATTATCAAGTTATTTATTTGATTTTATAGTTATAATAATTATTTTAAATATTCAAATATATAACCTAAAATATTGAAACCGCCAATGACTTTTAAAATGCCGCCATGTTGGATTTAGATAATCTCTAGCGAAACTGGCCAGCTAGCCAGTGCCTCATTTTTATGCTAGCTAGCGCCTTGTTTTACTCTAGCGAAACTGGCGAGGCGCTAGCCACTGCCTCGTTTACATTTTTGCTAGGGATTTAATTATAACTAAGATTTTTAATTTAAGCCCATATATCAGTCTGGATCAGGCATGAACAGGTATGATCAGGCCTGAGCGTATTTAACGCTTCAGACATGGACAGGTATGATCAGGCCTGAGCGTATTTAACGCTTCAGACATGGACAGGTATGATCAGGCCTGATCATACATGAACAGGCATGGTCAGGTCTGATCATACATGAACAGGCATGGTCAGGTCTGATCATTTTTTCCCGGGATAGTAGCCATAACTATAAATTCTTAATAGTGGTCAATTTATTTATATTGTGATGATAATTATATCGAATTAGGCTTGCTAGCTGGAGAAGTATAGTTGTCATAACAATTTTCTTCTGGACATGATGAATAAGAAACTGTTAAATTGACTACTAAATAGTCATCTTAACTATACTTTTCTGTTACTGTTAATTAATATTATATCAGTTAACGAAACTGCAGTTAATAGTGTTGGTCTCATTCAACTATGTTTTTTATAGTTCTGAAAACCATTTTTTTCTCTCAGTGTAGAGTTTTTTTTTATTTGAACCATGGTCGATATTGATATCACTTTCAATAGTGATGACTCACTAATCGGACTACTAATGATCACTAATAAACTCTTATGAACAGAAATAAATTTTCAATAGTTTTTATTAGAGATCATTAGTTTTTTTCCATAAGAGTAGTCAAACGTAACATGGTTATATAAAAAAAAATTTTTATTTGCAGGCATAGCAGATATGAAAAACTGTCGCCAAAATTCAAATCATTTGACGGGTTTTAGCCCTGCAGCGTGTTTCACTTTTAATCTTCCGACAGAAATGCAATTTGTTGATGTAACTTCAGCTGATCTTTGGTTTTACAAAGAAAATGATGAGAATGATGTTTATGGTCAAACATTTGTTTTGGCAGAATTGGATCATTGGGATCAAGGTGGAAGTTTTGAAAAAAATACAATCATGGCAATTTTTGAAACTTCTATTGAAGGTAAGTTTTTTTTTATCATCGATATAACTTTTTTATTAGTTTCCATTTCTGAAATATGCTTAACCTCTTTTTTTTAATTAACTTTTTTTTGGCCGTCCGAAGTTGATAATTGTCGGACAAATTTACTGGAAATATTTAATTTTTTTTTTTTATTTACAGAGGGTTGGGTGAAAACTGATGTAGCATTTACTGTGAGAAAGTGGGTAGAGCGGCGAATCCTTAATCACGCGATTCAAATAGCGTGCAGCACATGCTCCATTGATCGTGAAACTGCTCCGGTATCTACTGAACTAACGTTAAAGCCTTTTTTGGTAATTCATACATCGCCATTGCTTCCTAAAAATCGACCGAAACGAAATTCTAATTGTCTACCAGAAATGAAAGAATGCTGCCGGGATCAACTATATATAAGCTTCGATGAAATCGGGTGGAGCGACTGGATTCTTCATCCCAGTGGGTACCACGCTTACTTTTGTCGTGGGTCATGTTCATCTGCAGCATCCCTTATTATGAGTGGTTCGCCTTACAACAATATTTTAAGAGTAAATAAAATTTACTTAACAAATTATAAAAATTTTCCAAAGGTAAAAATAAATTTTTAATTAAAATTTATGAATAAAATGTTAATATTTACAGAAATGGTTAATGAAAAATGGTGGACAAAGCGAGATTGTGCCTTGCTGCTCGCCGACTCAGCTTTCCCCAATTCAGCTGCTTTACGTGGATTCTAACAACACGATAACCCAAAAAACACTTCCAAACATGGTCGTAGAAGCTTGTGGTTGCATGTGAGACTAAATCTTCTAACGTGGAACAACCAAGTCTTTTTATTTCAGCGTGAAAGCTGTTACTGTGGCTGGTCTACGTAAGACTCGTATCAACGACAAATTGTGTTCAAAATGTGATGCTCAGTTTCTTTTCTCTCGCTCGCTGTGGTTACCTTCAATGAGGACTAAAGAAGAAAGTAGATAGAGTAAAATAAAAAAAAAGAGATAAAGAAAATAAAGAGACGTAGAGAACATTTGAGAGAAAGGATTTTGCGACGAAAAAAAAAAAGAAGAGTAATAGTGAAACGTGTCGGAGCGACCACTCGTGAAGATCCTCTCACGTTGGGAAGAGAATGGTATTCTCGAGTTTTTCTCTTCAGTACGTTTATGTTATTGTATTATATGAACAACAGATACTACACTCTTGTTATTTATAGACAATGTAATAAAAGTCTTCAAAATGAGAAAGGTACTGAATGATGAAAAGTAAGACAGTATTTTTTTTTTTAAGTGTTAATCTTAATTTGGGTTTTTCAGTCTAGTTTATTATCGGGAAAACAAATCTACATATTATTAACTGTATATATGAATCAGAATATAATCATTACTTAGGTTTTTCTTTTAGTTTTAATTATTTCGCCCCTTAAAACGATTCTCAATGTAAATAAAAATTTTTGTACCAAAGTATAGAAATGTATAGAAATCCAATCAAGTATACGAACAGTTAATAGTTCGGAGGATTATTATGTATTATGCAAGTGAATAATAATAGCAAATTTTCCCCTACGAAGGTTCCAATAATATCTTAAAGATATGTCGGTACTTTGAACATATTAAGATGTTAAAATCTTAGTATTTTTAGACTTCTATGTTGGTTTTTAAATACAAAATCTAAACTAAAAAATAGGATACAATATTTTTCTCCAGATTATCTCCACTGATTTTTTTAAAAATTTAATACAATTATGAGACATACCCATATAACAATCATTTAACAATCTTGCCCAAGCCTGGTCACCAATATACTAGTTATATGCGTCTTTATATAACTATGGATCTTGCTGCAGAAACATACAAAGTTTTTAATTGAGTCTTATATAACAAGACTTGAAAAAAAATTTTGTGTTAAGAATCGGGTGAAAATATAATATTGAAGATATTTTGCTCAAGGTGCGTTGGTACAAAGAATGGAGCTAATCTTGCACCAGAAATTACTTGCATATACTAACGCATATCTTGCGGCAGGTTTACTCAAGAAGTCTCTTATTACACCATTCGTCTCACTTCTCTCGGTCACTTTATCCCTCCATTAGCATACGATACATAATCCTGAAGTTCAGTGACAGAGATAGAAGTGAGATATATAGATAGTGTAATATGAGACTTCTTGAGCAGATCTGCTGTAAAATATGGGTTAGTGTCTCCAAGTAAGTTCTGGTGCAAGATTAGCTCAAGATACGCGTAAGTTTACTAACACATCTTGAACAAGATATCTTCAATTTTTTTCTGTACAATATCATGTGCAAGTCCTGCAACAATCTTGTCTTAGAATATTGCATTAATATCTTGTGACAGATTGACAGGTAAACAAAGACGTAGACACTTAGGGGTCTTCAGCAAGATACTTTCACAAAAATAGTACATGACTACTCCCTGCTTAAAAATTCCGATAGATTCTTATAGCTGCATGTATAAGGCCCTATACTTAACTACAGCACTTCTCATAGAACTCATTCATTCTTATAAAATCTCTATGGGAATTAATGAGAATCTATTAGATTCTATGAGATTTTCTAAACAGGGCTACAAGATTGTCTTGTCCGTCATCTTGGGCAAGTTCATGCCCTGCTTAAAAAATCCGATAGATTCTTATATAGCTGTATGTATAAAGTCCTATACTTAACTATAGCACTTCTCATAGAACTCATTTATTCTTATAAAATCTCTATGAGAAATCATGAGAATCTATTGGATTTTATCAGATTTTCTAAACAGGGTGTAGTATCTATCAAAAGATTCTTGTGATCAGTGCTTTGACCAGCAACTTGTGATGGAAATTGTTGTATGAATAAAATTACTTTAAACAGATTATAACAGTCATTCAGCTGCATAGGATATCACACAATAAAATTGTTTCTTGATTTTTCTTATTTATAAAACTATTATTTTTGAAGACATCTTATAAAGTTATCTTAAAAAAATGATAAAAATATGTACTTAAGTCTTTAATGTTTTAAATGAGTCAACTTTAATATTATTAGTTGTAGCAATAAAAACACATTTATAGTAACTCGGCAAATTTAATGATTTTTTTTTATCATTTCATCTATGTAGAATGTTATGTAAATGAATGATATATAAGTATATTAATACTTTATGAAAATTTCAAATGATTTATAGTTAAAAGTACCTCACAAAAACTTTATTGAAGTCTGCACTGTGAAAAAAAATTCCTGCCTGACGTCAATCCAGATTAGTTTGACTCAAGTACTTCTCCAGCAGACTTGCTCCTAGGAATCTTAGCTTCAAAATAGTAAATTTATTATGCAACGTAATTTTCTAACATATGAGATGAAGATATAGTTTAATGTAATTAAAACGGTCAGAAACCACGAATCATTTTTAGGTGACCATAGATTGCCCTAAGCGTTTTCACGCTTGAGGAGTGTAATACAAATTTTTCTCATTTTCAATTTATTTTATACGCCCGCATAATTTCCCAGATAGTCTCTAAGAACCACGAGGGCGTGTAAAAAAAGTTTTCGTTCGATAATCGATGCAATTTTAATCTATAGTATGAAAATAAAAATAAAAAAATTCCAATGCCCTTCAAATTTCCGAGATAGGTTCCGGAGAGCGTAATTGGTGTATAAAAACAATTTAAAATGAGACAAAAAGATTTTTTATTCTTATACATTCAAATGAAAAAAAAAGTTGTCGGATGCAATATGGGAGCAGGGGAAGGGGGGGGGGGGGGCGAAATTGGCTCCCCAAAATTTTTGTTCAATTTAAATGATTCAAGAATAAAAAACCCTTGCAAAGTGTTTGAGATTGTGGTTTACTTTGAACTCGTCTAATTAGAAAAATTTTCTGAATTTAAATTTAAAATTGATTTTTTTATTTCAGAGCTTGAAAATAATCTGGAAGTTGAACTGAGACCATGTCGACTAGCACATAAGCTCAGATAGCTCAACTTAAAGAGCACTCGGCGCGTAGTCGACATGGTCTCAGTTCAACTTCCAAATTATTTTCAAGCTTTGAAATAAAAAAATTAATTTCGAATTTAAATTCAGAAAATTTTTCTAGTTAGACGAATTAAAAATAAATCACAATCTCAAACACTTTTCAAGGGTTTCTTATTCTTGAATCATTTAAATGCATCTGTATACAAAACATTAAAATAATTAAGCGCGAAAAATCAATATTGTAAAATAGTATATTACATACCTAGGCCAGTAAAATAAGAAAAGTCTCAGAGCACATGTAATTGTTGGCCGAGGCTGACAAACATGTGGTCTGAGGCTTTCTTTTTTACTGGCCAAGGTGCGTATACTATTTTTCTGCTCGACAGAGCCGGAAAGTTGCAACTTCGTTCAGGGCAGCGGCCCGAAGGTTGCCACTTTCCGGCCGGAGGGCAGAAAAATTTATTAATTAGCTACTTTACCATACCTGCAACGAAAGTTTAAATTCCTGCCCTGTTTGAAGGAAAATAAGTGGTTTTTTTCTTTTATGAGAGGACAAATGATAAAAAAAAAAGTGCATGCGCCATTTTTCCCACAAAACAGAGGCAAAAAATGAAGCTTTCAGGTACACTGAGAGAAAAAAAAATTTTTTTCTAGTATTTTTTTTACTTATTTCTGTGAATACTTAGAACAAGAAATTTTTCCTAAATTGAAGTATAATATTTGTTATTTCTAGCAACTATTGCTTTGATCTAGTAATATATTACTAGATACATGAGTTACTTGTAACAAGCAATTATTTCTTGAATTAAGTTGACATTTCTATATTCAAAAAAGCAATTACGTAAGCCAAGAAAAATCTTTCTTGGACCAAGCAATTTTTTTCAAACTTCGAGAATATTATTTTCTTAAGTCAAGAAACTTTATTTTTGGCTGAAGACATTTTTCGGATTGAGTCAAATAAAAAAGTTCTTGATCTGAAACAAAAAAAATTTTAAACTAAGTAAAAAATTTCTCATCCTAGGTGATTTTTTTTTTCAGTTTGAGAATATTTTTTTCTAAAGTCAAGGAATTTTATTCTTGGCTAAAGACATTTTTTGTATTGAGTCAAAAAAAAAAGTTCTTCAACTAAAACAAAAAAAAAATTTTTAAATAAGTAAAAAAATTTCTCGGACCAAGTGATTTTTTTTTCAGTTCGAGAGTATTTTTTTCTCAACTTAACGAATTTTTTTTCATTGTGTGACGAGTCACATTTACATGTATAACAAAAAAAAAATTATTAAAAAAAAAAACAAATAAACGTAAAAAATATAATGCGTGTAAAAGAAAAAAATAAATAAAGAGAGAAAAAAAATAAGGCGAGTGAAAATAACAAAATGCGGAGACGCAGTGCCAAAGAAAAATTAGTACCAGGAGTCTCCGCTAGGCGCAGAAGAGTGCTGCAACATTTTCCTAGTTGGACAGTTGGAATCGAAGTAATAAGTTCCGCTCAAAAGAGTGAAAAGCCACTCTGGCAAATACTCGCTTCATGAGAATATCCCAGTAGAAGAGTACAAGTACCCTTGGGGAAAATGATCGTGAGTAGATTTTTGGAATGATTTTCAGGCATATTCAACAACGCAGAGAAATCCGACGAAGCATCCATACGGATTATATTTAAATACTAAACATAAATTTTTAATTATAGAACTTGAATATATTATATACTAAATGAAAATATTCAATTATTAAACTTCAGTATTTTAGTTACTAAATATAAATTTTAAATTATTGAACTTAAGTTGTTCAAATACTGTATAAAAATTTTTAATTATTATACTTCACTGTTTTAAGTAATAAATGAAAACTTATAATTACTAAATTTAAGTATTTTAAATGCTAAATTAAAATAATAAAATATTGATCACGAGTATTTTAAATACTAATCTTAAATTTTTAATTATTCAACTTGAGTATTTCAACTACTAGATGTGAATTTTTTTTATTTAATCGGAGTATTTTAATTACTAAATTAAATTTTTTTATTATTTATTTCAAGTATTTTAAATATTAAATTTTAATTTTCTATTATTTAACATTAGTATTTTTTTTACTAAACCTAAGTTTTTAGTATTAGTAGTTTTCACAAGTATTTTTACTAGAATTAAGAAATTATTTACTTGGCACTATTTAAGTATCTAAAATACTTGATTCAAGTATTTTTACTTGAAAATATGCACTTTTTCTCTCAGTGTACAGATCTAGTGAAAAATCGTATACACACCACGAAGGAAAGTAGGAAATCCCAGTCCGAGTGTTTGCGACCCTTGCCTTCGACTCGGGTAGATAATTATACACTCGGTTTGGAATGTCCTACTTTCCTCCCTTGATGTGAAACATACTATTGAGTTGAAATAAAATAATAGTCAAATTTTAGTGAATTTTTTATCGGGCCCATTTTGCCCCAAATTTTAATGTTTTATTTTTGGAGCATATTGATTACAAATACATGACAAAAGACTCGAAAATGTGAAAGCCGTAAAAAAAATCATATATGAAAAATTTTTTTAGAAGGTCTATTTCGCCCCAAATTTATAAATTTTTAATTTTTAACAGGCGCGGCATAGTAAGACGAAAAATATGGTAAGGGGCTATAAAGAAGTAAAACAAGTGAGAATCACTGAGGATATAAGTCCGTTTTTCTTAAGGGGCCCATTTTATCCCCCCCCCCCCTTCCTCTATATAACTATCTAGAAGCCTTTGTAACATCTGTAAGGCAATATTTAGTATGAGAGGAGGGGTGGGGTCTCAAGAAAAAAGGCTTATATGTCGTGTAAATTTAACCCCCCTCTCCTCCCCTAAATTGAAAGTGTTAAAAATCAACTTTCTGCTAAAAATTTCAATTAATTAATTGAATAAATAATAAAACACAGCCATTACCAAAATATTTACGTAAAATCGCTCCTTAAATGTAAGAATAAAATTTTACAGAACTGATGGGAGATTTTTACATTAATAGTTTTTAAGAAATACCCAATGTATACTTATGTAAAAAATTCCGAGTTCGCGAAGTGGTGTGAATGATTTGGTGTGAAAATTTCCACTCCCGGAGTAAAAGTTACACGACGTACGGTGTTAAATTTTTGGCCGTGTGAGTTAGAACGATCTTACCACCAGCGGTGTAAACGTTACTCTAATAGACACAATGAAACAAAAGAATAAAAATAAGTCCTCAATTTTTATATTAAAAAAAGTTTATTAGGTAATTTTTAGCTCTAGATCATATGATCGAACAATGTATGAGTTTTGAACTAATAACAGCAAATGGTATGAAAGATAACACTCACACCGTGTTAAAAGTATAACGCTTATTATTTCACGCCCTTATAATTTCCGACCGTCAATTCACACCGAGGATACCGTGTAAAGTCCTTAGAGACAATTTTCATACCAAAATTTTTTGCAGTGTACTGGAAAGTAAATTTTGTTCCTCTCAAATGTACATAATTTGTAATAACTTTTACAGGATTTATTTTGCCGTCTCCTTTTCCCTTCTACGTTAAATACACTACCATTCAATGTCAATACAATGCATAAGTATTAGCCTGACTGAAATTTCTACTCCATTCGTATGACATACATCAAAGCAATTAGTATTGTAAACACGCGCATTACAAATACTGAACATGTTCTAGTGCTTTCTTGGCAGAATAGAGATGATATTTTTTCCATTTAATGCAGAAAATATTTCCCGCTACGGAGAGGAATTCCGACCTCTGTTTATTAATTGTATGCATGCATACAAGCCAACGGAATTTACTTCCAGTGTAAAAATAATACAAATTAACTTTTTTTTCATTTCATTATGCACGTAGATTGAATTATATTCATATGTCTATACAGAGATCAAAAACCTGGAAATCTCACGTTATTTGACTGCGAAAAAATGTAACTTTGATCGATAATAAACTTTCTCACTGATTGAAATAAGATGTTCATACTTCAATTTAAAATCTCAAAAACGATATGAAATTGCAATGGTCAAAATTAATTAGCAATAAATTATAAAAATATTTAGAGCTTATATTAATTCATATAATTATATGATACTATGATATATAGTGAATACAAAATATCTTATGAATGATATACAAAAATTCAAAAAAATTGAACTAGTGTAGAAACAAACTGAAATATCGTTCACGCCCTTTCGTTGCCAAAATTAATGTTTGCTATTATAATTATTTTAACCACATGAGTTCATTATACAAAATCAGTAAAATAATGTTATATTATAATTAAATTCATTGAAGATAAATGTAAATAAACCCATTATTCAATTCATAACTTTATCATTGTTGAATTCAAGAGTAAAATGCAAATATTGATCCCAAGTAAAAGGTAGGTGGCTGGTCTATAAGGACGTTCATAGTATAGTCAAGTTACGTACAATGCGCAGTTCAAATTCGAAAAAAATTTACGCCGTCATTGTAACAAATACCGGGCATAATTTTACATAGTTTATAAGCTACTCAAAAAAAATTACCTTAAGTTCGATTAATTATTAAACAGCCATAACTTATTGAGAATTTATCGTAAAATATTAAAGAAAAAAATCATTTTAAATCTTAATGTGTCGTTCTTGATATTAGATATCAAACAGTTTATTTGGTTTTAAACAGCTCATTTTGGATAGGGAGGGGGGAGGAGCAAAGTGGGCCCCTCAAAATTTTCTATACGTCAATAAATTCGGACGGATAATAAGCTTATCGAAATTTCTTATGTAATGAGGGCTAAAATAGACCACCAAAACTGTTCATTAAATATAATTTATTAAGAAAGTTAAAGATAATAAAATTACGTTTCAAAGTTATATCGCAGCAGATTATTAAAATAATTTTTTATATTATTAAAATACAATTTTTTTATAGTTATTTGCGAATGTCACATGTGCAGCTTCATACAACTTTGTTGTCAACACCGGCACATGAATCATGGGCCCAATTTTTACATTGGCAATATTGAATCCATGGCTCTAAAGATTCTCAGTATAATTTGCCACAAAAAATACAAGCAGTATCATCCACCGATTATTTGTATTTGCTTTTTCCTTTTCCCTTTCCTTTGATTATTGTCTTCTCCATCGTTTTAATCGTCGTTTTAATATCAAATCCGAAATTTTATAGAGGGCCCACTTTGCCCCTAATTTTCGATTTTTCAGATTTAATGGACGCAGCATAATGAAGTAAAAATAAGTATCAAGAGTCTAAAAAAAAGTAAACGCGTAAAAAAAATTAACGATATTATAATTATTTTTCTTGAGGGGCCCACTTTGCCCCCTCCCCTACTTAAAACTGAAAAAAATAGGAACAGTCAAAAAATTGATACTGTATTAATTATTTACGATCTATAGGTCGTATTTTCACAAATTATAATCACAAATTTAGTACAATGAAAAGAAAGGAAATTGACTTTTTATTTTTTACAAATGAATTTAATATGATGAATATCCACGGAAGTTCGGGTGGAACTAATGAATCAAAAAAGTGATCAAATTATTTCGTTTATTAGTAGATAAGATTCTTAATTTTTTTTTTTTTTATCATTTTTTTTTTTTTTTGGAAATTGGTATAGGAAAGGGTCAGGTAATGAACTGAAAAGGTTTTTCTCAGTAGAAGGCTTATTAATAATTAAAGAAAAATAATTTGCTTTGCCTGAAGTTAAAATCAAACAGATCGATTTGATCTTACGTCAAATGCCCTATTTTGTATTGTCCCTGGTGGAAATTTTTCGGACTTTTCTCTGGAAAAACTTTGAAAAAGTCTTTAGAATTTTAGAACTGAGTTTTTCACAGAAAAGTGAAAAATTTTCACCAGGGGTGAGCTGCAGTGAGATGCTGTAACTTGTTTCGGGTCGCGTAAATATTTTTTTGATCAACAGATTGGATTCGTTTCACACCAAAATTTTATGCAATTCAACAACATTTCATAAAATTATATACAATTTTATAAGACTTGAAAAAATATTTATATTTTATGAAACTTAGAAGTTTTGGAAAACGTTATGGAATTTTATGAAAATTTATAGAATTATATAAAATATTACAAAATTTTATACGATTTCCGAGAACTTTATGAAAATTTAAAAAGCTTTATAAAAAATTATTTCACGGGTAGACATACTTTTTAAATAAAATTTACAAATTTTTTTAAATCGGTATGAAAATTATAATTACGGGCTCAAATTTAGAGGGAAAAAAAAAGAAAATATTAATCTAAAACGAAACACTAATTATACAAATATGGAGTTTCACTACAAAAATCTCATTAATTAGTTAAAAAAAAAAATGAAGTTTTAATATTTCGTTATAACTTTGATCAAGGGGGAAAGGATGTATCTGGCGATCGGAACAACACTTAAACTCTTTTTTAATAATTATTCAACACATTGATGATTAATAACAATTATAACGATTAACTTTATAATTTATAGCAACTATAATCTAATTTATAGAATTTACTAAAAAATAAATTAATTAAATTAATTAACATTGAATAAATTAATTGTCACTTGTATCAGGTATTTTCTAGTACGAAGTATTAGTGCCATCTGTATTAAAAAAAAAATTACAATAAATGATTAAAATAATTTTACAACTAATTATTATAACCATATACTATTTTTATTATTCTTTTACATGGTACTGACAGACACAGTACTGACAGTTTCATTTTAAATAACAACTGTAATTGTTTGGTTATGTAATTGATAATATCTATTTACTGTAAAATTTAGACTGGTATTAAGTACAAGAATTTAATATTTTGTTCAGAAAAAATTAATAGTTAATGAAGTTTATCAATACCATGGTATCGACAAGTCAATTTATGATATACCTTTTTAAAAATTGAGTTCTATCATGACACAAACTCTTGGCACTATTTCATCAACTCAATGTTTGTAAATATTACTCAGGTGTCGTACTTTCAAGATGGTTCACTAGACGTTTCAAGGTACATGGCGCTCGAGTCACACAAATTCAAATTTAAAAATTCGTTAAAATTTAAAGACAGAAGTTATTGAACCGGAATTCAATGTTAACTTTTAATATATTAAACAAAAAGTATTTCAACTTTTTTCAGTTTGATCATAAACATTAGAATTTATGAGGTGATTAGTTTAAATCATTTATTGTGACAAAAAAAATTAACAATTTATAGGTAAATTCTAGAAATGGACATGACCCGGTACTGATATTTAAGTGATATTGTAAGTTTTCTCTAAGTGGCAAGTTATATAATAGAAAAATAATGTTGAAATATATTTATAATTATCCAATTAACACAAAAATTTCATTACTTGACTAATAATTAATGACCTGTGAGAACAAACAATACAGGACAATGAGTGTGAATTCAGCAGACATCAGACAAATTTAAAAATATTTATAAATCGAGTAAAGAATTAATAAAATCAAATTTTCAAAAATGCGTATTTAAAAAATTTTGAAACTAATAAGTGAATTTTTTACAAATATTATTTTTTTAATTATTTACCCTATTTATTTATAATTTTTAATTTGTCTGATGTCTGCTACATTCACACTCGTTACAGGACATTGAATATCACAGTTAGAACGGAATCACCCATATGCACTTAGCATAAATTAAATTATTTTTCTTAATTAGGAAAACTGAAAGTGCTTGATATTCAAAATAAACATTCATCATTAAAATTTGATTACCATAAGAATGTTAGTCGGGTATCTTCGGTCTCTCCAGTGAAATGTTCGGGTTCAACTTGTTATTTTAAAAAATTGTCCCAACAAGAGAGTGTACCTCGGGTGTTTTCGGTTTTTACTCCCACTGGGGGTGTTCTGTGTACAAAACATTTCTCCACTTTTTATTGCGCATGTGCTGTTTAAAAATGTTCAGTAGTGGGAGCGATTTCCTTGGAATGAGAGTTCACATAAAAGACAAAACAATATTCCGAATCCTCGAATGTCGTTTTCTCGCTACTTGCTAACCTCACAATAACGATAACGAGTATATATATGTTTATTTACATTTTGTGTAGTTCTATTATTAAAAAGCATATTACGATCGTAATTATATATAAAGTCTACTTCAGCTAATTAATTTAGTTCATAAAGCAAATTCAGCCATCAAAAAATTTGTGTGGTTAGGACTCTGTTAACTAAAATAAATAATTAACAATAAGAATTTTCGTACTTAACACAAATAGCAAATATCATTTTTTTTTTTTTTTTTTTTTTTTTTTTTTTGTAAATGTAATTCATATCATAGTTTATTATTGTCTATAATAATTAAATATACTAAATAAGCTAAAGATTTAATTGTCAGGAAGTGAAAAAAATTAAAATGTTATCTGAAGTTGACGTCTTCATTAGCAACTACACACTCGTGGATCCTGAAGTTTATCAGCTTTGGGTTGATGGCTACTCATGTAATGATTTTTTAATTTTAAATTTCATTGTTAACTATTCCCATATTCAATATTTTGTCTATAATTATAGCCACTGATGCTGTCAGTCTTTTAAACCAACGGGGAATATGTCAACAAATAAACGCTTCGATGGATCTTATCGCATCTGATATATTAGATCATTACCGAACTTATTCACTTCTTGAAAGATTGATCCATACGCCAACAAAATTAGCCAGTGAACAACTGGCATTTCAAATCGAACCACAAACTAGTCGAATGTTGATAGAAATGTAAATAACTGTTTAATTTTTATTAATTTTAATATATTTAAGCTATGACTCGATAACCTTGGGACAATTTGTCAGTAAGATATTTTAATTACTGTTCAGAATTATGTAGAGGCTATTTACATACTAAAGTTATAAAAATATATGCCCCTGATAATTCAATTTAGAGTAGAAAAAGATTTTTTTAAAAAAACAAGTAAAAGAAAAAAGAAAAAGCCGGGAAAAATAGAAAAAAAAATGAGTGTGATTGTAGCAGACATGAAACAAATTTAAAATTTTAAATAAATAAATACATTAATTAAAATAATGAAGTTAAAAAAAATGCTTGTACTGATTTTTCATTTGTCTAAATACGCATTTTTTTATTTCTATTTTACTTCCATTCTATTTATTTATTATAAAATTTTTTAAATTGACAACTGTCAGCTACATTCTCACTCATAAAATTTTTTTTTTTTTAAGATCCAAATTCAATTGTTTTATTAGGATTAAAATTAAATATAATTTTAAGCTATTGAAATCTTATCGGTAAAAATTAGCGACTGCTTATCACCATATAGTTACTGAAAAAAATTTTTTTAGAAATACACAGTAAAAAATATTGTGTTAAAATCAACATAGTTTGTGTGTTAAAAATGGTCACTGTAGCTCTTGAAAAATTTCATTGGATCTTTTTCTTAACGTTATTTATTAATATGTTAAATTTGATTGAATTCTGAATAGTAATTTTAAAACCGATAGCGCTACTAATCTGTAACATCATATAAAATTGTTTTTCTGAAGATTGATTTAACAGATTCAAATAAATAAAAAAGAAATATTACATTAATTATAAAAAAAGACTCTTGATAAAGCCTTTGCATATCGAAATTCTGATAAAAAAAAATGTTAACTATTTTTGATTGCTTATTTATCAACTCAAAAATTAATTACGATGAAGGTTTAAAGCTGACAGAATTATATAATTTCAGCTATACTCTCTTATTCTGGCAGTTTGAATGAAATATCCTGGGAACTTTCATTATATCTATTCAAATATGTAATTTAATTTATTGAATTCATTATTACAGGTATTATGAATTTGATGACTCTGTGATACGTGAAATATTGGGTAAAAAACTAACTTCTAAAAGTAGAAAAGATTTAGACGAAGTTGCTGAAAAAACAGGAATTACATTAAAAAGTTGTCGAAGGCAATATGACAATGTGAAAAGAATTTTCAAAGTTGTAGAAGATTTGCCTGGTTCTCTAGTCACTAATATAAAACAACATTTTTTGCTTCCTGATGATTTGGCTAAGTAAGAACAATTATTTTTTATTTATTCATTTCGAAGGGTAAATTTTTAAATCAGGTAAAAAACCCATCACCCACTCACTTTTCATTGGAGTGAGATTAAGCTACTCAATTTAATATAAATTGGAAAAATCAAATGAAAAATCT
Source organism: Microplitis deprimator (assembly GCA_964016945.1). Classification (NCBI taxonomy): domain Eukaryota; kingdom Metazoa; phylum Arthropoda; class Insecta; order Hymenoptera; family Braconidae; genus Microplitis; species Microplitis deprimator. The sequence continues at coordinate 8,229,738 of OZ024708.1, read as the reverse complement.
TTTTTTTTTTCATAGTTTTTTCTATATTTTTTAAATGTTAAAATAAAATTTGAATTTATAGAATAATGTTTATAATTTAGTATTGTTAATTTTTTAAATAAGCTCGTTGAGTGCTCCCATAGTCGCTTTTACCAAATTTCGTTCAACTCCTAATTAATAACAATTGCAAGTAATTTTTTTAAAAATCTATATCCTGCGAAATTGCAACTACGTTGTACTTTTTTCAAGAAATGGTGCAATGATTTTTCAATTAAATAAATTAATTAATAAAATTTTAATACGTTTATCCACAGAAAAAAAAATTAGCTTGAATGAAGAATTTCTATGTCTTTAAAACTGGATTCTTGTTTTAAGTCGTTCTGTTTTGTTAATTTGAAAAAGTGTTTGCTTGCATCAAAAACGAGAAAATTGTTTATTAAATCATTTTAAGAAAATTTATTCTCTAATCAAAAATTATAATGATTTGAATGGAATTATTTTATTCTTTGACCAATAGAATGATATTCTCGTGTTTAGAAAATCTCATATAATCCAATAGATTCTCATGAATTCCTATAGAGATTTTATAAGAATTAATAAGTTCTATGAGAAGTGCTATAGTTAAGTATAGAGCCTAATACATACAGCAATGAAAATCTATCGGATTTTTTAAGCAAGGTCTTGTCTTAAGGGTTGAAACATTAGGGACTTGATTTGAGACAGCACTTTATTATACTAACACATATACTTTCTTTTTTAAATTAAAAAAATGACGTCACGGCTACTCAATATTTCGACATTCCAATTTAATTTTTATTTTAAAAAACACTGACTGCGGAAGGGATCGAACTCGCGTCATTTGAATTAGAAGTCATGTCTGCTATTCACCAGGCTGACATACGTCCTAGATATTAGAACCTGAAACTTTAACGACGGTATCAAGGTCGTCAAAGTTTTTTTTCTTCATCCTAATATTCTTGGGTCAAGCAAATTCTTCTTGATTCAAGTTAGTTTTTTTTTTATGGATTACAGTTGAAAGTCATTATCATTGAGTATTTTAAGAAAGTAGGACACTATCTAAGATTGCTCTTAACTTTAAGCTTAAATACTTGTATTAATTTGATATTTTTATCTCTGGCAGACGATATGCAGCCGTAATATTTATAGCCTGTTTGAGATTTGAAATGAGCAAACGGAAACTACAATTCTTAACATTCTCTGATTTTTATCATTGTGCAAATGTTATGATGTCGTCGTGGACTTACCGTTACACAGGTTCAGAATATTTTGATACAGATTTAGACAGAGAGTTTCTCGTTGAATTGTCAGAATGCCGAATTCTGTTGGAAAATGATAAACACCACAAATAGTAAATAACTGATTGATAAATTTTTTACTATTATATTTATATAATTCATATTTAATATGATTAATATTTTAGTTTGGTATGCATGAAATTAAAGCCAACACTTTTGGAACGGATGTTTCAAGAGCTGGACTTGAATTTTCGCTCTTACTCCCGAGCGCTATTGGGAATCGGTTGTAATTTACATCGTTCAAGAGAACTAAGATTTTTTTTTCTCGAATTAGTTGAGCGATGCATTGAGCCATGGCGACAAGTTAATTGGTCGCATACAGATTTGAAGAATTTTTTGAATGCCTACACCCAATGTGCACTTGATATGGATGTTTTGAGGTATATACAAAAATTTTATTTATATATCTAAGGGTGACCCAAAAAAAACCTACTATTTTTTTTTTTACGAGTCTCTTATGAAAATTTGTTGGATGAAATCATGACTACGCTGAAAATTTGAGCCCAAAATTCAAATATTTAAACGTCGCTCAAGAATTTTTAATGTTTCCGAGTACTGTCTCTTGGACGTTTTCAAGCGACCCTTGAATATTAAAAATAAAGCTTCTCGATTTTTTTATCATCAATTAGTATCATAATGAATTGCTTGAATTTTTAGGTTTTTTTGCTTATTCAAAACTCACCCAATTTTATTGTTTAAGACTATCCTGAATATTTTCAGTTATGCAAAAGTTATATTTAAGTAGAATGACTATAATTGAGTTATATAAAAATAAAAAAACTTATTCCAAGTATTAGTTACATATTATCAGTTAATATTCAAAATTCTTGAGCGCCGTTTAAATATTTAAATATTGGGCTGAAACTTTCAGCATAGTCATGACGTTACAAATATAAATTATTGCTGCCACGAGAAAGAAAAAATTTAGAAACAAAAAATCCGAATTTCAATCATTTTTGATATTTTCATAATTCGTGAGCGATCTCTTGTAAATTTTTTATCAAGCTGATTTTTAAAGAGGCTTCTTAAAACATCTTAAACCAACAAATTTTCATAAGAGACTCGAAAAAAAAAAATAGTCGGTTTTTTTTTGGGTCACCCTAATATTTATACGAAATCTCAATTTTAATACTTGATATATTTTTAACAACACTTTGATTTATTTAAAAAATTTGTTGTAAGCATTTTTATGTAACTTTGCTTACTGATGATCAGGGTTGTAATTTATTACTTTTTGTGACGCATTAGCATTTCCATTGACCATCAAAATTTGAGTTTTAATGAAAAATATTTCCATTAATAATTTAATTTTATATTTCAATTGGAAATGATTCCACTATTTATTGAAATTAAATTTTTAATGGAAATGTTGTAAAACTATATCATAGTGACCACAGATTTTTGAAACTGAATTCCCAGACCATGTGTGGTTTTATTAAATCATTGGAAATATTTATTTAATTCAAAATTAAATGGTATAAGTCAGTTCAATAAATATTCAATCATTGCCGTTAAATGAAATTTTATTTTATTATTTGTTAATGATCATAGGTTATTTTTAATTTATTGAATGAATAATTTTAAATCTGTTTTTATACAACTTACTCTAATAAAATGTAAATAAACTTTTCATTTTCACTAGAATAAATTTCATAAATAAGAACGTTTAATAGAATATTAATCAAGTATACGCGAATAATAAATATATTGAAACTTATTAGTTCAGTACTTATGTATACTTTTAATGTTTTTAGTATTTTAACTTGTCAATATGCATGTTAATAGCTTTAAGATGCTGACGAATAGTTTCTACGAAGACTTTTTTTTCAAATAGCCTTTTTAATTCTAACTGCTTCATTTTTTCGCTATTGGAATCAATTTCTACAAATTTTTTTTTAAGATGGTATTACAATCGCATTCGCGATGAGCCACTTTTTGAACAGTTTTGACAGAAAAAAAACATTTACCGAATTTTTTCGGTCAAAAAAAAAGAAAGTAAAAATTTTTCTAGCTTTTTGACGAAATTCTCTGATTTCTCCAGTATATTTATAATTCCCTGACATTTCCAGAAGTGTGGCCACCATGTATATGTATAATTAGTAATGGAAAGTGAAAAATCTATGTCTTTAACGTCAGAAGCGTCGACGTCCTAAAAATGCTTATTAGCGATATTTTCGTTCAAACGGATCAGAAACTATAAATTGTTATTAATGATAAATTATTACGGAACATAACATTATTTAATTATATTTATTTATTTTTTTTTTTTTTATGTAGGGAAGGAACTTTAAGGGATGCATTTGAGCGATACATGAAAGTTGTTACGAGTTGTTTATTACGAATGTATCACACATGACGCCTAATATACGTCTGTAATATAGACGTAATTACTGTACATCAAGAGGATGAAGAGAAAGAAGATGAAGAAAGTCGATAAATAGTTTATATTACAATTTATTTCCTAATTTTTTTTTGCTTTTTTTTTTTCTGTAATAAATAATCAATAACGTATGGCAGAGTTTCATATGCTTCGTCTATGCCATAATCAGTATTCACAAAACTACATTTATATATTATTGAAATTTTTTATGATATTCTATTTTAAATTGTGAGCTTAACATATTTTTTTTTTTGCTGTTAAACGACCAATTTATAACAAAAAAAAAAAAAAAAGAAAGAACTATGAAACTGGCGTTCATTATCAAACAAACATTGATGAGAATCAATTCATTTAAAATTTAAACAATCAGCAATATCTGAGTGCGTATTTATTTTGTTTATCTATTAATTGTAGTACTAATTTAATTTTGTGTAAATTAATTTTATTTCGTAAGAAAAAATCAATTAATTTTTTTGTCCCAATAAAAAATAAAAAATAATCAACAGAGAACGCTAAATTCATGTGAATAAATGAATTATCATTAAATCCTTTTAATTTTCTACGTAATTTAGCTACTGTGATACACCTAGAATTTTTTTCACTGTATGAACAACATCTTGAGATTGTGGAAGAGCCAATGCTTCCAATGATTTAGTATAAGGCATGGGAACATCAGCACCCGTCACACGTATAACTGGTGCGTCAAGATGATAAAATGTTTCGCCTAAAAAAAATCGTGTTTTTTTAATTATTATAAAATTATTCACAACAATAAATATCACCAATTGATCCTGATTTTTTTAAATGCTTACTTTCCATAATTCTTGCGCTAATTTCTGCACCAATACCACATGTGGGCCATCCTTGCTCTACAGAAACAACATGGTGAGTCTTGGCTGCTGATTTAAGAATAGTTTCCGTGTCGAGTGGTCTAAGTGATCGTAAATTAATAACTTCAGCTTCTATTCCTTTACCAGCAAGCTCATTGGCAGCTTCCAGGGCAAGTTCAACAGCTTTGGAATGTGCAATTAGAGTGACATGATTACCCGCCCGTTCTATTTTAGCTTTACCAATAGGTAAAACAAAGTCTTTAGACATTGCCTCATCGGACATAGGATATTGAACACCATAAAGAAGTTCATTTTCTAAAAATACTACTGGATCAGGATCTCGAATCGCGGCTTTAAGTAAACCCTTGCAATCTTCACTATTGTAAGGAGAAATCACTTTTAAGCCGGGACAATGTGCGTACCAAGCACCGAAGCATTGGGAGTGCTGGGCACCTACACCTGCAGCTGCACCATTGGGTCCTCGGAAAACAATGGGTACATTTACTTTACCTGCAGACATGTAAAATGTCTTTGCCGCTGAGTTTATTATTTGATCGATTCCTTGCATAGCAAAATTGAACGTCATGAACTCACAAACCGGTCGTAATCCAGCCTGTAAAGTATTATTAAAATTATATCAAGTCAATTATTAATTATTTAAGGTAAGAGACCCAGTACCCAATCAGGGAACTAGTATCCGATCACTCATGTATTTTGTATATCTATTTTGACTAAATTTTACTAAATATAGATATACAAATACATGGAGTGATCGGGTACTAGTTCCCTGATCAGGTACTAGGTCTTTTATTTTACATTCCACGTTACAATTTCCATCACAAGTGTCAGGTCAAGGCTCTAATCACAAGAATCTTTTGATAGATAGTACATGAATTTGTACACTAGACAATCTTGTAGTAGTCTTGTACTATTTTTATGAAAGTATCTTGCAGAAGATCCCTAGGTATCTACGTCTTTATATACTTATCAATCTGTCACAAGATATTAATGCAAGATTCTAAGACATGATTGTTACAGGACTTGCACATATGATATTATACAAAAGAATATTGAAGATGTCTTGCTCAAGATGTGTTAGTAAACTTACGCGATCTTGAGCGAGTCTTGCACCAGAAATAATTTTAGACTGATGTCTTATCTTAAACTATCTATATATCTCACTTCTATCCCTGTCACTTTACCCCAGGATTCTGTATCGTACGTCAATGGAGGGGATAAAGTAGTAGCCCTATTAAAAAAGTCCATATGAGATTCAGCCTAGATTCTTACGTGGATAAGCATAGATTCATATACTCGTATCAATAGACATATAAATCCAGATATCCCAGATTCTAGAGAAATTATTAATATAAAAACCCAGATTCCTACATGAATTTCTCATAAAAAAATCCATTCATCCAAGTTCCTATATAAGAATCCAGGTACCCACAGTTTTCTATGTGGATTTCCATACAGGGTGGCCACAAAGAAATGATTTCAAAATTCCCTGATATTTCCCAGTTTTCCAGTAAAGTTTTTCACATTTTTCCCTGATTGAGAAATTTTAATCGTATCATTTAGATAATCGAAGTTTTTATTGTATTTTCAATTTCAATAATTAAATCATGCGAAAAACCAGAAAAAATGGCAATAAAATAAATTAACATTGCCTACTTTTGATTATTCGATGTTAAAAATGTGTAAGTTAAAATATTTAATAAGAAATTTTATGATTCAAATAAATTCGAAATACACTGGTTACAAAAATTAAGGGATACTAAAAAAATATGGCATATAAAAATCCAGAAACCCATAGTTACCTACATGGATTCTTATATAAATCCATACACTCCTATATTCCAATGAATTCTTACATAAATCCATATTTTCCTATATAGATTCCTATGGATTCCCATGCAATCCAACATGGATTTTCTTATAGGGAGAGACAGAAGTGAGATGGATAGTTTAATATGAGACTTTTTGAGTAGATCTGGCGTAAGATATGTGTTAGTGTCTGCAAGTAATTTCTGGTGCAAGATTAGCTCCAGTCTCTGTACCAATGCACCTTGAGCAAGATATCTTCAATATTCTTGTCCAATTCTTCAAAGTATTTTTTCAAGTCTTGTACAAGATTTGTAATTAAAAACTTTGTACGTGTGCAGCAAGATCCATAGTTATATAAAGCCGTAGACAACTAGTGTACTGGTGACCAGACTTGAGTAAGATTGCTATAAGATTGTTATATGGGTTTTATGTAGTCTATAATTATAATACCGATTTTGTACTCTGTATATTATTCTGTCTCACCGCTGCCAGGATACATAAGCCCCATGGCTAAATAATATAAAATTATATTTTACCATAGCTGCTCCGACTGTGAGACCAGCAAATCCAGACTCAGTAATTGGAGTATCAATTACGCGTTTGTCGCCGTATTTTTTCCAAAGGCCCCGAGAAACTTTGTATGCACCGTCGTAGAGGGCAACCTCTTCACCCATCAAGAATACTCGTTCATCTCGTTCCATTTCTTCATCTAATGCTGCATTTAATGAATCTCTGACAGTCATCTGAAAAATAATTTCAAGTGATTGATTTTTAATAAAAATTCATATACTCGTCAAGATAACGTGATAACTTATAAATCGCATGACAAATCACATGACCTCTATTGTCCTTGAGTCTTAGAAGATTGTTAGCTAATCATTTAATTTTCATTTGTGTATTCCCTTATATACAACCTTAACAATAAATAAAAAAAAAAAAAGTAAAAAAAATCTATACACTGATAAGTATTTTGGAGAAGATTCTATAAAATGAAATATGAAAAACTAAATGACGAAAATGTTAATTGAGTCGACTAATAAGTAAAATGTCTTGACTGCTAGCAGACGTTTTTAAAAATCTAGGTTAGTTGTAATATTTAAAAAAAAAATATTGATAAATATTAACCTGCTGTGCGGCAGCCCATTTTGAAGTAGAAAATGATCGTCGCACGATCCCTTTGACAGCAGACTAAAAGTTTAGAATTTATTATTATAATTTTAATTAGTATAAAATTTAGGTAAAATAGCTTTTATCTAACAATTTCTGTCTTGTTATTTAAATGGATTTAAAATCGTTTTACCGTAAGCATGATGGTTGCGATGAACGAGACAGTCAACAACTCGTTTTTTTTTTTCGATTTTATTTTTTTCGTCGACTGAATTTCTGAATTACAAAATCGACTCTACTTATATACGTATCTGTTATAATTTATTTATATTTAATCGTATGTAATCTAAATTATGTATTGTACTGGTTAGAGAATCGACTTCGGGTCTCTTCGGCTCCGAATCCCTCTGTGGATTAAAATGTTCGGCTCTCATACTACTCTAGCCACTGCATGCAATTCCGAAGCCATTTTTCTATAGTGTATTATCTACAGTATATATATATATAGAGATATATACCAGACAACTGTACTAAAATTCATCTACTGTAGGTAACAAAGTTTTAAAAAAGTCTATCCTATCTACCAAGAGTATGGTACCCTGATAGCCACCCTAACCATAAGTTAACTACAACCCTGATAGCACGAGTTGATCGTGAAAAAGTTGGTCATTCATTAGTTTTCGACCAACTTGACGACAAGTTGTCGACAACTTTAGCTTTTGCAACTTTTGGCTACAAGTTACCGCCATCTTTCTCAGAAAGTTGGCGCCAGTATGGAGCTGCAACTGGAATGCAAGTTTCTGAGAAAATTGAAAGGAAACTTACCGTCAACTTATGATTGCCACCTTTTGTCACCAACTTTCTCAGAAAGTGACCGTCAACATATTGGATTTCCAACTTTTGCCACCAACTTTCTCAGAAAATGTCTATCAACTTTGGAGGGACCAACTGTTGGCGGCCAACTTGGTGTCCAGTTGCGGCTGCAAGTTTCTCGTCAGTTTCTCGCCAGGCTATCAGGGGAGACGACAAAAGTTTCAGCTCAAAAATTGCGCTGAAACTCTAGTTATCTGGGGAGCAATGTCTGGCTATCAGGGTAGAAATCTACAGCCGAAATGGGACGTCAAGTTGACTGCAAAAACTTGATGTCAAAATTATCGAAATAAAAAAAAATTTAATATCCCATGTTTTTAAAACGAACTAAAAGTATAAAATAATTTCTCACAGCCTCAGGAAGATTTAAAATCGTATCCAGATTTCGAACTTCTTACAAATAATCCTGAAAATTTATGACTGTGAATTTTTTAGCTATGAAAATACTTGTAAAATTTAAAACGGAAAAGTATGGCGCATGCAACAAATAATTGATGCATTAACCGTTCAACTAACAATTTTATTGCACTGAAAATGATATGAACTGATGTGTAAGTTTTTTCATTGACAGTTCTTCTCTATAATACTTATAAGTCGATAATTCATAGAATGTTTAATTAAAATGAATAACGTTAAATTTTGTGAACGAAAGACATTCCGAGTGATAGAATTTATTAAACCGAGCACGCGTGACTGCACTAATTAATAAACACTTTTTTTTAGTTAACGGATGTTTATATATTTTATTGTATTGGATGGAGATAACGTCAGACAATATACTCAATGCCAAATGTAATCACTGCCAAGAGATGAAATAAGGTTTGGAAAATCCAAAAGTGCACACCTCGAACGCTCATGTTACGATAAAATATATAAATTATTAATTTTCATTTTTAATTACAAAATTTTTTTTAATGAACATCTAGAAAAAAATTCGTTGTTTTTTTTTTTTTTTAATTTACCCTGATAGCCACCCTAACCGTAAGTTGACTCCCTAGCGAATTTGTTTATACCGAAAATTTAAGTTTCTTTTGGGTTCATTTCCGGTATAGTAGAAATTGATAAATATTTCGGTATGTTTTAAGAATTATATATACCCAATTCATACCCAGATTATACTCAAATCGTCTCATGTTTTGGGTATATATTTGTGAAGTTTTCATACTTGAATGATACTGAAAAAATATCTATTTTAAGCACGATTTATACTCAAATTATACCGAAATCAGAGGGGATGAGGACAATATCTTTCTATATAAGTCTTTACCTGGGAAAAAGGAACAGTGTTTCCTTAAAGTAAATAAATTTATTGAATGCATAGAAAATTATGAAAATATTATTTCAATTGAGCCCTGGTGAAAATTTTTCGGACTTTTCTCTGAAAAACTCAGTTTAAAATTCTAAAGACTTTTTCAAAGTTCTAAAGACTTTTTCAGAGTTTTTCAGAGAAAAGTCCGAAAAATTTCCACCAGGGAGCATTTAGCATTATAATGGTTTTTAGTAGTAAATAGTTCAAAAGTTGTTTTTATAAAAATTTAATTATTGATTTACTCATTTACTTATTCTTTAATTTTTTTTTTTTTTTTTTTTTTTTTTTTTTCACCAAAATAAAAATAATTTCAGTTCTAAAGGAAATGTATTGGTTTATGTTTGATAGACATACAATTATCATTAATTTATTATTTATTTGATTCTATTGCAATAATAATATAGATAGTTAACACAAACATAATGCATTAAAGTAAAAAAACAAACGATAAATAAGAACAAAATTATTCATTTCATCAATGCCTGTGACAGCGTCATGAGAACTTCACGATACTCTCAAGTGATAGGTCACAAGTTCGAAACCTCAATCTATTACCACTTTTTTTTTTATTATTTATTAAAAAAAATACATAAATAAATTATTCACTTAATATACTTAAATACATTGAATGTATCGATTTCTGAGAATTTTTTTTTTTATTAATATAATTTCGGTATTAATTGTTCAAAAACATACCTAAATTATTATTATCGATGAGTATAATTTGAGTAAACTTTTAGAATTATACCGAAATCATACTCAAATACCAGGTATGTTTTAGATATTCTTTCGGTATAACCGTATCCGCTAGGGCTACAAGCTATTGCCGTATATTCTAAAAGGTAACTTAAAGGTAAGTGATGGAGAGCAAGCAGCTACCTTTTGGTTGACCTTTTAATTGTCTGTAACTTGAATTCAATTCGAATACAAGTGTCACTGTTAAACAATGATTTTAAGTTGATTGAAAGTTTCACTTCAAATCGACGGCAAGTTTTTCTGACAAGTTACATTCAAGCTACTGCCGTATTCTGAAGCCAATTTTAAAGAAAGTATTATCCAGCCAAGCTTGCCAGAAACTTTCTCGTTAAGTTACCCGAAAATGTTTTACGACAGAACTTGTAGAGCAAGGTCTGGCTATCAGGTTAAAAAAAAAACATTCCCGCCCTAATGTCGACATTGCGCCACAAGTGTTGCAGTGAAACATTTACGGCTAACTTAACGAGAAAGTTTCGGGCAAACCTTGGCTGGATAATACTTTCCTTTAAGTTACCTTTAAAATACGGCAGTAGCTTGTAGTTAACTTATGGTTAGAGTGGCTATCAGGGTGATAAAATAAAAAAATGGCTGCAGGGTGTTGGTTAAAATGGAAAAGTGCCGGTTTTAACAGAAATGATTTATTATAAAAAAAAACGAGAAGGACTACATTAGTGATTTTCGAAAAGGACCTTCTTTGCATAATTCCGAAGACATGTCTGCAGTGAAAAAAAAAAATAGTCCTTTTGTCAAGCCGTTCACGAGATATCTGTGCCACAGACTTTTTTTGGACTACAGACTAACTGACGTCTACGATACATATTTTTTATTAAACTTTTTTTTATTATAATACGTATCGGACAACTTAATGAAAGTATCAGTCTTATTAATGAGTGTTTCCTCTTTAGATTAATGTGCTTTTTATAACGCGTAAGTGCGATATGAAAATAATATATACAGTTTAATGCGAAAAAAATCGCGTGACCTTGACAAGTCCGTTATAAAGCACAACCTCTCCGCTTCGCGTTCGAGGTGTGCAATGACCACAAATTCATGATAAAAATTTGCTAAGTAAAGTGTTGTGTTATTAAACATAATGATATGATTATCTAATGAAAATTTTATAATATGCAACATTTACTGTATAGATTTTTAAAGCTTAATCTTTAATTTATAATTCTACATACTATTTAATCTCAATAACTACTCAGCGCATAAATAATTTTATTATACAACAATAGTGATTTATTTAAATTGTGTACATAAATAACTTACATTCTACAATATATGAACATTATTTCGCATATATAATTAAATAACTAAATACATAATTATTTTATAAGAATAATTATTTAAATTAGTATATGTTGAATTACTTTTTGAAAGGTATACCGAACTTCAAAAAACACTTTTAAACACAATGACACAATATAATCATAGAACTTTCTGTATAGGAAATGTATAGGAATTCCGGACAAAATTTTAATATATTGAAAGATAAGACCATCAAATAATTACTTTCGTACGACTGATCCCTTCATACAAATAATTAAACATTAGTGTGATTAGCTAAAATATCACGAAGTATAGTTGTAACCAGAGGAATTTTTAATCAGCATCACATAAACTACAGCATAAGAGAAACTCATCAAATTTTACTAACTACCGGTTTTCATGGGATAGGAGATGTGCGGATTTTCCTATGTAATTTCTCAATACAGTATTGAAGGTTTACAAAAGAGAATTTTTTTTTTTAAATGAAAATTTCCGTTTTTCGATAGCTAAAACCCTCATCCTGTTGATTCGAAAATTAGTCTCAAAAAATGGAAAAACAAAAAAAAAAAACAAAAACATTTCCAATTTTTTCATCACAAAGTTATGGAAAAAATTAGCAAAATAATCTGAAGAAAAAAAATTGATTGTTTTCTCGATTGGGTACAACAATTTTTCGAGATTTCAGCGAAATTAGAAATTTAGAAATTCAAAAGTGGTCAACATGATGCGATTAACCAGTGAATTGAAAAAAAATTTACCTCTAGAAAATTCGTAATATTTTATTAAATATTTTTCTTCTCAAAAAATTTCTAAACTTGTATTACAAAAAATTTTTATCACAATAGATTACTGTTATAATCGAAAAAAAGTAATTAATGATTTTATTTATCACATTTAATATCTTTTTCAAATTAACACAATATATAAGCATTTTTTTTTTTTTATTGTGTTTTGTAAATTTGCTATACTCTTTCATTTTAATTGAACACAGATATGCCTAAAATATTAAGAGATTTTATTTTTTTCATAAAAATTTACCATAGCAAGAAAGTTAGCTTACTGTGAAGAATAGAATTTTATTTTCATAACAAGTAATTTTTACAAGTAAACATGATCTAAGAAAAAATCTCTAATTCAATTCGAAATATTTATGACTAAGTTGATAGTACAACAAATAATCGATTTTATAAACGACTCAACTTTAAAAAATGAAGGAATTAAACAATTGATAGGAAATGATTCAGCACTTAAAAAGCACTCCCTATCAAAAAAGTCCACGTGGAAAACCAGCTTAGATTCCCACATGGCGTTTTCAGATAGATTCCCACATAGTTTCTTGTAGAAATTCGGCAGAGACTCCTACATAGATTCTTACGTGGTTTCCCATGGGAATCCACGGCATCCTATATCCATATGGGAATCAAGTATGGATTCTTTTAAATTATATCCTAAAATATATGTCAAGTGCGAAGCAAATTCGTTCACGCAGCGAAATCGCTCAGAATAGACTTAAGAAGTGCGAGATTTCCGTATACACTTTTTATGTAGAAATTATGCATTCATGTCATCTCATTAAAATTAGATACCAAATCTATGGCACTACTCACATGCGCGAGCGCAGTTCGTACGAGTCGTAGGTGGAAACCGTTCGTGAACATGAAGAACACAAGCCATAGCTCGACTATTGTGATTAGAGATAATAATGCCTTCATTCATGTTTATACCAACATTCAGTTATGTTCAGAACAAAAATTATCGAATCTTAAACCGTTTAATATTTTACGTCCGATGTTATATTATAGTTTATTAAAAATAATAAATATATCCCATATCCAAATTTTTATTCTATACAGTTTATATCACTATTCATGGAATCGGTCCATACGTAAATTTCTTTTTTTTTTCATATCAATCCATCACTTTAATGATTTCATTGAAATAATATATTTAATCCTAGAAAAAAAAACGATTCATTTTTCAAATTACGGTTTTCTTTATTTAAAATATTATTAGCTCTAAGTTTCATTTGGTAATTGGTTAGAGTTAAAGCCTCAATGTTTTCGTATAGACTTAGTTATACAGTAGTATAATGCATTATTTAATACATATTCATGTACTTTTCATGTGAATTCAAACATACGCATATGCATAATTACAGGAAAATCTGCTAATTCGTAATCAAAAAACAACTTGTAATTAATAAATAGATAATAAGAATAGTGTGAAAAAGTGTATGATAACGACACACTTTCGTCAGGCCGATAATATAGATCTGTATTTAAAAGTAATTTTTACAGTACATATATTTATATATATATATGTATAATAGGGTATGACCTTTTAGACCTAAAGTATAATACTAGATGAAAAAAAAATTTTGAAGAGTACAATTCGATTATTCATTTTATAGCTCATTACCGGATTTCTTTTCTTTTCTAAAAATCTAAGCAAATTTTTACTCAAATTTCGCTGACAAAACTATAAAGAGAAAACAAACTGATTAAATAGTATATTGTGTGGTAAGTGATATTAAAACAGTGTCATCTCAGAAGAGCACCCTGGCGGATCCAAATGACAGTAATTTACCGCATTTGGTCGTAATTTACCATAAAATGCGGTATTTTAACCGAGAATTTGCCGCAATTTACGACATTTTACTATGAATTACGGTAAATACGGCAATTTACCATAATTTGAGGCATTTTTACTATAAGAAGCGTTTTTTGCTCACTTTCACAGTTTCTACAGTACAATACTTCAGTTTACGATAAAATACCGCAGATTTGTCACAATTTTACGGGAATTTGCCGTCATTATACTGCAAATTTGCGGTAAAATGCCGTACTTTTGCCGTAACATACCTACGTTTACCGTAAAACGGGTTTTTCATATACATATTTTACAGCAAATTACGGGTTTTTACGACAAATCACGGGATTTTACCGTAAAACACCGTAAATCACGGTTCGAATCCCTAAGGGCGGGAAATTTCTATCCTGTTTGTCTGGAATCTTGTTTCGTTTTGAGGCACTCACATATTTTCATATATTAGCAAAAATAATTGAACACTTTTCTTTTAATCAATATTTTTTATCTCTCAGTTCGAAAGATAGGGTAACTAAACCAGTGAATGACGGGTTGTATTTTTTAATATTGAAGTATAGAAGAATGCAACTGAATTAGAAGTGAAGTTCTAAAAGTTGTCAATCGAACAACAATGAAGTATTTTCTTTTTTTTTTTTTTGTGATTAAATTCTAAATGATGTAGGTTACAATAGAACAATGTTCATTAACTGGTAGTATGTATTCATTCTCTGGACTGATCGTCTTATAATATATGTTAAAGTCATAGAAAAATTTATGGGTTCTAATAGTTGTCTGTACACATTTAAAATTGTTAGCCATCAACTTTGCTGTGAATTTTGGATCATTCGATCGGATGAATTCTGAAATAATTAAGAAATGCGAAATAAAAATAATTTTTTTTTTAATTTCTCAAAAGCAACTTGATCAATCGATTCCAAAATTTACTCAGCTCTACACGGAGAGAATTTAATTAAACTATCTACAATACTAAATTTTTATTTTTAACTATTTCTTGAAATAGTAGTAAAAATTTTCAGTAGCGATAATAATTAGTTTTACCATTGAAAATGATAACAGCAACAATTGATGGTAGTGACGATTACTATCGAAGATGTTAATTGTAACTATTAAAGATTATAACTGTTACAATCGAAGATGGTAATCGTTACCATTCAAGGTTGTAAAAATTCTAAAACGAGAAATAGGATAAATTTATATAAATTTAAATCCTTTATTTATATTCATAATGTTTGTGTTCGTGTTTGTGGGTCACATACACAGTTAAACAAAGTGAAAATTACATCTAGGCAAGCTTCAGACTGTAACGCCGATATTTAAGTTATTTATTAGTTTAGATAGTAATTATTATTTGGGCTAATGGTAACTATTACCATCACATTATTAAGAATTATGATGCTGGTGATAATTATAACTAGTTAAGATAATAAAAGTTATAATTTTTAATTATCGTAAATAATTGTAGATCTTACCATATAGTTGGTAGATACTACAATTCAGATTGTTTATTTAATAATTTAAATAATATTTACTACTATTTAATTCAGTTTAAAAATTGTATTATAACTCGATGATAATTTTTACCATTAAATTCTCTCCGTGTATAGTTCAAGAAAACGCCTCGACAGCCGCAAAAACAACTTCCATTGGTTAAGTAATTCGAGAGTTATCATTGGCGAAAAAAGCTTAAATAGCTCGAAAACAGCGGGAAATTTCAGGATCGACCCGCAGGGTCAACCGTTTATCAGATTTTTTTTATTTAAGTTTGTTAAGCATAAAAAAAAAAAAAGTTGCCGAAGACAATGCATGGAGCTCAGTTGATTTCTATCGTTTAAAATGTAGAAAGGATTTATTTGACATTAATAAAATATTTAGTTATTATAAATTATAACAAAAACATGCTGATAAAAACTTTTTTAAACTTTAGTTTTTGAATATCTTGAAAACTACTTTGCCTACCGATCCACGAAATTTATCGGATCTAAATTTTGATAAACTTTTTCGATTATTGGAAAATTTATTTAAATTAGTTTGTTCGTTCCAGAGATATTTCAGGCATTCGCAAATAGTCCGAAGCGATTCTTTAAACTTTGAACCGACAACATCGTTCGGAAATTCGAATTTTGAATTTAATTGAAGAAATAAATCTCTTATGAGTGAGAAAAAAAATTAATATCGGATTATATTGTACTTTTAAAAATATTTTCAGGTCTTCAAATTGACTATTAAGACTGTAAGCGAGGAATAGAAGTTAATACATCTTGTACAAGTAGGAATAGTACACTAAATGTAAAGATTAGTAGACAAAGCGTAAGCAAGTAAATTAACATACCACTTTCGAAAAATACATTGCAATATGCCTACAGAGAAAAGTATAAGAACTGTTTAATAATTATAGTCTGGTTGATATAGTAACGTTGTACTGAAATATCCTCAAAATTGAGGAAGGTCGCTGAGAGTTCCTGGCCGTTATAATATTTTGTTCTGTCTGATGACGATCATGGTTAAGATCCAATTGAATTACAATCGGAATCGAACTGTTTCTATCGGAGTTTTTAATCAAGGGATAGCATAGTTATATATAGAGGGCTTTTGACACAGTTTCAATTATCCACACTCATTAAAAGTGACATTCATAATTATATAATTAATAACTGTATTATCGATTCCCATGTATTATAGCATCTTATACATCTTGTGGAATCAGTGTTATACTCGAGCGTGGGTTTGGCGGCACGATCCACTGAGAGAAAAAAATGTATATTTTCAAGAAAAAATGCTTCGTTTAAGTATTTTAGTAACTTAAATAGTGTCGAGCAATTATTTTCTTCCATGAAGTAAAATAATTACTTTATTCGAGTATTTTATTTACAAAATACTAAGAAAAAAATTCGATTTTGTCAAAAATAATATTAAACAAACCTTTTTTTTATCTAACGTCGTTCAGATTAGTTTTGTATCTTAACAAACATTTTTCTAATAATTATAAGATTTTGCTCTTCTTGATTCGAACCTAGGCCGATCACGCGAGACATGACCTATAGGTATAAACGTATATGCTTTAGCAGCTCAGCCACGGTGGCCTATTAGGAATCATGTTTTTAATAAACTCTTAAGTTATTTATCGAAACAAAAAAAATAAGTATTTGAATATAATGTTTTTTTCTTTCAGTGTCGAAGCGAGTATTTCCAATACGTTAGAATATAATACGCGATGTCACTAGATGTATACAACAGTTTATGTAACTATAATGCATGAAGAAAAACGCCGTTAGATGTCTAAAGTCAGCGTCGTGCAATCGAAGTTATAAAGATAGTTCACTATATTATTATCAAAAAAGATTTATACTTTATAGAATTGGACAATTTTTTTAATACTATATTCACTTAAGATAACTTAACTCTATAAAAACAACGTCAACTTTGGTGATGCGTCGCATCAATTAACGGAGATATGTAAGGTTATAAAATTCAGCTGATATTGCATTGATCTGCGCATGCGCGTGCTAATTAATTAAATGCGCATATGCAGTCCAGAGATTTTGGCCATGTTAATAAGTTAGCTAAATTTAAAGTGACGTCATAAAAAAGGGAGGTAATAGATTTGTCATTAAGTAGGGATAAACTCTGTCCATTTTACTAAAATTTCATGATTTAATATAAAAGGTAGTTATATAATATATATTAAATAATACTTTTGACCAATCAGAACGAACTGCATTTGAATATAAAATTTTATGAGGCTGACTTTAGCCAGTAGTGGCGTATTCTTCGGGCATGAGTCACACGGAATATTTCAAATTCTTACGCCGTAAATATGTACGGATACTGGAGTACTTTAATTACCATTTATACAAAATATTATATTTTAAAGTGTACTCTGTAAGCATCTTACGAAGTATTTCCTGATCATACATTACAAAATTTTTTTTTTTTTTTTTTTTTTTTTGTAGGTCTTACAGTGTTAAAAGTTAGTCTTAGGTATAGAAAAAATTCTCCCAAAACATCAGCTCACTTTCCCATTTAAAATCAACATAATTTTTTTTTTTTTATTTTCACGAATAAAAGTATTTAAACTTTTTTTTCCGAAATTAAAATACGTCCTATATTCGTCCCTACGTATGCAATATACTATTTTAAGAGAAAGTTGTTCTTTTCTTTCATGAGAAAACAAATGATGAAAATTAGCGCGTGTGCCATTCTTTTCACAGAGGCAAAAATTGAAAAGTTCAGGTGCTGATCTGGTAGAAAAATAGTATATTACGCACCGTGGTAAGAAGATAGAGCGTCATAATCCACACATGTGCCACGTTCGCCTTCGGCTCAGTAGGCAATCATACGGTATCGAGTATGGTTTAAATTTTCTACGTTCCTTCTTTAGTGTGCAATATACTATTTTTACGTAATTTAAATAAGAAAATGAATATTTATTGAATTCTTAGAAGGATTCAGAAATTTCGAGCTGAAGTTTTCGGGAGAAATTTTTTTGTACTTAAGACTAGCTTTTAAGACCATAAGAAACAAAAACTTTTTTTTTTTCTAACTACCCTACTATATATATATATATATATATATATATATATATATATATATATATATATATATATATATATATATATATATATATAGATGTTGAGTAGTTATCTTTCATTCTTTTAATTGTTCATACAATTGGCAAACGAACATCATTTTCTTATATTATTTTTTTTAAATTCATTTTTTATTACTTTATGGTCTTAATTATTCGATTACTTACATTCAACTTTTAGGCATTACATTTTGTTGTACAAATCAATATTACTTACTCCACTCAATCGTTAATATATATATATAACATCTATTTAATTATCAATCAAAATAAATACATCGCTCGTTTTTTTTTTTTACTTTTGCAACGTAAGTAAAGACAAAGATTCGTTTCTATGAATTTTAAGTAAATAATTATATCGTATATTACTATGTGTTAAGTTTTCATGTGTCGTTATTAAAGTTCAATGCATAGAAGTATCTTTCTGTTTGTTTAAAATTTGCTCTATCTTTTTTTTATTTATAATAATAGTAATAATGATAGTAACATTTTTTATTAATTGCAAATTATTATTAATATTATGTTGCCTTCGTGATTTTGCTATTTAATAAATCTAAAACCAACTTGCTCCACCAAATTTCGTTGAAAGACCCCCAATTCCTTTTCCAAACATACTTCCAACTTTTCCAACAACATTAGATGTTGCATTGGTAAGATTGGCGACATAGTTTGCATCATCCGCACCTGCAGACTCGACAATAGTTACTTTTGTTTTCGGTCGTTCAACGTCGTCGTCATTCCCATTTTCGGAAAGCCCTCTGTGTCAAGAATAATAATAAATTATCGATTAAACGATCGTCAGTAACTAATAGAATATACCATTGGCTACCCGTCATACGCCTCTTCCTCTCATTCGGGAGTCACTGAATCGAAACAGTTTCTCCCACTCAACTACTCTAAAGAGTTTCTTATCAGACATTAATGATGAAAATATTCATTTATTTATTTTTCGCGGAGAATAATTCAATTAATATTAAGTAGACTATAATTGATTTTTCATAATTGTAATCATGAATTTTATTCAAAGTTTCTGTTACAATTGAAAAGTTTTATGGAGCATTACGTTCGTCAATAAAATTATTATTATTAGTATCGTTATCGATGGCGTTGTAACAAATTGTAAATATAACAGTTAAAATCATAGAAAATAAGAAGGTTTATAACGGATAATTAAGGAAAAAACTAAATGCGCGGTAGTGAGGAGACCGAAATTCTAAGAAATATTTCGCATACGTCCCCTAGACCAGAGCTCCAGAGTCAAAATTAAAAACGTAATTTGAGCCTTCAAATTGTATATAAGGGCAAGGAGGTTAAAATAATCATTTTAGATTATGATGATCTGTACTACAAATTCATAATTTGAACCTCGACTTGGTAACTTTGTCAACTTTTACCAACTCTGATTAAGAGAAACAATTTGAAATGATTTGCAATGTTAAATGCCCATAAAAAGGGCGATTTAAAAGTATTCAAAGCATTAAAAAGCATTTAAAAGTATTTAAAAATTAATAGTGTGTAACGACACGTATGTATTAACGAACGGCATATAAAAGTTACGTTCGAAGAAACATAGGAATGAAGAACTTGATGGATTTATAATGTTCGTTCTCATGAACGTAATCTCCGAATAAAGTTCCCTCCGATAAACCGAACGTTTGGTTAAAGTGAGATTTGTAGTAACAGAAAAACGAAAAACGAGATTTTTGTGAAAACGGAGAAACGGAGATTGAGACGTTTGAATAAATACGGGTAATAGAGAACAAGACGTTTGTAGAAACGGAGGATGAACGTGGCATGTGGAAAGCGTGCGAAACGATTAACGTGAGGTTTTTCAACAT
The DNA here is from genome assembly GCA_964016945.1 of Microplitis deprimator. Taxonomy (NCBI): domain Eukaryota; kingdom Metazoa; phylum Arthropoda; class Insecta; order Hymenoptera; family Braconidae; genus Microplitis; species Microplitis deprimator. The sequence goes on along the minus strand of OZ024708.1, from coordinate 8,209,062 downwards.
ATGTACGTCACTGTTAACTAACCTCACGTTAACCGTTTCGCACACTGTCGACATGCCACGTTTTTCGTTCCTCCGTTTCTACAAACGTCTTGTTCTCCGCTACCCGCGTTTATTCAAACGTCTCCTTCTCGTTTCTCCGTTTCCACAAATATCTCGTTTTCCGTTCTTCTTTTACTACAAATCTCACTTTAACCAAACGTTCGGTTTATCGAAGGGGACTTTATTCGGAGATTACGTTCATCAGAACGGACGTTATACATCGATCAAGTTCTTCATCCCTAAGTTTCTTCGAACGTAACTTTAATCTGTCGTTCGTTTATTCATACGTGTCACTACACCTTTAATTTTGATGCAAGTGTGCGTTTCGTGTAACCTCGATTAGATACAGGTTGTGGCACCCGTTTCTAATCGTTTTAAATCGTTTCTTTTAATAAGAGAAGTTTAGGTTAAAACTATAAATTTTTATGGTGAGAAAGGCTCTCATTGGATTGCATACAATCAGTTTAGGAACAAACAGAAAAAGGGGTCATTAATCAAAAATGGCTCTGAGTAAGAAAACTGATTCAATCCATGCTAAGTTTATATCTATATACTAGTCGATTCAAATTGTTTTAAAGCATTTGAAATAATTTTTCTTAATCAGGGGGCACCACGATTGAAAAAAATTGAAATTTTCAAATTTCACAAATAATTTTTTAGTAATAAATGTTTTATTTATTAATAATAATAATTAAGAGCATGCAAGTAGTGGTCGAATAAAATATCACTAATGGATTCGAAATTCGAACCAAATAATTAGAATCTTTGACTTTCTACTATAATATTAAGATTTAATTGATTTATGTGAACAATAAACACGCGTGATGTATTGGAAAATATAAACTGCCGAAGAATTCGATAAGTACTTTTGAGAAATAATCTACTTATCTACTTAGAATGCAGCCATTGTTGTAACCATAATATCATGCTGAAGAATTGAGCTGATTCGAAGTTACCATTTAAAAGTACGGTAGGCTTCGGAGGGTTAAAATATCATTTCAAAATGGTGATTTACTCGTTCATGCGCGATTTTTGGGACATTGAGGACTCAAATAACACATTACATTCAGCGAAAAGTTTAACATCAAAAGAATTTAGGATTTTAAGGCTCCAACTACTTATCTGATTCTGACTCGGAGTATGACGGCTAGTCGGTAGTACATATGATTATATGAACGTATATATAGTATTATTTTACAAACTACTTACTCGTCATTCTGAGCACTCATTGTTAAGGCACAAGTTGCTTCTTCTGTCTGCATTCTTTGCGCTATCGTCTGATATGTCTTGGAATTCAATTTGTCTTCCATCACTCCTTGAAGTTCAAAATCTGAATAAACTTTCTTTACAATATGAGCTAAACAAGTACACTGATAAAGATGAAGACTATGATCCAATCTGTCCGTTAACCAGGTGCACAGCATTTTTATTTGTTCAGTATACCATTGCTAAAATCCATAACGATATTAATGTAACATCTGAACTATACATATAAATTTATTGCACTTGTGTTCAATAAATGTACCTCAAAAAAGTTCAAAATCCATAATTCATCAATAACTTTACTGCGAATTTGATCCATACAATTTCTCGTAAAATTAACGTAAGCTTGGCCCATTTCTTTACCACTGCCAGAGACTTTCTAAACATTCAAATTACGATATGTTATAAGATAACTGTTTATAAAAATCACAAATACATTTATTTTAAATGAAGATTTGACTACCGGAAGAATCTTCTAGGCTAAAATAATTGCTATACCGTGAAACTAAGAATTGAACCAATGAATGAGCCTTCATCGTAACGTGATAACTTGGATAAAGTTGCTTCTAAAACTGTGACGAGTTTGTTGATCATCCCCTGATTCATACTGGCCGATGTTTTCTCTATCAAATCATCAATCTTAGAGTGGTACTGATGCTAAAATCATAAAAGCCATTATGTTAATTATGTTAAACGATTGGATTAATATATAAATGCAATTTTCGGCATTTTTACCGTAAGCACCGTATGTATTTTTATTTTTATAGTTTTCACAATGCAATACTTCATTTTACGTAAATTACCGCTCTCTTACTGCGAATTAACAGTGAAAATACTGTACTTTTGCTGTGAAATATCGTACTTTTATCGTAAAATGCTGTAATTCTTCCGAATACTGTAAATTACGGAAATTAAGGTAATTTCCGCCAGGGATATGTAAAGTTACATCAAAAAATTACTAAATATAAAAGTATTAGTCACTTCTTAACGAAATTATAGATGTTACGAAAATTTAAAATATTTTATTTATTTATTAATTCTCATCATTACTAAAAGATAGACGCCACGAGTAAGGATTCGAGCTCACAGTTAGGATAAATGTTGCAGTAATCCATAGCGTTTGTAAATATACTTTTCGAAAGAATCAACCGACGAAGACGATTGTTGTTGTGATCGGCACGTTATTGAATGAATCAACCAATTTAGGCGGTTCTTGCGACAATCTATGCATTTTATTAAATTCTAAAGCTGGTTAATTTTTAAATTCATTGGTTTAGTCGTTTTGAAGATATTGGAAAGACATCGTTTTCTACCATTTCGTTCTCCCGGGATATTTCTCGAACAAATTTACCAATTAAGATATTCTTTGTGGCACTCGACGCGTTTTATTATGCTCTAGAGCTGATTAGATTTTGGAATCGATTGGACTAATCGTTTTTGAAATATTAAAAAAAATTTTTTTTTTTTTGTATTTCTCAATTATCTCAGAATCTATTAAATCGATCGATCTCAAATTTACAGGAAAATTGACAGCAGAAAAGCTTTTTCGATTGCTGTAAGAACGGCTCCTATCAGTTAATGTTATAGAGAATTTACACACACACTCGGACATCATCTTGAAATTAGTCAGAATATAGCTTCCTAAGACTTGATTTTCGAAAATCGATCATTTTTATGACGAAAAGCTAAGAAGAAAGCTATGACAATCAGTTGTCTTAGTGTTCTACCAGACCAAGATAAGTTTCTCGAATGAATAATTGTTTTCTTTTTTTTTTTATGAAAAATCGCAGCGTCTATTGGGCTCGATCTTGAGACGTTCGATTCAAAGTCTAGTATGCTGACCACTGCACTGAATCATGTATATGAAAATGCAGTGCCTCTTGTTTATTAAAGTTATAAATTTCCGACTTTATTAGGTTAACGATCAATGACTACTTACCACGTCAACTCCATCAACTGCACATAGTTTAAAGCTTTGATTTTTCGCATCTAAAATAACATTAACCATAGCACACATTTCGGAAGGTATTATATAATCCGTCGAGATGAATGTTACGCCTTTCTTTAGCCACTGTTGAAATGACGTATCAGTTCGTTGAATGCATGATTCTATCATATCACACGCCATGAGCTTCAAACGTTGTTCTAAATGTTGTCTAAATTCTTGATCAGGCCAATGAAGACCACCAATGAATGATTGCAGAGCATCGAGTTTCCAAAAAAGATCTTCCGAAGTAGCGCATCCATTTCCTTTAATCTCCCAGCGTTCTTTTTCGAATCCTTTGTGAATAGACTGCGCTATTGATGTTTCCATGAGATCTACGTAACGTACTACCAATGGTGCAAAAGTATCTCTAAGGTGTTGATGAAATCGTCCATTTTTTAAATTGTCTGTTTTGCATTTATATGAAATTATTTAAAGAATTATGATATTAAATAATTTAGTTTTGATTAATAAATCTATATTATACAAAATTGACTTTTTTTTGAGTTATTACTTACCATCTAATCGAAGATAATCGTTCAAAATTTGAAATAGTGGAAAACTGTCCCAGGTATCAGCTGGTTGTTCAGATAACACTTTGTCCATGTCAACCGCAAAGAGAGACCAGAAGATCTCAGCATGCTCCACCAGGAGGTCGCTAAACCAGGCGAACGCCTGCGGTGCAGTGTAGTAGGAGCGAAACGTGAAAATATTGGACGACACACAAATACGGTGGAAAATATTTCTTTTGCCCAGGACGGTGGGATCGCCAGCCATGGGCAAAGAGCTCTCGAGGACTCAGAAGACACTACAAACTATTTTTCTACTCTATATACTAATTCTACTAAATGAATGTATGCTAAAATAATTTATTGAAATAAGCGATATCGATCAATGCTTTGTTAATAATAATTAAAATTGTCTTCTGAGGAGGTTTCAGACCCTTACCTGAATCTGTTCGATAGCATGCTTTCCCTCTACCTCGAAAGCCCTTAACAATCAACACTCAGTTCTAAAAACCTAACTAATACCTCCGAATAATGTTCTTCATTTTGTTGTAGTAAGTCGACACAAAGTTCAGCTAATCTTATCAGATCCTCTAGTTTTTTTCCTGGAGGAGCACATTCAGTGTTGTATTCATCTTCTATTTTTGCTGCAGCCGATAACATATCATAATTAACAAGTGCTGCAGTTTCTAAACATGATTTAATCATTCCTCGAACTTCATCAGGTGGAACTGGTGTCGATATGTCTTTCATAAGAACACGTTCTAAGAGAGATAAAGTTGCCTTCAGAGCACCTTCTGGACGACCAAATGGAAAACTATACCTGTAAATAATGTGAACGAATAAATCAGATACTTAACAAATTTTATCTCAGAAACTGTTCTCGGAAAAAAGTCATCTGAAAACACATATACACAAAGAAAATATTACAGTGAAATCCAGTTGATAGTGAACCATGAAGGATTTCAATTGATTTAAGTTCTGGTGAACCAGCCTGAAAACTTCTTAGTGTTTTCGAGCTCCTTGGGCTCGAAAAAATTATTATGAGTAGATTATAGTGTCATAGGAAATGAAAACTGTTTAATGTTAAAACATACCAGGTAATGGTGTTCTTACGTGGTGGAAAGATCAATTTCTAAGGACAATAGTAAATTGGAAACAAACGTCTTAATGAATTAACTGTGGTGAAAAACCTTAGGATTTATAATAGATAGTAAATTTTATTTTATTAGTGTTAAGGATAAGGCACTATTACATGTACTAGTACATGGACTAGCAAAAGCAAAAAGAGCATTGGGTTGTATAATGGGACTTGGAAAAAACTTCCAGTAGTGTAAGCTATGAAGCAATAATATGTAAAATTAGTTAGACCTATATATAATGTGGAAATTTCATCTGTTCGTCGTTTTTCGCGATGCACAGAAGTGATTGAAATTTGTTTCGTACCAGGTAAATAAAAATGTAGTTCACTATTGGAGCAGTAAATACATCAAAATAAGTGAAAATAAAGTGAGGATCAACGTAGGAATGATCGGGCTATCTCAAAGACAAAAAATTATTGATCTAGCCTCCTTTTATAAGGTAGGAAATATCCTGTTTAGAAATTCTCATAGAACCCAATAGATTCTCATAAATTTCCATAGAGATTTTATAAGAATGAACGAGTTCCATGAGAAGTGTTATAGTTAAGTATAGGGCCTCATACATATAGATATAAGAATCTATCGGATTTTTTAAGCAGGGTATTCTAATTGACTCTTCTGAAATACTAGCAGCCCTGGTAGATCCGAATTACAGTAATGTACCGAAATCTACTGAAAAGTTCGGGTTTTCTCGGTAAAAAGACGGTATTTTCCGGTGAAATACCGCTTACGATATACTAAAAAACACATAATGTACCTGAACATCGTGCTGACGATGAAATACCGCAACTTTGTGGTAATTTACGGTATTATATCTTAATTTACGTTATTTCGGTACTATGCCATAAGGTATGGTAGATTACGGTTAAATTTCCTCATTATCGTAAAATGCGATAATTTGTCATAATTCGCGGTGCAGTGACATATTTTACTGTAATTTACGGTAAATTATGGCAAATCGGATTCGCCAGAGATGTAAACTCCGACAAATTTCATCGGTAATACTCTAAATATACTAAAGCATTCAGTGCATTCAAAAGTGATAGAAAATTAATATAAGTAAAAAGTGAGTCTCGATAATTAAATCTATATGATGAGTCCAATTCCGCACTGTTAAATTTTGAGTATATATACTTATATCTATATATATTGTATAGATTGTGGAATGCTTTAGTATATGAATAAATAATTTTCTCCATTTAAATATAAAGTTATAAAAAAATTAGATGATATTAAATCTGGTGTTTAATGAACAATTGTCAGCGTTCTCTTCTAATTGCATTGATTACCATTTTTCTATAAGAACATCAGTGAAAAGTAACTTTACACTTGCTACCGACTGACAATTTAACTGAATGAAACATTCAAAAGCGTCTGATAAGAGAATGATTTCCAATCATTAATGGTGTTGAAGATGGAAAGGATTTTAAGACAAAATCACAAGAAAATCTTAATCCAACATTATTACCTGAAATTTGTTATTTGTTTTTCTAATAGTTGTCTTAAACGTTCTTTGATTTCCTGAAATTTATCTTTTTCTTCGTGTGTTATAGATCCTACTCCATCTGGACGATTACCATGGACATGACTCGCGCAGAATGCAAAACTATAATGGATCAATGTGGGATCTATCATACAACCACGTTCTGCACGATCTAAAAGATCACTCAGATAACAGAGATGTCTAAAACAGCCACGAACTCCATATCTAAATAAAGAGACAATGAGACATAAATATCAAAAAAATGATATACTAAGAATATCGACTGTCATGAATTTTCATTATTGCATTACCTCGCACAATACTCATCTAAAACGAAAACTTGACCCGGTGAAAACCATCCCAAAGAACAATAGGGATCATTAAGCCTGTAGTCAAGAGTTAAATTTTGAAGAAATTTGAAGAGATTTGCATGATCAAATTTACATGGATCTGCACTTATAAAGTCTTCCATGCCATGTTTTCTAGCTCTATCGGCATCTCCTTGTATTTTGCTAATAGTAGAGTTTTTGTCAGCTACGGAAACAGGTGGTGTAGGTTTATGAGATTGACCAGTCGCTCTGTACATAGCCATAACCCATAAATGGCACTCATTCTCGTCGTCCGAGGCAAAAACAATGTTGTCTCCTTCGCGGACGGCGTTGAAGAAGTACCTGAAACAAAACACGTGGATGAAAGTGTGAGTAAATTATTCAATTAAATTTCATATATGCATATTATAATATTTACCTTCCACCTTCTAACTCTGTGCCAAACATTATATTAGCAGAAACGGCTTCAATATAGTCCACTGTATAGCCATCGAGCTGCATCATTTCCGACGGCTCACTCTTTTTTTCTTTATATGAGCACATCGCAAATGTGTACTGCGAGACTTGAACTAGAGCATAATACCGTTTCTTCCATTTTTTCCATACTGACTTTCCCATAGCATAGAGATGACCGCAATGTTTCATATTGAGTGGCTTATCCATTCGACAAGCTATTTTAATTCGTAAATCTTGGTCCGGATTATTTTTTGGGACGTTCATACGGTGCCACTCGGGAATTTTTGAAGATAATGGGGTTGGTCGTAATATGACTTTACCCAATTCCTTGTCTTCAAGTGCTAATATTGCAGGATTTTCTGTATATAAACGAACTTTTACTACTGGTAAGGGATGCATCGTTGTAAAGTCACCCTGAGTATCCCACCTGAAACAGAGAAAGTATATTTATTCTTTATTCCATACATAATTTCAATTAAAGGTTGAATTTTTTTCATAATCTTTTACATTGGCTTAGAGGCTTCAGCTTGATCAGTTTGGAGTTTCTCACCACCTTCTACCTCCATAGTACAATAGACGATGCGATTTGGTGCAAGACTTTTAAGACCTTTAACCTCCATAACAACAACTTCCATTGAAAAACTTAAGCCCACATCCATTTTAGTGAGTTGCGGATCGGAGTCAGCGGAGTCGCCCTCCAGTTTAGCGAGAGAGCCCTGGGTGCGGTAGCGGGAGCGGTCACTACGGCGCTTCAGCTTCTGCAGCCCATATTTGCTGTCTATCGAACCCTTGGAGACCGGTAATGACTCCAAATTAGTCATTAGTAGGTTGATAGACGACTTGAGCTCCTCAATGTAGAGCGACTCCATCTCTTTAAGGAGAAACCTCGGCATGAGCTTTCGATTCTAAAAAAGAAAAAGAAAGCAGTGGTTATTGATTGCACATTGATATTTTTAATCAATTTTTTTACCTTTTCCATTTCATTAACTTTCTGAATGCGACCGTCCAGCTCCCTCCTGATGGCGGCAGCCTGCTCGTCGGCTGAATCCAACAGAAGGGCGTTGAACAGAAGCTGATGCTCAAATTTTTTTATGCCAAGGATTTGTTGAAACATGTCGTAAAGTTGTTCTTTCGACAATATTAGCTCCGAATTTAAAGACTGCTGTTGCATCCTAGATGGCCTCTTGGTGTCTTCATCACCAGTTCCTTTAAAAATACAATCGAATTTGGCCAGCCAGGACGTAAGAACAGTCTCTTTGCTCAACCCATCGATTTCCGGGAGGCTGCGAACACGTTTTTCGATATTGTTCCTGAACACCTCTCGAAAGTCGTGCTGGGAACAAGCTCCGCTTTGTACTATTTTTACAACTCTTTCTGATTTTAAAAATACGTCGAAATAATTCTGAATAGCATTGTGAAAGGCTTCATCTGCTATAATTTGTGTCTCTCCTTTTAAAAAAGCCTAAAAAATAAAAATAATAAATTAGTATATTGTGTGACATGGGATGAAATAAAATGATTTCAGACTAGTGTGCAGTCGACTGCCCGAGCCGTAGCAAGAGCTAACGTCATCCGTAGACTGAAATCGTATTGTTTCATCCGGTGTCATGATTACCTACATTGAAACCAAGTTTTAGTGTCAACAGCTAGTCAGAAACAAATGAATTTAAGGCGTATAGAGCGGAAATCTAATAGAGTATGCGCAAATTGTGATTTGGAATTCACAATGGAATATAAATAAATAAGAAAAACAGTACGCATAGAAATCTTTTTTTTTTATTATTTAAAGTCATTTTTATTAAATTCGATTGTAACAAACACATTGTAAAACCGTTTTCTCGTCTATCGGAAGATACACGTGCTGCGGGTATACTTTTTTTCTGACCCACTCGAGAATGGCAATCAGTACGTAAATATAATCAATTGACTGATCAGAGATTAACGTTTTCCGTAGGCGTGGTCAATAAGCACTCCATAAACATTTGTGATCCAACCACAATCGTTAAAATATAAAAGTGTTTTGAACCATCTCAGGACAGGGTAAGATGGATAGTCTGTCCATGACATCAATTACCTTTACTGGTTAACAGGCCACTTCAAAAAGTTATAATATGTGACTTCGTCTTAATTTAACCGTCTGAAAGGGTCTTTTCACTGTACTGTTTCAATAACATTACGAACAAGCAGGCAAGCGGATGCTTGTCCATTCATAACACCGATCAAAAAGGGTGAGAAGTTGCTTAAACTTAAGAAATCAATTAATGTAATGGATTCACTGGTTTTTGAGGCTGGTTTCTAATGATAATTATTCCTTACTGAGCCGTTGCCTAGCGTATTTTAAAGAACATGCGCTGCGAGTGTCCTTCTCTACTATAATATAATCAACAGTATAATTAAAATAGTAAAATATCGAACTCAAGCTTGTTATCAACGATACCGATCTGTTTGATCCTTTGCATGTGAAACCGAACTAACAGCCACTACAAATCCGTTCCTGTGAAACCCAAGCACTTGGCTTCTCTCGTGTAACACTTGGCCAAAAAGAGACATGGTCTCTTCCCCTGCCTCTCTTGGGTGGCACCCAAAAGTTAAACTGAAATAGTTAGTTAATTTAGCGAATACGCTAGTCTTTGAGTGTGAGTTCTTTCGAAGCTTAGTCCTTGTGAAGCCGTTACCTCGCCCGATTAGGAGGTACACACACGGCCGGGGTCTCTACTTTTTCTCTAGACGACAGTCCTGGTCTATGAATATAATCAAGTGATCAAGGGTGGACATTTTCTGAAAGTGCGTTCATATAAATACACCCTATTAGTGTATGTGATCTCAGCACAACCACCACAAATCCAAACTTTGTTGGACCATCACTCTGGCTTTCTGCAGAAATAAAGACTCTGAACAGAGTAACACATGGATAGTCTGCCCACGATATCAGTCCCTTTCACTAGTTAAACGCCACTTCAAAAAGTGGTAAGATACTGTTTCGCCTTATTCTCTACAATGGTTTCTGCCACTTTGCTACAATGACTATAATCAATAAAATTTTGAACAAGTAGACAAGCAGATGCTTGCTTAGTGTTTGGAAGGTAATCCTCTTTGAACTTCATTTTTTCGAGATAACTCAAAGTCTGTTAATGCTCATCTTAAACTGAAGTAATTAATGTAACAAAGTCGTCGGTTTTTACACCGGTTGATCCCAACCCCTTTCTACGACCGCTGTCTTATTCAAATAAGGTATAAATGCTCTGAGAGTTCAACTGAATTAACTAACAAACAAATAACAAAGTAATAGGGCAGAAACGATCATTAAATTTGACTCGCAACTAGCGGAAATACTTTTGTTATCACCCACTGATTAAAAATATTTTCAATCCACGCATTTGCTCATAAATGTCTACAACAATGAGCTAAAATCAGCTTGTTTTAACTCGCTGTAAACTCTGAAACTTGCAGTTTCGATGCAGGATAAAAAAATTTACTTATTCTCATCAACTATAAACTCGCAATCGTATTTTTATAAATTTTTAATATTTTAATATTGTAAAAAATTTCCGACTTAATTAACATTATTAAAAAAAAACCTATATAATTGATTAAATGCATTGAAAGGTTATAGATGAAAAATTCAAGACTCTCTGTGAGGCTTCTAAAGAAATCAGAAATTTTCATTGCATGGCTTCATAGATCTCAGATATTAAAATTATGAAACCTAACTCTGCATCATATTACTAAAATAGATTTTTCAATATTTAAAAAAAAAAAAAGAATAAAACTATGTACCTGGAAACGAGAGCACAATGTTTCCAGTTGTTGCTTGGTAATTTTCGTTTGTCTTCGGGTCATGTCCGTGGGCTGCTTGGCATTGAATGGATAAGCTATACATCTAGAGATAAATACATAAAGTTGTATGCGAGTTTTTCTTTCTTCCTCTTCACGTTCTTGTTTATCCTAAAATAATAAGTTGTCAATTAATAAATAATTTGAATGAGTTATTCGGTTAGAACTTACTTGTAAATCAACTTCTGTTTTTTCACTAGCAACAGACGGTGATGGGCTGGTAGGCCTTTGCACCGACTTTGCATAGTTCGCAGCATCTTGGGTAGCGCTCATTGATGGTGACAGCGAGTTGCGTGCACTTGATAAGTTCGGGACGTCTAATCCAGAGCCTGCAGCTTCTTGGGCTGCAGGGCCTTGGCTTACTCCTGCTTGACGTCCACCATGCAAGCTTGGTGATCCTCCGCTGCTTTGACTCTGACCTCCAGGTGATGCAGTAAATCCGGCAGCACTACCTCCACCCATGGCACCTGCACCGGAACCTCCACTTCCAGCACTGGGATGACGACGAGAACCATGACTACTGCCGGTAGCCCGGCCCCCGCTGGCTGCTCCACGCTGTGCGTTTTGGTCCTCTTCGGGTTCTTCATCTGATGAACTTGGATCAATCATGACGTTGGTTGAACGTACAAAATACGATTACTTTCACGCGAATAGGCCGTTTCCAGCGGCGTGTGCGTGATTTCGTTTCCGTTATTTGGGTTATCTCCAATTTTGGAGCTATAATCAAAAAAGTCCTGTACGATTAAAATATGTAGAAGAGATACATATTAAGAACTAAAGAAAGGAATCAAATGCCGTATAAATAATTTCGGCAATCTTGAATAATATTCTTAAAACTTTTAATTTGCTTCAATTATAAATTTTTCACAAAAGTTTGATCAAGAAAAAAATAAAAAGCATCGGTTTAGAAGTTTAAAAATCTTTATTTTAGTACATTTTTCTTATTTTAAAGTTAATTTTATGCTTATGATATAAAATGTATACAATGATAGGGTTTCACAAGGGTTAGACGTTGGAGATTGTAAATTCCGTTTATGTAATAGAAGTTTTGAACCTCAATGATACAACTATTACGCCTATGCTGTTGCTGATGTTGAGACTTTCGGAAAATATTGTGCTTAGTCGCATCTGAACTAACCACCGGACTTTGGAGAAATTTTTTATTATGAAAATGCAAACTAAAGTATTAAAAATAATATTAAGCTTATTTATGAGATAGTTCTTTTTAAATTAACGTGTTTTTTATACCATACTGATACAGTTAATAACATGAGAAGATAAGTTAATGTAAGTGGATTACGTAAAAACTTTCAATCGAGTATAAAGCACTGTTGGGGCTTTTATGTCATGTACAAAATTTACAAAACGTATGTATAATTATGCCCGTTGAAATAGAGATCAATCGACGTGTAACCTTCGCGTTTTACATTATGAATCTTTTTGAATCGTATTTTTGAAACAGCGAAGCTACTCCATTTCCGAAATTCCTATATTATCATGAGAATAAGAAAATAGCACATACTACATAGAAAAATTTTAAGACGACCAGTTACTGACCAGCACACTAGTTTGTGTTATCACAGTAACAGTTTATACTTAGAACCGTAAGTCTGGTATAGCACAAGAATTGCAGCACCATAATCAGCCGTGTGTGGAAGGTACTGGATTCATATGCGTACAGTAATGAATAATGTCCTGCACAAGACTGACAACTGTATATCACAGCCCTGGATAGTATTTAGCACAGGAACCATTCATGTGCTGCACACGGCTATCATGATGGTGACATGAACATGAATAGTTCCTGTACTAAACTCTCAGTGCTGTAACATATCATAGTCAGTCTTGTGTAGGAAATCACTAATTCGTGTGTGCACATGAATCAATATCCTCCGCACACGACTAGTTACAGTGCTGGCATTCTTGTGCTACATCAGACTGAGTATAATTCTGATCATGACCTATTACTATGAGCACACGAACCAGTCGCGTAATCAACCATTTTTTTTTTTTTAGTACATGACTCAGTTGTGTGCTGGACAGTAATCAGTCATGTTTATATTTTTCCGTACATAAAATCGAAAAGTGATAAATACCTAGCTATAGAAACCTTTCTTATAATATTATGGGGATCGTTCTTTTACTGCATGAAAACTCTTCCTATTCGTATTGGATCGTTTCCCATAATGTAAAAACCTACCGATCCAACATTGTAAAGTATAGTACTCACGGTACCGTATCCTGAAGATGTATTCTACCATTCTGGAAAAATTCTGTAGTAAAATACAACAGTTTATCATAAATTACGGTGAAACGCAGTATTTTATAGTACAATGCCATAATTTATCATTATGTCCGGTAAATTTCAGTAAACTACTGTGATTCAGATCCGCCAGAGTACTTTTTTCCAATATCTTTATGTTCGATAACTCATTTCACGAAAAACACTGGTTTAGATCCGATTTCGAACTCAAACTTTATTGTAATTGTGAATCTGTTACAAGATCCAAGGCTATAACACAGTATGAAAGGAAGCTATGTTGAGATAAGTATGTCGACTGCGATTAAATTTAAACTGTTCAAGATCCGAACGGCAGTTGAACAATTATGTTTATTTCAGTCCATTGTACAATTATAGATATATAACTATCGGAATACTCAGAAAACATATGATTTAGTAAAAGTTATTTTTTGTGGATCTAGGGTACGTTAAAAAGGTCATCATTCCTTATGGTCGAGATAAGAATTTTAGAAAATCAATATTAAAAATAAAAAATATACTTTACTAATCGAAATAATGATACCATTCAAATCATATTGAATGATTACAAATATTCAAATAATTTTAAATAATACCTCTTACGAAAATATTTAACATCGCAAAGAAATTCAAATCATCTTTTTTACACAAGGACATTGCATATTTTTGAATGGATTATTATTCTCTCATTCACTACTAAAACAACGCGTTTTAATTTTTGGAATGGATAAAACTGGCTATAACTTTCCAACAATCGAACTATATAAATAACATCTGATCAATAATTATCGATAGAAATGCACATAATCTTTAATTATTAATTTGAGATATAAAAGTTAATTTATTGAGTTTAATTTTCTATTGCTATTACATTGAAATATTGTTTATAAAATTGAATTGAAGCAAACTACATAATTGCGCATGTATTTCTAATGCAAATTTACGACAAAAAATGAGCAATAGCGGTGATATTCTCTATCACATTATTGTAATAAAAGCTTGCTTTACATTATTAATGCGGTAGAAATCATGTAAATACATATAGACCTTCTCAGAGTTTTGTTGCATATTTATTGTTGAGCTTGTTTGAGCACAAAATAATAAAATACAAAACCATTTCTATGTGAAGTCATCAATGACATTATAGTTGTTTTAAAACATGAAATAATAACAAACGTTTTGTCCTTATTTTCGAATCAATCTTATAAAAATCCAACTCAAGAAATCCAATTTAAAAATACTTTTGTTCGAAAGCTCACCTTAAAATAAGTGAATTAAATACAAGTATTGAATTTCTAAAATCATCTCTTTGAAATGTTGACTATCAAAATCGATGGAAAAAAGTTTAGATCTGGCCATATAATAATCATATCTAAGTAATGATAGACGATCAAATCTGATTATATCTGGACGGACAATGCCAGGCTTAAAACATTTTTGTCCTCAAAATCGTGCAGATCTCTTCACATTTAACTATTTGCACAGATAGTCATATCTGAAGAAATTTATCACGCAAGAGCGCTAATTTTATTATATCTATTTAAATCTGAACTGACCTATAACCATGCGTAAAAATATAGCCTTCATAATATTATGCTGAGTTTGCCTGTAAAAAATAAAACATATATGGCCATGCATGACCGTATATAGTTCATACATGGTCATATATGGTTTATATATGGAGCATACCAACATTTTAATAAAGTTATGCATGATCATATATGAATTAGGTAAGGCCATATATGGCCATACATAGTTATGTATTACTATATATGATCATGTATGCCCATAATTAATGAATTATATGGTCATATATGGCCGTATATAGTTCTTAAATGGGCATGTATGAACTATATACAAATATTTGTTTAAATTTGTTGCGTTAAACTAATGAATTCTGAATTTTAGGTGATTTTATGCCAATTGTAATTAAGGGCAACCAAGATATTACATGGGTTTGCCCAAGATAAAGTCGTAAATAATCTTGTAGTACTATTTTTATGAATGTATCTTACAGAAGACCCCTAAATGTTTGTATCTCTGTTTACCTATCAATCTGTCACAAGGTATCAATGCAAGATTCTAAGACAAGATTGTTGCAGGACTCGTACATGATATTGCACAAGAGAACATTGAAGATGTCTTGTTCAAGATGTGTTAGTAAACTTACGCGTCAATCTTGCACCAGAAATTAGTTGCAGACAATAACGCATATTCTGCGACAGATCTGCTCAAGAAGTCTCATATTACACTGTCTATGTATCTTACTTCTATTTCTGTCACTTTACCCCAGGATCTTGTATCGTATTCCAATGGAGGAAATAAAGCGTCAGAGACAGAAGTGAGATGGATGGTGTAATATGACACTTTTTGAACAGATCTGCCGCAAGATATGCATTAGTGTTTGCAAGTAATTTCTGATGTAAGATGAGCTCCAGTCACTGTACCAATGTACTTTATGTAAGATAACTTCAATGTTTTTCACAATTCTTGAAGTACAACATAGCACAAAGTATTTTTTAAAGTCTTGTACAAGATTTGCAATTTAAACTTTGTACAAGTGTCTACAGCAAGATCTATAGTAATATAAAGATGTAGACAACTAATGTACTGGTGACCAGACTTGGGCTAGATTGCTATAAGATTTTATTATGGAGATGGTTGAACTTTTTCTTATATTTGTGTTTAAGTCTGCACAAATGTCCGAAAAAATGTAATAAATTTTTTTAGACACATTTTTAAATCCTTCTTTTATATTTTGAAACCTATAAGTATTTGTAAATATGATAACTAATAATTTTATTTGAATAGATTTTACAAAATACTTAGGGCGTTCTATAAAATCTGATTTAATTTGCATCTTTTCAATGGCTAAAATTTACTGATCCAATAGATAGAGATAATTTAAGATCTGATTAGATCCGCCATATCTGCTCGGATGGATTCCTTATTTCCATTATACCATATCTACTTATATCTGATTGAATCTGGCCAAATTTAGTCAGACAGATACAAATGAAAGGTTTGGTCTTGCAAGTCTAACCATATCTGAGTGTATCTGGTTAGACCTAAACTTTTTTCTAGGGATTAGGTTGTGTAGAATATTAAGTACGAAAGCACGAATTTTAAAAGTTGTGAACTCATATATTAATATTATTTCAAATTGATTACTTAAGTACACTTTCTATACTAGTTATTGATTGGCTCAAGTCGAAAATATATTGTCAACAATTGTATAATTGCTATAGATAAAAGTAACGAAATTTTGATGTGATATATAATAAAAGTATCAATGTTTAATTTTGTTATAAAATATAATATTTCAAGCTTCATTGACATATCGGTCACGAGGCTTTTTGAGCACAGCAGTGACATCATTACTTCAATTACCTCTTAAAACATAAAAAGAACAGAATAATCTACGAATATATTCGAGAATTTATTGATTATCTAAAGTATAAAAATACGAATCGTATGATCAGATTATTAATTCATAAGTTAATAATAATAAGCTTGAAATACTTACTAATTAATAATGCGAAATGAATAAAAACCCCATTTTATGTTATAATCCTATTATTGTCTATGAAAATATATAACAGCGTAAAATCGATTAATTTTTACTAATGACGATGAAAGAATTACGTCAAGCTCTCCTGAATACAATATAGTAGTCACATTGTGGAATTCTTCACGGAACGTTATTGATCTAGACACGAGTTCTAAACCTCGCCATTGCTCTAGCTACTGTGGCACATGTATCGCGCAGAGCAATACGAACTTGGGTGTGTCATTATTTTTATGAAAATTTTTTTAATTAATCTACAGCAATTAATACTGAGGGACCACTCAACAATATCTCCAGAATATCAATGTCTGACTAATGCTACAACTGTTTCACTAACCTCTTCAATTATTGTCTCCATGATTAATTTCAATCGTGAAACAAGTCATTGCTTATGCCCAGGAAGATAACAAAGGTGTCACAGTGATAATATATGTTAATGCAAATAAATTAGTGATTACAACACAAGAAGAAACAAAAAAGTTGCTTTTTTTTCAGACCAATTATCTTACCATGTATTGAGATATGAAATAGTTTAACTTTTCCGATTTACACTTGAGAACAGATTTAGCACCGGTACTAGAGTGAAGGAAATATAACAGCTCGGCAGTGAGGTTGGTGGATTATTGAGTAGGACACAAGGGAGTGCAGCAATGTACAGAAAGAGTAAATAAACGTAAAAAAATTTAAATGGAGTAGATAATAGTGGAATAATATTATGAAAAAATGAAACTTATAGAAAAGAATAAAGTGTAAGAAAGAATTTGAGGAGAGGTTAAAGAAATGGAAAAAAGTCATCGACGATAATGGTTAAAAAGAAATTGCAAGGAATGATTGGTAACAACACGCGCACTGTGACGCGTTTGACTGTTTGGTAGATAACGAGTGAGAAAGCTAGAAAGATAGAAGAGGTTGAATCAACGTAATGTGGTAGTGCTAGAGCGGGGTAAGAGTAAGGAGCGATTAATATCAGGGGAAGTGAATGCGGCGTATAAGAGTGGGATTGCCGAGCACGAATGAGAAAAGAGAATTCAGTCGATTCGAACGAAAACCAAGTAGAGAGGGAAAGAGTTTCTCTACCTGTATAAAGCGCTACTAGGCCATCGATCGGCTGCGCGCTTGGTATAATAGCAGCTGACCGTTTTGTACAAGCTAATACTCCGTTTTGTTATGTATTTTCAGCCTCATAGAAATGCCTCTGTCTATGAAATACGAAAAAAATTATATTTATAAAATATAATATCTCGAAATTCGTTAAAGTCTTCGTCATTTGCAACAGAGTTTACAGATGCATATGACCATAACATTATTTACATGATGATTTTTTAAATCATAGGTCATGGTAATCCTGTAAAACTCGGACCTTTTAATACAAACAAGTTTATTTGATAACTTTTAAGTATACTGTGAATTCAAAGATTTGGTTCTTGATCAAAAATATTCGTTTTTGTCATACTCAAAAATTTTTAATTTTTTGGCATAGTTTTGTATAATAAAAAAATAAAATAACACTTTTACGGATTTACAAAACGATTAAGATGTTGATATATATCAAGAATATAACAGTTATATTGGATTTACAACACATACGAAATATACAATAATTTTATTTAACTTACTTAAAAATGGCAGAGAGAATTAAATATAAAATACCATATATGTATAAGTAGTTGTTTTTATCAAAAGAATGACTTTTTTCCAAGTTAACCTACTATTTTCGTATCCCCACCATCAGCTCAAAGATTATTCTATTTCCGGGACTATAATTGAAGTATATATATATATATATTTGTGTAACATATTTCATCGTTATCTGAACTGAGTATGCTTTTGACGGAAATATCCAAACTGAACTGAGAATAGCCAACCAATTATTGGGATACGTTGAATATCTTTTATACAGTGCTGTAGTTTTGTAAGGTATAATTATAAATTTGAGAGAAATCACAAGATTTTTTTACGTGTACACATGAGAAATTATTCCACTAAATATTTTCTCTACGTTATCATATATATTTGAGAAAATCTTGATTATTAAATGATCTATACCTATATAACAATCTTATAGCAATCTAGCCCAAGCCTGGCCACTAGGACACTAGTTGTCTACATCTTTATATAAATATAGGTCTTGCTGCAAACGCTGAGACAAAGTTTATATTTCAAATTACTTGCAAACACTAACGCATATATTGCGGCAGATTTGATCAAAAAGTGTCATATGACCATGTATGTCCGTGATTAATTAAAAATATATGGCCGTACATAGTCTATGCATGGCCATACATAGTTGTAGTGTTGAGTACTATCCCGGACAGTAGTGAATACGGTTCAGATAGCATACAGTACTGTCTGAAATTTTTGTTTTACAGCAAGTACTCAGCACTATCCCAGAGAGTTGCCATTACTATATTAATTTTTCCGTGTATGATATACATTTCTTAAAATGCGAATCTGTTAAACTATACTGAATATAATTTCAACTATATGTTTACCCGTGAAAATGAAACATATATGGCCATGCCTGGCCGTATATAGTTCATATATGGGCATATATGGCCATACATAGTTATGTATGACTATTTAAGATCATGTATGCCAGTAATTAATGAATTTTATATGGCCATATACAGCCATGTATAGTTCACACATGGACATGTATGAACTATATACAAAAATTTTGTTTAAATTTGTTGCGTAAACTGATGAATTTTGAATTTTAAGCGATTTTATGCCAATTATAATTAAGGCCAACCTTTCAAGCTCTGTAACTCGAGTATCATTGGTCGTACCTACTTGGCTCTCATAAACTTTTCTGTAGCAAATTCCATGCCCTACAAAAACTTTAGACTTCTTTTTAAAAAAAAATTTTTTACACCAAAAAAGAAAGTTGAAACCGGAAAAAAAATTTTCTCATGTTATATAAATGGGAAATCAAATTGCTAAAATTTAAAGTCAAAATATAAATTGTTAGATGCGGCTCGATATTTTTGAAATTTCACGAAAGAGGAATATGCTGAGCGACTTTTTTGTAAAATTTAGCAATTACTAATAATAAAAATAATTTTAAGAAAATTTAGGGAGCACATAAAACCTAAAATTTTCGAATGATTTTCAAATATGAATACCCTGATTAAACAACTGAATTCGATCGAATTAAACAGAATTAAATTTTTAATTCTATTTAATTCAGATAAATTCTGTTAATTTGGTACCTAACTTAAAAATAAATTCTGTCTAATTCGGCAGGAAAACCAGAATTTGTCCAAATTAAAACGAATTTAAATAATTCTATTCGGTTTAATTCTGATTAATTCGAAAATAATTCTCCAATCTCTGGTTCTGAATCCGAATTAAAACGAATTTGAAATTTTCAAATCGGTTTTATTCTGTTTAATTCAAATTCAAATTTTCAATTCAGTTTAATTCTGTTTTGCAGAATTCGACAGAATATAACAGAATTGAAATTTTGAATTCGGTTGAATTCAGTTGTTTAATCAGGGTAGCTTGATTCGATGCGAAACAAATAACTCGTAAATTCGATCTATTCGCATACTTCTAACGCGTAGTTATCTATTATCATATTTGATAGCGCACTGTCTGTTTTTATACTATCTTATATATCATATATACTCATATATGGGCATATATGGTCATATATAGACATACAGATTTTTAAATAAAAAATTTAAGCTGACTATTACAGTTACTTATAAACAGGATGTTGTAGTGTAAAAAAAAAAAAATTTTTTTGATATCACTAACCAGTTGAATATATAAAATGACCCACATAGGCCCCCAGTTAGCTCCTGTTCTACCAAATCCGTATAATTCGCATATTTTCCTGTACTGTTGCAGTCGCGAAATTCTAGAAATTATTTCTTGTGAAGGAAGCGATAAAAGTGGTCCCCTCTCGTATGTTTCGGGGTCCAATCTACCGCCTGAATATATAAAATGACCCAAATAGGCCCCCAGTTTGCTCCTGTTCCGCCAAATCCTTGTTATTCGCGAAATTCTAAAAATTATTCCTTGTAAAGGAAGCGATAAAAGCGGTCTATTCTCGTATGGATTCATAGTTCATCCTCCGCCTGATTTCGATGCAGAGTATCAATATCTACTTTCAAACCAAATTTCAGCCTTCTAGAGAGATAATTATATTTTCTACGTCGAATTGAGTGGCCGAAGTCACGATTATCACCCATTTTTACCACCTAGCGATCCTCCGCATAGCTTTCTTATGGATTCTTAGTTCATACTCCGCCTGATTTCGATGCAGAGAATCAATATCTTCATCCAAACCAAATTTCAGCCTTCTATACCTTCCCTTAAGAAACTCTCAGTAGGAGCAAAGTATACTGTCAAACGTAGAGGGCGGTAGACTCAATCGCCTGACGCGCTTGGCTGTATCCAAACGCACGGAGTACTTGAGCCAAACGAATCTGGTTTGATGTCAGGAATTTTTTTTTTACAGTGTAAGTTTTTACAATGAGTCAATCACTGTTCGAAATTACTTTTTAGATACAAATTTGTTTATTTTCATACAGTATGTTTTCTTTTTTTTTTTACATATATCATAAATTCAAAATTTCGTACAACTAAATTAGGAAATCATTTACGTTAAAATTCGTAATTAAAATAAAAAAAATTTTCCGATTGTACCTTTTTTTAGCCAAAAAATACTTTACCTGTCTACCCTATATAGACGTATTGATACTACTTGAATGTACAGCTCGGAGCATTAATGCCTGATCATTAGAATATCTTTTAGATCAGATCCAAAGACCAGGCATTAATGCTCCAAGCTGTATGTGAGTGGAATATGGCTGTACTTTTACACAAGTTTTCAATGAGCGGCGTTCAACTGACCGCTTTAGTTGTGTTGGTTTTTTAATCCAGTAAGCTATATAGATACTTTTAAACGTGACTACCTCGAAAAAACTACCTTAACTTGCGGTTATGGTGGCTTTCAGGGTAAATATTTTTTATCACCCCAATAGCCACAAGGTCCCTGATAGCCAGTTTCTGATCAGAAAGTTCCCTAATAGCACAGTTTGCTTGAGCAAAAGTTTACTGTACAAAAGTTTCGTTGAATTTTTCGTCAAATTTCCGTCAACTTCGGATTTTTCCATATTTTA
This sequence comes from Microplitis deprimator, assembly GCA_964016945.1. Classification (NCBI taxonomy): domain Eukaryota; kingdom Metazoa; phylum Arthropoda; class Insecta; order Hymenoptera; family Braconidae; genus Microplitis; species Microplitis deprimator. The sequence goes on along the minus strand of OZ024708.1, from coordinate 8,187,066 downwards.
CGACAATATGTATGCAACTTGCTATTGAATTTGAAGTAAATTTACTGCCCGAATTATAATGTGAAATTACTTAAAAAGTTAACTAGAAAAAAGTTGTCGTTAATTTTCACGCAAATTTTATGTCAATTTATCGTTAATTTAACTTGAAAAATTGTAAAGTATATTTTTACCCTCATATTGTAGACAATTTTGTGTATAAATTTGCTTACCTTCTGAAATGGTAAGAATGAACATTACCGACTGTTTTTTTGTCGTAAAAGCCCTGATAGCACGACCCTGATAACACGAGTTGATCGTGAAAAAGTTGGTCATTCATTAGTTTCCGACCAACTTGACGACAAGTTATCGACAACTTTAGCTTTTACAACTTTTGGCTACAAGTTACCGCCAACTTTCTCAGAAAGTTGGCGCCAGTATGGAGCTGCAACTGGAATGCAAGTTTCTGAGAAAATTGAAAGGAAGCTTACCGTCAACTTATGATTACCAACTCTTGCAAGCAACTTTTGTCACCAACTTTCTCAGAAAGTGACCGTCAACTTATTGGACTTCCGACTTTTGCCCCAACTTTCTCAGAAAATGTCTATCAACTTAGGAGGGACCAAATGTTGGCGGCCAACTTGGTGTCCAGTTGCGGCTGCAAGTTTCTCGTCAGTTTCTCGCCAACTTGGCTATCAGGGTGAAATTGAAAAAAAATTAACCGTAAATTTTTATTTTCAACTTTTGCTGTGAAATTGTCCGCAAATTCGGGCAGCAGATTTCAAGTAATTTCAACATTAAATTACCCTCAATTTCAAGCTAAAGTGGCTATTAGGGTTAGTGTACTTGAGTTGCGACCAACTTGTTAGCAACTTGGCGTCAACTTCATACTGTGTAAATGTTGAATACAAGTTGGCCACAAGTTGCTCAGAAACTTGGCGACAATCTACTGTCGCAACCTGTCACCAAGTTTCTGAGCAACTTGTAGTCAACTTGTCGGCAACAGTTACACGAGCTAAAAGTTGTCGATAAGTTTCTCGGAAAGTTGCCGTCAACTTATGGAAATGCCAACTTCTGCGGCCAACTTGGCGACAGGTTGCGGCAGGAGGTTGTCGACAAGTTGCAGCAAATTTTATGTCAATTTATTGTTAATTTCCCTGATAGCCAAGTTGGCGAGAAACTGGTGTCAAACTTACAGCCGCAACTAAACGCCAAGTCGGCCGCAAAAGTTGGTACTTCCAAAGTTGATCGACACTTTCTGAGAAAGTTGGTAGCAAAAGTTGGCAATCATAAGTTGACGGAAAGTTGCTTTCAATTTTCTTAGTAACCTGCTTTCGAATTGCGGCTCTTCTCTGGCGTCAACTTTCTCAGAAAGTTGGCGGTAACTTGTAGCCAAAAGTTGCAAAAGCTATCCCTGATAGCCACCTTGACCGTAAGTTAACTACAAGCTACTGCCGTATTCTAAAACGTAACTTAAAGGTAAGTGTTGGAGAGCAAGCAGTTACCTTTCAGTTGACCTTTTAATTGTCTGTAACTTTTTATTCAATTTGACTACAAGTGTTACTGTCAGACAATGACGTTAAGTTGATTAAAAGTTTCACTTCAAATTGACGGCAAGTTTTTCTGTCAAGTTACATTCAAGCTACTGCCATATTCTGAAGCCAATTTAAAGGAAAGTATTATCCAGCCAAGCTTGCCAGAAACTTTCTCGTTAAGTTAGCCGAAAATGTTTCAGTGCAGAACTTGCAGAGTAAGGTGTGGCTATCAGGGTAGAATTGTCGACATCTTGTCGTCAAGTTAGTCGCAAACTAATGAATACCAACATTTTGACGAACAACTCGTGCTATCATGCCAGGGTTGACTTGAAAAATTGTTGAGTATTTTTTACCGTTAAATTGTAGAAAATTTTATGTATAAATTTGCTTACCTTCTGAAATGGTAAGAATGAACATTACCGACTTTTTTTTTGTATAAAAAGTTACCTTTAAATTGAGCAAAAATTAACAGCAAATTTTTATTTTCAACTTTTGCTGTTAAATTTACGGCAAATTCGGGCAGCAAATTTCAGGTAATTTCAATGTCAAATTACTTTCAATTTCAAGATAAAGTAGCTATTAGGGTTAGGGGAGTTATTCAAATCAGAAGCTTGACCGAAAATTTTCATCTTAAATTTTTGCTGGCAATTTGTCGTCTGATTCCAGCCGCAGATTTCGATTAAGTGGAATTTTTAAGTTGACGGCAATTCGCGGTAATAGTGGCAGTGGCTATCGGAGCCTACATGATTGTCTGTATAGATTTACATACCCTAATAGCCACTAGCTTGAAATTGAAAGTAATTTGACATTAAAATTGCCTGAAATTTGCTGACAATTTGACAGTAAAAGTTGGAAGAAAAAATTTGCGGTTAATTTTTGCTCAATTTAGAGGTAATACTTTTTACTAGAAAAAAAATGTCGGTAATGTTCATTCTTATCATTTCAGAAGGTAAGCAAATTTATACATAAAATTGTCTACAATTTGACGGTAAAAAAATACAACAATTTTTCAAGTCAGATTAACAACAAATTGAAATAAAATTTGCCTGACAATTGACGGCAACTTTTTTCTAGTCAACTTTTGAAGTGAATTTGCATTCTAATTTGGGCAGTAAATTTACGTCAAATTCAATAGCAAGTTGTATAAAAATTGTCATCAAAAACGGAAAAGTCGGAAGTTGACGGACATTTGACGAAACAATCAAAAAAACTTTTTTGTAAGTAAACTTTTGCTAAAGCAAACTGTGCTATTAGGATGTAATCGAATAATGTGACCATGACCAAGTTGGTTCAAACCCATACATTCTGAGAACAGGCACGGCATAAATTTGTAGTAAGTTGTCATTTTACTCATTCCACTTTCCACTCCCACCCAAGAAGTTACCAGCTACGAAAGTTTTTTCACTCTCAAAAATCAGAAACGTCAGAAACGTACGAAACTTCGTTCGGAGAACAATCGAAAGTGCCGAAAATATTAAATTCAACAATAATCCAAGTTGAGATAGGTTATATTTAACCTCGAAAAAGGATCAATCGTGAATTCAAATGAATTTTATGGGATAAATTTATTTTTAAAATCAAATAATCACATATCTGGTGTTTACTGTTTGAATGATAAATTAATAACTAATGGATCAAGATAAATCGTGACAGAAATAAAACGAGTGATATTTTTTGAGTAATTAAATTTTTTTAATCTTAAACATGATCGAAGTAAACGGGTTCAGTTTCATAATTTTTTTTTTGCAATCACTCAAGGACAAGAGAAACTTTGATAACATTTCTTGAAACTATGGAACAAATCCTTCAGCCTTACTCACTAAATAACCATCAGTCTGTAATTTACAAATTTTTAATATTTACAAGTGCCTATTTTAAAATATAAATTATGGTATAGATTAATTATAATTTTATAAATTAAAAAACGATAACAAGTTATTTAACATTTTTAAATTATAAATTATATTATATTTATAAAACATAAAAATGTTTTTTTATATTCGTAATCGAAGTGTGAGAATAATCATACTTGGGTTTGTCATTCTCAGTATTTACATGTATTATCGTACGACTGTAGATTCCTACAATAATTTCATCGAATTCGTAAATACAAGTAAGTATTTAGGATTTATTCTAATAATTTTAAAACGGTACTGAAGTTAGCCGACGTCTAATAGTTTTTAAATTTTTATAAAAACAATAAGTTGTAAAAAAAAAAATATTTTAAAAATTGCACCTGTAGCTTTTCTCATTTTTCTACATGTGCAAATTTTTTTTTTTTTTTTTTATCGTAATTGATTTGTTGAAATAGAATAAAAAATTTCTTAATTGTCTATTAACTTCTGACTCATATTTTAAACGATGCTGAAAGTAAAAGATATTCAAAAATTGTAATGTTTTTATTAACAAATAATTTGTCATTAGAGTAAACCTGATTAAAAACTGATTAAAAACCTGATTATAGAACTCTAATCGCATTTAATCTGAAATTCACGATTGACTTTTAATCAGTTTTAATCAAATATCGAAAAGTCAATTGGAAAAAAAAAATAATTATTTTCCGATATAATCCGATGAAAATATTTCTGTTAGATATTCGATCAAAAAATAAATTTATTACTTTTCGATTAAATTTGATTTGATCTGATTGAAAAATTTCAATCGAATTTAATAAGAAAAAAAATTATTTTCTGATTTTATCTGATAAAATCAAATTTAAATATTTCTATCGTATTCAATTGGAGAATAATCGAAAAATAAATTTATTATTTTCCGATTAACTCCGATTTAATCTAATTAAAAATTTCAATTGAATCTAATCGGAAAATAATAAATATTTTTTTACGACTGAATCTGATTAAAATTCAATCGCAAAATTGGAATGCTCCCGAGCAATTCTGATTGGATGTTTGAATTTGATAGAAATTCGTTTCAGTTTCAATCGGATTTAATTGTAATTTTTAATCAGGCAAATTGCTAAAAATCAAGATAAATAAATTACAAAAAAAACTTAATTATTTTTTAATGTCAGTAAAGTAAAAGACTCATTACCCGGTCACTTTTCAATGGAGTGGCACTAAATCACTCAACATTAATTGCTCAATGGAATGTAAAATCATTTTTTTTATAGTTACTTTTTTGTCGTTTTAAATATTACAGTAACTTTTCAATTTTGAAAATAATGTCTATGATTTGTTATTATTAATTTTTTAAATTAGGTCGTTGATTGTTCCCATAGTCGTTCACTACTGATGTACTCGATCAACACATGGCCTTTTACTCGCTCAATAATGACTATCAATTGAACTATCATAAATTTATTCATTTGAAAAATAATTTATATAATATATTATTCTATTTAATTTTCACAAATTTGAAATATGTATTGAGTAACGTGTAATTATAGCAATTATTGAAAAATTTAACGAAACAAATTTAATCTAACAAATCAACGCTTAAGTGAAAAATAGCCGGCTGAGCGCGATTTTAAAGTCACTTAATTCAAATTTGTTATAAATTATAAAATACTTTGATAAGTCATATTCTGATATATTTCGATTCACAAATAATTATTTGTCATTGAAATTTTTTTTTTTTTTTTTTTTTGTTTTTGTTTTTTTATAGAAGTTTTGAAAAAAAAAAATAAATAAATGAGCCCAGAAAACTATAAATAAGCAATGAGTGTCATTGAAACAAATTCATAAATTTTAAATAAGTAAATTAATTAGTAAAAATAATGGAGTTGAAAAAAATGCGCGTACTGATTTTTCATTCGTCTAAGTACGTATTTTTTATTTTTATTTTGCTACCATTTCATTTATTTATTCTATAATTTAAAGAATTGACAATTGCCAACTACATTCTCACTCGTAAAAAAAAAAAAATTTTTTAAGATTTAAATTTTTTTTTTGATTTGAGGCAAAATTAAATATAATTATAGGCTATTGAAATCTTATCGGTAAAAATTAGCGACCGTATCACCATATAGTCACTGAAAAAAAATTTTTTTAAATATTCAGTAAAAAATATTGTGTTAAAATTAACATAATTTGTGTGTTAAAACGGTCCGCATAATATTTGTGTTGTTTTTTAACACAGGCTATTTGTGTTAAATTTTAACATTAAATTTGTATTAAAATTTCAATACAAAATTCGGGTAATACAAGAAGTGAATTCAACACTTTTTAATGTCAAGACGACAAAAAATAACTTTAACTTTAAAAGTGACAATAATCATTATTTAACATTCAACTATTTTTTTTATAGTAAACAATTTTTTCATTAGAGTAAAGATTTAAAAAAAATAATGCAATATTTCATAGCAGTTATAAATAGTAAATTAACTAATTTCTTTTAAACAAAAGAACACATTTTTATTTAGTGAAAAAATAATTTTTCTATTACATAAAATAATTCGAAATTACAACTAAATCTGTTTGATTAGTATGATAAAAATTACAGATTTTAGTAAGTGTTAAATTTAACATATATTAATAATTAAAAGTTTTAAATTAAATTGATATTTATAAAATGTCGATTTTACTATCATTTCTCTATTAATTTTTCATGACTATCGATTGAATTTTCAACATAAATTTTGTTTTAATTTTAAAGTAACACTTAATCAATGTTGATAATTTTGATTTTTATCCTAAGTAACACTTTTAAAGCATTAAATAGTAGATCGACTCGTAATCTTTAAGTATAACAGTGAAATGTCTTGATTTAACACAAAAAATTTAATACGGACTGTTTTCAACACAAATACAATATTTTTTGCTGTGTAGTGATCGGATTTAGGGTCTTTTACCCTCTTCAATTTTTTTTTTAAAGAAAACAGAGTTTTTAATATCTATTACTCTGAGCATCACAATAATTATTTAACCCTTAATTACTCGCATGAAGGACATTACTTGCCGCTTGCATGTACTTTTATCCCATGCGAGTAAGTAAGGGTTAAAAACTACTATTTTTGTCACTGAAAAAAAAATCAAAGAATATTTAAAAATATTTCAGGTAATTTACCTGCAAATCATGACTCACAATTTGAAAATGTAACTGTGGAATTTTCCTTAATTTTATTACAAAAAAACGCAAGCTCCGAACAATCAATTACAAATTCAAGTATAGGACACAACTTAAATAACCAATCTATCTCAACATCTGCATCACCTCAATCTATATTATCAATAAATAATTCAACTAACTTGCAATTGAATAACAATAATCTAACTATACAAGATTCACCATTAAAAATAATAGTAACAAATTCCAGTCTCGCAATTCTAGTGCGCAATAATAGTGCACGTGCTATATATCAAGCTGGCCATGACGTAGCGGTGCCTGAAAAATGTCCAATTAATGGTAAAGATATGAATCTAGTCATAGTAGTTACGTCTGCACCATCTCATATTGAAGCAAGAACGGCCATCAGACAAACATGGGGACATTTTGGTCAGCGAACTGACGTCAGTATAGTATTTATTCTTGGAACAACAAATGATAATAAATTAGAAAAACTTATTAAGTATGAAGAAAAACTTTATGCTGATATCATACGAGGCAGATTTATTGATTCCTATAATAATTTAACACTGAAAACTATATCAACTCTAGAATGGAAAAATAAATTCTGCTCAGATGCTAAATTTTTACTTAAAACTGATGATGACATGTTTATAAATGTACCGCGATTGTTATCATTCATAAAGCAGCACGAAAAAGAGACAAATGTAATTTATGGGAGATTGGCGAAAAATTGGAAACCAATTAGAAATAAAAAAAGTAAATATTATGTATCACTAGAACAATTTAAACAAAAACTGTTTCCAGATTTTACAACAGGACCAGCATATTTATTATCAAAAGATGTAATTCATAAACTTTACGAAGCTGCGTTAGATCAAACTTATTTGAAACTTGAGGATGTATTCACTACTGGTATCGTTGCTCATAAAATCGGTATCAGGCGCATTCACGTAAGCGAGTTTTTAAATAAAAAAATTTCATATAATCCGTGTAATGTTCAACGGGGAATAAGTATACACATGGTAAAATATGGCGAACAATTTGATCTCTGGAAAAAATTATTAGACGGCAAAAGTAAGTGTAAGTTATAAATAAAAAACAAACACGATTTTATATCATGACCAATAATGTTTTCAACTGTAAAAAATTTCTGATGTGAAAATAGTCCTCGAAGACTTTGTCCTCGGTGTGAATTGGCGGTGTGAAATATCAAATGGTGTACATTTTAAACGGATGAGTGTTATCTTTCACACCATTCAGTGTTATTAGCTCAAATCTCCTACATTGTCCAATCATACACGGATAAATTATTCTTGTTTAAAATTCGGTAGTGTCATAGTAATGCCGGACCAAATTGGCCACCTGTCGAAAATTGAAATAAACCCATGCAGAAATTACTATGACCATAGTAAAATTTCAAATGGTTACAGTAATTTGTGATATAATCTTTGTTGATTTTACTATGGCCATAGTAATTTTTGCTTGTGTTCATTTCAGTTTCCGACAGGTAGCCAATTTGGTCCGGCATTACTATAACACCACAGCATTTTAAACAAGAATAATTTATCCTCGTATGATCCGTAGTTAAAAATGACCCAATAACTGTTTTTAATATTTAAATTTATTAATTTAACATCAACTTCAAAAATTATTAATTAGCTTTCTTTAATAATGATTAAAAAAAAAACAATTAATAACTGAACCACTAAAAAAATATAATGTTAAGTATTTTCAATCGAAAAAATTACTCATTACAAGTAACATTGTATTCATTAATCAAAATTAAATTAATCACAAACTAACAATTTATGTACATCGCGTTATTAATTCCGAAAAGACTTATATTTTTATCCGCCTTTTTGGCTCTAGGAAACTTTAAGGTCAAAAGGGCATGTAATTGTTTTTTTAATTGCTAATCATATTGTAGACTTATTCTAAAGCTGTAAATTTGGAAAAAAAAAAAATTGAAAATCAAAAGGGCGTTTAATTTAAGCGATATGCCCTTTAGACTTAAAAAAAATTTTTTTTTAATTTTTAGCTATAAAATAAATCTACAAAACGAATGGCAATAAAAAAAAAATTATTAAACTTAGTGATCAAACCCAAAAAGGCGTATAAAAATATAAGTCCTTTTGGAATTAGTAACGCGATATAAATCTTTGCCATTGATAATTGTACGACCTTTGTAAGGTATTTTATGGTTCGAAGTTGATAAAAACGATTTTATTAACATAAGTATTTTTGTTTGAGATGATATTAATTCAAACTTAAAACCTAGAATAGAAATTATTATAAAAAGAATTTTTTATCATATCGTCCAAATTAAAATTTATTTTAATTAGTTTGTTTTTTATTGTGTCTATCAAAGTAAAATTTTCACACCAAATCATTCACACCACACGGTGGTCTCTAAATTTTTTACAGTGAATAACTACTTAATTAATTTTATAAATTATTATTATTATTAATGGATATAAATTTTTTTTTGTATATATCTATTTGAAATTGAATTAATGCTTAATGATAATGAAAACTTGTATGAATAATTATTTATTGTTTCGAAATGGAATTATATTTTATGATAATAATTATTTATAAGCCGTAACCACTTAAAGAATAATGAAATTTCCGAGATTAGTTTAATAATATTTTTCTTAAAAGTATTTACCTACTCTATACTTTCACGTTTGTTTCGAAACATAAAATTTCATCATTTTTACAAGATAGATTATAGTTTGAAGTATTGTTAAGTATTGCCATATTTATTTATTTAATTGGATATGTAGAAAATTTATGAATTAAATTAAGTTAAATTAATAGCTGAATAATTTAATCTAAAAGCAAAAAATGACAAAAAATAAGTAGAAGCATAATTTCCATGACTTGCGTCAGCTGATGACGATGTTTCTGATTATATAGATAAGCTACTTCTTAGTAAAAATGAAATACACAATTAAAAAATTTTATATTCAAGTTTATAATTACAAAGTTTATAGTATTCAATAAAATATTGACTGGCAGTTTTTGTCTAACAATATTTAGAGTAAAATAAATGGTCATAGTCGACTACCCGTCATAAGCCTAATCTAGGAGAGGTAGGGAAAATTTTTCTTGAAATTTCAATTTTCTCACTACCGTGCGTTTAGTTTTGTCCTCAATTACTCATTATAAGTCTCTATTATTTTACATGATCTTAAACGTCACATTTACGTTTTGTCACAACGCCACTGCCGATTTTTCTGGTGCCTACGATGCTAAAATAAATACTTATTTCTTTAAATTAGTAATAATTATAATGCAAAAAATTTTGTTGATAACGGTATTAATTGCAGTAAAAATAATAATTTTATTGATAAAGATAATGCTCAATAAAACTTCGATTTTAACTGAAGCTTTGAATGAAATTTATGATTAAAATTATGAACAATAAATTATATTTTACTTAAAATTGATCGAATTATTCTCTGCAAAAAATAGATACAGTCGGATTCCATCAACTCGGAACTTCCCCTCAATCTTGATCCCCACTACGAACTACGCTGTCACCCACCCGATGCTATACATTTGTATGTGTCTGTGTATATTTATATATAAATCGTACATGTAATACAAGAGTGCATGCATGTAGTTAACTCTTTAAAGGAGAAGTGGCATTTGATAAGTCGAAATTTCCAGGAAATTTCCGTGCCTCTGTAGACTAACTGTCCGAGTTAATAGAATTCGACTGTTGTGAATTTTTATCATCAATTTTTCGATTTTTTCCTATTATTAGTTTATAATTTTAACGGAGGCTTATAACGGGTTGTTTGCTAAGAAATTTAAAAAAGTGGTAGAGTAGGGGAAGCTGCTTCGAATCAGTAACTGCCGATTGAGAGAAAAAGACTTATTACGGACATGCTTATAACGGGTAGTCGACTGTATTATTATTACATACGATCTATCAGTTTTCGATTGCTTTTTTTATTAATTAATCAGACGGTAAAGACATATTCAAAATCTATTAAAAGAACTAAATTAATCAGTTATTCTCGAATAAAAAAAAGTTAGAAATTTTTTTATAAAAAAAACACTGTAAAGATGAAAATGCTATACTATTTGTATTAAATAAATCGAGTAATATCGATTTAAAATATTTTTTATGATCTGTTGATACTGTGATAAATAATTTACTTAAATTACTGAAAATAGTATTTAGTATAACGTTTAATTTTATTCTCAACTAAGCCTTATTAATTTAAAAATTTTTTTTTAAACTTTCATTGTAATTAAATTTAATGATAGAAATCAGAAAGTTGCTTAACTTAAATATATTTAAAACATTAAAAATTTTTTAACAATTATTGTTATAATGACATATAATTAGTATGATAATATCAACTACGGAGAATTACATTTTTTTAGTCATTAATATTTTATGAAAGATCATTTGTACGTCACATCAAGATAATGTAATGAATATGTAAAATAATTATGATTTCAACACGAAATAATGTTATCATTTTTATACCTTTTTTTATTTTTTGTTTTTAGTCAATTAGAAATATATTGGAAATTTTTTTTCTCTATTTAAAAAAAATTTATTTATGTTTTTATCCCAGCATTTAGACGATATTACCAAAATGATTTGTGCCTACATTTATCATAGAAATATTAGGTAACTAATTAATAAATCTATGTCAATATATCACAGTAAAAAAAGATTCATTAAAGTATGAAAAAAAACGCGTGTTAAATATTTAAGTGCTGAATTTGCAACACTTTTGTGTGTAAATTCATCACAATGTTATCATTTTGTTTGACTAGTTTTAGTCTATTGATTTTTTAACACACAAAAATATTATTTCATACGAATGCAACCCTTTTTAAATGCTGCTGTCAAATCAACATACAATATTTCTTTAAAATACTCTCGACCATCACAGAAGAATTCTTGAAAAATTATAAATAAAAACGATACTTCTATAATGGAATTTCTTAACATATAATTTGTAGGGATGTGTAAATTCAATAAGATTGAATAATTTGAAAATTTTCAAATTATTTGTATTTTCTCCATTGCTCGATTCAAATAGAGAAAATTTTAATCAGTTCTTAAATATTCAATTTTTATTTAATGGAGAGCTTAATTTTTTAAAGTAACAAAAAATAAATTTTTTGTAGATTTGATCTGAGCTCTATTTATCTCTGTCCAAAATTTAAATTATTAGAAAAAATATTATAATTTTAAATCGGTCAAAAGAAAATTTTGGAATTATTCAAAATTTTCAAATAATTCGAATGATAACTTACGAATAATTCAGCAAGTTTCGAATTATTCGAAAATTTACGAACAATGCGAAGATTTTTTAATTATTCAATTCGAAGCTCGAATATGTTAAGTCAAGAATTTTCAAATGTTGGAAAAAACATCTAAGTGTGTAAAAATTGATAGTTAGATCGTCGATAATTTTACCATTAATGTGTGCAACTTTTTCTACACATCCTTACTAAAAGAAAGGATTTAAAACGATTAGAAAAAAAAAATTTTAAATACTTTTTAATGCTTCTGAATATTTTAAATACTTTTGAATCACCCTTCTTATGAGCATTTAACATTGCAAATCATTTCGAATCGATTCTTTTAATCAGGGGCAAACGACGTATGTAAAGTAACATATTATTGTGTTCGTTTGACACACGATTAATGTTAATTATGGTAAATTTGACGAATCTTTTTTTACTGTGTAGTTACGATTGAACGATTGAAAAAATGAATTTCGTTTTTAAAACTATTTTTATCTATGCTGTTGAATACAATATATAAAGAACATATTATTATTATTTCTTGATTTTATCATATACTTTGCTCGTATAGTTTTTTTTTTATATATTATTATTACCTTGCGTAATTGTTTTCATAAATAAATTAAGATAAAAAAACTAAAGTAATATGGAAATCATTGTGCGACAAAATATTTTTTCCGTTCGCTAATGTTATAAATGCATAAATAGTACATTCAAGTTATTATATTTTAATATGTTAGGTACTTAATACTATTGTTAAGATGAATAAAATAAATTGATATGATATTATTGTAAAATGTATTGTATAAAGTTACGAACAAAATATTTAGGAAAATTTTAGATAAATATAAAGTGAAAGTCTGCTTTAATAAAACAGATGGCCTTTTAATTTTATTAATATTATGGTTAATTGTGTAAATAATAAATTACATTAAATGCTTAATGTAAGTTAAAAAAAAAACATTTTTTCTTTACTATTAATAAAAACATTTTCTTATCCATTAATCACACTGTGATATTCTGACTGAATGAAAATTTATTACGTTAATTTAATTTATTGTTTAATTATATAAGAATTAATTATTGCCCATCAGGTAGACATCGTTGGAAAGTCGATAGACCTCCTGACATGTCTGCTGTTCGACTCTCGTCATTTTTTAATTTTACTTGAAGGAATTTTGAATTTAAATGATACAAAATTAAGATAAATGTAAGTATATTCTTTAAATGAAACATTTAAAGTCTCTTAGTCACCGGACAAAGGTCCGGGGCCTTGGATTTCGTCGGCTGATCACCTGTTTTATATATGTTTCGATAGTCTATACTTCAAAAATAACATACTAAAATTTAAAGTACATATCTTGAATATTTTTTTGAGTTACAGCCATCTGCAGAGCAGCCGCTTATCGGTTCTCGAAAATATATTTTTCAAAATTGCTGCAGTTATAACTCGAAGACAAATTATCCGATCGATTTGATTCGAATCGCAGCTTATTTTATATATGTTTCTACGTACCACGAACCTCCAGTTTTCTGATCGAATCAAAAATGTAATTTTGGCAGGCCAAAAATCATCAAATTTTCGCTCAAAATTTAAAATTTTTCTTAAAAACCCCGCCATTTTGTTAATATTTTTCTTAGCCCGAGGCTCATGGTACGAGAAATCCCTTCTAGTTTAATAAACTTATGGGTTTTCTTTGATTTCATGCACTGTGAAGGTCGCTATCATTCCAGCAATGGGGGGGGGGGGATTTTTTTAGCCTTGGGAGATAGTAAATAACTCGCTGAATTTTGAATTTTTTGGTCCAAAAATTTTATTTTGCATTCATTATATATCTTTAAAACATTCCATGCAGAAGTTTTCTTTAAAAAAATTCCCGAAATAATTTTTTTTTCAGGTGATCGCACTTGTGGTCCTCTTTAAATTGACATTCATAAAATGTCGATTTCACTTTCTTTTTTCTGATAATTCTTCTGTGACTATCGATTGAGTTTTCAACATAAATTTTGATGTAACACTTAATAAGTATTGATAATTTCGATGTATGTACTAAGTAACACTTTTGAAGTGTTAGATAGTAGGTCAATTTAAAATTTTAGAGTAACAGTAGACTAAAATGTGTTTACTACACACAAAAAATGCAACACAGGCCGTGTAGAAAATAGATATGCAATATTTTTTACTGTGTCTTATGTTTATACTTAAATTTTAATTAAAATAAAAAATGTGTCTTAATTTAATTTCGTTTACTATATACACTATTCTATCATGTAGATGCATAAAAACTATGGGTAATAAATTATTTTTTTGGATCAATGTGGAAAAAAATTATCACTTCCTTTCAAAGATAACATTTCCCTAAAACATCATATCACTTTTAAATGTATCTCATTTGTTCTTTAATCAATTCAATAAGTTTTTTAAAAGTTTTTTTTAACAAAAAAAAGCTCAACATGTTATAGTCTCATTTATTACTGAACTAAAAAGTTTTTTATTAGTTTATTTAAATGTTTGCATACTTAATTCATGCATCTAAAAGTCTATTATTTAGAACGAATACAGTTTGTTATTTTATCCAAGTTAATTAATTAAAGTGATAACTTAATTAATTATTCTCGAAAATAAACCTAAGAATTATTCCCAACCGATTATCAAATTTTTGAGACCAAAAAATTAATTTCTATCACAAAAGAAAAAAAATTTCTCTATTGCAGCAAAAAAATATCAAGTAGTACAAAGGAGTGAAATTAAAATTAAAAATTTAACAAATAATATGTTACATACTGAAAATTCCTCCAGTTAAACTAAATATTTATATTTTTGAGTTAAAGGAATAACGGCTTTACTGATCTGCTTAATTAACAAATTATTTTTTAGAATCTAAACTACGGATGAGTTATTACATGTGGATTAATAATGCTAAAATGCATTATTTTAAATGTGCATTGTAATACCCTACATTAATTGAATAGATTCTTATTATCAAAGATGCTAATATTATAAATACGATTTCGCCCCGAATATACTTGCTGGACTCATCAGTAAAGTTAATGCAAGTATATTCTACTTTAGACCGTTTAAATAATGGTATAAAGAATGACTGTGAATTCTTCATATGATGATGGTGGTACAGCAAGTATTCCAAGCTTGCTATCATAATTTGAAAGGATTCTATTAAATTTATATAGCCTCGTATAATTATTTTTTAAGGTGACTCTACTTAACGATCAGACTTTTTTATTTTTGTGTTAAGGAAGAACAGCTTCTAAAAAATAATTTGTCAGTTAAGCAGATCAGTAAAGCTATTATTCTTTTAACACAAAAATAAAATAGTCTGATCGTTAATAGTTAATTATTATTATTATTATGATTATTATTATATAGATATAAGGATAAGGTTTTTGAAGGAGGGCTGGGCTGCGAATGACAGCGCCCAATATTTAGGATGGTTATTTTAGGTGGCCGGTCCCTGATTAAGAAAAATTATTTGAAATGATTTAAATCAATTTGAATCGACTATATATATATATATATAGTTATGCACTTAGCATGGATTAAATTATTTTTCTTAATCAGGGGTAGCAGCGCTTGACAAGACAGGATATTATACAGGTGAAATGTTGGGGCGCCGAGGCAGTCCAATTCTCATCTTCGTAGACACGGATGGGCTATGAAGACGTTCTAAAAATGCTTATCAGCGATATTTTCGTTCTAACGGATTAAAAAAATTTATTATAAATTATTATTAAATAAATTATATTTATATAATTTATTAATTTGACGAAAACATAACAAATATAACTTTAATAAAATAATTTATTTAATTAAATATAATTGCAATTTTTATTTACAGGAAATATTTTGTACATTTTTACATCAATGACTGCGATTGAAAAAATAGCACCACTAGCACCCAAAATTGAAGAAAAGTCTGAAATAACATAAAATTCATGTAAATATTTTTTTTTTTTTTAATACTTTGTAATTATCTACTTACAATATAAATAATAACAAATATTCGTGCCAAAGGATATCGTCTTAAGAAAACCCCGATCCTGATACTTATTGTATCTAATGTAGAATAAGCTCTTTTAACTCTGCGAGTAACTCCTGTGTCGAATGGTGATTCGATTAAAAATGTTGGCACTTGGGATTTAGCATCATCAGTATCATTAGTGAAATTCAATTTTCTTGAACTCCCTATGAGCCTTCGATATTCATGCTATTAAAATAAATACCAGTTTTAGAAGTATCAATGAATAATTTAATAAAAATAAATAAAATTAACTTAACGGTGAACTTAAAATTTATTTTCAAAAATTTTCAACGATAAATTTAAAAATTTCTTAAAAAACAATTTTATAAATTTAATTTTGTACTTTTTTTTTTAGGTCGAATTATTGATGCGAAATGACCATCATTTTTATGTTCAGTTAGAGAAACTGAGTGAAAATTGACGTTAAAATTTTTTGATCAATTTTTTATATGACAATTTCCTGGACAATATTAAATTACGAGAACTTGTAAATGGAAGTAAACCGCAAGTCGTACCACTCAACATAAAATATTTTTTGCACTTTATGTTTTATGATCGCTCTCAATTATTTTTTTTTTACTTCTATTTAGATGCGAAATGACGTTAAAAAATTGACGGTTAATATTTTACAAAACAAAGATAGCGCGGGAATTGGCAATAAATACGAAACATGATTGTTGGTCAATTGACGTCAATTGTCAGACAATTTCTTTGCCTTACATCATTAGGTCGAATAAATCAAGACAAAATCATACACGATATTTGTAAAATTATTTCGATCAGTAGCTTAAAAATTTAAGTCTAATAAAATAATTATTTTTATGTTAAATTTTTATGAGTATAATTTTTTCGTGTATTAAAAATAATATTCTTACTTCTCTTTTTTCTAACTGCAGACGTAATGCGTTTCTATCTGAAGTCAAAGCTTCAAGTTCATTTTGTTTTGATACTAATGTTTGAGTCAACGCTGACAATCGTGACTCAATTGCACTTGATGGTGTTGATATTGCTGATAATTGTGATTTTAAACGTGAAATTTCAATTTCTTGTTTTTGTAATTTAACCGACCAGCTCTCACGTTGAGACGATAGTTCATGTTTGAGCGCTCTAGTTTCCTATAAAATAAAAAAAAAAAGAACATTATTACTATTGTGACGTTCCTCTTAAGTTTCTAATTAAAAAAATTATAATTAATTATTCTAGTAATATATAATAAAACTTTGGTCACTCTGATGAAGAAAAATTCTTCAACAACGTGGCCTATAGTCTAAACTCATGACGAAGTCTCGATTATGTTCGCTAGGGTAACCTATGATGCAACGGCGGACGATTAATACTTTCATAATTTTTTTTGTTCTGGATCGGATGCTGGTCAGTCAGCCGACAAACATCTAAAGCCTCTATTCCTATTAAAAAAATCTATATGGGAATCCAGCCTAGATTCCTTTGTGGGTTTCCACATAGTGTTTTCGGATGGATTCTCATATAGTTTTCTATAGGAATCTCGACCATACCAAATTCATAAAAGAATCTCATATGGACTCCCATGTGGATGTTTACGAAGATTTCCAATAGGAATCCGCATTATGTCAAAATCCATATGGGAATCTTGTATGAATAGGAATTAGGAAATACCATAGAAAGCGTATGTGTTTTCATAAACTTTCCTGCAGTACAATACTTTTGTACGATTCCTAATTTAGTGTTTTATTAAAATTATTTGTAATAAAGATGTAATACTTTTTGAGTTAATTATAAATCAATAACTTATTACAAATACTAATATAACAATCATTAATTAATCAATTTTTGGTTAAAAAGTATTCTGCCAATAAAATATTAATCTGTTACTTTATTCATAGACGCGTATCAATAGACGATAGCCATAGAAATCCAGATACTCCGGATTCTATAAAAATTACTTATATAGAAATTCATCTATCCAAGTCTCTACATGGATTCTTATATAAATCCACAGACTTCTGTATTAATTCCTATGGATTCGTATATAAATACATACTTTCCTTTATGAATTCCTATGGGTTCCCATGTAATCCCACATGGATTTTTTTGATAGGGATATTCTTAAATTTGTTTCAATTTTGTATTATTAAAATTTAAAACCCGTGAGATAAAATTAAAAAATTTGAGTCGAACAGTGACAGCACAGGAGTTCTATCGATTTTCTAATGATGTCCACGTGGGCAGTATTTAATTCTTATTTAATTAATTAACATTCAGTCAAAATAGTATTCTATTAAAGTGCATTCATTAATTTTTATAAAAAAACTAAATAAAAGTAAAATTTACAAACTTCTAAATGCATTCGTGCATCTTCCTCGGCTTCGACACGTTTCTTTTTTTCACTTGAAATTATTTCATACGTTTCTCTATTTGTCGCTATAATTTTTTTATTTATTTCTTCAATTTTTAAATCAGCATTAATTAATTCTTCTTGAGCAACTTTCAATTGTCGACATAGTTGTTGATTTTCTTGTCGGAGAGAATCACACTCTTGTTTCAATTGATTCAACTCCGTATCTGAACTATCGGTAATAACAGGAGAGTTAGAATACTTAAGTTCAGCAATTAATTTATCTTTTTCTTGCAATGTTTTTAATGCCCTCGCTCGATATCGTTCCAATTCTTCCCTAGTTGATTGTAAATCTAAACGATTTTTCTCCAGTACTGATTGTAAATTTGAAATTTCTCTTACGTACTGAATCACTTCTGTATCTTGTAATTGTAATTTTTCTTTCAACATTTCAATCTCCTTTTTATTATTATTATTCTGTTGCAATAGTAATTTATTTTGCTCTTCATAATTTTTTTTAATAAATTCTGGAGTCATTTCATTATTTTTATTTGTAAAATCATCAAATTGTTTCATGGTCTCCAGTTTATTTTCTATCACATTATTCTCCGTCAATCCATTTTGTAAATCTTCCGCCTCTATTAGATCGGGACTGAATCTGGTGTATATATCTGGCGGATTATTTTCAGATTCGGGAAAATAATCAACATCTGGTACATCAACGACTAATGTATGGGGAAATTCAGGTGATGATCTACTGCTATGAGCAGAATACTCCGACATGAAATCTTTGTTGTCAACAGAATGTTCGACCGACAAAGACGAAGGTGTCGACGGTGCATTGAGTATTAAATTACTGATTAATTGTTTTGTCGGTGAATTCATTGGCGAATTTGAACAAGACTGCAATTCATCCTCTTTATTAATAAATTTTTTTAACGTGTTGGTAATTTGCGATTGTCCATTAGGTGAACTATTTTCATAACAAATAAATGATTATTTGCATGGATAAATTTAAAATAATTTAATAAATTACTTACTTATTAGTCCAAGTAATATCTGTCAACTGATCATGTAAAATTATATCATTTTTATCTTTACTCAAAACAGCAGCTGTATTTTTATCTATTTTATTCAATAAATTTTCAGCTTTACCAGCAAGATCTGACAGCCACGCCATTGCGCATTGTCAATTATTATTAAATTTCTTTTTTTTTTCTTTGGCTATGTACGACTACTAAAAATCATAAACAAAAGATGATAATTTACTGTGTTGGATTTTACTATTTTATAAAATTTTAATTCTTACCAAAATGATTAATTCGAGGTTAGTTTGAAATTATTAAAATTTCTATTTTTCAACGTAGATAAATATTTGGGTCTGTTTTAATTTCGCCAAACATAGTTAGTCAGTTATTTAAAATAGGTGGCGCAAGAGTAGGCAATAGTTACATTGGGAACTGACAAACTGGGCCACGAAGTTTGGTGGTAAAAAATCAAACTAATGATAGCTTACAACTGTCAAGTAAATACACAGTAAATGCATGCTGTTAATAACATCATCAATAAACTTTATACAACTTATTAAGAAATAAAAGTTCGAATATTTACAGAACGTAAAAAGTCAAACAATTGAGTATTTAATGTAATAAGAGATTGTCGGAGTAGAGCAAATAAAAATTTAAACGCGTTTTTCCTCAAAGAGTTTACTCCTCAAAGACCTCAAATGAAAGTTTGCTTCTTACATTTTTAAAAAACCGATTGTATATTGCCAGGTATGTTTATAAAGTTTAATCGAAAACTTAAAAACTGAAAATATTATTTTTGTTTTTTAAAGTAAATAAATATTAATTATAATAATATTTTTTTATTGTTCTGTAATTTTTTAAATTTTTGCATTAATTTCATGGGGCTTTCTTTCATTTGAAACGTTTGTACACAAAGCGCGGTAACTACGATCATATATTTATCACTTTTTTCGCGGTTTATTCCACATTTAATTAAATAGCTGACAAATAAAATTCATTCGGGATCATACCCAGATAACCCTTATTAAAAGAAACGATTTGAAAAAATTAAAAAAAAAAATTTTAAATACTTTTTAATGCTTTTAAATACTTTGAATACTTTTGAATCGCCCTTCTTATGGACATTTAACATTGCAAATCTTTTTGAATCATTTCTTTTAATCAGGGAAACAGAGTTTCAGCGCAATTTTTGATCACTTTCAGTTGAAAAAAAATTTTTTTTTATCACAAAAATCAATTTACACCGATAAAAAAATATTATGATTGGAACGATCTAATGGATAGTGATGTAATAGTGATGCTCGTATCGTGAAGAGAGCGATCTGTAGAGTCACGCCGCGATCCATTCTAGCCCCATTCGCAATCCGTATTGCTGTCAGCAGTATACGCATCAATGCATTAACTTTCAAATAGCTAAACGAGTATATCGCGAAAGTCAGTATATTGTATCGTGCTAGTAACGATACTTTTTTTCCGTGTACGCTCAAATTGTTTTCTACTATCGTCTAGTTACTCGGCTAGAATTTTTAGGATTTAACATTAAAAAAAAATCGAATTATAAAAACATTTGAATCCATAAACGGCAAAAATTCAAGTCAAGACCTTCTTTCCAATGATATCAAATTTTATCACAGTAATTCATTTTTGATAGTAGATTTGGACAAAATTTTCATTGTTGTTTTCTTAAATGATATCGATAATTAAAGATAAAATACACTGTCAAAAAATTGAAAAGTGATCCCAAATTAAATCCGGAGTAAATGCAGAGTGGATGACTGTTTATTTATTTGATTCTTTTGGAATAAAATTTACTCCTATAAAAGGAGTTTATTTTAATATTAAAAACCTGAATCAAAGTGAATGCCGATTTAAATGAAATCCAGATTACTCTGAAATCACTCTGCTGAAAAATCAAACTCCTTATTTAGTCCATATATTGAGAGTGATTTTTTCTAAAACTCCGGACTTCTGAGTGGAGTGAATTTCGGATTTCAATAAAATCCGTAATCACTCCGTTTTCACTGCCCAATTTTTTAGTGTAGAGGAAAAAAAACATAAAATGCGCTCTTAAAGAAATTAAAACTATTTTTATTTATAATTTTATTGACTTGTATATTTTGTTTTTTTTAATTTTCAAAAATTATAATTTTTAAAAAGAATGATGATGATAACTAAAAAAAAATATATCCAAATAACCATCGATTAAGCAGATAATTGTAAAAGGATTAATTAGCTTCTACGACCGGTTCATCCTTATGAGCGGAAGTCGTTTCAGTAGGATGAGCAGCAATATATTCAAGTGCCCTTGCAATTGCTAGAGGAATTGGCGGTGGTGTCGGCAAATGTGATCCCTCAGGATGGAATCCATTTTCATCAGCCACATAAGTCAGCGTGAAAACATTATCATCATTATCAGTATACGCGATTCTTCCAGTTACTGTATGAGCAACAACATTTTTAGCAAGCTCTCTAACGGATCCTTCTTCTTGAACCTTGATGCCATTTTCTGATTCCCAGACATTATGGAAAGATCCATCCGGATTTATTTCGGATTCTTGATTAAGGATTCCTACTGGCTTATTGATCATTGTATGGTCTTGATGATGAATAGGCACGTGATCTTGCTGCGTAGGATTTTGAACTTGCCTATTTTCTGGAGTATTTGTCAGTTTAGCGCTTTGTGCTATTGTCATGCTTAAGGCAAATAACTGAAACATAAACAAATGTAATTACAGTTATGCAACGTAATGTTTGCGACAATGCGTAGGTACACATCAATGCCATCAGTTGCATAAAAACATCCAAACGTTGATCGACAGTCCTTGATCAATCATTTCCGCTAGAGTTTAATTAGACAAACTTAAATATCTATATAGTTATTCAAAGCTGTGTACTTACGATTATTTTGGACATCTTTTGTTTTTATTTTATACAATCTTCTGCTAATAACAAACAGTTAACTGATACTTGTCACGATTTTCTGTGTCTTTATATATCCAAATATTGCCAAATTTCGAAGATCCGATAAAGTGGCTATGCCAGTTTTTTTTATATTATAAATAATATTTTTTTTTATTATTGCACTTTATACGAATAAATTAACGATCTATAATAAATATTTAATAACTATTTCTGCAATAGCCAGGTCATAATTCAGGCATATACATTTTACTTTATACTCATCAAATTATATTGTTGTTAATAAAATTATTTATATCGATATTTAATTAATTTTACTAATATTTTTATTATTTGATATTATATTTATCACGGTAGTATACTTATATATACATTTTATAAATCGTCACATTTATAATATATATAATAACTTGGCAGCGTAATGAAAATTTTAATAAAAATAAATTTTGCAAAACCAAGTTTTCTTAATTTACAGTGACCTTGGTAATTGGTGTCAAATAATATTTTTTTTTATGTCTTGTAGTTTTAGTTAATTATGATGCAATATGCCAAAAATTTACAATTATTTAAATTTAAGTAAATAAAATTAACGTTGAAGAGGAAAATAAATAATAAGAAAAAAATTGCAGTTAATTTTTGTTTATTTTTTAAAATATTAATTAATATGTAGTATCATAATTTGGAATACAATTATCAATCCTATTATATATTATACATACATTATTTTTCGTTAAAAAACTAACAGAAAGATACAAATTTTAGTATTTATCTACTTTTTTTTTAACCGTTTAATTTATTTAAACTAATCTTCATCTCTTGGAAGAATTAATTTATTAACCCCATAAAAAAAAAACAAAATCAAATGATAAATAGTCTTGATGTCATCAATATTCAGTTAATTGATAAGCTGACGCTTACAATTTGATCGAAGGAAAATATGTTCGGTTTATGGGAACGATCCTTTCGCCTCGTATGGGAGCAGAAAATTTCGGAGCTGTTATAGTCAACACCCCGTCAGTTGATAGACTAGACATAACTCGAGTAATGTCATGTCCTTTTGGAAGGTCGTATCGTCTCATGAACTTCTTGGAAATAAATTCACGTGAATCCCTCTTCTCTTCATGCTCAGCTTTGACAATTATAGAATTTCCAACGGTTTTAACAATTATTTCATGTGGAGAAAATTGCTGAACATCAACAGTTATACGAAATTTGTCGCTGTCACTTTCGATTTTGCCCAGATCCGTACTCACTTCGTCCAATAAATTTCTCCAAGGTCGGAAATAATCACGAAAATATGGTGTAGTGAGTGGCTTTACTAAACTATCTCGGCGAATCGTAAGGTCAAAGTGCCGATCCAGCCAACGATGAGGCCTCTCAACATCTTCCCACCAGTCACGCCAGTAATTTGATGGTACAAGTGCCATTTTATAATTCACTAAATAATTAAACTTTTTAACAACGTCGAAAAATTTCGATTCACTTAAGAGATTTATCGGCTTCGTAAGTTCGTTTCAAACTGATATTCGATCAAAGCTCCGCTGGTCTATATATTTATCGCCTACTACACTCGAAACGATTCGGCAAGTCGGTAGGGCGTGCGAATACGTCATAGATTGACAATACATCTATATACTATTATAGAGTATGTTATTATTTTGGTCTCATACATAGAACTGAATTTATTTAATTCCCACCATTTTTTCTCAATTATGCAGATTCTAACGATGGCCTTCGATCTATAATTTATCATTTTAAATTAGTTGATATTGCTATTTATTTTAGTTTTTAATTATTTGAAATTTAAATAAATATAATTACTTTTAGATAATACTATAGACAGTTGACCTTGCCATTTACCGTATAAGATGTTTTTGGCACTCTTACAGTTCCTTGATCGTGAACTTTGATACCATTTTCAAATTTCGGATGAGATGAATCATTTCATGATTAACGTCTAATTCTTTTTGACAGATTGCACTTTCTCAGTGATCATATTAGTCACTTTTTATTGTCAACTAACATTTGACCTTGAATAATATAAACTTGGCCATGATAGACAGGAACTTGAGCTTGTCTATATCCCCAGTCTGCCTACTGATTAAACACAATTGAATGTGCAATTGGCTCACCAAACTAGTTGTTACTCATTAATGATATTAACGAATATGGTAACTGTTAGATAATAGCAACAACAATGTTCTAAAAATATCAAATCAATTTGTAATTTAAAGCATTAGATAAACATGTATTAAACATTTATAAAATTATGATTAATTTTTCATGCTTACTTAAATAAATTTACTTATTATTTCAAAAGTATACCTTTTGTTTAAAATAATAATACTTTAATAACGAAAATTACTTTGTTTTTAATTTTTCATTTAATAATAGATTATTACCATAAATTTTAACATCTTTATTAAATGCGATATTATTTAAAACGCCTGCAGTTATTACAAGAGTATTAATTATCCAAGTAAAGAATCGCGAGTAGAGATAATTAATGAGAACCCATTTATTATAGATTATCATATTTCCATTTTATATGACACGTGGCATTTAATGAATATATTATTTTTTCTATATTTGTATCTGTATTAAAAACTTATAATAAATATTTTAGGTGAACTTTATTTATGGGCATACTATATGTTATATATTACAAAAATTACATATACAGACATAAAATTATTATATATAGACAAAAATTTTGAAAAAAAAGTCCCAATTAGTCAATTTTTTAAGAAGTTATAGCTATTCGAAAAAATAAAAGCCTAATTTTTTAAAAACTCATAACTTTTTTTGGATTAGGTAAAAAAATTTGAAAATTTCCTGAAAAATGATTTTTATGGGGTAGAAAAGGAAGGAAAATTTTCAGCCAAATCGAAAGGGGTCGTGGTCAAAAAGTGGTCGATTTGGCGTGGAATGCCCCATATATATTAATACTAATACGGGATTAAAAAATACCCACATCGGTGTAGCAGTATACTATTCAACCGGTGTTAAAACGGTGTAAATTCGGACTATCTTATAACTCCGATCAAAGTATGAAGGTGTGAATTCAAGTGTTTTAAAATTTACAAACAAAGAAAAAATAATAATAATAATAACAATAACAATATGTCGTTAAAATTACGAAACTATCGTTATATAATTGAAATAAATAAATTTTATTACCTATAAAATAAGCAATGCCACTTTTATTTAACTAGACTAATTTCTGTTAAACTTTTTATCATTTATCAAATTAATTACTTAGAAACAACATAGGGAAGGCTGGGGCAAAAGGATACTTAAGGAAATAATCATGACTGCAGTTTTCGGGAAATTAAATACGTTAAATGTTTTTTTTTCTAATTCAAAAGTGAACAGACAAATATATTATTTGAGTTTATTCATGAACCCATGCTGGAGCTGCCAAAGTTGAACGACGGACCCTACTTGGCCCAGCACTAGGAAACCTAGCTTTGGCACACCTATATTGGTCCATGCTTGGCTCAAGATGGGGTACTCAGTCCTGGCCATCCCAATCATTACCCGAGTCTGGGCCAGGACTGGGTAACCTAGCCTTGGCCGTTATAATGATTACCCGGGCTTGGGCCAAGACTGGGTTTCCCTGATTCAAAAATCTTCGAAGAATTCGTGACTAGATTGGCAAGATTTTTCTCCATGAAAATGAATAATTACCAAATAAATTTGTTTTTTGTACTCAACTTCTGTTCTCGTTATTCTAATTGATTAACCCTTCAATAACAACTTGGATTTACTTCATTACAATTTTCAATCTAAATTTCAATTGAATGTATGTTCAAAAAATGTTCATTTGAGTCTTTAATTAATATATTGCCACCAAGCACGTCTCAATCGGTTGATTCGTTCCAAATTTTGAGATTTCGTACGACAAAAATTAATTTTTTTTTAGCTAATTATATTTTTTTTAGTTGAACAACAACATAAACATTTTTTTGCTCCGAAGAGCCCAAAAATTGGTAAATAATAACATTCGAACCTTCTGAGTTCGAAAACGGCGGGAAATTTCGGGGTTGGCCCACCGGGTCAACCGTTTTTCAGATTTTTTTTTATCTTTGCAGTTTTTATCACAATTTGGAAATTATTATCTAAACTCTTTAGTTTGATTGTAATTAATTGAAAAATTTTCAAATCGACCCATTGAACCGTTTTTCCGAACCGATTGATTAAAGTTTTACAAAACAATGAAAAGAACAAGTTTTGTTTCTTTAATTGTGTAATCATCATAATGAAAAAATTATTTTTTTCTTTTTTTTATTTCTCTTACAATTTCGTATTTGTAAATGTGGGGTAAAAAAAAAATTTCCGAAAAATAAAAAAAAGTTTTTTTGACCTTATTTTGTTTAGAAATACAAAATATTTTAATTAGATTCTGTCGGATTCAATCAGAAAATAATAATTTTTTATCAATTGAAACTGATTGAAAGTCGATCAGGAATTTCCGATTAAATTCGATTAGAATTCTTCAATCAGAATTGGAGTTTTTAATTAGGAATAGTTAATTTATTTCGGTCACTTTTTATAATGGATTTAAAGTACTGAAAATATTATTTTTTTCAAATATCAGAAAAATATTTTTAATAGAAAATTTTTTTATCTCAAAAATAATTTACGGCTAGATAGCAAATCTGCTCGAGTATTATTATACATACGTACAAGTACATGAAATTTAATAGTACTTATTATTTACACTATATTTTATCTTTTATTTATAATTATCTTTAAACAAAAGATTTACTTTGATGTTTCATTTTTATCTATAAAAAAAATAAAATAAATAAAAATGTTTTATTTACAAAATCAATATCCATTTGAATGATTCTCAATAATATAATATTATTAATTTTTACCATATTATAAAGTAATATTTCAAAATGTTATTTAACTATTTAGATTTTATGTTTTAATAGGAATATATTTTTTTATTCAAAATAAGGAATTTATAAATA
This sequence comes from Microplitis deprimator, assembly GCA_964016945.1. Classification (NCBI taxonomy): domain Eukaryota; kingdom Metazoa; phylum Arthropoda; class Insecta; order Hymenoptera; family Braconidae; genus Microplitis; species Microplitis deprimator. The sequence continues at coordinate 8,159,964 of OZ024708.1, read as the reverse complement.
TATTATTTCGTTCTCTCTCTCTCTTTCTCGATATATCTAGATATATATATTACATATATATAATAGTTCATGGTCAGTGACGCGAGAGTTGGCAAGAACCAAGAACTAGAGCTGGCTAGAACCTTGTGACATACAGTGAGATCTTGAGTGATAAATTCATATATTTTCCATGGTGTCTGTTAGTTAAACTAAATTTTATAAATTATACATCTAATAACAATTAAACCAATCAATTTAAATAATAATATAGTATATAATTATCATGATAACAGAACCATAACCTACGATTTTAAATAAAACGTATTTTTTTTGTCTAGTGATATTTAAATTGAAGGGAAAAATAAAAAAAAAAAACACATGCACGTTTTGTTCTTTGGATTGAACATGGGACGAATCAAAAGAGATCAAGAGCTTGGCAATGATTGGTGTTAATTGTCGTTAAGCGACGAAATAAGCTCATGAATTTTTTCGTTGTAATAATTTGGTACTCGGTTAGCAAGAAGACAAGTGTCATCATTATCATTATTATAGAAAACCAAAGAAACTATTTTATTAAGAGTATGGTTTTTATCATCGCTTTTGGAGCTGGTACTAAATTTTTTATCAAGGTAGAAAAAAAAAACATTTTTTTAAAATACAAAATCATTCTCAATTTATGAGTGTGAACGTAGCTGACAGTTGACAATTTTTTAAATTTTTTAATAATAAATAAAAATTAAAAATTCGTATTTGGATAATTGACAAATCAGTAGTCGAATTTCAAAAAGTTTTATTATTTAAATTTATTTATTTGAAATTTATAAATTTTCTGATATCTGCTACACTCATACTCATTTAAAATTTTTTATTAATCTATAATTATTTTTTGAGTAAATAAACCGACATTTAGTGTCATCTATATAATAGACATATATTTACTTCATGTTTGAAAGGTTAAGTTTTACTTACAAGTAATTTTTTGCTGTAACAATACAGTACTCTAATAATTATATTTATTAATTTACTTTTATTATAATAAAATAAGTATTTTAAAGTTTCAACTATTAATTAATTGATACTAAGAAAAAATATCAAATATTTTCCGAAAGTTATTGTAGTATTACTTGAACATTTTTGTAATTAAACAATTATATAATTATTGAGGTACTATTAAAAAAATAGTAAATAATTACACTTTTGTTATTTTATTAGTCTTAATTTATAATGACATATTGATGATTTTTTTTTTTTAGCAAGCTATTGGTCCACTCCATGAATTCGCTGGCGGAACATTTTTAATTCATAATTCATGATTTATATTGCAAAAATAAATTTATTAAGAATTCATCGCAAGCAATAATTTTATAAACTTTCGAGGAGTTTTTCGAATGAGTAGGCATGATTGAAAAGACTAAAATAATAAGAGTGGTATGTATTTTTATTTAAATTTACGCATCATTCAAATTATCATTATGATTCATATTTTGAATAAATTTTTATATTCCGTTATTTATATAAATTTAATTATTATTTATTGCAAGTATTTGGCATTAGATCAAGTCGCTGCAAAACTTCTCTGCGCACAGACAATTCCATAGCATTTATTTACCTAAAATATGTTTATCGTAAAACAAAACTATTCTTGAATTGATTACTCCAAAACATCTCTATCCGGAACAACTTTCGTCAAGCTGAAACTTTACTCCGAAACTTTTCTTTTCAATGACAGGACTTTCTAAAATCCTTATCAAAAAAATCCATGTAAGATCCCATGGGAACCCATAGGAATTCATATAGGAAAATATGGATTTATGTAAGGATCTATAGGAATCAATAAATTTGGTAAATCCAAAAGTGCACGACTCTTAATGCTCGTTCAATCGTCGAAAATATGTATAAAAAAAAAGTCGTGCAAAAAAAAAAAAAATGTACGATAAAAGTTTCAAGGATAATTTTTTTTTTCTTTCTGTTACATTAAAAATTTAAATTTCGCTCCGAAAAATAATGAGATTTATTTTTTCGCGCAGGCGCGACTGGTGTGACGAAAGTATCTGTAAAAAACATATATAGATATACAAAATTAGTTAAGTTCTTTTTATTAATTATAATTAAACGGGCCCGAATTTGATGGCCATTTATGAGACACTTCTTCTTTGGCCCTAAAATAATCTTTTAAAAAAAAAAGTGATCCAAATAATGGCTTTTTTCTTGAGTTTTTGTGTTTACGGGTTACGGACACTTTTTCTACTGCTTGACGGTAAATTTTTTTTATACATTTTGATGTTTTTTTAGGTATTTAATACATCAAATTGGTCTTTATAACTCATAGAATTAATCCTTATTAAATTCTCTATCCGGCGATGTGTAACTTGGTTAAGCTCCGTGGACTAACAAGAGTGGAACAGTAAAAGTAGTAGCGAAAAAGAGGCAAACAGAAATTTTCGATCGTAAAACACACTCTAATGCTTCGCATTTAAAGTCGTGCAATAGGAATCTATGGATTTGTATAAGAATCTACATAGGAAACTATAGATATCTGGATTCCCATATAGGAACTACGATGTAAGTAATTTCTATAGAACCCGGGGTATCTGGATTTCTATGCTTATCGTCTATGCTGGATTCCTATAGGAAACCATATGGGAATCTATCGAAAACGCCATGTGGAAACCCACACAAGAATTTAGGCTGGATTCCCATATGGATTTTTTTGATAGGGATAATACTATTCATTATTGAATCAGCTAAAAAATCCTAGGTAACTGAAAAAACACATAAATTTCCATGTTAATTAACATATTTTCCCAGTTACTGATGATTTTCTAGTTAAGTCGATAATCGATAGTGTTATTTAGGATAGTCTTGTTATTCGATAGAAAAATTTTGGAGTAAGTTCAAGGTTAGTTTTGTTTTAAGATATTCATATTTTAGGTATAGAAATGCTATGGAGTTATCTGCGTATAGTAACGTTCTAGACCGACTTGTCATAATTTCAAATATTTGTCACAAAAAATTTTTTTTTGCACGCTTTCCCATACGTAAACATCATTCACGTTCAATTTTTTTGTTTTGTTTTTTTTTTTTTTTAGTTTATTTGTTATTTTTTAATAATAAAGTGAATAAAAATATATAAACCAGCATGGCAATAGGAAGTGTTATTTGCGGAGCGAATACTCCAAAAACAAAAAGAAAAAAAAGCAAGGTATATTTGTAAATTAATTTTGTTTTTGTTTATAATTTAATTTAATCATTCATCAACATATTTTTTTCTATTGTATTTAAAAAATGCTATAAAAATTCACTTTACTGTATTGTAGACTCAAGAACGTAGTTGGATTGAAGCAACATTTCAGAAAAGAGAATGTACGAAATTTATACCAAGTGCTAAAGATGAACATAGGTAATGTAATTAAGTTATGTTTTATTTAAATTTAATTATTCCTTGAATAGTATTATCGCAAAATCATAATGCGCAATGACACAATAAATATTTCATCATTGCTCACATTTACATGCAAAAAGTATTTATATTTCGCGTTAATCGTACGAATCTGATTGTAATTTAACCGTCTGAAGATAAATTTAAATCTACGATATTTACTAATGAATATTTTACTCTTGCATTAATATATTTTTTTTCTACACTCAGAGAATTTTACGGTATTTTTTACATTAAAAATTTATAGGAAAATTATTATAGTAATAATAGCATTAGGATATTATGGAATTGTGATAAATATTACCGATAACATAGAAATTTTTAAAATACATCCAGTAATAACAAAATATAAGTATGTGAATTTTATAAAGTAAATTATAATTTATTTATTTGGATGAATCATCAGAACAATAATAAAAATAGTCCACCTACTAAATATATCAAAAATTTCATAAGTATTCAAATACAGATCTATAATTATAATAAAAAAGGAAAATTCATTAGATGTTTTACATACATGGAAAATATTTAACTGTTTCTGATTACATCAGGAGTATAAATTGAGAAACAAGTAATATAATGATAAAGTGATCAGAAAATACTATCACTTTAAATAGTAATTTTTTCATTTATACTTAAAACGTAAATAATTATAAAGTAAATATTAAAATTTATTGTCTATACAGGAAGAATTCATATTTGAACCTTAAAAATCGGAACTTTAACATTTAAAATTTATGACACATATTATAAAATTTATTGTTTGGAAAGTTAGAATTTCCTGTATTAACACCCAGGTTCCGGGTTATAATTTCAAACACCAATTTTTAAAGTTTCTTTTTTTCTGTGTCGAGGTGCTCGCTTACGTTTTAATATGTTACGTAATTTATTCTATCCTATCAGTACTAGAATAAACTAAAAGAGCCGATTATTTTCGAACAAGCTCGAATTTAAAAGATTTTTGATAAAATTACCATGCTGTAAAAACAGTAAAAAATATTGTATATTTGCGTTAAAACGGTCCGTGTTAAAATTTTTTGTTTTTTCAATCAAGACATTTCACTGTGTTACCTTAAAATTTTAATAACTAATGTAATAAATTTACTGTTTACTTAAAGCTGGAATTTTTATCATATTTGTAAAAAAAATTTTGCCTTAATTTCGAATTATTATGTGTAATCTAAAAGCGATTTTTTCGCTAAATAAAAATGTGTGTTTTTTTTTTTTTTTTTTTTTTTAAAGAAATTAAGTGATTTACTATTTATAACTGCTAAGAAATATTACTCGATTATTTTAAAATCTTGATTCTCATAAAAACATTGTTTATTATCAAAAAATAGTAAAATGTTAAATAATAGTTGTTATCACTCTTCTTTTTGTGTCGCCACTGACATTTAAAAAGTGTTAAATTTACTTCTTGTATTACCCGGATTTTGTCTTGGAATTTTAACACAATATTTTTTGCTGTGTAGTAAAAAATATTGAATAAGTCAGAATTTTCAAATTTAAATTGATTCAAATTTTCTTTAGCGCCAAACAAGTAGTATAATTCTCAAGAATATCAAAGTGCCCCACCGATACCTAAAATTTTTGGGTAATTTTTACTATAAAATTCTCTGCGTGTAAAATAAGTTGATGAATATTTTAAATCTTTATTCTATTCTCTAAATCACTAACTCATTTATCATAATAAAAATATATATCTCATTCATAAACACCATTTGTTAATTAAATCTATATTTTAATTCAAACTATTTTATTTTTTTCTTTCTTAATTTATTAATGACAAATATCAATTCAGCAATAATTTTTTTTTTCATAATTTAAAAGTTTACATTTATAAATTTCATTATTTTTTAAAATAATTTATAGTATTAGAGTAAAGAATTTTATTTTTTCACATTTATTGTTAGTTTTTTTTTCTTTTTTTTTTTTTTTTTTTTTATTATTTATTTTCTTTTTTTTTTCCATTCCATTCATAGGCTTGAAGAAGTTCAGGGAGATAAATCTGCTGAGTACGATGTAGTCACGTCTTCCAGGTGAGAGTTGATAGGATCATATGTCATCGCTTTAAATTTCATTCCATAATTGCTTTCGCAATAATAAAATAATGCTTAAAAAACTAATAAAATGACACTATTTTAGTATAAAGGATATCGTGTTTTAACTATTTATAAATATTATAATTATTAATTACTATGCACTCGTATCATAATCACTCATTTTCGTATTGCTTTGAACACTACGCTTTGAAAGCTTATCATTAAACATATTCAGGACTATATTATGCAAAGATCATACTTTATAAGTATTAGGATGACCCAAAAAAATCAACTTTTTTTTTTTCGAGTCTTATATGACAATTTGTTGGTTTCACATGTTTTAAAAAGCCTCTCCAAAAATCAGTTCGACAGCAAATTTTTAAGAGTAATTCGGATTTTTTTTTTCTAATTTTTTACTTTCTCGTAGCAGCAATAGTTTATATTTGTGAAATCATGACTACACTGAAAATTTCAGCCCAATATTTAAATATTTAAACGTCGCTCAAGAATTTTGAATGTTTCCGAGCACTGTCTTTTGGACGTTTTCGAGTGACTCTTGAATATTAATATTAAAGCATCTCAATTTTTTTAATATCAATTTATATCATAGCGAATAAAAATAGAAGACATACTTTTTATTTTTTTATTCAATTTTTAGGTTTCTTTTTTTTGTTATTCAAATCTTACCCAATTTTATTGTTCAAGACTGTACAGTATATTTTTGTTTATGCAAAAGTTATACTTTAGAGAAATGATGATAATTGAGTTATAAAAAAATACTAAAATTAATTCAAAGTATTAGCCACGTTTTATGAGTTAATATTCAAAATTCTTGAACGACGTTCAAAAATCTATATTTTGAGCTAAAATTTTCACCATGGCATTGATTTTACGGATACAAAATATTTCTGCCCTAAGAAAAAAAAAAAATTAAAAAAAAAAAAAATCCAAATTTTAATCATTTTTGGAATTTCCGAATTTCTCGAGCGACCCCCTCAAAATTGTTTATCGAGCTGATTTTTGGAGAGGGTTCTTAAAACACGTGGAGCCAACAATTTTCATATGAGACTCGAAAACAAAAAAAAAGTCGGTTTTTTTTTTGGGTCCCCCTAATATGTATATATTTGGGTAATTCATTTTAAACGAACATTTTTTTTTTCACCCGCAGCAAAATATTGATGTATGTATCAATTATAAAATTCCCCAAAATTTTTAGCCCTTAAGTTTACTTCTAAGTACTTTTATTTTGATTTTCAATTTTTTTTATTTAAAACGCATAGGAAATCTAACTATTTTTTTTTACAGTTCTCTAATGCTCAGTCGCATTTCAAGTTGTCGTGTCACAGTTTGCGGTATTTTGTAAGCAAATTAATGCTCTCCAAAAGTTTTCATAGTAATTTCACTGTGAGTCTAATTGTTTTTTCTGTATTGGTTCTGAAAATCATTTTTCTAATGATAATTTGGGTTTTTAGTTGATATTGATTAAACAACGACAACTCGAAATGCGACTGAACATTAGAGAATTGTAAAAAAATAGTTAGATTTCCTATGTGTTTTAAAAGAAGAAAATTGAAAATCAAAATAAAAGTACTTAAAAGTAAACTTAAGGGCTAAAAATTTTTGGGAATTTTATAATTGATACATACATCAATATTTTGCTGTGGGTGAAAAAAAAATGTTCGTTTAAAACGAATGACCTTAATATATATATAAATATAAAGTCGATTTTTTTTTTGTTATTTGAACTTTAAAATATATTGAAACTATAAATAATATAATGTAATTTATAACGTAATCTATAACTGCGAGGGATTGAAATTGTTCGCTAATGTAAACTAAATAATAATGTTTTTTTATTGTACATTAATGGAGTATATATAAAATATATTATTTCAGATGTTGCTGTGGGCATTCTTACACTCACCATTGTGGTACAGGAGCAGATGTGCAGAATTATGCAACTGGAAATGCAGCTGAGGCAGAAAGGGATCAGTGGTCACCAGGAAAAAATACACGTGCTTCAGCTACTGATGCGTACGGCACTATCGAGTTTCAAGGTGGCCCTCACCCCACTAAAGCTGAAGTAAATATTTCACATTTATATTATTAATAAGTGTTGTTAATTTTATTACTTTTTTCTTTTATGTTTTTATAGAAATAATATTATTAAACTATTTGTAGTATGTTCGGTTAGCCCATGATACTCGACCAGAGCCGATAGTTCAACTTTTGTGCCGTGAATGGAATTTAGGTCTACCAAGATTATTGATAACAGTTCATGGAGGCAGATCTAATTTTGAGCTTCAGCCAGCTTTAAAAAAGGTATTACGTAAAGGACTTTTAAAAGCCGCTAAAACAACTGGAGCATGGATATTCACAGGAGGAACAAATACTGGTATTTAAATAGCTATTATAAAATTTATTTATTTTTATATTCTCTATTTATTATTCATTTTTATTCCAGGTGTTACCCGCCAGGTAGGCGATGCTTTGTTGTTAGAACGTGCACAGCGTCAGGGTCGTGTTGTCAGCATAGGAATTGCACCTTGGGGAATACTAGAAAAAAACCACGAATTAATAGGACGAGGAAATGAAGTTCCCTATGATTCAATATCATCTCCATGGTAATTATTGTTGATTGCATCATCCAATTAAATGATATTTATTGAGACAATGTCAATAGGTCAAAGTATGCGGTATTAAATAATCGTCATGCTTACTTTTTGCTCGTTGATAATGGTACTGGTGGGCGATATGGCGCTGAAATAGTATTACGAAGGAAGCTAGAAAAATATATATCAAACTTAAAGCTACAGCCATGTAAGTTTTAATAGAGAAGTTGTATTAATTTTTTATTATCACAAATTTATTTATAGATGAACGAATAACTTTTTAAAAATATGCTTCAATAAATTTTTTCGAGTCAACATTTTCATTTTTTTTCTAAGAACCAATGAAAGTCGAGCTATTCTCTTGTATTTTATATACTCATTCATTGCCAAGTAAATCTTTTTTTCACAATCAGAAAAAATATAACCTATATATCTTTAATACATAGGTTATATTTTTCCGTTTCTCCGTGCGATGGCGCGTCAGAATCGATATAATGACACCACTAGCGTTTAAATTTACATTTTTAAAAAACAGTTTTTAATTAAAAAATTTACCCAGAAATCAATTATTATAATACTATTCCTTCAATTTTTGTTAACAACTATCATTAAACTTTAAAATAAAATTTAAATTAAAAAAAATGCAGCTTCTATAATATGGTTAAAAATTGTAATTAAATAATTGGATAAGTTTTCATTCGATAATTTATTATTTTAATTTATAGATACTCATAGTAGCATTCCAGTAGTTGCATTAGTTATTGAGGGTGGAACTAATACTGTTAGATCAGTTCTCGAATACGTTACTGATGATCCACCTGTTCCTGTAGTTGTTTGTGATGGAACGGGTCGTGCTGCAGATATCATTGCTTTTATGCATAAGTATGGATTTTTATTATTATTTTATTTTGTACTTGTGATCTTTTTTTTTTTAACCTTTATTTTATTCATTTTTAAGATATGCAGTTGAGGGTGATAGTGATAGCACCAGTGATGTACGTTTAGAAAGCATGAAAGAACATTTATTTGAAAAAATTAAAGATACTTTTAAAGTTTCACAAGAACAAGCGGCACAATTATATTCCGAATTACTTCAATGCACTCGTAAAAAACATTTGGTAAGTTATTTTAATTTGATTAAAAAAAAAATAAGTAAGTGCGTGTACTTATGTAAGCGCGAGAGAAGTTACACTTCTTACGCGTGGCTAAAAGAAATTTTGTTACGCATGTAAATAATATACGTAGAAAAACGATCATGCTTTTTATTAAAATTAAAAAAAAGCTAACTCCAGAAAAGTTCAAGTATTTTGAAGTTTGAAGTGCCGACTAAAACCATAAAGATGATAATTTTATAAGAAATAAAAAATTTTAAGATTTCTTGTATTATTCATCTAGTATTCATTAACTATTCAATCTTATCACTGCACATTACGATTTTTAGTGTAATACTTTGGTCATATGTTATCACTAAAAGGTTCATTGTTTCAATAAAATAATAATTTGAAATAAGTATCTGCTATATATAAGTAAATAAACCATTGACTTTGTTGTCGTTGTCTCTTGAGTACATAATGCATCACCCAGGTTGTTTGTTCCACTTTGTACACCACCCATAATCAATTACTTGAATCCCTCTTAAGAGCGATGACAAGAGGATGAGGGTGAGATTTAGATTGCACGTAAATTACCACTTTAATGACAATATGCCAGTATAGTCCATTAATAGAAGTTCTATTGGCAATCCAAGATAATTACATCATTATGAGTATTCTATTTCCGCATGTATTGGATTTACAATGTCGATCGCATCCGTTCATAATTTATGAGTTTACGACTTCGACACCAGATGGCGCGGACTTTAAAATCCTGTTCCTTTTTAGACACTTATAGTAGAGTTGTCAAATTCGATTTTTTTGGTCAGCGAATTTGAACTTGAAAGTTTTTTTACGTTAATTTTATCCAGAACGGGTCTTAGCTTTGTGGCTTTGACCCAATATCTCAATCAAAACATAATTTTTCCAGCTTAAAATTTATCTGCACATAATAATAAGTTATAAAATTTATTATCTATGCAACAAAAATTATCAGTTGAACTTTACAAATCGTAACTGAAAATTAAAAAATTTATGTCACGATTTATAAAATTTATTGTTTGGAATTAAATTCCCTGAATTGACCTCCACGTTCCGGGTAATAATGTCAAACACTAATCCCCCATGAAAAAAATTTATAAAAAAACATGTTAAAGTATAAAAAAAAAACGAGTGAGCCTCACAGACATAAGGTCACAATACTCACAATAGAAGTGAAACTTTTTTAGCATTTAAGTCGGTCCAAATAAATAAATAAATAAATTAATATAAATATAAATATATATATAATATTGGCGATTAGATCTTGTCGGATAGTACAGCATTAGGAAAAAAGAAATCTCTGAAAATAAAACTATGTATAACTAGTTTTCTACTAAATATAAAAATTTAAAAAACAATAAATTGTAAGAAGAAAATTCAATATTTCAAAATATATTTATGTTAATTAAATGTAAAATTATAAATATGAATTGTAAAATGACGGAATAAAAAAAAGCCCCAATAAAAAAAATCGCTGGATTTGTAAACCACTAAAAAAAAACATGGTCACTATCTAAAAATTTGTAAATAATTTTTGTGTATATTTGAAAATATTTATAATTAAAAAGAACTAAATTAAAAAGTTGTTAAAAAGTAATTACTATAAATAAAAATATACCTCCATAAAAATTACTGTATAAAATTTAATTTCAATGAATAAAAAACATAAATAATTTTGAAAAACTGTAATTATAAAAGTATAAAATCATTAAAATATATTTAAAATATTTTCTTTAATTGAATAAATGAATAAATGAAAGTATGTAATTTTAAAGAGAACAAAAAAAAATTACTATGAAAAAAATAATTCTAAAAACAAACATTTGCATAACTAAACATGGATATAGAAAAATTATGGCAAATGAACATCTCTATAAATAAAATATCTATAAAAAATGAACTGTTTTTGAACATTTCTATAAAATATGATATCTATAATCAAATTTAATTTGATATTATATTTTATAGAGATGTTCAAAAACAATTAATTTTTGATAGATATTTTATTTATCGAGATGTTCATTTTTACTTAGTTTTCTTATATACATGTTTAGTTATGCGAATGTTTGTTTTTAGAATTTGTTTTTTTATAGTAATTTTTTTTTTAGTTCTCTTTGAAATTACATACTTTCGTTCATTCATTAATTCAATTGAAGAAAATATTTTAAATATATTTAAATGATTTTATACCTTTATATTTACAGTTATTTTTAATTTTTTATGTTTTTATTTATTGCAATTAAATTTTATACAGTAATTTATATGGAGGTGTGTCTTTATTTATAGAAATTACTTTTTATTAACTTTTTAATTTAGTTCTTTTTAATTATAGATATTTTCAAGTACACACGAAAATTCTTTACAAATTTTTAAATACTGACCATATTTTTTTTAGTGACTTATTTTACAATACATATTTATAATTTTACATTCAGTAGAAAACTAGTTATACATATTTTAATTTTCAGAGATTTTTTTTCCCGAAGCTATACTACCCGACAAGATCTAATGGCCAATATTGTATATATATATATATATATATATATTTATATATGAATAACGTGGTTAAATTACGACGCATGCGCACTACACTCGTCCATTCTACTCGACTGCTCTCAACTCCCCCCACTCTTTAAAATATATAAGGCTTGCTATACAAGCAATTCCCCTTCTCGCCTATTCTAAACTTTCACTCAATCTTTCTCCTCTGGCGCTACCTCCCCTTTTCTGCCTCAAATCGTTCAATTTTAGCCTCCGTAAAGAAGTTTCACTTCAAAATATATATTTTTATTGGAAAAAATATATATTTTTAGTGGAAAAAAATATATGTTTACTATGTTCTGAGATATTTAAGAAATACAAAAAAAAAAAAAGAAATACCTTTTTTTCGGATGTTTCAAACTGTCGAATCGATAGATTTCAAAATCTAATCAGCTCTAGAACTTGATAAAAGCTTTCAATGGCCACCAAGAACGTCTTAATCGGATGATCCATTGGGGGATTTCCTCGACGCAAGAATAAAAGAAATTTGTTTTTTTTCGAATATTTTGTAAATTTGGTAGTTGCTACTGATTGTTTTTTTCCGTGTACTGCAAGTAAGGAAATGAACTTTTGATTGTTAAGTACATAAACAATTGGTATTTTTTTAAAAATTTATTTGTTAAATTTTTACCATTAGCCTATGCATACCTTGAAATTTTAGACCTTAAGCCCGGCGCTCTAACATTCTTAGCGGGAAGTTAAAAACATAGTTAGCAATTTATTATTAGATAACTCATTTTACCCCTCTTTCTTTTATTTTTTATACTTGACTTAATATCACTGTGTAATGTAAGTTGCAGTACCTGAATTAAATCGAATCATTGATAAATATTGGATAAATAATTCAAGAAATCTCAAAGTTCTTTATTTTTTATAAAATCATAATTTTTACGGTATTATTCGGCAACTTGAACTACAAATATTTCAACTTTAAAAAATTTTTTTTTCTTTATTACATTTAAGAAATAGTATTTTCATTGGTCATACGCAGCAGCATATTATTTTTATTCGATTTTAACTTAGAAATCAGTAGTTTATCTATCGAGTGCGGTCGCGTTTAAGACGCGAGGTGTGAAGACAACACATGAGCGTCTTAGACTCGATTGTACTAGATAGATACATTAGTTTTTGTGACAGATTTCATGTTTCAAATTTCAATCGTTTTGAGAGACGGGTTAACGTTATTAAATTATGCTCAAACTCTGCAAAAATGTTTTGGTACATATCGATATTAATGCATTGTTTTTCAATTGGCTCATTGCATCAACTGATTTGTCGTCGATTTTAAATATAACAACTGGTTATGTTGAAAATCTCACTTTTGTATAAAACTAGACGATATGCTCATGCTCGTAGCGTATACTGCTACGAGCACGTTTAGATTCTGGGCCTTTTCTGAGACGGCCAATTTCATACTGTCGAATTTTCGTTAATTGTGCGCGTGCACTTCCGTTACTTGCTAAAATTTTCCTCTCAACGCGCCAAAAGAAGTATAACTTGAAAAAGTTATTATCATCATCATATATCATAATTGTTATTATTATAGATCACTGTATTCAGGATAACTCAAGATGGACCACATGAACTTGACCAAACAATCTTGACGGCATTATTTAAATCACAACAATTATCTCCAACTGAACAATTATCATTAGCGCTGATATGGAATCGAGTTGATATTGCTCGTAGTGAAATATTTGTTTACGGTCAGAAGTGGCCGCCTGGTTCCTTAGAACAAGCAATGATGCAAGCTTTACAACATGATAGAATTGATTTTGTAAAACTTCTTCTTGAGAATGGCGTATCAATGAGAAAATTTTTATCTATACCACGTTTAGAAGAATTATACAATACCAAAGAAGGACCATCAAATACATTAGGTTACATTCTCCGAGATTTACGGCCACATATTCCTCGTGGTTATATGTATACACTTCATGACATTGGTCTTGTTATCAATAAGCTCATGGGTGGTGCATATCGCGCTCAATATACTCGTAGAAAATTTCGCATGGTCTACGCAAAAGTTATGAAGCGTTCGGGAATTCATAATTTGTCAGCCCATCGAAATAGTACAGCCGTAGCAATGGCGCGCTATTATACAGGGTTCGGAGAAAAATCTCACCATGGTCTAACAATGAGTCTGTTAGCTGAAACACTGCCAGCAAATCGAGATACACCTCTATTTGATTATCCATTTAATGAATTACTTATATGGGCTGTTTTAACAAAACGACAACAAATGGCACTTTTAATGTGGCAACACGGTGAAGAAGCTCTGGCTAAAGCTCTCGTTGCTTTGAAATTATACAAAGCTATGGCTCATGAAGCGGCTGAGGACGATTTGGAAACAGAAGTTTATGATGAGCTTCGTGGTTATGGAAAGGAATTTGAAAATATCGGTAAGTTACACAGTAAAAACGGATTCGTCATTGAAATTCACACTAATCATGTATAAGACGAACAGTTTACACTCATTTATATATTATTTTAACATACGTCGTTTGTATAGAAAAAGTTATACATATGAGTAGTAGAAGTAAAAATTATTCAAACATTCTTTTGTGATGGTCGAGAATCTATTTAATATATTTTGTGTGTTGATTTGACGGTGACATTTAAAAAGTGTTACTTTCGTACGAAATAACATTCTTTTGTGTTAAAAATCAATGGATTGAAACTGGTCTAACAAAATAATAACAGTGTGTTAATGTTACACACAAGTGTTAAAAATTCAACACTTGAATTTTTAACATGCATCTTTTTTACACTTTGACGAATCTTTTTTTACCGTGTGTTTATACACAAAAAAAACAAAAAAATGTAACTTGAGTTAAGAATTTTTTTTTTTATTTTCAAATTAAATTCTTGTTCTAAGTCATTCTGTTTTTTAGTCATAATATTAATTTTCGAGAAAATGTTTGTTTGCATCGAAAACGAAAAAAAAAACATCATGTAAGCATTGTTATCTCAGTTGAATACAGTTTATTCTCTAATCAACAGTTATAATGATTTAAACTGAAAATCAGTAATTGCTTATATTTTTTTTTTAAAAGCTACCATTATGCCCCAAAACATATCCGTTATTTAGATCAATCGATTCACAAGGCGCTGAGAATAACAATTTTTACTGATTTTCAGTATTTTTCGATTTATTCAGAAACGGTAATAGATAAAGATATGAAACTTGCAGCATCAAAGTATCTTATGAGTACCAACATTTCCTTAAATCATGAGCCTGATACCTTTTTGGGGCCGATTCGGTATTCTTATCATCCCATGGCCTTTTAGCTTGAATCAAAAATATCAATTTTAAGAAAAAAATTATTCTTGAAGCAAAAAAATTATTTATCTTCATACTATTATTCTTGGGTTAAGTAAATTCTTCTTGATTCAAGTTAGTTTTTTACCTGTGTACGATGAATATTAAGTAATCCCGTAATCAGTAATTAAATTTTAGTAATTAATGATTGAAAAAATTTTTTAAAGCTTTGGAATTGCTAGACTATTGTTATCGGCAAGATGATGATCAAACTCAACAGCTGCTAACTTCTGAACTTCAAAATTGGTCGGGGCAAACTTGTCTATCTCTTGCAGTAACAGCAAACCATCGGCCGTTACTTGCTCATCCATGCAGCCAGATTATCTTAGCAGATTTATGGATGGGTGGACTAAGAACACGAAAAAATACTAATTTAAAGGTCACTTATAATTAAGTTTCATTAAATATTTATAAATTTACATTTGCTACACGTAAAAGAATGCTGAAGTTAAATTTTCCACACTAAACTAGTAATAATTGAACTATACTTTGCGGTCATCGTATTGACAAATGGAGTAGCATAAATTACACTATATAAGATTAATCTCTACTGTAGTAGTTCTATTTACTATTCGACTGGGGTAAAAATTTGTAGGCTCAGTAACTACTCAATGTATTATGGAAAACTCATCCTTTGGTTTCTTCAACCACACAATTTTATAAGAATTGGTTGGTATTAGTATTTTTGGAGTACACAATATCACATAATTTGTACAATCTACTCCAATGTGGAGTAAAATGACTGACAATCGAAAACAACAGCGTCATCTTCAACTTTTTTACCCCAGTGTGATTGTATCAGCTCCACAATTGAAGTTATAATTACTACATCATTAAATGTGTAAATTATAATTTTTTAAATTACGTGCTTGTATTTTATATAAAAAAAAATTACATATTCAATGAAACTATTTTCGTAGTACAAGAGTTAATTTGTCATAAAAATAATTTCAAATGAAAAATAAATATCATAACGTATGGAAAAAAAATCTACATTAAAAATTTTGTGCGCGTGATATTTTGAATGAATTATTTACAAATCCATTTGAAAACTCTTTGTGCGAACAATATGATATAAATTTTAAAATTTTTAAAACTTTGTAATTAACATGAAAAATAAGAAATGTTAATTAATATATATTTAATAAATAAATTAAGGATAAAAAATTAGAAACTATGATGTGGAGTAATAAAAACCACAGCTGTCATTAACCAAGGATTTATTTTAACCAATGACAGTCGTCGATGTTACTACAGTTTGTGTACCACAATAGGCTAGAAGTCATTGTTAAATGTGTAGTGATCCTATATATTATTAGTCAGTGTAGTATATGTATCTCCGATTGTGGTAAATTCAATTACACCTTTTTTACTCGTGTATTAATATACATTTACTTACTATCAATTACTCGGTATAGGTGGGTCTTGGATTATTATTTCCACCTTACATAGCACAACTTGAATTCAAGACTCGGGAAGAATTGCAGCTGATGCCTCAAACACAAGAGGAACATTTAATTGCCTTAGAAGACGAAAACGAGGACAGTGAATCGGAGCATGGAGCTTCACCAGGGCCAGATGTTGAGGTAATTACGCCAAACTGATGAGATTTACTATTAAACGTCGTTATTAATATACATTTGTACATAAATTTTTTTTTTTAAATTTAATTTTAAGAATACTTAATTCCATATATTTACATTATATAAAAAATGATAAGTCATCGGTAGCTCTCATAACTAGTTTAGCTACGCATACCGCTTGTTTTTTAGAAACGTCCACGCAGGAGTCTCAGTATTTGCAACAAACCTGACAATCAGCAGGGCATAAAGGTACACTTATATAGGAGTGGGATAATAATAAATGCAAGGGTTTTGTCTAATGTCTTATGCACACTTTTTATAGTTTAATTTATTTCTCTTTTTATCATTTTTTGTGACAGCGTTATCGATTTTTTGTTTATAATTAAATCATTTTTTAAAATTTTTTAATAACTAGATATAGTCGACTACCCGGCGTAAGCCGAGTCGAAATTAAATAATTAGTTTGAGCCTCAACGGCCTCAATTCTTTTGATGCGGACTTGCCGCAGAACGTAATATCTTATTTAAGTTCTCAATATCCTAAAAATCGAGTATGAAGGATTAATTTACCATTTTAAAATGATGTGCGGCAGCGGTCATGCTTCATATTCGTTAGGTCTTGGTTTCGAATCCTGGCGTCAGCAGATTATTTTTCACCCGTATTTTTCTAATTTATCAAAACAATAAAATAATTAATTATTAATAATATACTGGAAAGCCAAAAATTCTAATTATTCGATATGAACACTACTCGCATAACCTTAATTATAATTATCTATCCTAAAAACGTTGGTTTTATGGCACCGCTTATAGTTATCATGGCAACAATTGCTATAGGGACTGTTGTCATGGCAACGGTTGCTATGGAGATGGTTGGTCATGTTAGCGGCCATTTTTAATGAATGACCCGCTTTATCCTTCTTTTTCTTTAGCTATCGTACGCGATCCGATGAGAATCTTTCACATCATAAAAATGTAGGTTCTTGAAGCTAATTTTATCATTTTGTAGTATAGATATTATCATAATCTAAAATGATAATTTCAACCTCTTTGCCTTTATATATAATTTGGAGGCTTAAATTACTTTTTTAATTTTGACACGGAACTTACATCAATAATAATTATGTAATAATAATAATAATAATAATAATAATAATAATAATAATAATAATAATAATAATAATAATAATAATAATAATAATAATAATAATAATATTAATAATAATAATAATAATTTTATTGATGAAGATAATGTTCAATAAAACTTTTAAACTGTAACAGAAGCTTTGAATGTAATTCATAATTACAATTTCTCCGCAAAACATAGATAATCAATTTTTATCCTCAATTTGTCTATTTTTTCCTATTGTTAGATTATAATTTTAACGGAGGCGTATAACAGGGTGTTCGCTACGAAACTCGAAAAAGTGGTCGAGTAGAGAAAACTGTTTTGACTCAATAACTGCCGATTGCGGGAAATTATTGCGGGAGGCTTATTGTTATTATTACGGGTAGTCGACTGTGTTTATTTATTTGAGAAAATTAAAAACGCTGTTTCTCATTATTTTATAATATATTGTGCTTTTATTATAGATAGTTACTCATCCATTCCCCGAATTTATGATACAATTAATTTATCTTTTTTTTCTTTATTTCTATTTGTTTTTCAGTCAATATTCTGTGGTGTCATGTTATTATTGGACAGTTTTTGTTTTCCTATAGTCATCGCTAATTAGTAATTTAAGTTTAACGAAAAAAAAAAAAAAAAAAAAAAAAAAAAACTAACACCATTCATGCTGTTAATAATTCATTTAATAATTCTTGTATTTCTTTAAATTCATTGTTATCAAATAAAAGTGATATTAATTCATCATTACTTATTACTCATTTCTATTTAAATTTGCGAAATTAATAACATTTCGCTATGATCGCTATAAAATGTACTTGTCCTATTTTCAATTATTTACTGTTATTTAACAATGCATTTATACTATGGTAAATTTTTATTGTGACTTTGTCTAGGCTCTAATAACCAATGAACACAATTCTGCAATCAAAGAAACGATCGTTCAAGAAAACGGCAAAGTTCTCACAGAAATAGATGACAATCTTCATCGGCCTTATGGCATTTTATCAGATTACTATGATAGTAAAACAAACAAGCCATTACGTCTAAAAAAAAAGTTATGGGAATTTTATACTGCCCCGATAACTAAATTTTGGGCAAATGCCGTAAGTTCGTTTTTAAATTTTAAGAGCAAAAAAAATAAACAGTTTATACAAATTAAATATTTATTTTGTCCATTTTTAGATAGCGTATATATTATTTCTAATTTTTTTCTCGTACTCTATTCTCGTTCGAATGGAAGAGTATCCAGGATGGACAGAAATTTATTCAATAGCTTATATCTGTACTTTGGGATGTGAAAAAATACGAGAAATAGTTACGTCTGAACCGGCGACTTTATCGCACAAATTCAGCGTATGGTCATGGAATATGTGGAATCCATGCGACGCTGCTGCTATTATTTTCTTCAATATTGGCTTGGTACTTAGATTGCGCCAATCAACTTTTGATTATGGTCGTGTGATTTACTGCGCTGATAGCATATATTGGTATCTCAGAATTCTCAATATTCTTGGTGTCAACAAATATCTTGGTAATTTATTGTCTAAATAATTATATTTAAAATTTAGAGGTAGCAATGTAAATTAATTGTAAATATTTAAACAGGTCCTTTAGTGACTATGATGGGAAAAATGGTGAAAAATATGATATACTTTGTCGTTCTTTTACTTGTCGTATTGATGAGCTTTGGAGTCGCAAGACAGGCGATTTTAAATCCCAATTCAGAACCTAAATGGTTAATCATTCGTGATGTAAGTACATACTATTATAATTATTCATTATTATTATTATTATTATTATCCCTTGTGGATCAGAATTACCGTAATTTACGGTAAAATACGGTATTTTAGGTAAAAGTCCGGTATCCCATAGCAAAGTACGGCATTTTGACCGTAAAATTGCAATAAGAACCCGATAATTTACCGTCAGATTGTGGCGAGCCCGTGGTATTTAATCTTAAAGTAAAGTATTACACTATAAAAACTGTAAAAATACGAGAAATTGCCGTATTTTACCGTAATCCACTAGAATATCGTAAATTAACTATATCACTATAAATTACCGTACATTACGGCAAATTCGCCATAGCAATACTGTATCTTATGGCAAAATGCGGTCAATTTCTGTAATTCGAATCCGCCAGGGATTATTATTTGTGAAATGTAAGTGTTAGGCCATTTTAAATATTTATGAATTTTATTTGACAGATATTACAATAAAATGAAGTGGCAACGGTTCGACGTTGATCACATTATCATC
Organism: Microplitis deprimator; assembly: GCA_964016945.1. Classification (NCBI taxonomy): domain Eukaryota; kingdom Metazoa; phylum Arthropoda; class Insecta; order Hymenoptera; family Braconidae; genus Microplitis; species Microplitis deprimator. The sequence goes on along the minus strand of OZ024708.1, from coordinate 8,139,926 downwards.
AGGCCAAATCTCTAAAACAATTTTTTAAAAAAGAACAAATTTGTGTATAATAGTCATAAAATTACATATTGTCGATTTACAAAAAAAAAAAAAATCGGTCTATCGGTTGACCCTGCGAGCCAGCCCCAAAACTTCCTGCTATTTTCGAGCTCCTTGACTTCGAAAAAATTGTTGTGAATCCATCTTCGAGCTCGAAAATACTTTTGTATGCTGTTGTTTTCGAAAAAAGCGTTTTTTAGCATTTTTTTCTCCAGCGATATCTCTCGAACGAATTGACCTATTGAGACGTTTAAGGTAGCGATCGATGCGTTTTATTGAGTTCTAAAGCTGATCAGATTTTGGAATTGATTTGTCTAGTCGTTTTTGAGAAATTTCAAAAAAACTAAAAAAAATTTTATTTTAATTCTTTTGATGGTTTGAAATCATCAGTTAACGATTCATGACGATTTAAAATGATTAAAAATTTAATCATCATTTGACGATCCACAATGATTTAAAACGATTAAAACATTTTTATTCGTATATTCTAATCAGGGTTTCTGTGCGTTATATGATTATCTGCGTACGACAAATAAATTTAAGTGCGGCAATAAACTTGTCGCACGCAAATTTACTTCTAGACGCATGCAGATTATCGTTTAATGCACACAAATGTCGCGGCAACAGTTGAATCGGCAAAAAGCTAATTGGGAAACAAAACAGCCAGCACTAAAATAGTACTCATATTGCATTAATCAGAAAGAAAGTATATTCAATTCGTGCGGTGTTCTCGATTACTCTCACCAGCGAATGAGCAATCCACAACTTACCGTACTACGTTAAATGTTGCCAATTAATTTAATTGTAACATCTGTCAAATAAAATTCATAAAGATTTTGAATAACCAATCAACGGCGTCCACCTCACTACAATAATAAAAATAATAATAATAATAATAATAATTATTATTATTATTATTATTATTATTATTATTATTATTATTATTATTATTATTATTATTATTATTATTATTATTATTATTATTATTATTATTATTATTATTATTATTATTATTATTATTATTATTATTATTAACAGATATTCATGGAGCCATATTTTATGCTTTACGGAGAAGTGTATGCACATAATATCGACCCAGAGTGCGGTGACGAACCGAGTATGAAACCGTGCTTACCAGGGCGCTGGATAACGCCTGCTGTCATGTCTATTTATTTGTTGGTAGCAAATATTCTGTTGATAAATCTTTTGATAGCCGTTTTTAATAATATTTTTATCGAAGTAAATGCTGTGGCTCATCAAGTCTGGATGTTTCAAAGATTTACAGTAGTGATGGAGTATGAACAAAAACCAGTTTTACCTCCTCCACTTATTGTAGTAAGTCATATATATATACTAGGTAAATATTTACTGAGATATATAACTCAAGGTGAAATGACCGTTGGTGAAACGTATGACAATGGGCTGAAGCTTTTCTTGGAGGCTGATGATATGGAGCGTTTATATGATTTCGAAGAAGACTGCGTCGAAGGTTATTTTAGGGAGCAAGAATTGAAGCTTCAGATGTCAATGGAGGAACGTGTGAAAGTAACAACTGAGAGAGTAGAAAATATGCATCAAAAAATAGAAGATATTGATAAAAAAGAACACAATCAAAATGCTTCATTGCAAGCAGTTGAGTTTCGTATTCGCAAACTCGAAGATCTAAATGAACAAACTCTAGCCTGTCTTGGTGTTATCCATCGTTTTATGGCAACTCATATGTCAGATGAAAATTTATCAAACCTAGATGTTGACATACGTACGAGAAGAGTTTCCGAAAGATCCGAAGTGATATCTGATACTGAGTCTCATACTCACATTTCCGGTGTTCCGCGACAAAAACGTTTAATGCGATCGTTAACAGATGCGACAGTTCTTCACAGTCCATTTGTAGATGATGAAAATTTAAAACAATCGGAGACATTGACATCTCGCGAAAATCTTAGCAGAAATGAATCTTCCTCTAGCGGCGACATTCCGACAACAGGACCGACACCAGATGAGAAGAAAATAGTTACAACTAGTCAAGAAGAAAGTGCTGAGAGTAAAGATATCAATGAGCCTGAAATGAAGCCATTGAGGCGAGAAGTCGAAAGAGACACGAGTAGTGACGTTGCGATATCAGATATGCGGCAAGATTCTTCAGAACGGCCAACTAGACAAAGCAGTCGAACCCGATCGGAATCTGATGATGCTGTGCTGCTTGCGCCACCTGGATTGCAACGAGGAGTCAAATGGGGGGAGCCACGTGTTGCGATGATTCCACCAGGTTCCTCCAGTGGATCTAACCAAAGATCACTTTTGCGCGCCATGCGTGCTGAGTATACAAGTATTACTGATGAATTAGAAAGTTACTGCGGGCTTTTAAGTCCTCCGCGAACTCCGCCAGTATCTCCTCCGCCTTGTAGATCAAAAAATTCAATTTCAATGAATCCAGAGATGGCATGGCAAATTGAAAATGAACATCTACGTGATGCTGAAGAATGCGATTATCAACAAATGGAAGATCTTATTCATAGACGATACTTGAGAAGTAGTGACGAAGATTCAGATACTGAAACGACGTCCAAGATGAAGTTTAGTGTCACTAATGAGCACCGAATGTTGCGTAGATCATCAGCAATTGATGAAGAATCACGAAGACCGCCACCAACTATCAGCGTTACGCGAGAAATCGAACAGACATTATCAAGACCACCAGCAATACGAGAAGCAGACGATAAGGATCCAACTGATGAAGACATGACCAGTGTTCCAGCACCAGCTTCCGAAACCATGTGTTAGTTTTATTTTTATAATATAAATATGGTTACACTATTCATAGAATTAATCGGTTATATAAGATACCAAAGGAACCCATAAATCTTATAAATTAAAACCGCAATCATAAATAATTATACGTGAGGGCGGAGTTAAAACTTTGCCTTGTATAATTTTTACGATCATAAGAGGAATGGTACATACAAAAACTTATTGTCTATCTGCGATACATTGATAATAATAGTAATTTTTATTATTTTTTTTCTTTTTATATACACGAAAAAAACTAGATAGCACTGGTTACTGTTCTGCGCAGTAATCGACGAACAGTACAGAGAAAATTACATTTTAGCATGACTGATTCATATTAGAACAGGAGTGAGTCATAGCTTAACACGTACTATTACTTTTTAAACAGTAACCAGTACTGTACTACACAGTACATGAAACATGACTGGTTACTGTTAAAATAGTCACCATTAAAATCCAGAACAGTACTCAGTCTCATTTTAACATGAACCGTTACTATAGTCATCCCGATGGAAGCTTGGGATTTTTTTCCCACCACGGTTTCTTCTCCCACCCTTCAAATATTGGTTTTGGTGGCTTTGCACATGCGCACATTTAAATGGCGCATACGCACATTCTAATATTATGGTGGTAGGGGAAAGAACTGATGGGAAAAAAATCCCAAGCTTTCATCGACACGATATTCATATGTGTCTTCACTATTCTTGACAGTAGAAGTCTATAATTCAAAACTGTCAAGTATAGATTATCATATAGGTTAATTTTAAGTTACATGCGATTCATTAAAAAAATGTTATATAAGCAATATTTTTGATTCTTCTTAATACAGTGAAAAAATTATTCATCATGAATAATTTTATCATTTTAAAAAATGATAAGAAATTGAAATTTATTATTGATGATTTTATAAGAATATTTAGCTAGCTATATTGGAGAATATTATTTATTTTTAACTTTTTTTTATAACAAATTATTAGTTGAATTATCAGCTTGTAAAACACATTAAAGCAAATTGACAGAAAACTATTCAACTATAGAGAAAGGTTAAAATAGATCTCTACTGTCAAGAACAGTAAAGACACATATGAATGTAGTAACTGTTCATGTCTGAGGACTGAGTACTGTTCTGGATGTTAATGGTGACTATTTTAACAGTAACCAGTCATATGTTTCATGTACTGTGTAGCACAGCACTAGTTGCTGTTTAACCCTATAATGTTCGGCCTTGAAACCCCACCACAATTTTGATTTAAAAGCTGGAAGAGTAGGGAGCGCTTAGGCAATGGACGCCAGTGCCGTAATTTGTATAACCAGCGAAGGGGGATAGAAAAAAATTAACCTCAACATTATTGTTTACATGTTTGACTTTTTTTTTGAGTTGTTCCTGAAAGATAGAAAATTTAATTGATATAAAAAATAACTAATAAACATTATATATTATTGAAAATTATATTCGTAAAATAAGAACTTAAATTTTCTAACAATTAATTAATGTAATGGAACCTAAGTCCACCTCCGCCGACCGGAAGCCGAGACCTCACCCTTTTGGGTATACTCGCGCTGCGTAATCCTTTCTTTTCTACCATAATATTATAAAGCGAAACATTGAACAAGCTCAATATTGGCGGATGTTATAACCCTTAGGATCAGAGATCCTTTGCGTGTGGGTGCCGAACCAACAGCCACTACGAGTCCGTTCCCATCAAATCCTAGCTTCGGTTTCCCTTAGCTGGCTTGGATGGATTTAAATTTTCTAACAGCATACTATACTTAAACAACCCACAACCAAAAGTTGTCATGTATAATATAAACAAGTTAGCTACGGCACTGGCGCGACACGTGCGCCGAACTAAATAACAGAGAGAGGGAACCTTATGGTTAGACTAAACAATCATAACTCACTTACACAAGTAAATACTGCGTTCTGATTGGCGCTATCCCCGTTTCGCTCACGCTGAGATTCATTGCGCTTCCAGAACATTAAAGGGTTAAAAAGTAATAGTACGTGTTAAGCTATGACTCACTCCTGTTCTAATATGAATCAGTCATGTTAAAATGTAATTTTGCCTGTACTGTTCGTCGATTACTGCGCAGAACAGTTAACCAGTACCATCTAGTTTTTTCCGTGTACTAAACTTTTTTTCACTTTAGCTTTATATGTAAGATGAGGACTGATAATTGTATATATCTTCCTTTGTGTTGCATTTTACTCGACATATATACCCATATAACAATCTCATAGCAATCTTGCCCGAGCCTGGTCACCAGTACACTAGTTGTCTACGTCTTTATATAACTATAGATCTCGCTGCAGACACTGCTACAAAGTTTTAAATCGCAAATCTCCTACAAGATTTAAAAAAATATTTTGAAGATATTTTGCTTAGGATGCATTGGTAGTGACTTGAGCTAATCTTGCACCTGAAATTACTTGCAGACACTACCGCATGTCTTGCGTCAGATTTGCTCAAGAAGTCTATCCCCTCCATTGGCATACAATACAGGATCCTGGAGTAAAGTGACAGAGATAGAAGTGAGATATATAGATAGTGTAATATGAGACTTCTTGAGCAAATCTGACGCAAGACATGCGTTAGTGTCTGCAAGTAATTTCTGGTGCAAGATTAGCTCAAGATACGCGTAAGTTTACTAACACATTTTGAGCAAGACATCTTCAATGTTCTTCTGTACAATATCATGTGCAAGTCCTGCAACAATCCTGTCTTAGAATCTTGCGTTGATATCTTGTGACAGATTGATAGGTATACAGAGACGCAGACATTTAGGGGTCTTCTGTAAGATACTTTCATAAAAATAGTACAAGATTGTCTTGTGTAAGTCATTTTGGGCAAGTCCATGTAGTATTTGTCAAAAAATTGTTGTGATCAGTGCCTTGACCAGCAACTTGTGATTGAAATTGTAACATGGGTATATATATATATATATATATATATATATATATATATATATATATATATATATATATATATATATATATTTATTTATTTATATATTATAGCATGGCAATATAATTCTAAAATATCAAACTATTCTCAAATTTTACTCGAGAATACTGTCCAATAATTAATGAAATATTTTATCAGTATGATTGTATTTAATTTAATTGATAAATTCATAATAATTAGTTCAGCATTTGATTAATCAGGTAACCAATTTTTTATTAATACTTAAATATTTTTTGATAGCTATATATTTAATGAATGGATGTGAAATATAATAAAAATTTCAGTAACTATAATATCAAAAGTCAACGAAATAACAAATATTTTCGTCCGAAAAAATATATCTATTGATGGATTTTAAATAAATTATTAAATTCTAATTATTATCACGTTTATAAATTCTAGTCTTTATATTATAGAATCGAAATATTGAATAATGTAATAAAATAGATTGGATTTGATGCAAGGCCGAATTGATTGCTCAATAGTGACATGTATTTTCAATTGAATTTCGTAATTTCAATTTGTATATATAAAAATTTTACTTTATTGATTACTCGCTTCAATATAAATTTTAAATTCTAATGCTATTTTATAATCGATTTTTTTAACAGCTTTTTGGCTACTGACTATGCTCAAATCTATTGTATTTTATAACACTCTGTGTTTGAGTGTAAAATAATTTTTTTTTATAGAGTCTAGTAAATATTTTTAGCTGCACATTTATAAATTAAATTACAATGATGCATGAAAGTCATTTTTATTTTTCAGCACTTGTCTAGAATATCTAGAAATTTTTATGGTGCTTCCATGAAAATACAGTCGACTACCCGCCATAAGTCTCTTTCTCTCAATCGGCAGTTATTGAGTCGAAACAGCTTCCCCTATTCTACCACTTTTTTGAATTTCTTAGCAAACATCCCGTTATGAGCATTCGTTAAATTTATAAACTAACAATAGAAAAAAATAGAAAAATTGATGATAAAAATTCACAACAGTCGAATTCTATTAACTCGGACAGTTAGTCTACAGAGACATGGAAATTTCCTGGAATTTTCGACTTATCAAATGCCACTTCTTCTTTACAGAGTAAACTACACGCATGCACTCTTGTATTACATGTACGATTTATATATAAATATACACAGTCACATAAAAATGTATAGTATCGGGTGGGTGACAGCGTAGTTCGTAGTGGGGGTCAAGATTGAGGGGAAGTTCCGAGTTGATGGAATTCGACTGTATCGATTTTTTGCAGAGAATAATTCGATCAATTTTAAGTAAAATATAATTTATTGTTCATAATTTTAATCATAAATTTCATTCAAAGCTTCAGTTAAAATCGAAGATTTATTGAGCATTATCTTTATCAATAAAATTATTATTATTTTTACTGCAATTAATACCATTATCATTAGAATTATTTTCATTATAATTATTACTAGTTTAAAGAAATAAGTATTTATTTTAGCACCGTAAGCACCAGAAAAATCGGCAGTGGTGTCCCGAGTCGAAATATCAGACCCGTTTTAGCTGTAAAAGTGTTCGAATCCTTTACAGTTTGATTCGCAGCCTTAAAAGACGCCTGTTTAAACAGTAAAAGACGGAATGAACTAAAGATACGGTGAAAACAGCTCCACTGAGTTCCGTTTTCAATGTAAATCTTATCCAAAGAATTATTATTATTATTATTATTATTATTATGTCCCCTTGAACCTCGTAATACATTTATACGTAGATAAATATTTGAATAACTAGAAAACAAATGCCTTCTTCTCTTGTTTTATAGATGCGCGACTAAAGACAGTCATATCTTGACAGTATAACAGCATACATCTTGTATTCTATAAACTATATCTTTGATTGCCTTTCTTTTACTGCTGTTAATTGTGGAATTGTTATTCCTAGTTGAAGTGTGTTATCATAGTAGTATAAGTGATATTAATTAATAAGTTACCAGTTACTACAATTTGGTGTCAGAAGTGCGTGTAACCTTCGTGTGTGTCGTGTGAATTTACAAATATAAAATAAAAGAAAATATATTTGTCAAAATATTGCAACGCGACGGGAAAAGCAAAGATTAAAAAAAAAAATCGCCTAAATTTTTTTAATATTATAAAAGACACAAATAATAATAAATTAAAAAACAAATAAATAAATAATTTAGTGATTAATTAAACGTGTTTCGTGAAATCATGTTTCTTAATTTGTGCTAAAGTGCGTGTGTGAATTTAAATAAATTTAGTAACAAATCAGATAATTTTGTGTAATATGTTTTACAATATTAAGCTGCATGTAGTAAAATGAATAAATTCGGTGATAAATTGAATAAGTTTTGTGAAAATATTTTTCTTAATCGGTGTTAAAGTGCGAGTACGAGTAATTACGTGAGTGATAAAAATATAAAATAAAAGTGATCGAAACATCAAACGACAGATGATCTTTTTTTTTTTTTTTTAAAACAATTATTATCAATTATTAACTGTAATTACAATTACAATTAGAATTAATAATATTACTATATTAATAATAATTATTATTATAATGATAAAATTATTATTATTATTAAAAAAAAAAAATCCTGTTCCCAGTAGGGTTCGAACCTGCATCCCTAGGCACGGTACAAGAAAAATAATTATTATTATTTAAATTGTTATTATTATTCGAAGCCTGGTTTGAATGTAATCCTGTGAAAATGGGACAAAACTCCACTACTTACAGTCAAACTAGGCGTCCAGTTCATATGGTACTTTATAGAGAAGACTCTCTCTTGACCACTCAATTTTCTGAGAATTGTTAGAAAAAAATACAATTTAAACAGGTCTGAATTTTCGACTCGGGGTTGCAACAAAATATGAATTCGACGTTTAAATCATATAAAATAAAAGAGGCTTATAACAAGTAGTCGACCGTATCTAGTTTTAACTTAAAGGCATATGGGTATTTGGAAATGGAAAAAAAATGTTTTTTTTTTTTTAAATTATTTATTATTTCATCGACAAATATTAATACTTAACAAAGTTTTTTAAAGGGATTTTTTTGCGATAATCACTGAAAACTTGCTGATTTAAAATAAAAGAATACTTTTCTGTTAGTTTGAAAATTTAACTAGAGCTTCAATTCAGCTGAAGCTTTTTAAGAAAAAAAAAAAAAAAATTTCACAAATAACGAATTTAAATTCAGAAAATAAATTTTGAGAAGCAAATTGTTCTGTTCTTATACAGTAACAAAATAAAGTCTAATTAAATTCTAGTTTATTACAGCTACAATTTTCAAAAATGCACAAGACAAAAATTTTTTCTTATTCTCCATAGCCCATACCCGCTTTCCCTTAAAAAATTATTTCTTTAATATCTAAGTAAACGCATTATAATTATATCTACATTAGGGTGTACCAGAAATATATTTTTTTTAATTACAATATATAACCTACGGTTAGTTTTGGACCGAAAAAAAAAATATAAAAATAAAAGTATAATTCGGCTTTTCAACTCGATAGTTATTAAATCACTAAGAAATTAGATACTCAGCAGGTCAAATCTGTAAATTAAATTGACGAAATTTATACCTTTATAAGTTTGCTATGAGATGATTTAATTTTCTAAAAATAATAAAAAAATTTATTCGGTCAAATAAAAAAAAAATCAAGTTTTACTTTTTTTTTCGTATGATTTAAAACAGAAAATCGAAATTTTCATAGATCAGCTTTGAAATTGAAAAATGAATTTTCCTTGCATATAATTTTTAATGGCCTGACACTAACTGTTGAATTTGTACGCAAAAAAAAGGATTTCTTCGCGCAAAAAATTTTTATTCGCTCCAAGAAATTATTTATTTGTCCCACGAAATTTTTTGCATTATGAATTAAAAATAAAATTTTTTTGAGGTGAAAAAAAAATTTTTGATTTTAATTCATAATGCAAAAGATTTTATGCGACAAAAAATCATTTTTTCAATGTACAAAAAAATTTTGTTTCTATCACCCGCATATATTTTTATGAGTGCGTCATAGTGTTTCAAATAAAATCGATATTTTTTTGAGTTATCACTGAAAATCTTTAGCGTGGTGAAAAAAAAAAAAATTTATTAAAATTGAGGACTTTACTCGAAAATTCAAAATCGTCGCATCTTATCCTCTTCTCATTATATAATAAATAATATTTCATAGAAGATTATGATTTTAGTCCTTATCACTCTATTACTCTAAAGATTGTATGAAAAGAAAAAAAAAAAATCGATTTTATTAAATATTAATTTTTTACGAATGAATACTGTTCTGTATAATAACTTTTTGTTAATAGAAAAAAAAATTGTAATAAACATGAATTGTAAAAATGGTTAAATTTATGCTTATGTTTGTGTTTATAAAAATATTCGAATGCATGTATGATTTGTGATTGATTTGTAAAATTGTATCATTTTGTAATCTCTGATTAAGAAAAATGATTTGAAATGATTTAAAACAATTTGAATTGGGTAATATATAGATATACACTTAGCATGGATCAAGTCATTTTTATTAATCAGGGATATCTTGAACACTGTGTTATTTGATTAAATCGTACGTAAACACCATTAAATTATAATATTAAAATAATTAACAATAAAAAAAATTGTACATATTCAAATAAATTAATTTTTCTTTTTCATGAAAATCGGTTGTTCAGTGAATAAAAACACAGTAAAAGAGGATTCTTCGAGGAATATGTTCCTTGTTTAAGGCCACAAGTATACTATATTTTTTTTTTTCTTACTCAAAAGACATTTCACTAATTTTTAACACTTTTGTGTGTAAATTTAACACATTGTTATTATCTTATTTGACCAGTTTCAACCCATTGATTTTTTAACACAAAAAAATGTTATTCTATACGAAAGTAACAGTTTCTTAATGTTAGCGTCAAATTAACATACGATATTTGTTTAAAATACTATCGGCCATCAAAAAAGAATTCTTGCAAAATTTAATGTAAAAACTGCACTTCTTAAATGGAAATTTAACATACGATTAATTTGATTAAATAATACAAAGAACGTGTTAAATTTATGTCAGTCACTTGTTAAAAATATTGACTGATGTTTTTACGTGGAAAGTGCTACACATTATCTACATTCACTATTCTAATTTTTGGCTGACATTTTTTTTCTTTTCGCGCCGTTTGATTATTGAGCGAATTTACATTCATTTTTCACTTTTCAAGTGTTGCATATAACACCTGTGCAAAAATTTATAATTAGATTGTCGAGAATATTTTAACTATCATCTGAACTTTAAAAAATTTTTGATGTGAAAATGGTCCCCGAAGATATTACTTTGTTCGCGGTGTGAATTGACGGTATAAAATTTTTTTGGATGGGGAACGTTCAACAAGCGGTGTACTTTTAACACGGTGTGAGTGTTATCCGTTATCTTTCACACCATTCTGTGTTATTAGCTCACAACTCGTACATTGTCTGATCATATAATCTGGAGTTAAAAATGACCCGATAACTGTTTTTAATATTTAAATTAATTGATTCAACATAAACTTCAAAAATTATCAACCAACTTTCTTTAATAATGAGTAAAAAAAAAATACAGTTAATAACTGAACCAATTAAAAAATATAATGTCAAGTGTATTCCATTGAAAAAATTACTCATTATAAGTAACATTGTATTCATTAATCAAATGTAAATTCATTACAAATTAACAATTTATGTAGGGGACGGAGGGGTAAAAGGGGGTACCCCCAAAATTCCATGAAAAAAAAAATTTTTTTTAAAATGTTTTTCAAACATTTCAAAATTATTTTTGTAAATATAATTGAACATGATTTTAAATTTTTTTTTGTTAAACTTTTTCAAAAATCGAGTTTCATTCGAAAAATGGTAATGATAATCAAAATTTTGTTTTTCTTTCGCATTCAATGATTATGTAAAATGTAATCTTTCTTCATGTAAATTGATTACAAAAAAATTTAATTTAATCAAATTTATTCAATATCCAGAAATTTTTTTTCTTGATCGTTTTTAGGAGGTACCCCATTTTGTCCGCAAGAATAATAATCTTTTTTTTAACGGCAACTGAGACTTTGTTTTATTTACTTTGAATATCATTAAAAAAAAAAATTAAGCGTATTTGAGTCCTGGAAAACTTTAAATTTGCTTAAGGTCGAAGTTGATAAATGAACGATTCCATTAAGGCTGGGCCGTACCTAACGAAATCCTGAATTTAAGAATTCTAATTACTTTTAGAATATTTATGGGACTCGAATGATGAAAATCTTCCGAGGAAGTTCGTCTTCGGCTTCTAGTCGGAAGCTAAGAAAATTGCTATTATGACAATTATTTAATAAATAATTAGAATTCTTAAATTCAGGATTTCGTTAGGTGCGGCCCAGCCTTAAGTAAGCCGAAAATGTTTCACTGCAGAACTTGCAGAATCAGGTGTGGCTATCAGGGTATCGACTTTTTTTTCGTAAAAAGTTACCTTTAAATTGAAGAAAAATTAACTGCAAATTATTATTTTCAACTTTTGCTGTCAAATTGTCGGCAAATTCGGGCAGCATATTTCAGGTAATTTAAACATACGAGGTTTTTAGGCAAAAGTACGGTATTTTATCGTAGATTTGCAGTAAGAGAACAGTAGTTTACCGTAATTGCGGCAAGCCTGCAGTATTTTACTATAAAGTGAAGTTTTGGACTAAAAACTGTAAAAATAAAAAAACATACGGTACTTATGGTGAAAATGCCGCAAATTACGGTAAATTGCCGTATTTTACTGCAATTCACTGTAAATTGCCGTAATTCGGATCCGTTTGGGTTTTGTTGTTATCTCGTCCGAATGGGAACTTATTTTAATTATTTTGCTTTTCATTGTGTCTATCAATGTAACATTTATACCGTTGGTTGTGTGATTGTTCTAATTTACATGGCCAAAAATTTAACACCGAGCGTCGTATAATTTTTACACCTGCATGTTGAAAATTTTCACACCACTCGACGAACTATGAATTTTTTACAATGTGTGTGTAAATTTTTTATGTATGTTAGAATAACATATAAATGAGCGTAGACCATTTGTTTTATACACAATTGGTGTAAATTTTGACGAAACCTGTTCTACTGTATATATACATACACATATGTGTATTTCGTATAATATATGTATTATGCTTCGATTATAATTATTTGGACTACTATCGATCTATTCCGTTATATATAAGGAAGAAGGTGTCATTCACTCACTGACATTAAAGATCAAATAGTTTTATCGAAATAATAAAATAAATCCACCGAGAAAAAAGTACAAAGAAATCGAATCAGAGGATTAAAAATTTTCTGACTATTATTAGTGTAGAAAAAATAAATACACGATACTATTAGTTCCGAATTAGTTATACATAATATTTTAATGTGTAATTCTTAAAAAAAAAAAAAAAATAAGTATCTGTAGATAGAAAAAAAAATATATCAAGTAGTGTACTTATGATTTTATTCAAATTGTTATGTTTTGAAAGTTTTCATATTATTTTTGAATATTTTTATTTAATATGATTGTAACAAAATACGACAAGTTAGTGCACAAAAATTAAATTTATGTTTTACTATTATCCATCTATACTTTTGTTTACTACAAATCAATTAAAACTGCCGATTTTTGTGCAAAGAGACCGATTGTTTTTTTCTTTTTTTAGATTTACATACTATACTTACTTACTTTCAATGAAAAAAAAAAAAAAAAAAAACAAATTGCTTTTTAAAATACAGATAATCACGACATTATATGATATGTATTGAGACAATGAGAATTGTCTTCGTCGTCCTCAGCCTTGCGGTTCCCGTTTTTCTCCGTCTCGTTTATGGAGGGTAGAGGTACCTCTACCCTCCATAGTCTCGTTGCCGTCTGAAATTGTAAGTCATAGTGGACACATGTCCGTAAGGGTGAAGTGGGGACAGAGCTCACCGACGAGTCCTATGCCCTTAATTATCGAGCCAGTATTTCGATCCTGGATCAATTAACGCATAGACGTATTTTCTATTATTACTTTGCAATAATTACTCTATCAATTCAGGCATTTTCAATCTTTGTCTCAAATAAATTTTAATTGGGTCCATTCAAATATGGGATTTAGTTGCCTGAAACAAATTTTATTTGGCTCAAATAAATTGTTCTCTCAGTGTAGTAATTGTAAACTATCGCTGTATCATAGGGTATTTTGCTCAATAAAGGTTATAATTGTTCAGTTTCCTCAAAATAAATTTAATTAATATTGTACACGTGTCTCCTCTCTCATCCTAATATCTGATCCCTGGACCCGGCGAGCTAAAAACAAGCAATTGAGAGACATAATTATTTATTTAAATACTGCATGTTACAAGTTACAATATATATATTATATTGTATTAAAAATAGTACTATAACGACGCAATAATCAGAAATCATTAAGCCCACATTTGTTTAGAAGGCTTCAAATAAATCAAAAATGATGCAAGAATGAACCGATTGCTTTTAATTATTAAATTATATAATTTTTTATTATTTCCTCGAATAAAATTGTTAAGAAACACAGAAGGTGACTGAGTAAACTATATTTATAAAAAGTTTATTTAATAAAAAATAAAAAAATAATAATTTTCCATGACAAAATTTAATGGAAGCAAAATAATTTAAGAGATAACAATCACTTAATTATAAATGATTTAGTCAGCTCATATTATGTAACTATTTTAATAACCTTCTCTTCATTTGATGACACTTTTGTATTGAAAGATAACTATACATGCATGTATGTTTGTTCAGTAACTTTAATATCATAATTATTAAGAATATGTAGTAAAATAAATGATGCTCTCATCAGGATTCTATGTCTTTTTTTCTATCTGATTAAATATTTAATTTTTTTATAAAAGTATATATATCGCATACGCAAACAAAAATTGAATATGATCCTTCATCATAATTTAAAGAAACACAGCAAAAAATATTGTGTTAAGCTTAACATGTGTTAAAAATAGTTAACAATTATGTGTGTTAAATTTTAACACTAAATTTGTGTTAAAATTCCATAACGAAATTCGGGTAGTACGAAAATTCCATTCAACAGTTTTTAAATGTCAGTGACAATACAAAAAAATTGTTAACTATCACATTTTATTTTTGTACGATAGATATTCTTTGAATATAATTCATGTATATTATTTTCAGGATATCAATACCTGTTGGTACCGGGAGCCATCCCTGATTAAGAAAAATGATTTGGAATGATTCAAAACAATTTGAAATAATTTAAAAATATTTGAATCGATTAATATATAGATGTACACTTAACATGGAGCAAATCATTTTTCTTAATCAGGGATGAGGGCCGTTTTTAACTCACACACACAATATTTTTTACTG
Source organism: Microplitis deprimator (assembly GCA_964016945.1). Classification (NCBI taxonomy): domain Eukaryota; kingdom Metazoa; phylum Arthropoda; class Insecta; order Hymenoptera; family Braconidae; genus Microplitis; species Microplitis deprimator. The sequence goes on along the minus strand of OZ024708.1, from coordinate 8,124,749 downwards.
TAAAGAAGGAATGTAATACTTGCGTAAAGGTATATACTTCCAAAGCATTCGTAGAGTAATTAATTCTGCCTGATATCGATATTAAGGTGCGGTATACTTTCAATTATCTCATGTCTCCATATTCTGATAGTAATATCTAAAGTCCTCCCAGAGAGTAAATCGCCGTCGGGAATTGTCGGAAATTTTCGGTTTGTAGTGTTAATGTGTAGTAACGGCGTGAGATTAGACTTGTTTTTCCATAGTGGGGGTAAAAACCGACGGCGACTTACTCTCTGGGAGGACTTTATTAGTATTTTAATTAATTAGTTATCGAGGTTACATAACTAATTTTGCATAAACTTTTTTTTGTTTAACACAAACTGAAATCTAATGCCTTTCTGTTTGGTTTTATAAATTCATTTATTTATTTCAGTCAATATCATTTTCATAACTCTAGCAATTATAGAAAAATCATAAATAATCGTTACAATTTAAAAAAAAAAGTAACAATAACTTTTTTTTTTAATATTGTGTGTAAAACAATAAGTAGATTTCATAATTAAAACAACATAGATTTATTTACAAATAGTTCTCACTATTTTTTTTTTATTTTTTTTAATTAAGACTTTACATGCTATCTCTGTAAATCCAAGTGTGCTGCAGGTATACTAAATTTATTACAAGGTTAATACGAATATGTATGAACACTTCACCGACAAAAGCATATAAAAGGTAAGTGCAATGCTTGAGAGAAACAGAGAAAAATAGGGAGGGAGAGAGATAATGCATTTCAAGAACGCACACTTCAATTTTCATATCAATATTAAGTATGACAGTAAGAAAAAAATCTCACCGGAATAATCCAAGGTAAATATGCTTATAAAATAATACCAGGGCTACACTCATGATCAAGATTATATTGATCTTGTCTTGATTTCGTCTTGACTTATCAAGACGAGACCAAGTCAATACTATAGATTGCATTGTAGAGATCAAGACCAAGACCATCGAAAATTTTGCAATGCCTTGACAAAAACCAATACAATGTAATAAATATATGTGAAATAGTTTTATCACTCGAGGCGCTCAAAAACATTATTGTCAATACACTTTTGAGCTCATCAAGCTCAACAATAGTACAGTGCTCCCTCTCTATATTTCCCCTCGCTATGATTCTACTTCCCCTCATTTTGAGGGGAATGTGTTCCCCTACTCTCGCTACATTGTATACAAAATATATTTGTGTACGTTCAGAAAGACTGCGCGCGCATTTCTCTGTTTAGTACTCTTAAGAAAAAGTGGGGTTCCTCTCTAAAAAGGAATTCTTAGAATTTTAGCCCCGAGTTGGGAATTATAGAGAGGGAGCACTGTAATGTCGAAAGTTCCACTAATGGCGAAAATTCAAGTTATAAACAATAACAAACAAAAAAATAATGAATTAAATCATTGTTTTTTTTAAATTTATATCAGCAATATCTTTGGAAATAATGAATCGATTTTGACGTTCAAGATGACATTCGACGAAAATTTTCAATCACTAACGTTCAAAGGAAAAACATCATCAATTAGTATAAAAATTTAGATTTTGTTAGAAAAAAAAAAACACTTTTTTTGCAATTCATTCGACAACGATTTCTCTTAAACGAAAGAACCGATTTCGCTCAATACATAAATACACATACATACACTCGGACATCATCTTGAAATTAGTCAGAATAGCTTCCTAGAACTTCAAAACGTCAAGATCTGTTAGAAATTCGATTGTCGAAAATAGGACCGAAACCAATAACTTTCCTATTTTTTGAAAATTTTTTTCGACAGGAATGTTCATTGAAATTTTTAACAGTGAGTATTTGATAATCACGTTAGATAAGATAATATGATTATTATATTATTGTTTACATTCATTTAACATTATTAATATTATTACATTAGAAGGGAATTAAGATAGTATTTTAAAAATACTATTCAAGCTCGTTTATTTTAAAAAAGAATGAAGAATTTAATAACAAATTCAAGACATTTTTAAAAATTATCCCAATTTAAAATACAAACCAATGAAATATAATTGTGTAAGCTATTTCAAATTAATTTATGAATAATTCAAAATAATTAAAGATCAAGGCAAGATCTTGACGAGACAAGACAAGACGATATACTGAATTGACTGAATTCGAGATCAAGTCGAGAAGGAAAGGGTCAAGATCGAGACAAGATCGTTTCAATATTGTCTTGTCTCGGCTCGAATGCAGCCCTAAATAAAATTTATAATGTTAAATGATTGTAAGCAATAATATTGTAATCATATGATCTTATCCTACGTGCTTATCATATACTTACTCCCAGATAAAAATATTTGGTCGAAATCACGCCAAAACTATAAAATATTGTTGAAAGAGGCCGAAAAATGTTTTGATATATAGTTTTAAAAACCAATTTGTTACGGTAGTTTTACTTACAACTACAGCAAATAAAATCACAAATATTTATGATAAATTTCTCAAATATATATGAATTTATTAGTATACATTCAAATATTTTCCTACTAACATACTCAGACACTTTACATGGATAGAAATATAAATAATCTTATTAAGTTTATCTCTACTTTAAGTTAAAGTATTCCAGAAAAGTTAATAGACCCAAATTAACTGTCGAGTTATAGTCGTGTGTAAATACAAAATCTTAATAAAACTATTTCACATATATTTATTACATTGTATTGGTTCGTGACAAGACATTTCAAGATTTTCGATGGTCTTGGTCTTGGTCTCGATATTGCAATCTATAGTATCGTCTTGGCCTCGTCTTGATAAGTTTTAATCTCGATCTTGAGGGCAGCCCTATTCGTTGCTCTCTAGATAAAAAATAAGTGAAATCATTGAATAGTTACCATTTTACAGTGAAAAGTATACCACTAATTCTAAAAAGTGGAATGTTTTGCAAGTATGAATTATAGTGAATGTTCACTCATTCACTTTTGCAGAGTCAGAAAACGAAATTTACGTTATAACAAGTAATAAATTATTTAGTTGAGTCAGTTGTTTTGAGACAAAGAAGTTACATCGATCAGCAATATTAAATATTTATTCAATTCACAATAATATCTTTAAGTTTCAATAATATATTCATACACTGCTATGCTATTAATCATTGAATGGTTTTAATTAACGATATTGTTGAGGAAACCGATAATTTTATTCATTACTAACAAATGGTTATGCGATTGTTGATAAGTATGCTTTTCCGGTAATAAATTATTTATTTAAATTTTATGAAAATAATTAAAGAATATCGACGTTATTAACAGAATAACTCTTTGACCAAGGAGAGAAAATTATGGTAACTATTCCCAATATGTTTATGAAATATCAACTCGTAATGTTATGGGAATAATTATTACTGGGAATCATGGAATATGTGTCCATAATTTCTGGGATAAGTTGCCACAACTATGAGAAGAATATTTATTATTACGGTAGTTTCTAGATTGTATGGTAATTCAATTTTTGCAATGATTACCATACTCATGGTAATACTTTCCATAGTTACATAATTATAAATCCTAAATCCACATTGAAACAGTTTCTAGGTACGTCCTGCATGAAAAAATTGTATAAGTGAAAAGTATATCTCAAATTATAATTGTATTATATAAAATTAAACTTCAATATGTAATTTTTAACATATTTTCAAGCCACTATTTTTTGCCGCTTTGATATACTTGATTATACTTTATCACTGTAAGTAAGATTTATAATTTAATATACTTTGAGTTTATAAATTTTGTATAAGTTAAACTATGCTCGAATTTTCCCGAGTGGAAATTCAGGAACCAATTTTATCGTAACAGTTTCCAATCACTTTGATGCTTATTTACCACTTAAGAAGATGCCTGTTTTGACTATGAAAGATGAAACAAAAAAATAAGTACGATGAAATCAGGCCTGAAATAATAGTAGGAGAGCCCAAGCGGGGATTTCGGGATTTACTCGAGCGCGGCAAAATAACATGAGGGGGGAAACCTTGCACCATATTAAGTACCCCCACCAAATGTGAGCTCTTTATATAGGGACGTTTGCTTAGGGCAGCCGATCAGAATACTAAAAAAAATTCGAAAGGTCGAAAAACTCGAGCGCGTCAGATTATATTGACTATGATATTTAAATTATTATATTTATCATTTTGACTTTTACAAATTTAATTACCATCTAAGATAGTAGAATCTGCAAAACAAGTATTGTTAGCGTTAATATTAAATTCTTTCCGTTTAGTATTAAAATATTATATTATCAAATCGTAAAAATATAAAATGAAGCAAATTTATCTCAACTTAAAATTGTCTTAAAATATTTAAATGTATTCGTAGCAATTGTGACTAACTTAAGATGCCTCTACATTTAATAATTCTATTACATATTTTATAATGTGTTGGCGTATAAAACTCCAGATTCTAATAAGTCACGTAAAAAAATAATGGGAATGATGTTGATAATTTTGATTATTTTTAATGATATGCCAGATGGTTTGATTATTGCCGCTCTAATAGTATACACAATTAGTCCTTGAATTATGAATAAAAAGTCGTATTGTCAACACGAACGTGATTTATCAGTAAAAATGTTTTCGTTAATCATGTTAACGCATGATGTGCATTTTTTTTGTTTATTTATTTACACTTGAGTTAAATTTTTAACGATTTATGAGGAATAAGTTTGGATTTAATACATCGATCTTATCGAGATACCAGCACATTTCGATATTTTTCAGCCTTACATAAATAAGACTAACAGAAGAAGATATATGGAATTAAAAATCGAGATATAAATGATCAAGTTAGCGGAAAAAAATGATGTGCACCTGAACAAACAACAAAGATACAATAATAATAAAATGTAATGCATTTGTTGGTCTATATTAACCGTATCGCTATACATTGCATATTATTACGTGACTAAAATGCTTTCCCTTTACCTCGCGTTAGTTACTGTCTATTTCCACTTCAAAACTGTACGCGAGCATCCTTAACACGCTTATGAAAATTATTAGTATAATATTTGTAAGTTAGTATAAGTGTTATTTTACCTTAAACTTTCCAAGCATATTGCTTCCCACATTATTAAGTATTAGCCGTTTCTTCAATGCCAAATTGATAAATTATTTTCTACTAAATGATTAAGTGATTCCTATTATATTTTGTTTGATATTAAGATTATTTAACTTATTAATTTTATCAATTAATTGTAAAAACAGCGGTTATAATTTTTATTAGATAGAACTAAATCCTTTTTAAGACGACCGATAACTGGTGTATTATAATTTTTTTTTTTTTTTTAAATAGAAATTAATACATTAGAGAACTTCTAAGTATCATATCAATTAATTGTCCAAGTTTTAATGAAATATTCAAGTGAATAGTGGGGAGAGGTGACTAGTGCGTTGGTATAATTTTAATAATTTAAAAAATTGTGTGTATGTTCAGAATATCGCTAAAGAACTGAATTGTCCTTGCAATTGTCTGGTAACGTGCAATACCCACTTCCAACAAATGACGAAGATATGTTTATATCTCTAGTCTAGTTTCGGCAGTTATCTTCTAACGCTGGAAGTGAAAAGATCGCAAAATCATTCGTTTTAAATCTATTTAATTAATATATTTTTTTTGTTAACTAATTTAAAATATAGATTTATTTTTACTGGTGAAAATATTATAAATTTAATATTTTATTAAATATATTACGAAGAACAGTATATTTTTAATATTCAAATTTGAAAGAATGAAAAATTCTGAATCAAAGCGAAATACAACAGAAGTGTTTGTACTTTCTGACCGTTCAAAATTCAGTTCAAACAGTGAGGTGAGTTTTAACAATAATTACACTAAAAAATTTTAAGTCCGCCGTCAGCTGTGAACGATTTGGTGTGAAAATTTTTAACCCCGCCGGTGTGAAAGTTACACGACGCACGGTGTTAAATTTTTAGCCATGTGAATTGGAACGATCATACAACCAATGGTGTAAATGCTTACTTTGATAGACAATGAAAATCGAAATAACTTCTCGTTTGGGCGATATAATAAAAAATTAATTTTTAATTAATATCATCTCAAACAAAGATACTCAACTTCGAACCATAAAATACCTTATAAAGGTCGCCAAAATATCAATGACAAAAGTTTATGGATATAAATTGTTAGTTCCTAATTAATTAACATTTGATTAATGAATACAATGCTACCCGTGTAAAAAAAATTCGTTCCAAAAAGATTCCAAAAAAGTTCCGCATGTGGAACTTCTAATCATGAGACAAATTAGAACTTCGAATGTAACTTTTTTGGAACATGAGTAATTTTAATGTTAAAAAAAAAGTATTTATGATGAAATTTAGAGTCAAAAAAGGACTTTCTTGGAACTTTTTTGGAATTTTTTATGGACGTTTATTTTCGTTCTATAAAAAATTCAAAAGTAATGATTTTTTAACTATTTTGGAATGTTTTTAGAACGTCTTTTTTAGCTCCAGAAAAAGATCAAAAGTGGTGATTCTATAACTTTTTTGGAATGTCCATAAAAAATTCCAAAAAGGTTCTAAGAACGTCCTTTTATGACTAAATTTGCTCATCAAAACTTTTTTTTCACCATCAAAATTACTCAAGTTCCAAAAAAGTTCCATTCGAAGTTCTAATCTGTCTAATTTTTAGAAGTTCCACATGCGGAACTTTTTTGGAATCTTTTTGGAACGAATTTTTTTTACAAGTATACTTGTAATGAGCAATTTTTCGGATTGAAAATACTTGAAATTATATTTTTTTATTGGTTCAATTTTTAATTGTATTATTTTTCAATAATTATTAAAGAAAGTGAGTTGATAATTTTTTAAGTTTACGTTGAATTAATTAATTTTGATATTAAAAAAAGAAGTTATTGGATCATTTTTAACTATAGATCATATGATCGGACAATGTATGAGTTTTGAGGTAATAGCACCGAATGATGTGAAGGATAGCACACTGGGTTAAGAGTACACTTGTTGACGTTTCATACCGAATAAATTTCACACCGTCAATTTACACCGAGGACACCGTGTCAAGTCCTCAGGGTCCCTTTTTACACCAAAATTTTTGACAGATTATATAAATTCAAATTTTTGCATAAATTAAATAAAATAATATGAAACAGGATCAAAGGAATGAAAAATCACAAGTATTGGAAGCAGAGAGAGCAACTTGGGGGAATCCCATTGAATTCCTTATGTCATGTATTGCGTATTCTGTTGGCCTAGGTAATGTCTGGAGATTCCCTTACACTGCATACAGCAATGGAGGTGGTGCATTCGTTATTACATATATAATAGTTCTTTTCATTGTTGGAAAACCGGTGTATTATATGGAATCACTACTCGGTCAATTTACCAGTCAATCTTGTGTAAAAATGTGGGCTCTCTCTCCATCTTTAAAGGGTATAATTATAATTTAAATATAAAAATACACTCCGAGAATTTTACGGTATTTTTTACATGATAATTTTATAGGGAAATTACTATATCAGAAGTAGCATGAAAACAGTATGAAATCATACTGACATGATAAAAATTACCCATATTATAAAAATTTAAAAAATACATCTAACAGAATTTACAATGTGCATTGTAGTTCAAAAGCCAACACATTATATTTTATTTCCGAAATTTTTACCAACTGCATCGTAATTCATTATGCTAAATTAGAATATTTAGTAAAATATTCGTAAAAAATAAAATAAAACAATAAATTAAAAAAAAGTTATAATTAAAAGAAAGTTAGAAAAAAATTGGATAGGTGCATTCAATAGCTCAACATACATGCAAATCACTTCGTAAAAACAAAACATAAACCATGTTAATTTAATGAAACAAATTATAATTAATTTATTTGAATTAATCACCATTAACAATAATAAAAACAGTCTGTTTACTGAATTTATAAAAAATTCAATAATCATTTGAATAGATATCTTTAATTATATCTAAAGAAAATTCACAGAGAATAAAATATAGGAAGCTTTACTATAAAATATGCGTTAAAATTACTCAATTCTTATTAAAAACTTAGAAATTGTGTAATTCTTGCTATCTGAAGAATTTAATTATCATTTAAATTGAGTAATTTTTATCATTTGCATATGCCAATAAATATAAACTGCAGTAGTAGAATTGATTATATATTTAATAAAATTTACACGGAGAAAAAAATATTGTTCTGAGAAGTATACTGTATAGTTACAGTAACAATACGCAATAGTTATCAACTACCCTAATAGCACAGTTTGCTTGAGCAAAAGTTTACTGTACAAAAGTTTCGTTGAATTTTTCGTCAAATTTCCGTCAACTTCGGACTTTTCCATTTTTTACGACAATTTTTACGCAACTTGCTATTGAATTTGAAGTAAATTTACTGCCCGAATTATAATGCAAATTTACTTCAAAAGTTGACTAGAAAAAAGTTGTCGTTAATTTTCACGCAAATTTTATGTCAATTTATCGTTAATTTAACTTGAAAAATTATAAATTATATTTTTACCCTCAAATTGTAGACAATTTTGTGTATAAATTTGCTTACCTTCTGAAATGGTAAGAATGAACATTACCGACTGTTTTTTTGTCGTAAACCCCCCTGATAGCCGACCTAACCATAAGTTAACTACAAGCTCCCTGATAGCACGAGTTGATCGTGAAAAAGTTGGTCATTCATTAGTTTTCGACCAACTTGACGACAAGTTGTCGACAACTTTAGCTTTTGCAACTTTTGGCTACAAGTTACCGCCAACTTTCTCAGAAAGTTGGCGCCAGTATGGAGCTGCAACTAGAATGCAAGTTTCTGAGAAAAGTGAAAGGAAACTTTTCGTCAACTTATGATTTCCAACTTTTGTAACAACTTTTGTCACCAACTTTCTCAGAAAATGTCTATCAATTTTGGAGGTACCAACTGTTGGCGGCCAACTTGGTGTCCAGTTGCGGCTGCAAGTTTCTCGTCAGTTTCTCGCCAACTTGGCTATCAGGGAAAGTTTACCTTGAAATTGAAGAAAAATTAACCGTAAATTTTTATTTTCAACTTTTGCTGTGAAATTGTCTGCAAATTCGGGCAGCAGATTTCAGGTAATTTCAACATTAAATTACCCTCAATTTCAAGATAAAATGGCTATTAGGGTAGATTCTTACTGCAACGACCCTATCCAAAAATTCCCATAGAATCCATTCAACTGCGACAAAAACCGCTTAGAATCCTATAGACTATTGGTTTCTATGCGGTTTTTGTCGCAGTTGAGTGGAATCTATGGGAATTTTTGGATAGGGGATCTACTGTATCGTTCTGACAACAATACGGTAGATAGCTCTGAGACCTATACCGTATCGTTCTGAGCCCTATCTGACGCACGTTTGAAAATCTTTATTATTAATAAATCAATGATTAATAAATAATTTTGATTAAATAAAATAATTTATAAAACTGATTTATCATTTACAGTCTAAATAAATTTAAAATATAAATATAAATATATCTTCTAATTTTTGAGGTTATATATATATATATAAATATTTAAATATAATATAAATTTTATTAATTAAATCAATATAAATTGATTTTTTCATAATTGAAATATTTTGCAGTTTTATTAGATTGATCATTAGGTAAATAATCAGTAAGGTTATAGATAGTTAACAAATTTTTTAAAAAATGAGCTCGGATTGTTATATTTGAAAATAGGCGCCAAAATGGATGTTTAGTTAGGTTAGACGGTGGCGTATGAGATGACGACTACAGAAAGTCGTATAGGGCTCACAGCTATCTAATAGATAGTTACAGGAACGATACGGTATTTTTACCACAAGTATACGTATCGTTGTGGTAACAATCTACGAGTTGCTATACTTTAGAGGGAAGACGTCCATTGGACAGGTTCCAATTAGAAAAGTAACCGATAGGACATATCCCAATAACCCAGATTCCTATTACCTGAATTACCAATTACTTATAATCCCGATGACCCAAATTTCCAATCACCGAAAATCCCGATCACCAGTAAATTCAATTACCAATATTACCAATTACCCAAATTTCCAATAATCCAAAAGTTCGATAGCTTAATTTTTCATTAACCAGAAAAATTTGTGATAAGACATTCCGATTGGACAGGTTTCGTAAGCTCAAAGTAAATTTCTTTGTTATACAACAAAGCTCAAAATGGATTTCTTTGTTATGAAACAAAGAAATCGACTTTGAGCTTACGAAACCTGTCCAATCGGAATGTCTTGACATCAATGTTTCTGGTTAACAAAAAATTAAGGTATTGAACTTTTGGATTGTTGGAAATTTGGGTGATTGGTAGCATTGGTAATTGAAATTCCTGATGATCGGGATTTTAGGTGATTGAAAATTTGAGTCATGGGGATTAATAGTAATTGGTAATTCAAGTAATAGGGATCTGGGTTATTGGGATATTTCCTATCGGTTACTTTTCCATATGGAATCAGTCCAATGGACGTCATCCCTACTTTAGATCGTTCGAGGAACAATATTTTTTTTTCCGTGTACTATTCAATATAGTAAATTTTACTATATTAGAATGGGCCTATAATAAAAAGTATGAATATTAGTGTTGGTAGCAGTTTTTATATTAAAAAATTACGTGCCGGTCAATCGACCGAAATTCGATCTCCTTCTTGCGAATCCTGTCCTCAGTCTGCCGGCCCGGTGTCTTCTTTGAACGAAAGTCACTGAACTTGTAATGTTTTAGAAAAATTATAAATCGTTTAGTAATTTTCGCATATTACTGTAGAGTATTTAATGCATATTTTTAATTAATTTTTATGTTTTAACAGAGTAAAAATCGTTAAATTGCTTAATGAAATGTATGCCTAAACGATTAATAATAATTTAATATACTTTATATAAAAATTACTGTTCTTTTAATAAAGAATACGAATGAATTAGTAATAAAAGTAGTATATATATTATAGTAATAAATAGTAGAAGTAATTCATTTATTGATGTGCATTAGTATTTTTTACAAATATATACAAAAATTACTTATAATATTTTCGAAACTAGTTTTCTTCATGTTCACGAAATGTTTTACAAATGCTCGCTTATGATTCAATGCGTCTCGTAATTTATTCTAATCTATTAGCATTTGAATGAACGAAAATAGCTGAATATTTCTGAACAAACTCGAAATTCAAAGATTTTTTATTTAAAAAATTACCATTCTGCGTAGTATAAAGTATAAAAAAAGTTGGAATTTTTATATTTAAATTGATAAATTCTCTATGGCACCTACATTTTTTAATTATTTTTTAATGTAAAAGTTGAAAAAAAGTATTAGATTGTTTGACAAGTCAGAAATTTTACTATATGGTACAGTAGAATAGTTATCATTTCGAGAATATTTTAGTAAAATTTTATTAAAGATTATTGAAACAAATGGTATAATTCTGAAGGATATCGAGGTATTCTACTATTACCTAAAAATTTTGGGTAATTTTTACTGTAAAATTCTCTGCCTGTATAAATATTAAAATATAATTATTTACTATATTTATTAAATATTATATTTAAGGTATCGGATATGGAATGACAATAGCAGTATTTTCAATACAAACTTACTACTGCGGTTTAATGTCTTTGATTTTATATTACTTAATAATGTCCTTTCGATTTACATTACCTTGGTCTACATGTCTCCCGGAATGGGGTGAAGAGTGTTTCGATTCATCAAGCCCCTCATCTTCAGGTGTCAATTCTTCAAAAAGTAGCTCTGAACTTTTTTTTTTGTAAGACATCTTCGTTAAGACATCCTATGTTAGTGTGAAATTTATTTTAAAAACTAATAATTTCGTGGAATTTTATCAGCAAAGTGGTCGTCAATGAAAGCGGAATAGAAAATGGTCTTGGTATTCCTTCATGGCAGTTGGTATCATGTCTTCTCTTCAATTGGGTCGTTATCTTTTTAATTCTTTTCAAAGGAGTGAAAAGTGCTGGAAAAGCTTCATATTTCTTAGCTATTTTCCCTTATATTATGATGCTGGCGCTATTCGGAAGGTCTGTGACCCTAGAAGGTGCCATTGATGGAATTATTTATTTTCTACGCCCAGACTGGAATAAAATGACAAATCCACAAGTTTGGTATGCTGCCGTTACACAATCATTTTTTTCACTTGGTGTTTGTTTAGGAGGCGTTGTAATGTATGCTTCGTACAACAAATTCGATCATAATGTAACGAGGTAAAAAATATAATTTAATTCAGTAAAGTAATTATTTAAGAATTTATTTTAGCAATGACTATTTTAAAACTTTAGGGATTGTATGATCGTTTCAACTCTTGATCTTTTCACAAGCCTCATCGCAGGTAGTACTATTTTTGGAATTTTAGGTAATCTGGCTTTTAAACTAGGAACCGATGATTTCAATTCCGTTGTTAGATCAGGAAGTGGATTAGCATTTATCTCTTATCCCGAAGCTTTAGCACAATTTTCAGTTGTGCCATCTTTGTTTTCCGTATGTTTTTTCTTGATGTTATTCACACTAGCTATTGGTTCATCTGTTGCTTTCTGTAGTACTGTCATTAGCGTTATTAAAGATCAATTTCCAAGATTTTCTGAATGGAAAATTGTACTAGGAGTTTGTACACTAGGATTTGCCATTGGGATTATTTACTGTACACCGGTGAGATAAACTTCTATTTCTGTTTCATTTATTATATTTTAGAGCTTATGAATAATGAGATGTTTGTATTATGTTTAATGCTTTTTAGGGTGGACAATATATGATTAATTTAGTAGATTATTACGCTGGTACATTTATAATTATTGTTTTAGCGACTTGTGAAGTTATTGGTATTTCGTGGATATATGGTAAAGTAATTTTTCATATATGAACATATATACGGAGAAAAATTTATGGTATGAATTACGATATATTATGGGATTGGTTCCCACAACGCATGGTAACAATATATTTTGAAGTTCGATAATAGGAATTTGGTACCCAAACTAATCATCGAGATCGTTCCTATTGAATGGGTTCGACTCCTACACGATATCGAAATAGTTCCTATCAAATTATGGTATGAATTGCGATGTTATTATAGTAATTGTTCCTATACTACTGTAGTAGTCGGTACCATAAATTATGTCATCCATTACCATTATATAATATTAATGGTTACCACAATACTATGGTAATGATTATTACTACATTCAAAAATGTCTCATATTGAGCTCGAAAACAGTGGGAAGTTTTGGGACTGGCCCGCAGAGCCAACCGACGCCCAGATTTTTTTTTTCATTTTTAAGCTTAGAATATGTTTGCAAAGTGATTGGCAAAAAAAAATTTTTATATGCCTTTTTGGCATTTCGTACGCGAAATTCCAATGAATGTTAATGAACAGTAAAATCAAAACATCATTTTTGTAAAACCTATATATGTATATCATTTATGATCATATTTAATCAGATATGACGAATTTTCATACTTGATCATACATGGCCAGCCATGAATTTTTATTTCCCGGACATATACTATGGGAGCGGTTTCTATGATGCATTAGATTTTCGACCATACGCACCTAGGGATCGTTTCAATGTGGATATAGGATTTATCCTTATGTTACTATGGAAACTATTCCCATGAGTATGGTAATCATTACCATAGTTCAATTACTATACGATATAGGAACTATTACCATAATTATAGGAACGGTTCTCATAGTTTTCGAAATTTTTCTCAGAAATTATGGGCGTATATTCTATAATTCCAAGTAGTTATTACCATACATCATGGGTTGAAATTTCATAAATGCACTAGGGACAGTTACCAAAAATTTCTCTCCGTGTAGAAGCATAAAAAATAATTGTTGATATGATTAAAAAAATGTTTCAGGAGTCGATAATTTTTCGGATGACGTGGAATTCATGACAAATAAAAGACCCTCTATATTTTGGCGCATATGTTGGGTTTTCTTAACACCAATCTTACTTTGTACAATATTTATTTATTTCATGATTTCATTAGATCCATTATCATACAACAATGAATATTATCCAACATCTGCATATGGTATAGTAAAATTTTTAAATAATGTTAAATTCGTAATAATCAATTTGATATTTTAAAATATATATCATTCATTTTAAGTTGCTGGCTGGATGTTGGTGGCTTGTGGACTCTTGCCGTTTTTAGTATTTTTGACTACTACAATCATTCACAGTAAAAAAAAAACATTCTCTGATGTACGTTGAGTTTGATATCTTAAATAGTTGATTTACAATGAAACAACTAATTTTCATAACTTCTTGTAGATTTTCAAACCGTCGAATAACTGGGGTCCACGGAATGCTGAAACTCGTGAAAGATGGAAAGACTTTAAACTTTTGAAGCAGCAAAAACGAGCTCTTGATTCGAAAAAAAATAAAATATCAAGGATTTTTACAGCATTATCTGAAAAATTTAATTAAAATATAATTGTACTAATCATTATTAAGTGATAAATAATAGAAAAAATTAAATTTAATTATAAATGCAATTACGTAACTGTAAAAGATAACATTTTCTTAATAGTATTCATTATTTATCCATGAATTTGAATAGAGTAAATAATATCCCTGATTAAAAACTCCATTTAAATCTGATTGAAATTCAATCGGATTTTTATCAGATTCAATCGAAAACAAATATTTAATCAGAATTGCTCAAGAACGTTCCAAGTATCCAATTGAATTTCAATCGGACTTTCCGATTTTATAAAATTTTATACAATTTTGTAGAAACATTTTTTCCCGGGTATAACTGAAAATACAAAATATAGTATATTTTATAAACTACTTAAGTCAAATTATGGATTATACTTTCTAGAATAAAAATTTATTATTGTTTATATTAAAAGTATAGATTATATTTACATTATTCAATTTCAAATACTAGTTATAGTTTCCAATCACAATATCCTATCATTATAATCCTAGACATAAAAATTCAAGACAAAAATATCCCATAACGAAACCCGTGACAAATATTAATTCGTTATCAAGATTTTGTTGGGATATTTTTGTAGGAGAACAGTTGGTAGGATTGTATTGTGTAGTATTTTTTTTGTTTTTCGGACATTTTTACCGGTTCCCAGTAGTTATAAATCATAACTGTAATTAACATATTAGGAATTCAAAACTTAGCCATCCCAACGAATAATTTTTTTAACTCTGAGTACGAGTACCAGTGGGAAATAGCAGGACTGGCTCATCACAGGATTCACAGGGTTAGTCTTTTGAGGCATTATTTTTTTTTGTATCTTATATTGTAATCACAAGGTTTTAATTACGCATTGTATTTATAAACAATATATATTCAGTACGCCTTTAAAATACAACAATATAATTACACCCCGATTAATGATAATAATATTAATTATAATTAATTATAAGTATAATGATATAATAAATATTACCTTTCTACTTCCAAGATAATATAACATTAAACTTCTAATAGGTTGTAGTATATATATACATGCAGAGGAATTTATGATAACAATTACAATATGTTATGGGAATGGTTCTCATTTCATATGGTAACGGGTATTTTTGAAATATCGATTATAGGAATGGCACCCATACTAATGATGGATTTCATTCATGTACAATATCGAAATAGCTCCTATCAAATTATGGTAATAATTATTATGTCGTTGTGGTAATTATTCTCATATCCTACAGTGGTAATTGTTCCCATACTGCTATGATAAACGTTATTGATTTTATAATAATGATTCCCATAATATATGGTAAAAGTGACCATAATATAATAGTAAAAGCTACCATAATATTATAGTAACAGTTACCATACCATAATGGTATTATCATAATATCATGCCCAAGTAACAATTGTTTGTTGAGCAAGATTCTGGTGCCAGGACCGTGAGCAGAACCCCTAGTCACTAGTGTCTTTTTCTACGCATGGGTCTTGCGCAATGAGATCATGAGCAAGAAATCGTCATCGAGACTTGGGCATGACTTGCTCAAGGCATTGTGCACAAGAATATTGACCAAAGTCAGACGAAACTAGGAAAGTCTGTGGCAAGGCCGCACCCAGGCCTAATATTGGAATTCCTGACTGGTCGGTAGCAATATGGTCAGGCCTGATCACTTTTTCCCGGGTTCTCACGCAATCATGTACATAAGCGGGTCAGCACAATGGATAAGAGCAAGACTATGAACCGACGAAATAATAATCCAATATTGACTGCATAGTGACTGTGCCACAATAAAACAAGCACACGAGTTTACCACCATCAAAACTCTAGATGAAGACTAAGTTGTGACCATCAATTTTCAAAAAAGTCATCATAAATTTAACGTTCCAACCGTAACCAAAAAACCGCAAGGGATTCGATGAACATTCCTTTCTTTGATCTATTACATAACAATATAATTGTTTTCTATAAAAAGGTATGATAACATATAATTATATGTAATTTCATGTAATTATATCTAATTCTATATGGATTATATATATATAAGATATGAATTGCATATAATTAGATATAATTACATGTAACTTTTTTTACTCGGGATGGTAATCATTACCACAGTTCAGTTACCATATGATATAAGAACTATTACCATAATTATAAGAATTTTTCTCATAGTTATGGCAACTTTTCCCAGAAGTTATAGACGTATATACCATGATTTCAAGTAATTATTACCATAACGTTATGGATTGATAATTCATAAACGTACTAGGAACAGTTACCATGATTTTCTTTCGAGTATATAAATAAATATATATATTTATATGTGTATTAGTATAAATGATAATTGATAAAATAATGTTTACATAATTATTTCACTTTATTTATTTTGGTTGGTAAATTTATTTATTCATTTTTTTTTCATTAAAAGTTTGTATTATTCACATTTCAATATTTTAAATAGTGCACAGGGAAGTACGATGACATTTCAAAAGATTGAACTTTCAATTTAATTGTTTAAATAAATTCAAAAAAATATAATTAATTTTGAACAGGTTGTCAGGAAAAACTCTTTCGCACATTATTTGATTATTCATTCATTCTCTTCATTTAATTGAGATATTTGAAGATCATAAATAAATAAAAGTAAAATAATAATAGTAAGATTTTATGTATAGGATTAAAGGCTAAAAAAATAGGATTTATATTCAATAAATCATGCATGCCATAAGAGACACAGTCGCGAAAGAACTACCCCCAAGAGCCATACTTTCGATGCATTATTGTTATTATTATTATGTTTTTTTTTTTTTTTCGTATCTCTGTACACCTTGTTTTTAAATTTTAATTATTACATTCCTATACATAGTCTTTGTTTTTTTTTCTTGAAGGAGGAACCGTATACGGTTGATACGTTCAAAGCACCTCGCTCAATCATTCTTTCGTAACATTTATCTGTTAATTCTCAGAAACGATATCTATATTTATTTATGTTGTGGTAAGATTTAATGGTTTTTAAATGTATTGTAGTAGGTAAAGATTGCTATCTAAAATGAAACGATAAATAAAATCCAACAATATAAGACGGAGAAACGAGTAATTAAAAAAACGCTCAACAATTATTTCCTCATTCAGCGTAAATTTTAATTAAAACTATAATTTGTTCTAATTGACGAAAAAATAATTTATTTTACTTACAAAAAATAGTAAATAATCACAAATATTACTTAGGTAACAATTTCCATCACAATTTGCTGGCATATTTTTATGAAAGAATCTTGCGGAAGACCCCTAGATATCTGCGTCGTTGTATACCTATCAATCGGTCACAAGGTATCAACGCAAGATTCTAAGACAAGATTGTTGCAGGACTTGCACATGATATTGTACAGAAGAACATTGAAGATGTCTTGTTCAAGATTTGTTAGTAAACTTGCGTATCTTGAGCCAATCTTTCACCAGAAATTACTTGCAGACACTAGCGTATATCTTGCGGCAGATCTACTCGAGAAGTCCATATTACACTATCTATACATCTCACTTCTATCTCTGTCACTTTACCCCAGGATCCTGTATTGTATGCCAATGGAGGGGATAGAGGGACAGAGAAAAAAGTGAAATGGATAGTGTAATATAAGACTTCTCGAGCAAATCTGAAGCAAGACATGTGTTAATCTATGCAAGAAATTTTTGGTGCAAGATTAGCTCAAGTCACTACAATGCATTCTGAGCAAAATATCTTCAAAATATTTTTTTAAATCTTGTACGAGATTTGCGATGTAAAACTTTGTAGCAGTGTCTGCAGCGAGATCTATAGTTATATAAAGGCGTAAACAACTAGTGTACTGGTGACCAGGCTTGGACGAGATTGCTATGAAATTGTTATACGAGCATTATTTTTTTTTTGCACGCCTCATAACACGCCGCGCCAGGCATGTTACAATCACTACAACATTTTTGTCCAATTCACTCAGTTAAAATCTCCATTACACCCTCGTAAACCATGTACCATTATGCAGAAAATTTGATAAACTTTAATCCGGACTTAGCTTTGAGTCGATTAATCGATAAATTTATCGAAAAGTAAATATTTCCATCCCATAAACCTTCAACCTCAGGTATCTTGTATGAAACTTCGTAAACACGATAACTTTTGAAAAACATCATCAATAAACACGATTCTTTTTTTAATATCCTGATTTTGTTAGAATGAAAAACCCTATTGCAATTCACCGTCTAAACTTTTGTTGTTTAGTTACAATTGATAAAAAGTTAAAGCTTACAATTCGACAACATGGAGACCTGTTTTGTTTGTGTCCTCTTTTATCTCATGGAATATACTATCACTAGTCATCTTTATATAACTGACATAACGGTATCATCTACTCTACATTTAATGTATCACGCACACATTAGCGACCTCTAGCGGATCCGGATTACGGTAATTTACCGCAGAATGCCATATTTTAATGCAAATTTGCCTTATTTTACGGTAATTTTGGGCAAATCGTGATCAAATATCGCAGGATTACCACAAATTTATGGTAAATTACTGTACTTTCAACGTACAATGCTGTAACTCACCGCAAAATAACTAAACTTGTCGTGAAATATCGAAAGTTACCGCAAAATATCATAATTTTTCTGAATATAGTAATTCGGGTCCGCCAGGGATCGCAATAGGAGCGCGAAATTTAAAATGTGTGATTATTCTACGCTTTATATTTTATTTAGCCAAAAACATGTCCTTTTCAGTGTGGAAAAAATAATTTCAATAAACCTTCTATAGTAAATTATAGTAATGAAATATTTCAAAAATCAGGTCAAATGCTTATGAGACCAGCATTTTAAGATTTTTTTAAATTTTTATTTCAATTTTATTTAAAAAAAATAATCATAGGAAATAAATAAAAATAAAGTTACTCGTGATATTCTCTCCGTCTTAATTAATAAAAAGATTAATAACTAATGAACAATGTCACAAGTGAAAGATATGATTGGTGCAATGACGCCGCAACGGCAACGAATTTATTTATAAATTACACGCAGTTATTATATCAATGTTCAATGCTATAATTCATTCGTGGCACATTTCATTTCATGTGTGTGTTTCTATCAACGATATTCATTCTAATAATTCTTTTATTTACGCACTCAATCATTCACGATATATAGATCATTGAAACAATTATATCAGTTTATAATTACAGTCTCAAATTAATATAATTGATTCATACAACACACATACACTCACACACACTCGCGCGCACACACACACGCATATGTGAGCCTAAATGACTTTCGTTTGGTTATACTATGTGGAATTATTTATTTATTTATCCTTTATTACCATTGTCTGGACAACATTCTTTCAATAATAAAATACACATTCAAATTGTTACATTAGTTGAATTAAACGTTTTAAAGTCACTTTCGAAGACACAGACTTTTTAATATTCGCCTGCGGCCATAATACTTTTTGAATTTGTTTATTTAATTTATATTATAATTATGTACAATTATTTGATTGAATCGATTTAAAAGTTTTTTTTAACGCACTGTAATTTTCCACTTTGATTTAAAAAAAAAAATAATAATTATCGTCAGTGACTGCAATATTGCCACTTATTCAATGTTCCCATAACTTATTAAACGTAAACAAAATCGATAAACTTTTATAAATTAATCCTATCAATTATAATTTTTTTTTATGATTTAAATAAAAAAATTCGGTTTCTACTATTTATTTTATTTATTTTTGACACTGAGATCACACTTAGTTTTCATTGCACAGGTTAATTCTATATTGAGGTTTAATTAACTGATAAGCAAATAAGAATTTATATTTTTTATTTACAATTTCGTTATTGTAATAATACGTTATGCACACGCGGTCACTGTGCATTACTTAATGATGCTTATTAAAAGGAAATTAATACAATTGACTCGCTTTACCTCGCACTATAATATTTACATCGCTCGAGATAATAATTCGATCCTCGAGTCTTTAACGCTCCTAGATTCGATCGATCAATTTTAAGGCATTTATTTTTCATTTGTCGTGTATCAACGAGTCACTTACATAAATCTTCTGAATTATTTAATGGCAGTAGTGGAAAAGGTTGAGAGTGATTATTTACTTTGTGTAATTAATAATATCTGTACAATGTAATTTAATGATTATATTAATTGGACTTAATAAGAATTTAAGTACAGTTTTGAATACTGTTGTTGTAGCAGTATCTCGTGTATTTATATTTATATGGATATTGAGATAACCGTAGTTAAAATCGCAACAGTTATTTTATCATTTTTTTCATAAATATCCACAAAAAAATGATAATTATGTGCGTTAGGACGAGCGTTATTTTGGGGGCCGAACGGTACTCGGCGCTCGACTGGTAACCGCGGCCCCATATGTCATACAGGTTCTTCTCTCATGAAATTTATATTTTGAGATGCACAAAAATCACGAGTAAATGGAATACAATTGAAAAGTTTACATATTTCACATTCATACACTGGTATATTATAAAAAAGAGCGAGAAGAAGAGCAAATAAACCCAATATCAGCACAAGACATATCCAGATAAGAATAATCTTTCGTCGACGGTCATATTCACCGAAAGAAATAAAAGGTAAGAGAGCATAGGATGCAAAGAAACCAAAAATAAAACCAAAAAAATGAGCATAATTATCAACCCAGGGTAGTACTCCCAGAATTAAAAATCCCACGAGAATTAATATCAATTTTGTCAGCGCTCGACGTGGATGTTTTAAGATTGGCCAGCAATTAAGAACTTCAACAACTAGTGTTGCTAGTAGAGCAAAATGTGCACCAGCAGGACCAACCTGTAATTAAATTAACAATTATTTTAATTACTATATTTTTTTTTTGAAAATTTTTTAATTGGTTACACATTAAAAAATGATTCATCAAAGTGTAAAGAAAGCGCGTATTGAAATTTTTTTTTTTTTTTTTTACTTATTGGCTATCGTTCCAATTGGGCCACGTGCCAGGAAAATTTATGCGTTTAATTTTTGGCGTCACGACTAAATATCACAGTCATAATATCATAAAAGAAAATATCTTACGTCTAATCATCATCTATGAGAATATCATGCACCCGAATTTCGTAGCGTAGTATTATCATGCAAAAAAAAATCGTATACATACAGATATTCGATGGCTAGTATATTTTATATTAATCAATAAAGATTTGAAAAATCTAAAAGTGCACGCTTTGAACGCTAATCAAGGAGCAAAACAGCGGGAAGTTTGGGGCTGGCCCGCAGGGTTAACCGATAAACAGATTTTTTATATCAATACGTATCGGACAACTTAAAAAAAGTATCAGGCTCATTCATTAGTGTTACCTCTTTATATTGATGTACTTTTCATAACGTGTAAGTGTGATTTAAAAATAATACATACAGCTTAATGTGAGAAAATCGCGAGACCTTGACAAGTCGGTTATAAAGTACAACCTCTCCGCTTCGCGTTCGAGGTGTGCAATAATAGGTTTTCATAACCTTGAAACATTACGATATTATTTGAGCAAATGATAATTAGACTGAGATGATTTTCTATATGATAATTTGTCATGTGATATTTAGTTAGACATGTTACCAAAAATTGATGGTTAGCTCGTCGATAATTTCAACAATAATATGTGTAAATTTTTCAGCACAAATGACGTATGTTAAAATAACATAAATATGTTCGTTTTACACATGATTAGTGTTAATTTTGACGAATCCTTTTTTTACTGTAGTAATTTTGAGTCAGCTTTAAAATTTATAATTTTATATTTTTCGATTTTCAAGTGACAATCATTTTTTTCCTAATATTCAATACAAAAGAAAAAAACAATTAATATATAAACAATTAAAAAAAAAACATATAAAGTTTAAATGAACTTTTGATTAGGACTCATAAAAATACACACTTTTTTTAAATATATGTTCAATGTGATTAATAATTAAACTATTAATCATGAAAACAACAGATGAGAAAAAACTACTATTATTTCGGAAGAATCGTAATGATAAATATTTTTTTATACAAACACATTAAATTATTAAAATGTAAAAAAAACGACAAGGACATTTTTAAATGAAAATAGTTTTTCTTGTCATTCAATAGAAAATTAATAAAAGTAACGGCCATTATAACATTGTAAGTCTAAGCTTACTGAAACTTTTTTCTTCTATAGAAAAGGATTAAGTAACATAATAGTGAGCTGAAATTAAGTAACAGAATAAAGAGAAAGTTAAAAAAGTTAAAATAACAGTATCATACTTCTTAAGTTATTTTATAATTAAGCACGAAATCAAATTAATTTATAATAATGTAATTCCTAGAATAATGTTGACGGACATCATTCAATTAAAAGTTTGTTGACTAGAAAATAGATATAAAGTTATTATTTAATACACGACATAATAAAGTTAGAGAATTATCTTTACATTTTTTAAAAACTCTCAACTTGTTACTGTTCTTCGGATAAGTATTTTGAAACTTCTACAGCTCTTAAAATTTTTTTTATTTTCTCAATTGGGATATTTAAATTTAATATGAACATTTTATAAAAATGACGTGATTACTTCATTGACAAAAATAATTTCAACTGTTTTATAAGTGTTGAAATTACACTAAAATTATAAATTTCAAAAATTGAAATTACGAATAAAAGAACTGGGTGATTGCATACAATCGCGGCTCCACCTGTTTTTTTTTTTACAAACAAAATTCGAAATATAGACTAATTGCTTTGAAACCTATTTCAACAGCTAGCTTCAATCATCATCATCATCATCAATAAGCTATAAGTTAATACAGAAGGTATGAACCATGCTTAATTTTGAGAGTATCTTTGTTATTTTCGTTCCGTGCTAAACTGCACTAATTGACATAATTTTCTCATTATTCTTTGCATTGACTCTTAAGTCAACCACCAAAACTTAAGATATATGTCTATATGCCATAATAGATAGTAGTTTGGTGCCGCGCGTATTGGGCCCAAGACAATTCATCCCCTGACAGCTCATCCCCGACAATTCCTCTCTTTTTTTATTAAAGAATTTCATATCATTATGAAATTTCGCGCCGTTTCAGTGAAAATTATCGCACAAATGATGAGATAAAGAAATAATTTGATTTTTTTTTTATGATATTGAATATTATTTATTTAGTTCAATTTATCTCTAATAATTTATTATTATTTCTGATTCATGTCATTAAATTATCTGTGATTAAAGTATGATAAATAACTGCGATAGTAATTTAGTTTACACATTAATTTATAATTTCAAGTAAAAATATCAATTATTACAGCGAATTTAATCTGATTGATTGATTTAATTACTGTTATTGTCTATTAATTGTAGTTATTGCATTTTTGAAATTTGATCAAATGAAATAATTGAACGTTTAGTTTATTTCAAATCGACATATGAAAAATTTATTTGTGACATTCAACTATGTATAACTTTATCGAAACGTTTTTATTAGTGTTAAAATTTATGTATTTAAAAATAATAAAGTGTTTATAATTTTTCATTCGAACCTATATTTATTTTGTTTGATTGACATTTTCAATTATTAAATTAATTATTTCATATGAATTCCATAAAATTTTGAAATGGACGAATTGTCGAGGATGAGTTACTAAGGTATGAATTGTCGAGGATGAGTTGTCAGGGGATGAATTGTCGCGGGGATGAATTGTCCTGGGCCCAAAGCGCAGTGAACCAGTAGTTTTGTCTTGAATACGTTAACGGACTTATCATCAAGGGTATGTCAACGTACTCTTGCCTTGGACTACGCCTTATACTAGTATGCAGCGAGCCAAAATGGTGTTGCAGGCTTCAGCCCAACACTGTACTAGTATAAAGGGAGGCGGATACCGTCCAAACTACTTGCATCCAAATGTTAGATGAGCTGATGTACACCGTAAAAGTATAGAAATAACAGATATATGCCAATTTTCAAGTATTACAAAAGCACCGATATCATTGTGGCTGTTGGATAAACCCATACAACTCCACCGTCAATCTTACGGTATTATAAAAAAATATTAATTATATGGTTGAAAATTTGCACGATTTCTTGTCATTTTCATCAATTTTATATACTTGAAGTGCAAGGCCTGGATAGGTATCTAGTGTTAACGACAAAAATACAGACACAAAAGTTCATGTGCCGTGTAACTGAACACGCGGAAAAGTTTATGTATAGAAATTTAAGGTGTAAGCACTTGAAACTTTGAAAAATGTGTGGAGCCATGATTGTAAACACATGTAAAAAGCTGAATACGGAAACAATTAAATACCTCAGCTCTATAAGGGATGAATATTGCACTTGCAAGATTACCAGCCAAAGCTCCCGTAAAATATATCAAAGCAATTCTCAAAGATCCTGTTAGTTTTTCAAGATCCCTCATCAGATAATATTGAACGAATAACGTAATGGCAAGATGAAGGATTCTGTAAATATCAAATTATTTTATTAATGATATTTATGAATTTTTATAGTTTCAACAAAATATTTTTTGTAACCTATGCCCAAAGATTACGCCGGTAATTGCTTAAAGTCAGCTTTATAAAATTTTATATTCAAATACAATCCTGTCTGATTGGTCAAAAGTATCATTTACTATACACTCATACCATAAATTAAAGGAACAGAAAAATTTTAGAATTTTTTTAGTGATTTTTGCAAGACTGTAACTTCGTGAAAAATAATCGTATCGGGATTTTTCAAAAAGCTTTTTATAGCTTGAAATACCTAGTTTCGGAGCATTTTCATCTGAATTTTTCTAGAACAGCAGATATTGCACAAACATGAGAAATATCGCGAGACAAAAATTTTCTAAATTTTTTCTTATTTTTGAGAGTCCACGGGCTGCGAAATTTTTTTAAAACTAAACCTAATTAAATTTAAAAAAAAAAATTCAAACATGTTTTTTGTGGTCGAAATTTTTTTTTTACATGCGCATTTAATTAATGACCACGCGCATGCGTAGATCAATACAACATCAGCTGAATTTTATAACCTTATATTTCTCTATTAATTGATACAACATAACACCAAAGTTGACATTTTTTTTATTGTGTTAAGTTTTTTTAAATGAGTAGTACTAAACAAAGTAAATAATAAAATGACTCATTTTCAAAACTCCGATTGCATCACGTTGACTTTAGACATCTAACGACGTTTTTCTTTGTGTATTCATTACATAAATATTTGTTAAGTCTTCCCAGAGAATAAGTAGTCATCGGGAATTGTCGGCAATTTTCGATTTGTCATGTCAGTGTTATAACAGTGAGATTATACTCGTTTTCTCAAAGTGGGGGTAAAAACTGACGACGACGTACTCTCTGGAGGACTTCATCCAACTAATGACATCGAGTATAATACTGATTCCAGAAAATGTATAAGATACTTAGGCAAGAGATCTCTTGGATTCAGTACCGAATCAAAGAACTAGTATGCAATTACTCATGTATATATTTACTAAATTTTACTAAATATATAGAGTGATCAAGTACTAGTTCTCTGATCGGGTACTAGGTCTTTTACCTTAATGTAGTGTTTTTTTTATTGGAATAAAAATATTATTCTAAAAAGTATACCCTGCATGAAGGAACGTTGTGGTAAATAATCGATAAAATTGATCTGGCCATTCAGGATGCAGAAATGGTATCATTCCACAGACATCATGAAGACATTCAACTTGTGAGCAAAGAGATGCCTCTTCATGAAAGTATCCATGTACGAAATCACAATATTCTTTTGTTGTGATCCGACACATTCCATGGATACCTATGCAACAGGGATGTCCAATAACTTCGCATACCATATGCTCAGCCATTTTGTCCTTATAGCGGCCGACCGGAAAGTTGTTGTTTCCCTGAGCATGACCATTGTTACTTCTAAAAAAAAAAACACAATTGTTCGATTACACTAAATTATTTTTTCGCTTGAAATTGATTATTTTAATTCAATGACTAACCGAAATCGTTGACTGAAGGGATTCGTTTTACGACAAATTGGCCACTTGGTGATATCATCTGGCCATTCATAGGGCGCTATGCTGGCTGGAGCATCACAAAATTTCGGATCTAAACCACACACGGATCCACTTATTCGTCCACCCGGTCCATTGTCACCGGGACCCCATTTTTTCCATGTTGATATTGTATTCTATGAAATTATAACATTTTATTACCACAATGCCGTCATTGAGCGTAAATAAGTACATTTAAATACTGATTTTTAAAAACTTTTGGTGAAATTTACATCGATTACCGTCAAAGTTGACCTCACTCCCCGGATCAGTTGGTTTGCATGAGAGAATTTTTTATTATAATATCGTGTAGCAATAAAATGTATAAAATGGTCTTTTTTTATTTCTTATCATCATTTTAATGTATATAATAATTTTAATGTACATAATAATAATGGAATTAGGATCAAAAAGAAAAAAAAATGTTAAGATCACTTCAATACTCGTCATCGATTATTGCGGAAATATAAAATTTTCATATGTATATATTATTTAGGATCATTATGAAAATTATATCAATACTACATTAGATTGTATTTATATTCAAAAGTATAGTAAACTACCCGTCATAAGGTTGATCTAGGATATGTAAGAAAAATTTTTTTGGAATTTCAGTCTCCTCACTGCCACACACGCTCGCACTTACACGCATTCGACTTAGTGATCATGAAAAAGGTTAAAACGAGCACACGTTTCGATTAACAATTTTACCAGTAAATAATAATTGTTGGTTTTAGACATCGTGATAGCTCATTGTATTTATTTATTTAACTAGACCGTGTTTGCTAATGCACTATGACAAGTAGTTATAAGATTGACATTGTTAAAACGATTATTTATGGTATGTTTTTGTACGACTATTGTTTTAGTAATGATTGTATTTTGTAAATAATTGTTGTGGTACATTTTTTCAGAGTGCCTGAGGAAGGCTTAATAAAAGCCGAGCGTCGCGAATAAATATGATTTTTAATTAACTTATCTTGATCTTATTACTCTGAGGTTTTTTGAATATTAATTTGATATAATTTTATTAAATTTTATGAAAAGCTTATACAATTTTGTAAAACTTTATGGAATTTTATAAAATCTTAGAAAATCATTAGGGTTGAATTTGAAAATTCACGAAATTTCATAGGTTTAATTAAATTTTATGAAATAAAAAAAATTTCATAAAATTTTATGGAACTTTATCGTTTCATAGAATTCTATTAATTTGATGTCGTAAAGTACTATAAGATTATATAAAATATCACAGAATTTTCTTAAACTTTATGAAATTTTATAAAAAAAACTTATCCCAGGCAATAATTTCATTGATAAAGATAATGCTCAATAAAACTTTTCAATTGTAATAGAAGCTTTGAATATAATTCATGATTATTTTCCACGAAAATTAAATAATAAATTTTCATCATTAACTTGTCTATTTTTTCCTATTGTTAGTTTATAATTTTAACAAAGACTTATAACGGGCCGTCTGCTACGAAACTCCTTAGAGTGGTTAACTAGGGGAAGCAGTTTGGACTCAGTAACTTCCGATTGACGAGAAAGAGGCTTATAAAGGGCAGACTCATGACAGGTAGTCCACTGTAATTTATCAAATTCTGTCTTTACTTTAGATATTTTGTCTACTATTAACTATTATTTTTTACTCAGTACGTATATCTTATTAAAATTCATTCTAAGTTCTATGCTCTCTTTATAAAAAAATTCTAATAAAAAATTCTTGGCCTGTATATTTATAATTTTTTAGTTTTTCATTTATTCACGTATGAAATATTGTATAGTCGGCAATGAAAAAAATAAATGTAGATAAACTGAAAGTAGCTTGAAATAAATATAAACAAATAAACAAGAATTATTAATCTCTACGGAGATATTAATCATCTTTTCAAACTATTTATGTAATTCCAATTATATAAATAATGGAGTGGATTTTACTAAGCTGTTAAAATAACAATTTATATTAAAGAATTTTAAAAAAACTCACTGAACAGTCTGCTTTACTTGATTGTACGCAACCTGAGTCATCATTCCTGATGCAACAAGCTGTGTCTCTTTCTCGTTCCCGCCATACATCGATTTCTTTAAGAATTTTCATATCACGTCTCATACAAGGTGCAAACTTAGCACCCAAGTGAATGAGGTCAGCTGCTCTTGGACCGATC
Organism: Microplitis deprimator; assembly: GCA_964016945.1. Classification (NCBI taxonomy): domain Eukaryota; kingdom Metazoa; phylum Arthropoda; class Insecta; order Hymenoptera; family Braconidae; genus Microplitis; species Microplitis deprimator. The sequence continues at coordinate 8,096,035 of OZ024708.1, read as the reverse complement.
CAAAAGTTTGCTGGCTCTTGATAATCTACTTGTTGCAATGACAGACTTGTTACGAGAACCTACAAAAGAAAAAAGTCGGTATAGTTAAATTTATATTATGAGTATTATTATTAACGTAACCAAAAGTAAAATGTTAATTATATAACTCGGAAACTTTAAGCATACAAACATTTAGCGTACATCGGAAAAATAAAAAATTTTTAAAATCAAAGGTGCACGCCTCATATGCGTTTGACCTCACTTTTAGAATATAATATTTAATTAATTTACTGTAGGGTAAAGGATATTATTGAACTAAAAAAAAATGTAAAGCGTACAGAACTACACATTTCGAATTTCGCGCTCCTGGTGCGACCGTTTGAGTGCACGTAGTACATTAAATGCACAGTAGATGATAACGTCACGTCAGTTAGATAAAGATGGCTAGTGATAGTGGATCCCGTGACATAAAAGGGGACGCAAACAAAACAGGTCTCCATGTTGTGGAATTGTAGACTTTAACTTTTTATTAATTATAACTAAACGACAAAAGTTTAGATGGTGAATTACAATAGGATTCTTCTTATTAACAAAATCAAGGCACTGAAAAAGAATCATGTTAATTGATGATGTTTTTCAAACGTTACCGTGTTTCCGAAATCAGAATTAACGTTTAATAAATTTTATACATGATGCTATATGATTTATCTTATTTTTACGTGCCGATGGGAGTGTAACAGAGATTCTAAGAGAGTGAATTGGACGAAAATTTTGTGATGGTTATATATCACGCCTATCACTGCGCGTTGTGAGGCGTGCAATTTTTTAATGACAATGTAGTCATCAATGTATCTAATAATGTAAATTATAAATTTTAATTGTAGTAAATATATCATCAATTGGATTTACAATTGACCATAATCGAAAAACTTTAAATAAAGTTTTAAATAAATGTATAAAACTGAAAAGATTGAATTACAAAAGTTGTTGATGTCATGAATAACTTACAAACTAGTACTGTAACATATTCCTTTTTGTTGTTCATTGTAATTTGTAATGCATCTAATACAATTTAATTATTCATGTTTATACCGAGTGTTTGTGTGAGTATTGATTGTCAGAGTTTAAATGTGCTTAGTATATACTAAGAAGATATGTATTTTTTAAGTTATACTTCTTTGGCACGTTGAGAGTTTAATTTTAACACATTATGGAAGTGCGCGCGCACAGCTAACGAGAATTCGACAGTATGAAGTTGGCCGTCTCAGAAAAGGCCCAGAATCTGAACGTGGTGGTAGTGGTAGACGCTACGGGCATGCGCGCATCGTCTATTTTATACAAACGTGAGATTTACACAACATAACACGTTGCTATATTTAAAATCAACAACAAATCAGTTGATGCAATAAGCGAATTGAAAAACTATGCATTTATATCGGTATGTAAAAAAATATTTTTGCCGAGTTTGAGCCTAACCCAATCACGTTAACCCGTCCCTCAGAACGGTTGAAAATTGAAACATAAAATATACTATTGGTTTCTTCGACTTTTTTTAATGAAGTTTTTTTTGCTCAGTTAAAATCGAATAAAAATTATATCCTGCTGCGTACAACTTATGTTTATACTTTTTATTAAATGTAGAAAAGAAAAAAAAAATTAGAAATATTTTGAAGTTCATGTTACCAAATAAAACCGTCAAAATTATGATTTTATAGAAAATATAGAACTTTGAGATTTCTTGAATTATTTACCCAATATTTATTAATTATTCTAAGTATAAAAATTAAAAGGAAGAGGGATAAAATGAATCTTCTAATAATAAATTGCTAACTGTTTTTTATTTTTTTTCATAATTTTAATAATTGACAATTTTTTTTTATTTTATATGATCGGTTGATATTCATATGACCAAAGTACTCCACTAAAAATCGTATTGTGCGAGGATACGATCGAATAATTAATGAATAGGAGATTAATAATACAAGAAATCTTAAAACTTTTTATTTCACATTAAATCATTTTTACGGTTTTATTCGGTAACTTAAACTTCAAAATACTTTTTTTTCTAATTTTAATAGATAGTATGAACTTTTTTCTACATATATTATTTGCATGAATAAAAAAATTTTTTTTAGTCACGCGAAAGAAGAATAACTTCTAACGCGCGTATATAAGCACCCACTTTTTTCAAATAAATTAAAACTTATAATAAAATTGTTTTATGTAAAAAGTACAATTACTGGAATTACTGGTTTTGACATTCAGTAGTGTTAGTATATAATTGAAAATAAGTGTAATGACTTACAAGACCCGATCGATGATGTAAATCAATACCAATAGGTCCAAATCCATAACACGCCAGTGAAATAATAAGAACCAGAACTTGAACGGTTGTTATCCAATAAGTGAAGTAAGGCCTATGATCTTCAATATCATCTAATTGCTTCTTCACGTGAGGTTTATGAGCAATACTTTTACGAAATGATCTGCTATAAGATAATAATTACAATTTATACATTACTTATAGCAATGTTACTTATAGAAATGTTTAATAATTCAAATCAATCTATAAATAAATAAGTGGCTTTGAAATTATACATGAGTTTTTTTTTTATAGAGAGGTTAATATGGTATTTTAAGCTTTCCCATGACTCTAATTTAATACTGTTAATTATTTTTCATATCACTTGCATTTTCTGCGCATCAAATGCGCGTTTCAATGCCTATTGTGTCAGTTGAAACAAGTCAATTTCAGACCAAAGTGATTTAGCGGGCAGAAACTCATTAGTTTCTGCCTGGTAAATTAGTGTCTGATTTGGTTTCATCTATGTCAAAATCGCATTTGTTTATTGTCAATCTCAAAATATTTATGTCGTTCTAATAACCAATCAAACCGTCAGTTGAGTGTTGCAAAATTAGAAAAAAAAAAAAAATTTTTAAAAACAGATAACCTGACAGCTTTGAATCTAAAGTCTGATGTGTAATCCACTGTGCCGTATTACACACTTGAAAGTCGTGGTTGATGGTATTAATTTAGACACAAATGAACTTAAGAAAATGAAGGATATCAAATAAACGATTTTTTTGATTTGAATTATATTTAATTATATTATTGTTTATAGGGTAACGAGACTAATAGCTGTATACCCACTACTAGTGAGACAATAAATACTTTATTCGGTTAATTATATAAAAGAGAAGTTTCAAGAGAAATTTTTCAGACTTAACTAAAGTTTTCTTAATTTTACATCTCAGTGTTTTACAACTAAATTCATTATTGAAACTTTGAAATTCGCTCAAGTGACCCGCTTATGGTCTTGTTAACTTATTTCCAAAAATTTTACAAAAGTTTGTATACTTTATAAGATTTATGAATCATTGTCAAATCATTTTTTTCGAATAATATTACGTTACTTGGTCGTATCTAAATGATTTTACAAAATATTATGATTCACACACCTGTACATCATATTTACTCAGAAATCGCTATTAAATAGAATTTGCTAGAACTCAATTGTATAAAGTTTTGCATTACGGAATGAAAACAAAAATTTCTTTGGGACTAGACAATTTATTATGCAAAAAGTTTTTAGGACAAGTCAAAATTTTGACAAAACCACTCCGGGAACACGCTGGACTCAATATGGTTCCATTCTGAGTCTGGTTCCAGAGTGGTTCCAGAGTAGTTTTGAGATCGCAAGGATAAGTTTATAAAAAGTCAATGCTTTTCACCACTCTAAGACCAAATGTGTAGATGAAATGAACACACTTGCCAAATAAATTTTTAATGCCATAAGCAAATTATAGATATTTAACACATCGTGAAATGTCTTTTAAAGTGACAACAAAAACTATAGATTACTTATGGTCTTAAACATGGAATGCATTTAATGTATGTTCAAATAACACACTACTACCCTATAAAACAATCCATGTGGTATTGCATGCGAACCCATAGGAATCCATTTAGGAAAGTATTGATTTGTGTGGGAATCCATAGGAATTAATATAGTAGTGTTTGAATTTACATTCGCGCTCAAAAATATTCTGGCAAACATATGTATTTCATTTTTTTGAAAGCAAAAAAAAAACACAAAAATCTATAAGTTACAATTTTTAATTGATATTTCTATATAACATTAATGTATTCTGTAAAACGTTAAACATCAATTAAAAATGTAACTTATAGATCTTTGTGTATTTTGTTTGCTCTTAATGGATGAAATAAACATGTTTGTCAGAATATTTTTTAGCGCTGCTGTATATAAGAATCTATGTAGGAAACGATGTAAATCTGGATTGCCATGCAGAAACTTTACATAAGAAACTGTGGGTACCTGGATTTCCATATGTAGGAACTTGGATAGATGGATTTCTTAGTGGGAATTTCATATCGGAATTCGCGTTGCTATATAAATAATTTTGATAGAATCTGGGGTATCTGGATTTCTATGTCTATCGTCTATACTAGATTCCTATAGAAACCCATATGGAAATCCATCCAAAAACGCCATATGGGACCTATGCTGGATTCCCATATGGATTTTTTGTGTAGGGTTGTTATCAAGGTGAATTTGCAGTGTTCCCTTCTGAATTACGGTAAAATACTGTAACTTACCGTAAAATACGGTATTTCACAGCAAAAACGCGGTATATTGATCGTGAATCTGCAGTAAGAGCACGGTAATTTACCGTAGAATTGCGGCAAGCCTGCGGTATTTTACCGTGAAGTATCGCACTATAAAAATAAAAGAACATACTGTGCTTACGATAAAAATACCGTAATTACTGCAAATTCCCGTATTTTATCGCAATTCACTCTAGAATACCGCAAATTTCCGTACATTAGGTAAATTTCCCGTGGAAATACCTATTTTCCACGGGAATTATATAGATTAATTTTTTGCCGAGCTATCAGTCAGATATTAGCCTATTTTACTGACTCCAGACCTTCCAGATATTAAAACTCATAGTATCAATGTAGGTAATATGAAAAATATAGTTCGTGGCACGGGATCGAACACGGTTTCAGACTTCTGGTGATGTAAGCCCACGTCTTCGGCACGGACAGTCAACTCGACCCTCGTCTGAAATCGTCTTGTATCATCTTTTGCCACGCAATATACTATTTTAGCTTCCTGATATAATCCGATATAAAGTGCTTTAATATTTTAGACGTGAATAAAATTTATTGAAACTTACCCAAAAAATCTACCGACAATACCCATTCCATATTGACGTCGATTACTATTATCAAAAACACGATCAATAGTATTGGGTGATATCCTGGTTCTTCCTATTGTTGTTTCTCTTCTGAGAACAAGGTCGTCATCCTGATGTTGACCGAGTGTTGTAGATTCTTGGTGACTCGTTCTTGCGTCATTTCGTGACTTGCGCCAACTCGTCGTTCTGTAAATTCTTTCTTTATTAACTAGATGCGAACTAGCGCAGCAAACTACCGCCTTTGTTTATAAACTAAAAACTAGCAAATACCGAAGGACAAAAATAATTTAAATTTGCTAATGATTTTATAAGCAGCTAAAGCAATATAACTGTAAAATTATGAATAATCACGGATAATTTATTCATACCAGAATTAAAAATAAAGTTTTATGATAATTTACCTTGAAGTATAATGATCTCTTGTCGGTTCCACTGGTAGTCGTCTAATCTGTGGTTGTGATCCATCTAATACTGTTCTCTCTTCTTTTTGAGATGTAAATCTATAATAAAATATTTCAATTTTATCAAAATGAATTTTCAGTAAATAAAATTAACTTATGTTGAGATACAGCAAAATGCATTTATATGACTATCAGTTTTTCGAATATAAAATGTAGTACAAAACTGCCACTCGGAATTTAAACACGTAGCGCAAGACGGTCAAGTTAAAATTTTTTTCAATAAAGTCAATTATTTTATTTATTTTTGATTATTAATATTATGTTCGTTCGACATTTCAGTGTTTTCAATAGAAGAAATAACTGTGTGTTACTGTACAGTATTCTTAAAAAAAACAATTTTTTGTTTTTCATTTTCATTTATCCTGGTGATCTGACACAAATTTAGTAAAATTACAAAACAATTTTTTTTCAATAACCTTTGATATTCCTAGAAAGACAGATGTTTCCACTGTCTTTATTGTAATACGTCATGATTAAACAAAAATTTGAAAACGGTTGACACTACGCATCTACCCTAAAACTTTCCGCTGTTTTCATGCTCTTTGATATAAGAGTTTGAAATTTTATGGAGTTTTGTATTCTAATAGTATCTACTTAATTTGAGAAAGATCGTAGTCGGTAAAAAATTTTTGAGCTAAGTTAAGTTTTGAAATAATCGATCATAACTTTGGAGGGAAAACATAATCAATCGGTCCTTATTAGATATCACAATTACGTTACGAGAATAAGTAGATACTATTACTCAGAGAGAAAATTGGTTATAAATCGTAAATCTATAAAATTAAAATCTTATAAATCTTGTATAAGTGAGTATTATATTCAAATGTGATGCCAAGCTTAGTTATTTTACGATAAAATAACTTGGATATTCTATTTTATACCAATACACAGGAGTATAATACTCATTGCTGCTAGATGAGTATACCATTTGTAATTAATGCATGAAAACAAACGTGAAAAAACGGTTTACCCTGCGAGCCACCTTTCAAACTTCTCACAGTCTTTGAGCACAATTTGGCGTTTAATGTCTCAAATATCAGCGACCAATGAGAGGAAAATTATGAAACTGAATTTGAACAATTCCATTGGGAAATTTTACTAGTGATAACCATGTGCTATAATTTCTTTAGTGGGTATTATAAAAATGGGAGAATATTTGGTCGGAATAAAAATAAAATAAAGTTTATAAAATTAGTAGCAAATTTCTGCTATCGAAACAAACTAAATTGAATACGTGCATCTGTCAACTTTCCCTTTAAAAAATGGCACAAGTCCGAACTTTCTGTCGCGGATGAAGCGAAAAACAATTATGAAAACAAATGAAAATAGAAATTTTAAGTATCTACTTTTTTCATACCTAACAAGCTCATCCCCTATATCCGAGCGGTCTGAGGCACGTTCTGTGTTATCCAAATGTTTATTGCTTGAAGATGTCATCTCATCAGCTTTAATGCTAGATACTCCGGCTTGATCTATCGGAACTTGTGTTTGTTGATGTGTTGTCCCTGTTGAAGGTGGTGTAAATTTTTGGAAAAATGCCTCTTCTTCATCATCAACGATATTTTCTCCTTTGCTAACGATTTCAGCATCACCAGCTTCTGTTTGCGAAATTGAAATCACACTTGGTGGAAAACTCCGAGAGTCAGTTCGAGACTCAGATTTTTCTTGTGGTCGTTGCCTTGTTAATGTCTGAAATACATAGAACCAATAAATAACTTAATAGTTATCTACTTTACGATTATTTGCCAATAATGGATTTTATTAAATGCAGGCCTGATTTTCGCGCTTTATGATGTCTGCGTTACGAACCCTAAACGGTTGTTTATCGATCGGTGCAAAAAAGTTGAGTAAAGTCAAAGTATATTTCCTCATTTTCCAACGGTGTCACGAAAAGGAGTGTTATAATGAAATTTCACAACGCGTCTCAAGATTTTCGCCTGAGCTCCATTTTTAAATATCATAAAAACTCGTTGAGCGACTTAAAGTTTTTTGTCAAAATGTATGTTAAACGGCTAGTACACTAAATATGGTTACTTCAATCTATCGTATGTAGAGTGCTGTACCACGTGGTTGTTGTTGTATTTTTTTTTATTAGTAAATACTTATAAATTAATAATTAAATCATCCGAGTGAATTTTAAATCAATTAAATATGAATTCTGAATTTTAGAGTTGATGGTTTGTTGTAATTTCGTGGTTGCACTGAATCGCTAAGCAGCCACAGACTTCACTTCTGTGGGAAATTTATCGCTTCTTCTTTATTGAGCGATAAATTTCCCACAAGAAAGTTTATAGCGCTTAAGCTTACGTCGATGCGCTAAAGAGCAAAGAAATTTAAAAAAAAAACGCCAATTTTTTTAAACAAATCAAACTTTGACCTTCAGTATATCTCAAATGGTTGGATTCACGAAAAAATCACAAGAGGCCTTTTTTGAAGAGCGGTAAATTTCCTACAAAAATATGTATTAGCCATTGCTGTGCACTTAATTTTAAGCGTGTAATAATATTTTTCTCATTGTACTAAAATGGGAAAGTATCATTACTTAGGCATAGTTACACGGCATTAGAATAATCTTATTTTTTCTTAGTATTTTTGGATCAAAAATAAATGATTTATATCATGGCCAAGTAAAAAAATCTAATTTGGGAAATAACGGACACCTTAATGATAATACACACTTGATATTGAAATTATGTTATTTTAAATCCATAATAATCCAAGTGACACAAAAAAAAAATGTTTAGAAAATCCAAAAATTCACAACAGAAACGTTCATGTTATACTATGAATAATTAATTCACTCCTATAAATTATTTAAAAGTGTATCAATTCTGAAGCTAAAGAAATATTTTAACTGTTCAATTAATAACACGAAATGTTTTTTGACAGTACGATAATGGCGATTCTTGAAAAATTTGAATTATTGGAAAAAATATTACAATTTTAAATCATTCAAAAGGAAATTTTGGAATTATTCGTAAAGTCATAATTCTAATATACTCCTTTTAAAATAAGGTAAGATCAATTTATAATTAACCTTGGAATTTATTGTTCAATCGAGTATAAAAGAAACAGGCAATTCAACTCGGATCCAGCGAAGTACAAGCCTCTGCTTTTCTTTTCACACTGCATTCATTATATGGGTCATTCGATCTCAAATCGCCCAATAGTTGGAATCGACCTCTTTCAATTTCGATGTAATTTGGTCAAAACCATTTTTTTATCATAAAAAAAAGAATTGCCAAAGGAAAAAAATAAAAAAATTTTTGTTCGAAAGTTATTCACAATTCAAAGTTTTACTATTTTTCCTTTGGCATAATGTTTTTTTTATGATAAAAGAAAAGTTTTGACCAAATTTCGTCCAAATTAAAAGGGCTCAATTCCAACTATTCATCGATTTGACATAGAATAACCCAAATATAAAAAAATAACTGTATTGCATCTCAGGTCCCTTATTTCAGCGTCAAGGCAGCCCGATTCTCATCTACGTAAACACTTTGTTTTTTTAACGGATGGACTTCGTCGATGTTTTAGAAATACTTATCAGCGATTATTCCGTTCAAAAGGCTCAGAAATCATAAATTGGAAATAATAATTATATACATATTAATTATTTATTAATCGAATATTACGGCACCGTAAGACTATAAATGATTAAATTAAAATTATATTTACTTACTTCAACCATATAATGAAGACCTGATAATGTCATTCGTACAACGGAATCTTTTCTTCTAACTGGTTGTTGCCATCGTCGTAAAACAACATCCTATAAGCAATTAATTATTTTGTTAAATAATTGTTTACAATATATATGATAATTTTTTAACAATTACAAAAATTAACTATTTACTTTTGTACTGAGAAAAATAATTTGTGAAATCAAATAAATCACTCAGAAAATGGATAATTTTTTGAAATTAAAAAATATTTATTGGATCAAATTCGTCATTATTGAATTCAATCCCATAAAAGAAAAGAAAAAAAAAAAAAGAAAGTCGTCGATTTTCTCAGCGAGAAGTTATTGTTTTCACCCCGATTTCGAAAATCGAAATTTCATCAGATGTTAGCGTTTTATGGTCCTAGGAAGCTATTCTGACTATTTTTAGAATGATGTCCGTATGTCCGTGTGTGTGTGTGTGTGTGTGTAAACTCTGTATAACTTTTTAATTAATTAACGGATTTAGATAGTTCTTGCGAGGCTGGGTATATTTGTACCCCTTTGTGTATATAAGAGTGGATACATGTGGATGTTAGAGTTGATACATGTGGGTATGAGTAGTTATAAGAGTGGATGTAAGAACGAATAAATGTGGGTACAATAGTGAATACATGTGGATGTAAGAGTAGATACATGTGAACATAAGCGGATATAAAAGCGTTTTTTTCCGTTTTTCAAATCAACTAATATTTTCATTGATGAAAAATTACTCGCTATCAGTCATAAGGCTAGATCCTGGGCTTGTCTGCATATCAGTCGAAGTTTTCACTACTGGGCTGATTCAGGTAATTATAAGTAAACGGTATTTAAATAGGCGATACAGAAATCCTAATAATGTCAACAATGCACACTGTAATGATCGGAATAATTGAAAATTATTATACGCCCGAGTGTGCATGATCCCACTTGACCGTGCATGATCATGTCTGAATATTTTCCAGCCATGAGCATATATGATCTTGCTTAAGCATGTACAAAAAAATATTACATTGCGAAAAAAAAAAAAATTTTTAATTAGATCCGGAATGTGATCTAATATATTAGGAGCATTACTTAGCGGAAGTATACATAATCTTGATTGATGAAAAAATCCTGACGACTGCTGGGCTTGAACCTACATAGTCCCGATTCAAAGTCTTTGATGCTATCTACTGCACTGATCTACGTATGTTATCACGTAAGTGTGAATCGTATATTTATTGTATGTGCAATGATCGACGTACTCTTTTTATAAATATGTTATTGTTCTGTACTTTGTTTTTTTTATTTTGAAATTTTTCGATTATAATTGTTAAAAATATCACCATAATTATGTCCATACCTAGTGTAAAATTTAATTATTAGTATCGCACAGAAGTTAGTGGAATAAATGCTGACTCACGTGAATATTAACATACACCTATGCAAGATTGTACATGATCAAGTATGGTTATATATGATTATTTATGTTCAACGGTAAAAGTCATTTAATATTAAATACGATAGACAGAAAGTCACGGATGATCTAGCATTACTATTCATGATCATGCATGACCGTGTATGAACAATGCAAATACTCTTGTATTGGTGATGATCAGGGTTGATAATATTTCAGTAATTTTTATAATAGAAAATTCTCATGTATGATCATGATAGAGAGATACTCTAATTATTCAAGCCAAATCAAAGATGGAGGACAGCTCGGGGGTGAAAGTTCGTATTAATTAATTAATGTAACGGGACCTAAGTCCACCTCCGCCGACCGGAAGCCGATTCCTCGTCCTTTCGGGCATACACGCGTTGCGAGGTGTCCCCATTTACCACCCAGACGACACTCTTAGTCGAAAATAATCGACTAAGGTGGACATTAACCGGAGTTATAATCGAAAATCCTCATTGCACGTGGTATCTAATCACAGCCACCACGAGTCCAACCTCTCTCGGGCCAAACACTGCTCCCATCTCAGGAAATAAAGAGACTCTGGTCACAGTGGGCTTGGAAAGGCCCCCGTGGTATCAGACTCCCAGCGCTGGTCAACATGCTTGCATAGGATTAGTGGTGGGGTGCAAGTTCTTCCCATACCCTATGTAAAGGGCTTCCTCCACTTGTTTCTTTCGGGTTCCCAGCAAGCAATTATCCGCTTGTTCATACCCTGATAGATTTTCTACTTTTCCGAGCGTGCGTACTCTAATTATTGAAGCCGAATCACAATAATGAGAAGCTCGGGGACGAAAGTTCGTATTGAGGAGAGAAACTCTTTTAAAATGACCATAAATGACCCAACGTGGGCATGAATGATCGTGTTTGATCAGACATAAATCATGTATGATCAGGTATGAATCATGTATAATCAGATATGAACCATACATTTTTAAGAATGATTAAGTCTGATCATTCTCAAAGATTTGTCCTTCAGATAAGAATACTCATGCCTGCTCATGCATGACCATCTCTGGATCATGGATAAATCTTAATGGACCATGCATAATTCACGCATGATTCGGGTATGATCATGCATGCTCATACATGAATCATGCATGATCAGGCATGGATTATGCATAATCAGGTATCAGAGCTCTTCGAGCCCGAAAATGTACTCCCACTACTGTTTTCGAGCTCCTTGAGCCCAAAAACCGCGGGAAGTTTTAGGGCTGGCCCGCAGGGCCAACCGTTGTCCAGATTTTTTTACTCGGCAAGTAAATTTACTCAAGCAGGAATAATAATTCACTTGATCCAAGCAAATAATTATTTGCAACTTTAATTGATTGTAAAGCATGAAAATGAGCAATTGAAACAAAAAAGTTTTCAAAAAAAAAGTCATGTACTGATATGCGGTTTTAAAATTTTAAATAATTTGTTCAATATCAATATTTTACAAGCTGTTAATAAAATACAACTTAACTCTTTTTATGTCACACCATAAGAGACTTCCTGAATATTTATCCTCAAGATTTAAAGAATTTTTAAAATTAACTTGATCAAATTCAGTTTAAAAAAACACATCAGAAATTTTTACAAATAGTATGAAATCGCAAAAAAAAAAAAATTTTTTTTCAATTAATTTTCAAAAATAAATAATAATAGAAAACGTGTTTTTCCTATTCCTACTCCGAATATCATTTTTAATAATGATAAAAAATTCAGCCTTTCCCTTAAGGTATAAACCTCCAAAATAATCGTGGACAGAAATATTAATGATAATTTTATATTTCTACTTCTGTTGACCTACCTCTGGTACTTCTGTTGAATCGGGAACATCTCTCGTAATGTCTGGATCTGGTGGCTTATGCTCTGGATGCAGAGCGCCGTATTTTCTTGAAGCCATGCGCCGGCGACGATCGAACCATCGTTGCTTCTCAAGAGCTTCCGTTTCCTCATCCACGCCAAAAAATGTAGCAGTTTCCTTCTTTATATAACTAAAATATAATAAAAAATAAGATATTTTATTTAAGTTATAGTTAGCTAAAATATAATGATCGTTTTGATAAAATAAATTAATGAACGTAAAAGTATATAAAATTATTGTTTCGATAAAGCAAATTCCAAATTATTAGAAACAATATTTCCTTATTTAAACTAACTGAAAAAACAACGCACAGTAACTGCGCATCGATGTTTTTAAACTAATTCAATCACTATTAAATTTAAATTCCTGAATTGATAATAATAGTACTCGTCGTTATTAAATTTTTAAATTTTAACAGGCATTATGTGAAAAGTATAAATGTATCGTAAAATGAAAACAATAAAAACTATCCTATCAAAAAAATTGATGTCTTCTTATGGTTTCTTCAATAAGAAATGAAAAATTTCATAAAAACAAAAAAAAAAGGAACAATCTAATATTAATTTAAAAAAAAATAATAATAATAAAACAAAAGAAAAAAACAAAGTTATAACGTCTTTTGTTTGTATTGGCGCGAAATAAATATTTATAAAAAGAAATCAAGACAAAAACGAGTAAACGTTCAAGACTTTTCGATAATGAGTAACCATAAACCTTCTCTAAGTGATTCTACGTCGAACGGTGAAGGTTTCATGTCAAAATTTTCGAAACTTTTTATGAAAAAACTACCTTCCATTCTGGCTGCCAGATGAAATTTTTTTTAACGTAAATATTATAGTTAGTCGACATAAACATACATCAGATTTAATTACTGAAATAAAACAATTTTGATTCAACATACTTGCGAATGGCTTCAGTACGACTCATATTTCTTCGAATCTTTGGGCGTTGATTTGTTGACGTTGCAGTAGTGCTCACTGAAGTAATGGGTTGAATTGTGGGCCGAGGACCAGCAGGCGCTGAGGCGCTTCTAGTAATGGCTAGTTCCGACGTACCAATTGGTGAAGCGGTTATTGCTGAAGGCACCGATGGTGCAATTGTCAGAACTGTTGATGTAGGATTTTCTGAACTTCCAATAGCACTACTTCCGCCAACAGGATACATACTGATACTCTGGACATTTTCGACCTCAGTACCCGATGAAGATATTGTTGAAGTACCCGTTGTTCCTGAATTTGGAGATTGTTGCCTAAGGAACAATAATAGGATAACATTTTGTTTAATTTATTACTCATCAATTAATGATTATTTAAAATATTTTTCAATTTATTCAACTGTTTAAAGAAATTGAGACTTTTAAAGGAATACCCGATTTGATATGAAAAAAGTTTGATATTCTCAATTTAAATTCAATCCATAGATAATTTATTATTCATGAATTCGGCCGTCCGAGTGAACTTTCGATTTTTTTGGGACTTGTTTAGCCTCAACGAATCCATTAAAAAATATTTACGTTGATCAAAAAACGTTATTTCTATCCCGGGCGTATCTGGATTACGGTAATTTACCGCGCTTTGCCGTAATTTACCGTAGAATATGGCATTTCTACGGCAACTTTACAGCAATATAGGTTATCTACGGCGATTTACCGTGAATTACGGCAAAAATCCGTGAATTTACCGTAATTTACTACATTTTTACCGTAAGCACCGTATGCTTTTCTATTTTTACAGTTTTTACAATGCAATACTTCACTTTTTGGTAAAATACCGCAGCCGTGTCGAAATTTGAAGGTAAATTGATGTTATCTCACTGCAAATTCGCCGTAAAATGACCGCACTTTTGCTGTTGGATGCCGTACTTTTACCGTAAAATATCGTACGTTTACTGTAAATTGCCGTATTTTACCTAACATACCATAATTCTTCCGAATACCGTAAATTGCGGTAATTACCGTATATCAGATCCGCCAAGGATTTAAAAAAAATAGTTTTCGTTAGCCCCGAACATTCGGAATGGCAGGTTCGTAAAAAAAGAGCGCTAATCGATTATTTCGTTATTAGCCTTCTTGAATATCGCATTTTATACATACATTATATGTTATAAAATTCAAAGATACTGCACTACAGCCCTCTCTATATAGTGGACCCTCTTAAAATGAATCAGCGAAAAGTACTTTAAGCAGTGAATAGTCACTACACAAATAGTCTTAATTATATCACTAATTGAATCAGTGATATACTTGAGACTGATTTGCAGTGAATATCCACTGATTTCCAAGTTTTTTCGCTGATTCATTTTAAGAGGGTAAGTATAAACATGACAGATGTTTAATAGTTAATCATTCTTAAAATTACAACGCTGCTAAAAATATGCTCTTTTAAATCTAAAACCATAAACAAGAAACTTTAATCAAATAATTAATTGATTTAACCTTAATATAGCATTCATATTCCTGTTTCAGTAGTTGTGGTACTCCACGAATTTCAGTTACAGTCTATTCCATTTGAACTGACTGTGACAATTCTTGAAAATATATTTGCTATGGCCACTAGTAAATGGCGAGAAATCGGATATTGTATAATTTCCGGTAAGATGAATAGACTACGTATTAAATTTATATAGAGGACTTTAAGTAACCGGCAATAATTCAATAGTGTGACATGTTTGTGAGCAACGTTCAGGACTCGATTATATACATTTCAAATTCAAAGACATAACTGATTGACTATAGTGAATTGAACATTACAATTAAATACAGTAAGATGATTTTCTATATATATACTCTACCTACCCCAGTTCTCCAAGTACATATCTACTCTATTCGTTGTACTAGTCAAGTCTAGTCAGTTTATTTATTGTCAAGTCTAAGCCTATTCACTGTAAAATCTAGCCCGTTAATTAATAGCAACTTAAAATCTGTTTTAATGGAATTAGTAATATAATGTGAAGCCATCGCCTGGTACCAATAGTCTCGTCACTGAATCAATTGAGCATTCCGCTGCCCACGTAGAAGATGTCTTGCGTTTTATTTGAAAACATCAATGTAAGTCTGTATAGAATTGAATTATAAGTTTGCCAAACGCGGAGTTATCTATATTTAGGATTTTCTTTACTTTACTTCATTTTAATTTGTTTCACATTATAGATAATAACTCAAAATCTATTTCAACAAAATATCTTAACCCTAATTGGATGAACATGGGTCGTTTGTGTCTAAATATTCTACTGTAAGCAGCCTACATGCCTCCGAATTTCAATGAAAATGTTTATTAAAAAAGGGATTTTCGGGGCTGGCAACAACTCTTTCGCAAAGTTAGGAGTCCAAAGAAGATATACGAATTTATTCAGATTTTTTTTAACAAAATAACATATTTAAATAAGTGGCGGACGCTAATGAACCATTTTCAACGTTTGCGGGTGCTGAAAACAGCGACACCGGATTAGGGTTAATTTTTTATACCTAATCTATAAAATATGTTATCTATTTTCTAGAAAGGTAATAAATAAGGTTTACTGATTAAAAGGACAAGTGGAAATAATATTATTATAATGTATTATCATATTATATCATATTATCAAATAGTAAAAGCTAAAGTAAAGTTTCATACATAACAAACTTCATTAAACTTGTTTGACTTTGTTGATCTTACCTCCTGAGAATTTTCATTCCTTTTCTTTTTATAAGTTTTCCTTGTAAGTATATCTTTAATGACAAATATATTTGTTTAAAGTTTCAAAGTAGGCAATCACTGTCTCACTAAAAGTTTTTAATGATGACATATTTCAGGTAGATTACTCCAGAAATCTCAAATTTCTATCTATTTAAAGGATTTCAAATTTTAGTAAGTGAAAAATTTTGTATCATCAAGACTTTACTTTTTACAAATAAAATTAATAATTCGAAGAATAGGTAATTTATAATTTTAGAGAACAGTGTAAAATAATTGCCATGGGAAGTTTCAAAAATGATATTATTACCTGAATATGTGATTTAGGTATAATATTATAAATATTTCAATATTTTTTGTGTAACACGTATTTAATATGTATCACATTTAGTGTATATGGTCGATAACTAAATAGTATTTTATATATCTTGTGGAATCGGTACTATATTCGAATGTGAGTTTGGTGGCTCAATCAAAGCAAATAAGAAACACATAAGAAACATTAGACTTCGAATCATTTCAGATTCAAAATTGAATAATATATATATATGTTTAAAACGGAATTATTCTTGTATGGAATGCTATGGCATCATAACAAAGCCGGACTGTTGGCTCTCAATAAAAAATTAAAATAAATGTTTCAAGATTACTATGGGCATAGTATAATTATAAAATAAATAATAATGATTATAATGATTATAAATTACTGTAATCACTGTATATTATTATTTATTAATTATTATAATATTCCTCATTTATTTTTAAACTATATATGTATATATTAAGGTGTACGTTATTTACCAAATTAGATTTTTTACTTGATATAAATAATTTATTTGTGATCCGAAAAAAAAAGAAAAGAAACAAAAAGTTTAATCTAATGCCGTTTAACCCTGTCTTATTCCCATTTTAATACAATGAGCATAATTTTATTACTCGCTTAAAAATAAGTGTACAGCAATAATTCATATTTTTGTAGAAAATTTACCGTTCTTCAAAAAGGTCTTTTATGTTTTTTTCGTGAATATATACATATATCATTTAATTTCTAAGAGTATTTAGATACCCAGTCATTAAATGGAGTTGAGTCAATATTTCGTACTGTTACCCCGTAAAAGTTGTTCTAGTTAGGGTGTACTATTTTTAAAGTTAATTAAGCTTTTTGGCTGGAATAGAATCACAGAATAAACTCTAATATATTCGAAATCAATTGATAAATTTTATGAGATTATTTTGTTGTTATTAACTAATACATAGTAAAGGTTGTCAAACAATGAACGGTGTTCGTCCGATCGGGTAATGCAATTACATTGCCACGTACTATAGTCAATATAATAATTGTTCTCGTCATTTCGAAGGCATGCCTAGTACCAATTTTCCAATAAATGCAAATTTTAGGCCAATTCGATGATTCAATACAAGAAAATCACTATGATTGTTTATTTTAATTAAGCAAATGAATAATGAATCCATGCAATGGAAAATTTTGTTAGCGATTCATTTACGCAATTATATTGATATATGTTAAATGTCAGAATATTTTTCCTAGCATTATTTAGGTTTTAAACTTCTAAATTATACGATAATTTTGATTAATTTACGGACTACATATTTAATAAATGACCCACCTATCTGAGAAAAAACAATTTTTTCTTGTAATAAACAGCAATAGCAGTATAGGTACTGTTAGTTATTACATGCATTGATAAAAAAAAAATGTTTTTCAATGACAAATTTCTTGGCAAATTTTCAATATAAGTTTTCTTCTAGTTTCTCGTAATAATTAGTAAATTAAGTTTTTTTAATATTTAAAAAGTAAAAGTTTACTAAAGAAAAATTGAAATGCAACAAAAAATCTATAATTAGCATCAACTTTTATCTATGTCTACATTTACTATCGCGGCATCGGCGTAAACAAGGATGGCTAACGCCTCATATTTGCAGGTTACTCTTCTGATTCCATCTGCACACACGAATCAGTATTGTTCTGCACACGACTGATTATGGTGCTGCCGTTCGGGTGCTGCACCAGACTGAGTCCGGTGCTAGACACGACTGGTTCGGGTGCGCACCAGAACCAGTCGTGTGCTTGCCCTTATTTTTTCTTGCACACGACTCAATCGTGTGCTGCACAGGAACCAGTCGGGTTTCAATTTTTCCGTGTATAAGTGTAAATATTATATTCATTTTGATATCAAAGAATAAGTAATGATGAAGTAAAAAATTCGTGATGCAATGATTGACGTATCCTTTATATAAATATATTATTGATCTGTACATTGCCAATTTTTTGCTGGTAAATAAAATATTAAAAGGGATTGGAAATTTCTACGGTCAAATGAGTTATTAAATTATAACCCCATGGTAATTCAGGCAAATCGAAAAAAAATTATTTTCGGGACTTTAACAATAACATATGGAATAACTTTTAGCTCATCGATGAGAAAGTGAGAATGCTACTCTGGTGCATCGTTGATAAGAAAATCATCAGGATAGCTCGATGGTGAATCAATTTTTCATTAATAAGGCAATCCTAATGTGGTCCTGATAAAGAATACATCATGTTTTCCCTATTAAGGCAAACTTTATATTAACCTGAGAAGGTTCTCATGGTACTTCTGGCAAATCAGGAAAAAATTCTAGTCGGGTAGGTCTTTTATCTTATCCAAAATCATATAAAGTTGTAAATTAGTACATGGATGAAGATGTTATGAAGCTTTGTGATAACGAAATTGGCTGTTAATGAACTGGTTGTGTTTTATAAATAATCAACAAATACCACTATTATTCATCCTCATTTATTCCTACTCTAAATTTCCTCATTTCTGACTAAATGTTTTATATGCCCAGAAGTCAAAGCTGGAAACACGCAAGCGAATAACTATGCGAAAACTTTACGTTGGGTGCCATTCGCATCTGGAATATCTCTACTGTCGGCATTTAGTAATTAGCAATCACATCGGCAACCCTTGTTATTTCCCTTTACCATGTTGTGGATCGTTTACCACATAGCTTGGCAGCAATGTGTTGATATTTACAAGTTTATTACTACTATCGAATTTATTATCCACATACATACTATACATATACTAAGCAAGTTTTAATTTTCTTTCCAAGTTTGTATGACTTTTGATGTTAATGTGTGGATCTAAAACTTTTATAATTAGAACGAGATTCTTTTTTTAGCATAGAATAAGACTATATCCATGTTTTTCTATTTTTTATGCATAACAATTAATGAGACAAGAAATTTTTGTTCTAATCCCATCCCTGCAAAAAGGGAAGATAAAATCCATTCTTATACGAGTGAAAAAAAAAAAAAAAAAAAAAAAAAAAAAAAAAAAAAAGAAAGAATAAAATTCCGATCCCGAATTCCAATCTTGATATATAATCCTATTTCTGAAAGAGAAGCGGAAGATAAAAACGAATGTCACAAACACCGCTGAATTTTTTGAATACAGACTATACACCATGAATATTGATTTCCTTTAACTCCTCTCTTTAGGGAACTGATAATTCTAACATTTCAAATAGAATTTATAATCTTTTATATTACTTAATTGATTGCTGATGTATTTTTCATGAGGGAATAAAGAATGGTGGTCATGATTTTCTTTTAAGCAGCTTTTTAGAGTTCGAATCTAAGACCATGGAAAAATGAAGGCCGAAATAAAATAGACTGCTGAATAACGTGGTTCAAGCAACTTTTACTTTTTCTCATTTAGCAAGTTATAGGGTGAATAATTTATTTATAAAACGAATACAGGCCACAACCCGTAATAATAAACCTCTCCCCCTCAATCGGGAGTTACCGAGTCCTAACTGCTTTCCCTACTCAACCACGTTTTTAAGTTTCGTATCAGACAGCCCATTATAAGCCTCCATAGAATTGCCAAAATGATTTATTTATGAGATCATAAAGCTATTTTTTCCTCTGATCACAAACCAAAAATACAAATTACAAATTGTTGAGTATAAAAACAAGTTCACAAATAATTTATATAAGAAAAAAAATTTACTGTTTGGTCATTTCACATCAAAAAAAAATTTTTTTACCATTCTATTGTCTTGGCAAAATAATGATCTTAAAATAAAAATTTTTTTTTTAAATATTAAACTTGTTTACTTGCTTATAAAAAATATCTTAATAAATGATGTAAAAAAATTTTTTTGAACGTTGTTTAATGCTATTGTTAGGTGTGAAAACAGCAATAACATAATATTTGTCGAAAAAAAATTTTCTAACATTTCTTGGCTTCTTCATTTTTTGGTAACTTTAAAAAATTATTATAAACAAAATAATAAACTTTTATGGCGTGATATTGTTAAGTATATAGATAAGAAGGGCACCACGAAGGCAAAAATTTATAAAGATATCAATTAAACTTTTACATCGTCATTTATGAAACGGAGATTGGAAAAAAATTAGTTCGTAAACAAAAGTATAACTTTTTGAAAAATTGACTTAATAATTTTTTTCTAACGGGAATTTATTCTTTTAAGTGTCTAGATGATACCATAATTTATTTAAATTTTTTAATTCATATTTGTTACTATAAAAAATTATTTTATGTGGTACTCTCTCTCGAACAGCAGTACGTCCATACTGTAACGGCTGCGCGGAGGCCTATTTTCTGCGTTAAATTAAAATTATAAATAATAGAAGTAGAGTTCAGGGAGTTATGACTTTTTTTATTGGATGTTTCCTCTTCTTTAAGAATCGTTTTTCCTAATTTCGAAAATATTAATAGTTTTTGAGTTATTAACTAAGTGCCACTAAGTGCTATCGCTCATATTTTTAAGAGCTTTATCAAGATTTTTCGTCTTTTTGAACTTACTAATTAGCCTAAAGAGAAATGT
Source organism: Microplitis deprimator (assembly GCA_964016945.1). Taxonomy (NCBI): domain Eukaryota; kingdom Metazoa; phylum Arthropoda; class Insecta; order Hymenoptera; family Braconidae; genus Microplitis; species Microplitis deprimator. Next base: position 8,074,854 of record OZ024708.1, on the reverse strand, counting down.
TTTGGAATAAACAAATCGGTCACTATTTCAAGAAAAAAAGGAAGATCAAGATACTTCGAGTTGAGCACAGATTTCTTCGATTAAAAAAATTATTTTCAATGTAATCAAATTTTCGCACTAAAAATATAGTAAACTGAAAATTTTCAATCGGATAGTTTTTCACAGAAAAAAAAAAAAATAAATAAAATGTTTCTAAAATTTATTTTTTCTCTCAGTGTAAATAATTTAATTTTTATTGAATTGTAAAACTTTTAAAAAATAACCAGTAACTTACACTATCTTAACCATTTTCCTTACTCTAATGAGTAGAAGTAATTAATTTTTGATTTTTCACTAAATGCATGCACAAAAACCAAGAAAATTCTGTATTATAATACTTTGTAACTCATTCATATCTATGAATTTGCACTCCAAATAAATAAAAATGAACAATTTAGACCACTAGTGCATTAATTATTCTTAGAGTCACTAAACAACAAACGAACTGAAAATTATGATGACTGTTATTTTCATTTTGCCATAAACTATGAAAATAATATTTGCACAGCTGTAAAAATAAATGTCTCTGGCCCAGATAACATATCCCTTTGACCAGACAATGATTACCAAAAGTGTTATGCGAAGTTTAGGTTATTTTCTAGTTTACCTGCTTATACGCTCAAACCTGTCAAACCTAAAGCTGTAATCCGACTGGTCATTCATTTACTTCTACCTTACCCGTCATATTGTCAGCAATTTATCTGCTAGAGATTTAAATGTAATCTTACGGATCTGATACCGTCTTCTGGATATATAGAAATATCCGATAATACAGTCGGAGTCGACTACCCTCACTCTTGTCATAAGCCTGGTCGAGAAGAAGTACGACAAATTTTTTTTTCGGAATTTCAATTTTTCTATTACCATGCGCTTAATTACAACGATAACACACTTAAACTATAAATAATAACACCACAATTAACAGCAGTAAAAGAAAAGGCAAGAAATATATAGTTCATTGAAATACAGATGTATGCTGTCTAATTAAGACTAACTGACTCTAGTCACGTTTTTATAAAACAAGAGAAGAAGGCATTGTTTTCTAGTTATTCAAATATTTTAAAAGATCAGTTTCACATTCGTTACACTACCCCCTTCTCAATAAAATTATCGTCCCGATAAAAATTGTGTTGGAAAAATCGAACTTAATTGAAATTAAAATCATTTACAAACTCGGTTCGATTCCGCTATGGTCTCAGCACACTCTATTTATCACCCCACAGGGAAAAAAACACCATAGCCGTAAAACAACTCTGTAGGCTAACGCAAAGATAATAATAAAAAAGTAAAAAAATAGTCGATAATTTAATTGAGCTAAGAATTGATAAAAAAAAAAATATTCTGCTATGTAGTTAATTAATGTACGTGACTCTATTTTCCTATTTATCAAATCAAGTAAATAAAATTAAAAATGTAACCCTCCTCTTGGTTGGATTATTATTATTATTATTATTATTATTAAATAATGATACATCACCAGATTTATCTTTTGCCGAACTTTTGATTTGTTCATAAGTTCAACTTCAACTGCTCTATTGATTTTAAAGAAATTTTCTTCCGTTTCCTCTGTTTCCGTCTGTTTAAAAAAAAAACAATTAAAAAAAAATATTATCCGTCGCGTGATAATTTGATCATTTTTTTATTTTATATGTTTATCACACACGTAAACACGAACTTTAACACAACATGAAGAAAATATTTTCACAAAACTCATGTTATTAATCACAAATTTATATATATATATATATATATATATATAGATATACATCACTCATAAATTCATTAACGCACATTTTCTAATATATTCACAGATTGTATTTAATTAATCAATGATTTTATTTAAATTACTCCACACACTTCAATACCTATATTATAAAACATATCCACAAAGATTATTTAATTGGTCACTGAATTAATTTATATTACTACACGGACTTTAGCACAAATCAAGAAAAATATTTTCACCAAACTCATTCAATTAATCATTGAATTTTTTTTTCTTTTTTTTTATCATCATTTGCGTCTTTAATATTATGAGGGACATTAAATCGTTACTAATTTTTTATGTCCGTCGCGTCGTGTCATTCTGACGATATTTTTAATTTTTAACTTCCCGCTAAAAAAATCGACGATTTTCGAAAAATTCAGGAAGTTATTGTTTTCACCCCGATTTGCAAAAATCGAAATTTCATCAAATGTCAAAAAGAGTTATATAACACATTGTAAGAGAATTTAATTATTTAGGTCCATTTTCCATACATAATTTCACATAATTATATATAATTTTTTTTACCCGGGGAATTAGTCAAGTACTGATTACTATTTACCCAGAGATTTTTATATGCACTGTAACTTTAATGTTTGACAAGTGTTTTTACGATTATTCCATAAATAATGCCCTCGTTTCTCAAAAGACATTTACTATAGTAACAATTTACAAAAGTTTTAAATATATTCATGAAAAAAAATTTTTTGTAGTTTTTATAATTTGAATTTAGCTTTGAGTAAATCTGAATTCATGGAAAGAAACGAAAAAGAATGATGCAAAGAAAAATATGCCTGAAGAAGATGAAGAGTAAAAGGCGTATTCGTTATTTAGAGTGCACTAAGCTTTTATTTCAGCTGTACTGGCGCATGACTTTTTCTCAGAATGTCACTATCAAGGCTTGTATGATATGCTACTTGCAGAGACAGACATAGCAACAAGCTCGAAAAAAAAAAAAAAAAAAAAAAAAAAAAAAAAAAAAAAAAAAAAAATTAATTATAATTGAAAAGCGAAAAATTAAAAAAATCGGTCTATCGGTTGAACCTGCGGGCCAGCCCCAAAACTTCCCGCTGTTTTGTATGCCGTTATTTTTGAAAAAAAAATATTTTTTACCATTTTTTCTCTAACGATATCTCTCAAACGAATTGACCGATTGAGACGGTTGAGGTGGCGATCAACGCGTTTTATTGAGTTCTGAAGCTGATCAGATATCGGAATTGCTTTATCGAGTTGTTTTTGAGGAATTTCAAAAATACTAAAAAAAAAATTTTTTTTTAATTCTTTCGACAACGGTTTCTCTTGAACGAATGAACCGATTTTGATGGTACACTGAGTATAAGAATCTCAGTAAATATCGAAATAGCATCCTACCGACAGAAGTGAGATTGCACTTTACATAGTTCGATTTCCTAATAAAGGTGAACTTTTTTTATAGACCATTTTTCTTCCGTTCTATGACATTCTTCTATGTTCTCGGAATTTCATTAGAGTACATAGCAATCAAACAGGCTACTAAGATTGAGTACGATTAAATTTCGTAAGAATATTTGTTGATCAAAGCTTATATACATTAAAAGTTAAATTTATTCTAAATCATAAAAAAAGAATGACTCGAAACAGGAACAGTTTTCAATATCGATAGTAAATATGGAAAAAGGTATATTAGCCTGATTCCAATACATGTGGAACTGGAAACTTTAAATCAACTACTCTAGTATAGAGAAAATAGTTCACTCTGCAAACCGGCTTTAAAACTTACCACTGTCGTTGATCTAAAAAATATTACGGGTTCGGTTTTGAGCTCTTAGAGCAGAAGAATACTTTTTAAGATAGTTTTTTTATAGTAAAAATCTAAGTATTTGAAATTCTAACAATGTAATTTTCTCCAAATTTGCCATTGAATGGGTATAATAATGCTATTCATTATTTTCCAAAATATTTTTTTAACGCATATCCCTTCAAATCATTAGTTTATGTCATAAAAAAATTTTTGGACTGAACAAAGTTACTTTTCAGAGAATTAAACCTTTTTAAAAATTAAAAACATGTTGAAATTAATTATAGATCACTTGAACCGATCGTATTTTTTGAACCTACTCGACGAATTATGATAGTCTATGGAAATATTCTTTGAAAATTCTACCATGAGTGAAAATGCCATAACTAGATTTCTAGGAAATCTAATAAAAAGTGATGGCTTGGACATCAACATGGAAGTAAATACATCATAAAAATTTCAATTAGTTTAAATTATATTGCAATAATTAATTGTAAGCATTAACTACAGCTGTGTATGGGGGAGAGAGTTTGTAAGTTTATGATCGCTAACTATATATATTTTATTCTCCAAACAGTTCACATAACTGCAAGTAAGTATTGCATCTTGTATTGAATTTGTCAAATTTGTAATGATTAATGATGTTCTTTTGTTTGAAAACACCTAATATTCAAATATTATGTTACGCTATGATGATTTCAATCCTACAGCTATCACTTTTGGTACAATATATACAGCTTTACTTCTTTAAATTATAATTTATTTGAATAAAATATAAAAAAAATATCAAAGTACTCACCAAGATGAGTGTGCAGACTGATTAGAAGGTATGGAAGATAAAGCACCAGGAGGCAAAGATCTTCTAACTTGGCAACAATTTCTTTGCCCACCAACACCATCTCCACAACATGATTGACTTGGTCTTATGGTAGATGTAAACTCTATTGCAGATGCACGAACTTTGGGTCTTAATGAAGGTGAAGTAGAGAATTCTCTTTGCACTGATGTGGAGCTGCTAGAGCTGCTTGATCCAGGGCTACCTCCTAATCGGCCAGGAGACGCATACGCAAAACCACGAAATCGGAAATGTGTTTGATGATATGGATAACCAGGTGGTGGTAGCCGATAATGATGGTGAAATCCAAGATCTCTCCTCATGTAAGGGTCACCTGGATCTGCAGTCGGCACATAACGATCTGTAGGTGTGTGAGCTGTCGATGATCCATATCTATCAACATATCTATCCGGGAAGAGTACTTCTGGAGGTGGTTGAGGAACATATCTCTCCACTGGAGTATGGGCATTTGGCGGTACATAACTACTGACACCTGAAGAATTCCCGAAACCCCTAGCTTCATTACCAGTAACTACAGATGAACACGATGAAATGATTCTGCCTGTTGGATAAGTATCCTTTGGCTTTGGCAGTGATAAGTATTTATCTCCAACTACGCGAGCCGGAGAATAATTTTCAGAATTCCCGTGATAACGTTGCTCGCTCCCTTGATATCGATCATTCCCAATTGTTGAACTACTATATTTTTCGAATCCGTATATTCGTTCTTGATTTGTGTGATCATATTGATCTGTGTTAGTAAGCTGATAACGATCATAACTAGATACTGATTTTGAAACTTGAATGAACTTATCACTTTTTGTTGATGTTTGATTTTGGTAACTACGTATTGTACTATTATTTTCCAAAGTTGGTGATTGCTGAACAAAGCGGTCGTTAGACGTTTGTCCTGAAGTTGTATACAAGTTTTGATATCGGCTATTTTCAGATGACGACGGTGAAGATGAAACAAGGAGCCGTTCCGTCGAAGAAGTGCTAGCATAACGATTTGATTCCGAATTGATTCTTCCATCATGAGTCGGTGACAAACTGGTAAGATAACGTTCATTAAATCTATCATTGGTTCTTGATTGACTGTAACGCTGAAGTGTAAGATCATTGAAGCGATCTGTTGAGTATCTAGATTGTCCAGATGTATCTTGAAAGGTAGAATATCTACATGAATACTCTGTTGGTGCAGGTGAGTTTGAGCTGGCGCATCGATCATTTCGATCCGAATATTTCGGATATTGTTCAGATGAAGTAAAACAACGTGACTGGAGTGTCTCTGATGTTGATGTACTAACCAAGGCTCGTTCTGTCGATGAATAACGATTATGTGCGCTTTCTGGATTTTGGGAATTCGAGATATACCTCTCACAATTTGCAATTGTTGAAAATCTTTCATGATGGATCCCCAACGATTCTTGCCGTTGATAGCGTTCATGGTTTGGTGATTCGGAAATAAACCGATCTTTAACTTTGCTGGCAAATCTTTCTGGCACGGGTGCATGCATTGGTGAAGATGTGACCAATCGTTCTGGAGACAATGGATATCTATTGGACTCGTTACTAGCATTAGATACTGGAAAAAGATTAACGGAGTCACGCTGAAGGCCACCCAGTACAGGTGATCCATTAACCAGGAGACGTTCAGTCGAAGATGTATATCGTTGCTGTTGATCCTTGGCATCGTAAGTTGCATTGGTGTTACTTGCGCTGTTAACTGCCAATAATTTTTCAGCAGATGTAAATCTATTTTTGAGTATTGGTGATGCTGGTGCAGTCCCGTACCGATCTCGGATGTTTGGAGATCCAGAGCGTAAAATCCGATCACCAGAAGGATAATTAGCCAAGCTGTGGGTAGAAGCGTATTTGTCACTTGGACTCGGAGATAACGGTGGAGGTGGTACGAAGCGATCATTCGTAGGCGCTGGTGATGGTGGTGAGGGGAATGTTTCTGGCGAGAATGGTTTACTAGTGGACAACGCAAGAATTCCTGAGTTTGCATATTCTCCGACAGTTGATGTTTTTGGCGTTGATGCCAAAGTGCTGTCATTTTGAAAACGATCAACGCGTTGAAAGCGATCCGTTGATTGAAATGGTAATCGTTGATCGTTGGCGACAGAATTAATCTCAGAGTATCGAGTAAACTGAGTAATACTATTCTGAGGTGCGGATTGCTGCTGTCTTGAGTATTGATGATGATTCTGGTTTCCTCCAGAACATATAGAAATTTGATTGAACTTTTCCGAGTTTTGAGATTTACTGAATCGCTCGCAGCAAGACGAAATCGATCGAGATTGGTCACCATACGATGTTGTATCTTCGAATTGATGTGATTGCAGTTTATCGGTCTGTTTCTCATACTTGTCCATCGTGATTTGGGCTCCATAGTTATTTGGCTCGTTTGATTGATCCCTCTCGTTGCTTCCAGAGCTGCTTTCGCATGCCGTCTGGTAACATTCTTGAGAAGTAATTGTGGATGGAGAGGCTCTTGACTCTGACTGCTGATGTTGCTGTTTTTGATAGTTAGATATATCGTTATTGGTGTTACTAGTACCGGTATTATTATTCGACACACTTTGTGATCCCGAAATTCCGATATTACTTCCTGACACTGATGATATTCCGTACTGAGAGGTTGAATTCTGATGCAATAGAAGACGTTCTCTTCGGCCATAGTCGTCGTCTGTCGGCATCCTGGTGGCCCACGGCCCGCTGTCAGGACATCTATAAAATAATAAAAACAAACCATTATTTCATTGAAGAACAGTAGATACAGTTTAGTACATTTAGTAACTAACATAATTTTATAGCTATAAAACTATGTTAGTTACTATAACAATTTCGGTTTTGTGACTTTATATTTAATCATTACACATTTAAAGCTTAAAATTAGTAAATAGTGTAAACGAATTCTTTAATTGTAGGTGACACTAACATCGGCAGAAATAAAAAATTAAAAATGATCAGTCAATAAATATCTCCTAAAGAAAGAAATCTAAAAGTTTTCGTTGTCTGCTGACTTTTCGGAATTTGAAAAAAAAATTTAATTAGAAACTTTTTTTTTATTGTTCACCAACAGTAAATTACTTAATATTTTGAAGTCAATAATAAAAAATTGCAAGCTCTGAGCTACACAATCCTATTTTTTTTTTTAATTTATGACAATTTTTTCGAAGACTTTATTTTTGGAAAATTTTAATTTTCTTAGCGGAAAATTACAAAGGTTAAAAGTAGCTAGAATATATAATTAAGAAGATTGCCAGTTATAGAAAATTCAACGTAAAAAATCCGATATTCTTTTCTACATTGGATTTTTTAAGCCTTCCGAGCTCGAAAAACATTATATCTCGCCTTGAACTATGAACCGATTACAATGTATCATGCAGTGATTGAAAAAAATTGTAAGAACGACCTTTTCGTAAAGTTTTTAAAGCATCTGGTAAATTATACTATGGGTTATCAATAGAAAAAATAAAGTAAATTGTTATTTTTTAAAATTTTTTCCTCCCATGATATCTCTCGAATCAATTTTTTTCTCAGATATCCGGAAAAAAACGTTTTTTTATCGTTTCTCTTTCCCGCGATATCTCTTGAATAAATCAACCGATTCAGATTGTTCTTGCGGCAATCGACGAATTTTAATAGAATTCATTCTAATCATTAGAATTGTACGTACTACAGCTAGCGTGGAAAAAAAATTGAAGTAACTCGTTGAGTCTTCTTGAGACAAAATTGTTTATTATAATCGTGTATGTCTTTTGTTACTGGCCGTCTATAGGCACTAATTATGTTGTATCTAATATATTTAGCTACCAACAATAGGCGCTAAACGACGTACTTTCTGTGTGTTTATTCTTACAAAAACTAAGGTATATCGAGTACAATGCCGTATAAGACGCTCGTTTCAGTAATAACTCACCTCCAACTCACTTATTAACTTTCTCAACTCACGTCTTATACAAAATCGCACTCAATATATGAACTACTAATTTTTCTAATTATACCAAATTACATTAACGATTATTGAATGTTTGAATCATAAATTATGAATAATAATATTTTTTTCAAAGAGAAAAATTAAATTGTTAATAAAGATAACAATTTGTAAAAATTTTAATTAAGAAATTTCCCTGTCATTTTGGGTCAGTTTGAATAGCTAGTATTATATGAATGAGGCACAAATTAGCTATTTTACTTCTGAAAAACAGAAAAATTTACTGAAATGAAATTTAAAAAAATATATAAATTTTTAAAGAATTTTCGTTATGGCTATTAACTTGTTTCGGACAATTAATTTGTACTGACGAATGATTTTGCCTCGAATAAATATAGAAATGATAAAAAAAAAATTATGTTCTAGGATTTTTTTTTGGGAGAGGGTTTATCATTGAGTATAAGTCTGCCTTTCCTTTTTCCTTATATATATATACAGATGGTCATTTCTACACAGTGAAAAAATTAAGTAATTTTTACTAAATTTGAAAAAAAAAATTACAATCTGAGAAGTAATCTCGAAACGTTAAAAAAAATCAAAACTTGTACAAAACTTAAAGTAAAAATTATAACATATTCATTAGAATAATAATTTCTGTTGATCATAAAAATTACTGCATTAAAAATAAAATTTACTAGCGACAAATAAAAATTGTAATGTATCAATAATCTTTACTATTGTACTTAGTAAATATTAGTTAACGCGCTTTGTGAAAGATGTATTCTGGCGAGTAATTTTTACAATCCAGATAGTAATGTTTACAATCTCGGATAGTAACTTTATCTCCCGGAGTAGCAATTTGTCTTGGCGACATTCTAAAATGTACAGTACCTATGTAGAATTACATAGAAGATGTAATATTTATCAACTACGAAACAAAAATTGCGACTAATGTGCTAACTTTTAATAATTCTAATAACAATTTCTACTTTTTATAAGTATTTTTATATGAATAAGTAAATATTGATTTTTTCCAAGCGAAAATTTAATGAAGCTTTATTGTGATTATTATGATAAGTGAAAATTACAATCTAGATAGTAATAATCGAAATAAAATATTAATTTTCAACAAATCATCGTAATTTTTTTTATGGATTGTAATTTTTTATTTGAGATAGCAAATTTTTCAATGTGATAGTAATTATTATTTAATTTTGACCTGCATTTTTCTCCGCGTAAAACTCTTAATAAATTCATAAACAAGGTATCTGCTTAGTAAGTCATTTTATCTTTAAAGAAAAGCTTTCTTTCTTATGTAAATGAGAAGATAATTTAAGCCAGTAAGTTTCATGTAAAGCACTGTACTAAAACGATGAATAAGCAAATGATTATTCATATGTTTTACTATTTGTGAATGTGCACTCATCCTAAGTCATGTTTTTTCCCCCTGCTTTGAAGTTACTAAAAACTTTGTCAATTAAAGGGGTCAGTATGTATAATAATAATTATTCTGTGTATAGGATAAGTAGAAAAAAATAGTTACTTTGCTATGCTAATAGTGTAACTATCATTTTATTAATAGTAACTTTTCCCATGTGATTACAAAGAAATTTCTATTAGAATATAGAAAAAGTGACTATGTTAGAAACGAACTTTTGTTTTTTTACAAAAGTTTTTTAAAAGATTTCTAAAAGATTTGTAAAAGACCTTTACAAAAAAAATCATGTTCATTTTTCTTATAAAATGTGTATTTACGAAGATATTGTAAAAAAACTATTTTAGATCTTATCAATTGAGCATTTAAAGGATAAGTATAAATGACTTTTTTTGTCAAGAATTTAATTTCCTACAAAATGTTCCTATGACTTTTTCCTTTAATCTGCACATTTCATGAGATATTAAAAAAACCGCGATTGTATCGAAAAACGAACTTTAATCGTCCTGAGGCTCGTGTTCTTTTTACTTAAAAAGAAAAAACAAAATTCCCCACATATTTTTTCACTAAAAAGAAACTTTTTATGGGGCGTCTGAAAAAATTTAATTTTTAACGACCACCCTAATATATATATATATATATATATATATATATATATATATATATATATATATATATATATAATATTATATGACAGGTCAATATAATAAATAATGTCTCCCTACAGAATAATGTCCAGACTCATCACGCGTAGACTAAATCTCGAATACGTGACGGTTGTCAGTCGCATAAATTTGCTGGGTTATTCACCACTAATTAATGCCCTAGTGTATTGTGATCGCCTTGCGTATAACGTCCATCCATTAATAAATTACCATTATCGACCATAGAGAAACCGATATTTACATTTTTATCAATTTCATGTATGATCAATCTCAGAAAATAAAATTCAAAATACGGTTGACCTAAAAATTTGTATATAGATGAAGCTGTATAGAAAACAAAATTCGACTCTCTAGTATCTCATGGTAGTCTATTCGCTATGAGTTATCGATGGCACCACCTAAAATATGTATGGATTATCAAATAGCAGCTGACTTTAACGAACCATCGCAGCCCGGTGATAACACGCGAGACATCATCCCATTGATCCAGTCTAGAATCCCGCACTGAGAGAAAAGTGCATGGTTGTGGTAACTATAAAGGGATGAGTATGAAAAAATAGTACTCTTCACTAATACTTGTAGTATCTTGTACTATATCATAGTGCCCGAAACTATTTGAAAGTAGTAGTATCAACCAAGTATTATTAACATTTTTTGTTATACCTCAGCTATAATAATAACAATAATTTTTTAGTTCACCCCTACAAATAAAAAAGGCCATTCGGCAGCCGAAATGGAAGGTAGATTTTTCAATTAATTGATATAAAAAAATAGTTTTATACATACATCTTGTTAGTGTATAGTCATGATATGAAATTAGACTCGTTTTCTAGGAGTGAGGGTCAAAAAAGACAACGATTATTATTGATAGAGAACCTCAGATAGTTGATTTGACATAACTATAACAGGGCTATGCTGTTACTCTGGTCGTCCTTAAATTACCTTTTTAAGGGCGCCACTGGAAGTGATAACGGCCTCCCAGAGCCGGATCTTGAATCGTCAGGGTCGGTGTAATTTGTTTAATTGTAAGAGTAGGAAAAGGAAGGATAATTTATAATTAGTTAACACTCTATTTAATATAATAATTTTAACTTTTATTTATTCAATAAACCTTCATAACCTTATGACTTTTATAAACCTTATTACCTAACGTCAACTACCTTTGACTTATTAATTTAACCTTAACTAAGCCAACTACCTTTGGCTATATCACACACACACGCACTCGATTAAAAGATTGCCAACTACCTTTGGACTTTTTTCTTAACTATTCAATTAAAATCGCTTAACCTTCGCGAGACCTTACATTACTAATTTTCAAAATCGCTTTACCTTCGCGAGACCTTACATTACTAATTTTCAAAATCGCTTTACCTTCGCGAGACTTAACTAATATCACAATAATTTCCTAATTTATTTCACACACACACTCATTCAGTCCCCTGGACTTTATTTTACACACACTTATTTAAGATTAAATTTTCCCGCCAAAATAAATTAATTAATTTGAGAGTTTAATTAATTATTAATTAATTTATTATTTAACCTTTATTTTCCTTAATAATTATTATCCCCTTCATCACTTTTATTACTAAATTACTTTTCCACAATTCCGTGACCGTTTTCACTATCACTTTTTCGCAAAATCTTATACCAAAATTCACCCTCTACAATTTACACCTTTTCTATGTACTTTGTTCAGGTACTTTTTCGCACAATAATTATTTTTATTTTATACCCTAATTTCCTTAATTATTTATTGTTTATTACTTAACTTAATTTTTACTCATTTTATTATTATTGTTAGTGACTTTGACCGCGGACGTTTTTATAACTTTTACCGAGACAATTCACTATTAATTTTATTTATAATTATTTGTTTTATTATTTAATTAGAATTAATTAATTTTACTGACTAGAAATTCGTGACTAGATTCGACAATTTCCGGTGCGTGGGTTACACGTTCCACCTGGAAACTTCTAGAATATTTCCGGCTACCTGCCTGGAAATATTTTCTACGCAATAGCTCCGGCTACCTGCCTGAAGTTTATCAATTAATTATTTTATTGTCAATTCCGCGTTAGGTTATTGAATTTTATCTAATTAATTTACGGACAAAATTTACGCTACGCTACCCGACGTACGACTATGTATTTAATAAAATTTTCCGGCTTACTGCCTGGAATAAATTTTATAAATACCTCTACAATAAAATACTCCAGATCCTTTCCTCGTCGTTGTTTTTGTCCTGGTCTCGTCTTAATAATTGTTCTGGTAATTTTTCGTCTCGTTCTGTCCCGCTTTATTTTCCTCTCTCTTTCTCTCTCAATTTTAACCTCGTTCTCTCCTTCAACCTGCTATTCAGACGCAATCAGTAATATTTATACTAGATACCGGCTACCTGCCTGGTATCTGATAAAATAATTTAATAATTTATCGCTTGGTTCCACAATAAAACTCAAGTTATCAATTGAATAATTACCTGATAATTAATTTACGGCGTCTATTTTGTCGGCGTCTATTTTTGTGGCTTCTCTCAGCTGTACTCTAGACTAGGCCCGTTCGGTCGTTCCGGTCACTAATAATTTTTCACGTTCCGGTCCCCGTTTATAATTGCTTTCTCCCCGCATGACTTCGGGCGTCTTCGGACTTCGGAAACTCCTACTTACTTCTAAATGGGGGCTGACGCTCGAACATTTGAATTTTCACTCCCGGTCGACTAGTCGCGTTCTACCTGGGGTAACTCTGGTTGGAATTGTCACGTGATCGACAGTACACATACTAACTTTTATTTTATTTTAAATTGTACGCGGTAAAATTGTCACGTGATCGACAGTACACATACTAACTTTTATTTTATTTTAAATTGTACGCGGTAAATTCAAATTTACCCCGTTACACTCCCCCCTGCCAGACTGTCGCCCGGGGTGAAAATTGCAATTGTTCGTCGTCCAAGACTTCAGGAACAACAAATTGGAACGAATGATCTTTACACGATATAGGCAAAGTAGAAATGAATTGCATTTTTATTGAGAATTCTTATCGGCTAAACGACTACTACGACGCGGTATTTTTAAGTCAGGTATATAGTGCGTACCGAGAGATTTTCCGGAATCATTTTTAAGTTCTACCACGAGCGGACTTATAATTTTACTAATTGTAACCGGCCCGAGATATTTCATACCTAAGCTCGCGCTATATTTTTGATTTTTACTACTTAATTTACGATTCGGATAGAAAACTTTATCGCCTAATTTTACTTCCGGTATTTTAAGTTCTGAATTTTTATTATAGTTAGATTGTCTTTCATGTTCAGTTCGCATTATACTCTCGACTTTATGGCGAAGTTCGTCCAACCGTTGGACTCGTTGTTTCCATTCTTCATTCTCTGGAAGAAAATCCTCCATTTCCAGTTCTGTTAGTTTGTCGGACAATCTGGGTTCCTGTCCATGTACCAGAAAATATGGAGACAGTTTTAATGACGCATGGTACGAGCTGTTGTAGGCTAGTTGAAATTCACCTAGATGGTCGTCCCATCTGGTCTGGTCTTTGTTAATGTATGCTCTTATCATCGGTTTTAATGTACGATTTATCCTTTCCACTGGATTGGCTTGTGGGTGTGCTACAGCCAATGGTGTAAATTTTACTCCAACTGATTTTAGATAATCTTGTACAGTCTCATTAACAAACTCCCTGCCGTTGTCTGTTACCAGGAACAGCGGGTAAGACCTCAAGGAAAATGTACGTTTGAAAGCTTCCAAGACAGCAGCTCCTGTATGTCGACGTAATGGATAGAGTTCAATGAACCTAGTATATAAGTCTTGTATAACTAGAATATATTGGTGACCTTTTCTGGATCGAGTAAAAGGTCCAGTTACGTCCGCTGCGATAATAGCCCAAGGTCTTATAGGTTGTCGAGTTTGAAATGGAGCTTTTGATGACGACTGCTTGTATTTCGCTTGCTTACAAATTTCACAAGCTTCTACGTAACTTTCCACGTCTTGGTACATACCAGGCCAATAAAATTGGACTTTCAACCGCTCGTACATTTTTTCCCTCCCTAGATGTGCAGCATCTGGGTCTTCATGATGTTTTTGGAGTACTTCTTGAATTTCAGGATCTCGTAAAACTCTCTTCCATGCGTTATCATCTCCAACGATGGATTTTAACGGGTCTGGACGATAATATTCAAGTCTGTCTTCAATAATACGCCAATCCGGATACCTTCCTGGATTACGACGTACATTGTTGAATTTTACTGCATACCAGTTTGACACTTGTAAATGAAGACAATTATCCGAACCAAGTTGTTCTTTAATTCCCAGCCAATCTTCCGGAACAAAATCTTCATAAATACGAGATAATGCATCGGGTCCTTCATTTTCTGTTCCTTTTCGGTGTTCAATCGTTATTTGGTGTGACAATAGCTCCATGGCCCAACGAGCTAACCTGCCGTTCGGGTCTCTAAGTGAATGCAGCCATTTTAATGCAGCATGGTCGGTGACAACAGTGAAAGGGGTACCTTCGAGGTAACAACGTAGCTTACGAACTGCCCAGACGACAGCCAGACACTCTTTTTTGGTGGTAGTATACCGAGTCTCGGCACCCTTGAGTTGACGACTGAGACATATGATCAGAAATTCTTTCTGCATCTCTGGATCACGTTGAACTAAAAATGCTCCCAATCCTGTATCACAAGCATCTGTGTACAAATAATACGGGAGTCCCACTTTGGGTACAGATAACGGCTGAGCATCGATTAAAGCTCGTTTTAACGTTTGGAATGATTCTTCTTCTGTGTCTCCCCACTTCCACTCTGTGTTGACTCCTGTTAGTTTATTTAGAGGACCCTGAGCTTTTGCTACGTCCTGAAGATGTCTATGATACCAATTGACTAGTCCTAGGAAGCTACGTAGTTGCTTTCTATTTGTTGGCCGTGAATAGTTAATTATTGGAGCTATTTTTTCTGGATCAGTATGAAGACCATCTTTATTTACAATGAATCCTAGGAACTTGACTTCAGGTCGACAAAATTTACTTTTTTCAGGATTTATGAGTAACCCTGCATCTCTAAAAACTTCAAACACCAAACTTAGGATTCTTTTGTGTTCTTCCAATGTTTCACTGATGACTATCCAGTCATCCAAATATGCGAAGACTTGATCAGTCCATTTCATAGGTAATTCTCGGTCAACTAGAATCTTATGGAATCTCTCTTTTAATTCATCCATAGCTTTTTGAAAAGTACTTGGAGCACCCACTAGTCCATACGGCATCCGTAACCACTCGAATTGCCCTCGTCCTTCCACAGAAAAAGCGGTGAGAGGAATCGACGCAATTTCCATGCGGATTTGGTGGAAAGCTTCTTTTAAATCCATAGTACTTATATAAACTGCACTGTGTAATGCGCTCAATATGCGTAGCATATTAGGTAACGGATGAGCTGGTGGTATTGTCACTCGATTAATAGGCCGATAATCAACACAAAATCTCCAGGTGTTATTGGGTTTAGCTACCATGACCGGTGAACATGACCAAACACTGTAACTTGGTCTTATAAATTTCTTTTCAAGTAACTCGTCGATTTGCCGATTTAATTCCTCGTTGATCACAGGACTGCGTCTATATGGTTTAATCCTGACTGGTCTAGCATCAGGTTTCAAGACAATTTCATGCTCGATGATGTTAGTTAATCCTTAATTCGGCATCGCTTCAAATTTTCCCATTTCAATTTTAATGAAATTTTTGAAGTCTGATTCTTCATCAGCTGTCATTGATAAACACCTCGACGAGTTTTCTTTACACGATATAAGTTCAAATTGATGAATTTCTGGATGACCACTAAACTGCCAAGTTTTCTCTTTACTATTGATGATGACTCCAAATTGTAATGCAAAGTCCATTCCCAGGACCACAGAATGTCCAAGATCTTCCAGTACACTGAGATATTGTTCCCCAGCGACAGATCCTATTTGTATAATAAACGGAGCACCGCCCAGACTTTTGCACAAGGTATGATTGGCAAGTAAAACACCTCGCTTTTGTGTATCGTCAGGTCTTAATTCACCTGACGCGTACTCCTTGATGTCTTCATATACTTTTGCGTTGATGTAAGATCTCTCACTGCCAGTGTCCAGGATACCATTGAGTTTTATGCCAAAAATCCAAAGTGATACTGGTATTCTCGCTGTATATTCGGGTGGCTTCGGACCTGCACCTTGAATAAAAATTTTTCTTTCAGCCAGACGATATTTTTGGGCAGCTGACAATGATTTATTTTGAAGAATTCCAGGAATGAAAGCTTCTCGAGATGTAGATGTTGTCAATGTATCTACTACCTGCGAGTCTGGAGACTGGCTAACAGAACTGCCTAGCTCCAGAGGACGCGGTGACGATACATTGAAGTCGAGATCAACTGGTTCCAATCCAGGTTGAAATTCATCTTCCCATTGCGTTTCAGGTTCATCATCATCTGGTTCTTCTGTAGATGTAATTGAATTAAGATTAATATTCTCGTCTGGTTGATTGAGATCTTCAACTGTACAATTTGGATCTTCTAAAAATTGAATTAATTGGTTAATAATTTCTGTAGAATTACTTGATAGATCTGCTTGAGTTAATGAAATTATATCTTCTACGTATATCGTGTTCACGGACATGGTAGCCAAATGTAGGTCACTGCCTGGAATGGAGTATCGCGGCGAACCTGCCTGCGAAATACCATTCTGGCTATCAAGTTGAGATGTACTGCCTGGTTGAGAATAGTGCGGTGAACCTACCTGCACAATCTCTGACCGGCTAACGGGTTGAGAATCACTGCCTGGAGGGAAATAATGCGGTGAATCTACCTGCGAAATTTCCGACCGGCTATTTTTATTATCTTGTTTTGGTTTATTTACCCCTTTAGTTTCTCCAAAATTATCCTGAGCCGACGGGGAATTCGGTCCAGGTATTAATCGTTTTTTCGATTGTCTTCAGGTATATTATTATTCTCCTGACGTACTGGAAGTGGGTTGTCAGGTGAAGTTGAAGCACTTGGTCTATTGTCATTAGTATACACCGCTATGTTACAATTATTGCGAGTATGTCCAGCTTCATAACAGATGTTACAGACTTCCTGTCTGGGGTTTTGACATACCTCGAAAACATGACCTGGAACTCCACAGTTGAAACACGGTCTGTTGTATCTTGGAGCAATTACTGGATTTTGATTGAAGCCGGATAACCTTCCTGGCTCCTGATTCAGACGAGGTCTAAATTGTTTTTGTGGTCTGTTGTTGTATTGATAATTTTGTGGTCTATAATAATTAGTATTTGTTCTCATTTGCACGCCGTATCTGTTGTTATAGGTTGTTGGTGGTGATGCAACCATCAAATTACATCTGGACGGTTCCAATTCATCTTCTTCATAAACTACTTCATCTACTGGAGACTGAATCATACTGAATCTGGGTTTATCTTGGAACTTGACGGTTTTATTACTGACAGTAGCAGGTTGTTGAGCCTCTTCTATGCATCTAGTGGCCTCGTGCAAAGCGTTTAGTAAATCTTCATATGTATAGACTGATCTGGCGAATACCAGAGTCCGTAACTCATCTGTCAGATGATTACGAATAGAGGCGACTTGTTCTGCTACTGGTGGAGGTATCTGCATAGACTGGTACTTCTGCTGGATTTTCAGTACAAATTCCGTGACGTTTTCCCCAGGTTTCATCCGCATCTTACTGACCTCCATAATGATCTGATGATCTGTAGCTGAGCTGCCGAAAGCTTTCTTGAATTCCGTTTTAAATTGGTTGTAATTTTCCCAGCGTAGGTAGTTAGCGTCAAACCACCGTGCTGCAGCTCCTTGGAGTATATAACTCATTGCCTTGAGTAAATCCCACTCGGACCATCCTTCTCGGTGCGATCTAGCTTCAGCAGCATACAGAAAATCATTTACGGTCATATTCTCCTGAGGAAAATGTAAATTTCCCATTTTCAGACTCTGCAAAATATCCTTCCACCTTCTGTCATCGAAATTCCTGCCTTGATTTTGTTGGAAGACCGGGTTCTGAGCGGGTACTCCCGGTAGGTCGTGAAAATGGCCATCTACCTGAGGGTAACTCCCTGCTCGACCTCCCTGGTGATCGTTATTGGGCACTGGAATCTGGCCTTGTTGTCCCGTTTGCAATTGACGTATTTGATCTTGTAGATAATTAATTCTTTCCGCCACTGATGGATCACGGTGATTATTTTGCTGAACTTGTGGCTGTTGCTGGTGTTGTTGGGGACCCAAGCTCTGAGGTCTATGAGCAGCTGGGCACTCCCCCCTCGCCAAACGTTGACCCATCGGGGAAATGTTTGCACCATTCAGCTGGAACTCAGCTGCTCTCCAATCCACTGGTGAGTTCGATCGCCATGAATTATCTCGTGAATTCAACCTATTATTGATTTCTCGTTGCTGATCCATAAGCTCCCGCATCATCTGGGACAATTGATTAATTGAAACAGCATTTTCTTCATTTATATTACGTTGATTATTTGACATTCGACGTATTTGTTGAGTGCTGTTGTCCATACGATTAAATATGCGTCGCATATCTGATGGTATATTATCTTGTAGATGATTAAGACTTCCAGCAAAATCCATTTGATTATCGTTTATTCTCTCGTGCTCAGATACCTGCCTACGGGGATCACCCGCCTGCGTTCTGGGTGGAAAATTCCATCCATCAGCGGCTCCGATCGTCCCGTGGTCTCCTAGTAATGTATTTGAAAGTATTGGGTACGGTGGTGGTGGATCTAATGACAGTGAATTTGGTGGCAATGAATTTGTAACAGTACTTGTAGTAGTTGTAACCGTTGGCGTTGTTCTCGTACATGTAGTAACTGTTGTGACTGTTGTCAATCTTAATGGTGCACCAGGATTCGACGTGGTTGTCGAGCGGTTATATCCTCTACCTGCGGACAACCTACGTCCTTCAGCCATTTCTAGATGTTCTTCTTGGTTAAACATAATCACCATTTATAATTTTACTCGTTTGAATATTTTATATAATACTAATTTATCACAAAACAGATTGTTGACCGATTTATTTTAAGTTTTAATTCTTGACAGAAACTTAATCTTTTGTTTGTGATATTGTACCCGAGTAAATTTTAATCGTTTATTTACGGTTTTATGTCCAAGTAATTTTAATCTTTCTGTTTTTCAGTTTTTAGATTTGAGGATTATTCTAAAGAATAGTAACTCGTCCGGTAATATTTTAAGCCGATAATATTTTACTTATAAATTTTATTTTACGTATATTATTATTTTAATTATTTTATATTGAAAATCTTAAGTAAATTTTATGGCTTAATTATTTCATAGAATAATTGTTGTAATCGGTTTATTAATTATTGCAAATAATATTTTAATTATTATTACTTAATTATTAAAATTATGTGTATGATAATTAATTTTAATTTTATCACAATTCTTTCAGTCTTAATATTTTCAGTCTTTTCTTTGTAAATTTTAATTTCAATTTTTTTTCACCGAATTTTACTAATAATTTTTTCTACCTAAATTATTTATTTAAAATTCACAGTTTTTCAGAATTTCCGATATAATTTACAAAATCACTTATTCCAAAAATTTTTCAGAGTCCACGCCACACTAATTTCAGTTTATATTTTTCCACGACTTTTATTTACAAACTAACTCCTCAACCTCTCTTACAATTAATTACGGGGTTTTTCAAAAAGTTGGGCGCCAAATATAACAGGGCTATGCTGTTACTCTGGTCGTCCTTAAATTACCTTTTTAAGGGCGCCACTGGAAGTGATAACGGCCTCCCAGAGCCGGATCTTGAATCGTCAGGGTCGGTGTAATTTGTTTAATTGTAAGAGTAGGAAAAGGAAGGATAATTTATAATTAGTTAACACTCTATTTAATATAATAATTTTAACTTTTATTTATTCAATAAACCTTCATAACCTTATGACTTTTATAAACCTTATTACCTAACGTCAACTACCTTTGACTTATTAATTTAACCTTAACTAAGCCAACTACCTTTGGCTATATCACACACACACGCACTCGATTAAAAGATTGCCAACTACCTTTGGACTTTTTTCTTAACTATTCAATTAAAATCGCTTAACCTTCGCGAGACCTTACATTACTAATTTTCAAAATCGCTTTACCTTCGCGAGACCTTACATTACTAATTTTCAAAATCGCTTTACCTTCGCGAGACTTAACTAATATCACAATAATTTCCTAATTTATTTCACACACACACTCATTCAGTCCCCTGGACTTTATTTTACACACACTTATTTAAGATTAAATTTTCCCGCCAAAATAAATTAATTAATTTGAGAGTTTAATTAATTATTAATTAATTTATTATTTAACCTTTATTTTCCTTAATAATTATTATCCCCTTCATCACTTTTATTACTAAATTACTTTTCCACAATTCCGTGACCGTTTTCACTATCACTTTTTCGCAAAATCTTATACCAAAATTCACCCTCTACAATTTACACCTTTTCTATGTACTTTGTTCAGGTACTTTTTCGCACAATAATTATTTTTATTTTATACCCTAATTTCCTTAATTATTTATTGTTTATTACTTAACTTAATTTTTACTCATTTTATTATTATTGTTAGTGACTTTGACCGCGGACGTTTTTATAACTTTTACCGAGACAATTCACTATTAATTTTATTTATAATTATTTGTTTTATTATTTAATTAGAATTAATTAATTTTACTGACTAGAAATTCGTGACTAGATTCGACAATTTCCGGTGCGTGGGTTACACGTTCCACCTGGAAACTTCTAGAATATTTCCGGCTACCTGCCTGGAAATATTTTCTACGCAATAGCTCCGGCTACCTGCCTGAAGTTTATCAATTAATTATTTTATTGTCAATTCCGCGTTAGGTTATTGAATTTTATCTAATTAATTTACGGACAAAATTTACGCTACGCTACCCGACGTACGACTATGTATTTAATAAAATTTTCCGGCTTACTGCCTGGAATAAATTTTATAAATACCTCTACAATAAAATACTCCAGATCCTTTCCTCGTCGTTGTTTTTGTCCTGGTCTCGTCTTAATAATTGTTCTGGTAATTTTTCGTCTCGTTCTGTCCCGCTTTATTTTCCTCTCTCTTTCTCTCTCAATTTTAACCTCGTTCTCTCCTTCAACCTGCTATTCAGACGCAATCAGTAATATTTATACTAGATACCGGCTACCTGCCTGGTATCTGATAAAATAATTTAATAATTTATCGCTTGGTTCCACAATAAAACTCAAGTTATCAATTGAATAATTACCTGATAATTAATTTACGGCGTCTATTTTGTCGGCGTCTATTTTTGTGGCTTCTCTCAGCTGTACTCTAGACTAGGCCCGTTCGGTCGTTCCGGTCACTAATAATTTTTCACGTTCCGGTCCCCGTTTATAATTGCTTTCTCCCCGCATGACTTCGGGCGTCTTCGGACTTCGGAAACTCCTACTTACTTCTAAATGGGGGCTGACGCTCGAACATTTGAATTTTCACTCCCGGTCGACTAGTCGCGTTCTACCTGGGGTAACTCTGGTTGGAATTGTCACGTGATCGACAGTACACATACTAACTTTTATTTTATTTTAAATTGTACGCGGTAAATTCAAATTTACCCCGTTACATAACATTATATAGGTAATGTACCAAACTAACCTTCACATAAATAAAGTATTGAAAATTGAATTAGTATGAGATCATAATTGTAATCGCTGTTACCATGACAAGCCCAGTTAAAATAACAGTAATACTTTTATTTAAAATATAAAATAGCTGTGAAATTAACAGGTTATTTTGTTTACAATAAAATACACGTGACGAAATTGTATTATAATGGGAAATTCATAAGTTATGTGGAATGAAAACCATATTTTCAACATTTTTGATTTCATTAAAAAGTTCAAGGGTATCAAATTATTGGAAGAAATAGTCAAAACTTAAAGCTTAAGGTCATTAATGCGAGATTATTAGTCAAGCTTTTAGATACTTTTTACGGAATTTGTGTATAAATATTAGTTTTGAAGTTATATGAGCCTTAGCGTTGATTAAAAACTGATTTTTACGAAAAATCATGAAAATTTCAAACAGCCATAATTTCAAAACTATTCGAGGGATTCAGCCCATCTTCGAACCTGATCAAGGTAATCGCTTATAGAATAAGTGTAAAAAATTTCATCAAGATCCGATAAGAACTGTGGGTGCTTTCGTAATGACAAGACAAGTGATAATCATGGGGAGTAGAGGTACGTTTGACACACCATAAGTAATAAAAGAAATACTTTTAATATATAAAATAGCAGTGAAATTTACAGGTTATTTTGTGCACAATAAAATACAACTGACGAAACTGGATTATAATAAGACAAGCATAAGTTATGTGGAATGAAAACCATATTTTCAACATTTTTTGATTCCATTAAAATTTTCGAGGCTATGAAATTATTGGAAGAAATGGTCAAAATATAAAGTTTGAGGTCATAAATTAAAGCTCATTAGTCACGCTTTAAAATACTTTTTGCAGAAATTATCAATGAGTTATAGTTTTAAAGTTATATGGACTTGAAAGTCATTAAAAATTGATTTTTTCGAAAAATCGTTGAAATTTCAGACAGCCATAACTTCTAGACTAATCGACCGAATCAGCCCATCTTCGAACTTAACCGTGGTAATCACACATAGAATAAGTGTAGGAAATTTCATTAAGACCGGATAAGAATTGTAGACGCAATCGTGTCCTCAAAAGTCGGTTCAATGACATAAATATTTATATATATATATATATATATATATATATATATATATATATATATATATATATATATATATATATATATACATACATATATAAATTTTTCAACGAGTGGTATTATTGAACTCTACTCAACTAATTACGATAGTTTATGACGAAATCCCTTGTAAAATCGACCATGAGGACAAATACAATAGTTAGATTTTTAAAAAAATCTACCTAAAATGTACCAGTTTATTTATCATCCAATAGTTCCGGTCACTACTTTTAACAGTCAACGCAGCTACTCTGACAATGTAGTCACCGTATTTCAATACGCATGAATAGTTTCTCCAACTACTAATAGGTAGATCGATTAAACTGTGATACGCTACTCTAAATAACACTGAAATGGTGATTAATAAAACCATTATTAAATTACTAGTCTAGTGTATTAATAATTGTCAAAAGTTTGAAGGGAAACGTGTAGTTGAGAACACTAAGATAAAATTATTATATTGCAATATACAGGATTAAGCAATCATAATTTTTACTTATTTAAGAAAATTTCTGTATTTTTGGACCGTTTTAAGTTTGCCTTAGTGAAACTAATTTTATTTGAAAAGTAACAAATATTATTAGATTTTATTCTCCGTGTTACTTATGTCGTATCCAACTTAATTATTTACATTAGACTATTGTCAATTGTAAAAGTTATTAAAAAAAATTATCGTCTACAAAATAAATTGTATATTTTATCAACACCAAACTATTTTTAAAATATTTCCAGGATAAGTTGTCAATATTTGTTCAATAATTACACTAAGACAAAAAATGAAAGGAACAGAAATTTTTTAGTGATTTTTGCAAGGCTGTAACTTTGTAAAAAATGATTGTAACAAGATTAAAAAAAAGCATTTTATAGCTTGAAATCTCTAGTTTCGGTGCATTTTCATCAAAATTTTTTTAGAACTACGGCTATTGCCCAAACATGAGAAATGCTGCGAAACAAAAAATTTCCAAATTTTTTTTTTTTCCAAAGAGCCATGGGCCGTGGAAAAATTTTTTCAGCTGAACCAATGTATAGATCGTTTAGAAAATTTATTCAGCTTTAATTCGGTTTTTTAACCTTGTAAGACGATCGGTCGCAGAGATGTCAGCCTATACAAACAAAAAAGGATCTTTTTTGCTTTGGTCATCGATATCTCAGCTACCAACCTCTCAGCAAAGTAAGAAATAACTCATGAATTTTTATAATAAATGTTATTTTTAATAATAGTGGTAGAGCAAGATAATTCAACTGGGTTCTTGATAAATAATCAATTCAATTTAATAAATTTTATGTTTAAGAATTATGTAATTATAATATAAATAATACGAAATTAGTATTTTTTTTCTTAATCGAAAATATTAAATTAATTGCTCGTTATATTTCATAAAACCGAGTGGTTGTAGTTAAGTGAATAAGCAGAACATATAAAAGTTTCAGTTCAACATTAGTAGGTTCGTCCAGTAGCTACCGTTCAAAGCTAGCGATTAGAAGGACGGCAGTTCGCGCCCAGAGCCCAGCAGAATTTTCACCGAGTTTCACGTCGTTTACCTCACGGAACTGAGAAATAATGAACTTAACAGCTAAATCAAGCATAAATTATACCTTTGGTATACATTTATAACTCACTGTGGCTTACAAAACACCTAATTAAGTACAGGTATTTTCAATCCTCTTATTAAAAGGAACGATTTAAAACGATTAGAAAAAAAAAATTTTTAATACTTTTTAATGCTTTTGAATACTTTTGAATCGCCCTTCTTATGGGCATTTAACATTGCTAATCGTTTCTTTTAATCAGAATCCTCCGACAAACGCTAAATAATGAAACGATTCATAACGATTCGTCCGTTTTTGGATTTTTGCTTAATATAAACAGGTGTAGCTCCGAATATGGACCATTGTCATAATTTTTTTTATAGATTGTAATTTTTTATTTGAGATAGCAAATTTTTGGTTATGGTTGTAATTACTACTTTATTTTGAGCGACATTTTTCTCCGTGTATATATGTAAACATATGCGCAAAAGTTATCGAACATATTTCTGTTTTCCCCACATATATATATATATATTATAAGTGGCATAATTTTTAAGATATAAATTTTTACGCGGACGGACTTGATTTTTCTTCATGAAAAACCACGAAAGTAATACTGTTACACTACTCAAAGTATTCACCGTAAAATTTATTCTATCTTCTTCTTCGATAATTTACCATGTCGTTTCCGGTAAAAGTCTCACGAAGACGGAAAGTTGTTTTCGCCCCAAAGAACAAGAAAAGGGAATAGAGTACATGCAGACAGACAATTTATGATGGCAGGTAGAGGTAGTACAAACAACTAAAAGTATATAAGAGATGCGAGAAAGGAGCTAGGATGGAGTTTCTAATTCTCCAGAGTAAAATTTCATTAGAACTCACGTTAAATGTATAATTCTCCACGATTTTAGAATACTTCCATTAACTACTTTCTGACTTTTCCAGTGATTGGTACTAGAAAGTAGTAACCTCAAAAACAACTCTAATTATCTCTAAAACCCATTTCCACAAATTCCCAGTTTTTTTAACTTCCCGCTAAGAAAGTTGATAATTTTCAAAAATTCGGGAAGTTACAGGTTTCGGTCCGATTTTCAAAAAATCGAATTTCTATCAGATCTTGACGTTTTGAGGTTCTAGGAAGCTATTCTGACTAATTTCAAGATGATGTCCAAGTGTATGTATGTCTGTATGTATACGTACGTACACATCTGTAACTTTTGAACGGATGAACCGATTTTGATCGTCAATGTAGCATTCGGCGCGGCTTGTTAATTTTTACAAGCTGTGAAAATTTGAGCTTAATCGGTAGAGTGCGGAGATGTTCCAAAAATAAAATTTTTTAACAATGTTTGTTTTAGATAACTCTTAATGTGCTTGATGAATTGATTCCAAAATCGAATCAGGTCTAAAACTTCATAAGCCGCGTCGAATGCCACCTCAACCATCAAAATCGGTTCATTCGTTCAAGAAAAACTGTTAACGAAAGAATTAAAAAAAATTTTTTTTTTAGTTTTTTTGAAATTTCTCATAAACGACTAGATAAATCAATTTCGAAATTTGATCAGCTTCAGAAAACAAAACGCGTCAATTGCGTCAGCCGTCTCAATCGGTGAATTCGTTTGAGAGAATCGTTAGAAAAGAAAAACGATAAAAAACATTCTTTTTACGAAAACAACGGCATTCAAAAGTATTTTCGGGCTCGATGAGCTCGAAAATGTATTCACAAAAATTTTTCTGAGCTCAAGGATCTCGGAAACAGCGGAAAGTTTTGGGGCTTGCCCACAGGGTCAAGGAGGTCGATGGAGCGATTTTTTTTCTATTTTACATATTTTTATTTTGTAGGCTCGAATCATGGTATTTACAATAAATAAATTTGTTTGCCAAAAATAAAAAAAAAAAAAACTACATAAATAACTAAAATACGCGACGCCTAGGCACACTAACCTGTTTTGTTATTTTCTGGCAACGTATTACAAGAGTTGATTAGAAAAATTGTTGGCTTAAGAACTACGTTTTTCAGGTCTGTTCTGGTGATCACGAATTTTCCAAGTCCAGAAACGACACAAATCCACCGCTTATAAATTTTCTGGTGCAACTGTCAACTACTTATTTATTTTCTTCGATTTTGCCAACAGTAAGTCTTAGAGAATACTATGAGTTGCCCTGACACTCTGAGAGTTCCTTTTTGAATCCGAGTATGCCAGAGAT
Organism: Microplitis deprimator; assembly: GCA_964016945.1. NCBI lineage: Eukaryota > Metazoa > Arthropoda > Insecta > Hymenoptera > Braconidae > Microplitis > Microplitis deprimator. The sequence goes on along the minus strand of OZ024708.1, from coordinate 8,047,813 downwards.
CCTGCAAAAAAAAAATACTGATATTTTATTTGAACACTTGATAAAAATTAATTAATAGTTGAAATTGATAAAATAGTTCAATTTTATAAAAAAGTTATTCACATATCGAATTAGAATCAATATATTCACTTATATTATGTAAATGATAATTGTATGCTACTTAAAAATGCTTTCAATAAGTTAATTAAAGAAATTTGTATTCAATTTAAATAACAAAGAATAACATTTTTACTTTGAAAAATTTACCGCTAAATTAATCTGTCAACATAACGCTCTCTATCAAACCTTCACATGAGTGATGTATAATTCATTGTCACGACGCATAGTCGCCTCAAATGTTGCGTCGTACACCGTTACGGAAAAATACTAATCAACGCTATTGGAAAACACAAATAAAAAACTAATAGTCTGGTTTTTTTGCGCACTAATGTTTCAATGTCAGATACGTTTACCCAGGTAGAAAAAAAAACAGGCCCAGGCTTGGTCCAAGCTTGTGCCAAGCCTCGCGAGGCTTGGGTCTACTATGGGAAACAAGCTTGGCGCAAGCCTGGTTAAACTATAGGATGATGGCCTCGGGCCAAGCATGATGGCCAATCCTGGGCCAATTTTAACAACCAAGCATTGGAAAAAAATTACCAAGCCTCAACCAAGGCATTATTTAAAATAATATTAAAAATTAAAAAATAGAACAATTTAAAAAATAATTCCGTTGCATTACTATTTAAATTAATTAGAAACAAATTAGTATAAATTATAATTTTTTTCTTTTCACCATTCACCCTTTCTTTTCACCATTTAAACTTTTGTTGTAAGTTGCTTAGTTTTCGAGATATTTCGATTGCACAACTTGCCCCGCTCTGCCCTAATTGATTCAAATTGATTCAAATTGTTTTGAATGATTTCAAATAATTTTTCTTAACCGGGGCAGCCAAAAGTAAATCAGAAACATTTTATTTTAACTTGCTTCTGGTTAATTTGCCTTAATTAGTATGTATTCGAGTCAAAATGTCAAATTTGACTTAATTTTGGCCTAGTTGACAAATTAAAATCACGAAAGTCAAATTTAAGTTAATTTTTCGATCCGGGTAATGAAAAATTTTTTTGATAGCTTTTTATTTTATTTTAATACATCTATGTTGGCTTTGCTTATTCAAAATCGATTTAGAATAGAAATTATGATACTAAACTGTATGGATATATTCATTGAAAGATGAAAATATATTAATCAAAGAAAGTATCACCATAATGTGTAAACACATTAAGTATAGGCTGTGATCAAGTTAAGATATTCAAGCTTTCCTATAATATCATGCTAGTAGATATATAACTTCTAACACGCTCATGTACTTACTCATGATTCTTTTAGGCTGGAGAATCCTTATATCCTACTTTACACAATCTGATCGATCCACGAGGTTGAAAGTAAAAAAAAAAAATAAAAAAAAGTAAAGAAAGAGAAAAATATAAACGTTCCAAGTCTCCATAAACACAGGTTGCCCAGTAAATCCCTTGATATATTTTTATCATTAACCGAATAGGAGGTGAGCGTAAAGTCGGATATAAAAACTCGTAAACATTCTTTGACCACTCGTAGTGGGTGGAGAATAAACGAGAGAAGTAAAATCCCATGAAACATGTGAAAAGCTTAAAGTGTGAGATATTTACGACCTGAATCCTCGATTGTAATTTCGTTACACATCGTTACGATCATTTTATACACTTGCGTTGGTACTCCCGAGTTAATTTTACAGTCTTGTAATAATAATACACTCTGTGATACATATCCTAATTTCCGTTATTAACAAAAGTTTCATATTGACACATAAATAATTACAAAAGTTATTAACGAATTAAGAGTCTCCAGAAAGGGGGTCTAGCTTTTTGATAATATCTCAAAAACTATAGTAGATAATGTAAATAAAACAAGATTCTAAAAGTGGAAGATATTTTCAGTAAAAAGGTCTCGACTCCCAGAACCCGATCTCAATTATGACAGATGATAGCAAAATTCTTTAAAAATTCTACCATCAGGACAAATGCAATTGATAAATTTCCATTAAATCTACTAATTATCATAAGTGCCTGATGTGTGGTATAAACTATTGTTTTATTAAAATTTAAAATATTTGTTGTAATAAACATTATTTACAAACGGTGTAGGATTTATGAATCTGAAATTATACGGACTATTACATTTATACATGGTTAACAGTACTAATGGCATTAAATTAAAAAAAATATCATTAATTGAATAACACCAGCAAAGCATCGTGGGCTGAACGAAAATTTATAGTTAGAAAAGCTCAATGCAGAATACTGTAAATATACAATTACAGCGTAAACAGATATAGATTCAACGTCCTGAAGGGATGTTGCAGGCGCAGCAATTTGCCGAAGTACATATTTGATAAGTTGTGGAGGGGACAATAGGTGTGAGTTGGTTACATATATTAATAGTTAAGATACCAGTATTCGAGCCTAGCATTAACTTACTAATTACTAATATCCTTCACTGTTAGCGCAACTTTAGATATATTAATAGTTAAGATATTGATACTTGAATGAAGAAGTAGAATTCTTAAATTAAATAATATGATACTCATATTAAATAACTCTATATTTAAATTAATTATTCGAATAGTTCCGTTGATAATATATTGGATTGAATTAAAAATAAAACATCTTCAATCAATTGTAAAACTATTTAAGGAAAGTGAACGTATTTTAATCAATAATAAAACTGTCACATTTATTAGTGCAAAATAACTATAAGAATGAATATAATATAATTAAATAGTAAAATTAAAACTAACAATCATAGTTTTTTAATTATTTAATTTCACATTAGTATTTTATCCACTCTAATTCTCTTATTGAAATCATTGCGTATCTTTTTCGCGGAAGGTGAGCTTTTATTGGTCTTAATAGATTATTAAGATTCACTTTTAATATTTTTTATTTAACTGAAAACACTATTGTATACAATTATAAATGATTATCGCACTGACCCTGATTAATAAAAATGGATGCTGATTTACCCGATCTTGTAGACAGATGGGCAGTTTCTTTTTGTTTCAATTTCATTATTTTCCGCTAGCGCGTGTGAGCGCTCTTGGCATATTTTAACTATAAGTATGATATCTTAAGTATTAAGATATTATATTTGCAGGAAATTTAAGTAGTTTTATTATTTAAAAACATTGGTTTCAATAGAATCGCAGTTCCAATTGAAAATAACTGAAATATCTATTCAATATTAAATGATATTTATTTGAATAGAGTAGATTATTCAAGTATATAATCTATTTGTATGAAATACTCTAAAATTTTGCCACTGTTTAAAATATGACTATATATATTTATTATCAATAATATATCTTTAATATAAATAAGATCTTATTAAAAAGCATCAACTCCATCGATATATTTAATATAAAAAAATTGTTTTTTCAATGTGGTCCAAATTAACACACTTGCCTAATAACATTGAAACACCAGAAGCAATCTACAGATTTGCAAGAAACCGTGAAACGTGTTTTAAGTGACTACAAAAAAACTCGTTGGAATGCTGTATAGTGTCATAATAAATGACGGACCATGTTGGCCACCTGCGAAAATTAAAACAGACATATTGCAAAAATTACTATAGCCATAGTAAAATTGAGTACCATTAAATCACAAATTACTGTAACCTTGATAAATTTTACTATGGTCATACCAATTTTTGCATTACTTTATTACAATTTCTGTCAGGTGGCTAACATGGTCCTGCTTCATTATGATGCCATAGCATTTCAAACAAGAATAAAATTTCTCTGTGTTAGCTCACTATTAAATAAAAATTTAATATTTGGAAGCTACTCGATTCAATTTTGGAATCGGATAATATTCGCTTCAATTCGATTCGAACATAATTCGCACACCCCTACAAATCGTCTGTTAAATATTCAGTTGACACCGTAAAACTAAATTTGTCCATCCATCCATTGTTTATTGAATTGCTTATAAAAGCTCGATTGTAACATAGATTTTCATTCTAGCATTCAAAATGAACTTTAAAAGACTTTATCGTAAAAATTATGATTTTAAAGGTATTTATTCCATCATTACAATGATCAATAGGAAAGATTACGATTTTATAACATCGTAAATATAACTGGAATTTTTTTTCGTGCGAAGCATAATTTATGCTTGATATGTCTATCTGAAAAATAATAATGTACTTACACAGAAAAAAAAACTTTAAAAATTAGTGTTTGAAATTATAACCCAGAATCTGGATGTTAAAATCGAGAATTTTAACATTCCAAACAATAAGTTTATAATACGTTTTATGAATTTTTAATGCTCAACTTACGATGTTTAAAATTAAAATATTAATTTTCCCTGCATTGACATGACATTTTAATATTTATCTTATTCCTTATTGAAAGAAACGATTTGAAACGATTAGAAAAAAAAATTTTAATGCTTCTTAATACTTTTGAATCGCCCTTCGTATGGGCATTTAACATTGCAAATCGTTTCTCTTAAACAAGGATAATTATTTACGTATTAATTATAAACGAAAGAATGACTACTCAGAAGGATATAATTTGCTGATCACTTTATCATTATATTACTTTTCGTTTCTCAATTTATATAGTTTATTTTTTTCCGTGTACACAAGATCTAATTAAGCAAGTATTTCGTCAATCCGCCGACATAATTTGCTGAAAAATCTTGTTTCAATGCTATATGCATAAAATTATTTTTACTCGTTATAAGCAGGTGGAGGTACGATTCTACAAAATTACCTAATTTTCTTTAGAATAATTATAAAAGATCTCAAAATTTACATTAACAATTAAAGACTTTAAAAATCAATATGTTATAGCATTACAATTATTATATTAATTTGCTGCCATCTGATGCGCTATCATTATAACAATTCGTTCAAATATTTTATATTTTTAAATATTTTTCGGGCTGTTTTTCTCCATGTATTCATCTCCGTGAATTTTAATCAAACAGTCGGTAATTTATGTTAGTAATGAAATGATTTTATATGTAAACACTTTCCAGTGAAAATATATTAAACTAGTAAAGAATAAAGCTTTAAACTTCAGTGTAGTTGTCCATGTTGAAATGTCAGCACTAGTACACACTGCACAAATTGGAGTGTGAAACATTTATTGGAATTTAGCCAACGTACTCTACGTTCGATGATTTTGCAGAAAACTTTCACGCGCTATCTTATTAGCTCTACACCAATGTGTATTTACATGAATTCCTAGTCACATTACATGGAAAATGAATCTCAATAACAATTACAATCTTATCTTGAAAAATGTAAAGTTTAAAAAGTCAAACCCAAATGGTTACAGCATACACTTGTATTTTAGAAAATTTTTCATACTATTATATCAAGATATAAAACTTATAATTAATCTTCATATTATCATGTAAAATGAATTCTAACTATAAGTATCCTGAAAGACAAGGAATGAAAACTAATCGATTTTAGACAAGGGTGAAGTTAATTACCCGATCCCAAAGCCGAACGCTGACATCATCCGAAGTCTGAAATTGCGTTTCATTGTCCCGTGCCACACACAATATTTTTCATATTACCTGCATTTTATCGATTCAATTTTCATAAATTTACTAATTTCGTTATAGGAGTTCATTATGTTTTTCAATTTTCAAACATAACTGTCAGTTTGATTGGACATTAGAATAAAAAATATTTAGAGGTTTATAATAAAGAAATGTGATTCTAACAGCGATGAAATGAAGTCAGAAACTTATGAGTTTCTTACCTCGGGAAGAAACTGATCAATTTCTACTAACTGTATTGTATTGATCTGAAATTGTCTAGTTTCAACTAGCAAAGCAGGCATAGACACTCTCAATGCAGGTGATATAAACAATTGAATTCTTAAGAACGGTTTTCAGACAATTTTGTCCAAGCTTTTCTCTGAAATAAAAGCTCTAAACGCAAAATAAAGACACAGACCCGATGCTTTACTCTATGAACTAGCAAAGTTCACTTCAATTTTTTGATAACTTCCATTTGTTTACAAGAAAAGCTAGGACAAAGTTCCCATTTACTGTCTATGTGCAACAAAGATAGTACTGTTTATCCAGTTGAGTGCGAATAGAGGAAAAAATGAAAACGCGTCTTAAGTATAAACTATATTAGATTTTTGTATTTTTTTAAATATATACTGTGCAGAAAAAAAATTCTCTTAGCAAAAAAAAATATTCTTAATTCAACAATTCACGCTGTTAATAAACATAGAAAAAATATATTTATGTTTTGAGAATATATTATTATTATCATTGTTATTATTAGATTTCATAGTATTTGTCCTCATGGTTAAATTTTCAAAGAATTTCGCTATAGTCCATCATAATTCGTCGAGTAAGTTCCAAAAATTCGATTGGTTCAAAAACGTCTATATGTATACATATATATGTTATATAACGCGCTTTTTTGCGACGATAGCCTCTATAATTCTAAACGAATTTTATTGAAATTTGGCACACTTATTTTATGAATGATTATCTCGGATAAGTTGAAAGATGAGCATAATTGGTGACTTACCCGTGAAAAATGAAACATATGTGGCCGTATATAGTTCATTTATGAAGCATATATGGTCATACATGGAGCATATATGTCCATACATGGGCATACCAACTTTTTTAATAGTCCTGCATGGCCGTATATGAATTATATAAGGCCATGCATGGTTTTCATACATTCATTCAACAAATGCTACTGAATAAAAAAAAAAACTTTACTGAATATAATAAGTATACTCTATTCCACCCGTATTTTTTTATTGCAATTAATCTGTAAACTAACTAATACACTGAGAGAAAAAAATGGTTTTCTGAACTATAAAAAACATAGTTGAATGAGACCTCCACTATTAACCGAAGTTTCGTTAACTGATATGATATAAGTTACCAGTAACAGAAAAGTATAGTTGAGGTGACTATTTAGTAGTAAATTTAACAGTTTCTTATTCAGCATGTCCAGAAGAAAATTGTTATGACAACCATACTTCTACAGTTAGCAAGCCTAATTCGATACAATTATCATCACAATATAAATATAGTAATCACTGTTAAGAATTTATAGTCTTAGCTACTATATTAGTTTAGCGCCTTCAATTATTTCATCAATGATAAATTCAAAAAATTCATTTTCTCGCCTCCGGGCGGAAAGCGTCAACTTTCGTCCCGTTGTGCAAAACGAAGTTGCCGATTTCCGCCTCCGTCGAGGAGAAATAGTATATTACACACCTAGGGAAGTAAATAAGAAATGTCTCAGATCACATGTAATTGTTGGCCGAGGCGAAGGGGGGCCTCCTTACCCAAAAAAAAAATTTTTTTTTTAGAGTTTCGGCAAAATATCTATGAATTTGTTCGAAATAAGGCAAAAGTAAAGTGATTTGATGATTAAAAGCCACAAAAAGTAATAATCGGCTTAGGAGGGCCGCCCTGCCCCGGTCTCCCCTACTATTTTTTCATACTCATCCCTTTCTAGTTACCATAACCATACACTTTTCTCTTAGTGTAATGATTACGTTTCAGACAACTCTTAATAGTAGCTCTTGTGTATAGTATTTTTTTTCAAACATTTTTCGGCACATACAATTAAAACATGGAAACTTAAAAATTTGGAAAAAAATAGATCCCATCATTATCCCATTATTAACCCAGGCCAAAAGTTGCCAAACGAATGAAAGTTTTTTATAATAAATTTTCAAGAAAATCGATCAGTGCGTGTGTTCAGAAATCAAAATTTTCCATTAAAAACTTGAAAATCTTATAGATATACTGTACTGAATATTTTATCGATTTTCTTTTCAAAATTGTGTTTGAAAAAGAAAATTTGAGAAAAAAAAAATGTCCCAATCATGAAACGCCTCATATATAACTTCATTTATTAATTTCTCATAAACAATAATGACTTATTTTACTCATAATTATTCATTCATAAAAACTTTTATTATTGTAATATTTTTTTAATATAACTTTTCTTCATTAAAATTAGTCAATTGTTACACTAATAAACTTTTTCAATCAGTTAAATATTTATTTATTTCTAGTTAAATTACCTAATTTTTCAATTATGAATCTTTGTTTTAATAATAATCTTATTACACGGAGAGAAAATTATGGTAACCGTTACCAGTACGTTTATGATGAAATATTAATTCATAACGTTATGTTAATAATTATTTGGAATTATGGAATACATGCCCATAATTTCTGGGAAAAGTTGCCATAACTATGGAAACAATTCCTATAAGTATCGTGAAAATTCCTATATCGCATGGTACACACAGAGAAACTTTTAGTAAAAATTACCTAAAAAGTTTGACACTGTGAGGACATGTAGTAAATATCTAAATTTTTCCCATGCACATTGTAAAATATACTACTCGATAGCATGTAAATCAAATGCAATTTCTACTAACAACACAGTAAAAATTTAGTTACTGACTAGATGTCCTCACGGTACCAAACTTTATGGGTAATTTTTACTCAAAAATTATCTGCGTGTAATTGAATTATAGTAATGATTACTATACTCTTGTATTAGTTTCCATTGTCACATAGTAATAAATCCTATGCCTATATTGAAACGGTTCTTAGTTGCGTATGGGAATAAAACGTATACATCAAAATTGCCGTTCCCATAATATAAATGAAATATTCCTATAATATCATGTTTATTATTCCCACAATATGACGAACTTCTAAATGTTATGGTAATCATTACCGTAATATTATGGTATTTTTTCTCATAAATTATGGGAATAATTTCTATAATATATGGCAACGGTTACCATAGTATATAGTAAGATTTACTATATAATATGGTAATGATTACTATAATGACATAGAAATTATTACCATAATTTTATAGGAACTATCCCAATATCGTATAGAAATGAAACCCATATAGATAAGAATGATCATGATAATTTGTATAAGTTCAATTCCTATAGTCGATATTTCAAAAACACCTGCTACCATACGATATGGAAACCATTTCCATAACATATTGTAATTGTTACCATAAATTCCTCTCTGTGTACTTTGGATTGGAAGCAGCTCTATTAGAATTGTAATGATTCCCATGCTAGCATAGTTATCGTTACCATTCACAACTGGGCAAATTTCTGTCAAATAATGTGTCCGAAAAATCTGCGTCACCACACTACATGGTAATGATTCCCATGTTACATTGGACAAAATACCATTCACTTCTTTCTGTACTTGATTTAATTTTCATATTTAAAATAATATATAAATACTATGATATCGAACGATATTGAAGTTAGCCGACATCTAATAATTTTTTGAATATTTTCAGAACGATAAATTATAAAAAAAAAAGTATTTTAAAAAATTGCACTTATAGTTTTTTAAATTTTCTACATGTGCATATTTTTAATTTTTTTCTTTTGTAATTTATTTGTTTACAAAAAATAATCCAAAAATTGTTAATTGTCTGCTAACTTCAGGATCATGATATCGAGTATATATTAAAAATAAAAGAAATATAGTAAATGTAAAATATAAAATAACTCACCATTGATAAAACTGATGTTTTATATTCTGACATAATATCCATTAAATAAAATCATGAACTATGCCACTTATAAAGTCTTCACTTTATAGAAAAAAATTATTTAATAAAAATAATTATCTAAAACTATTAACACACTATGAGAAGTTACTTAATCCTCGTTATCCCCAGCATCTCACATTTTCACAAATAAAATTTTATTTAATTAACGTAGTATCTACATTTCCATCTACTTGATTACACTTTCTATGCTTTGTTCAACTTTCCAATCGCAAACTATAACACCAATCTTGTAAATGAATTTCATTCGCCAATAAAATTTATTTTTTTGCACCTAAACTTTACCACTGCAACATAATTACATAAAACAATTCAATAAATCATAAATAAATACTCATAATATATATATATAATACACACTCATTATTTTAAAAACTAAAACAAAATGCAATCTCCCGAAAAAAACTTTTGCAAAAGGTTCAATTATCTCCGTACATAAAATAAAATTGGATTCATTGTTTTAATCATAAAAGTTAAATTTATGAAAAAAAATTATCCAATGTTTTGAAAATATTTTATTATTCATTAATATTAATTAAAATAAACGCTGCGTGAAAAAGATTTTAATATTTTGCCAGCTGTCTGAAATCCTCATGTCTCAATAATTACGGAAGTAATCAAAAAATATTTCATCTCAATTCTGTCATAAAATGGCACTTTCCACTTGTAGGTTTGCCTAAGCTCAATGCAATGATTAATCCAATGCAAGAAAACTCATTTAATTATATAGGCATGAATTGATCATCTGTCACTTTTTTATTGATCCGAAAATGAAAATTGCTGTACAGATTTAAGTGAAAAACTAAAAAGAACATGATCATGTAATGAATAACCTTCGCATAGTCAAAATGGTGGCCGACACTCCCGTGTATCGTGTCATTGACTTGTTCTACTTTTTCCTACTTTCCACTTAATAAATCTATTATAGATAATTTAAAATATTTAGTTTTTATAAATGAACTGAGATTAGATTAAATTAAATTTGTTACACTAACAATCAGGTTAATAATAACTTCCTAAAATCACTTTCCTTTTATTTTCTCTTTCTTTTTTGCTCTCACTCTTTCTCACGAATTTTCCTCTTTTCCTCTCTCACCCTTTCTCACTTACCCGATGCTTTTAAATTCACAACAATACTGAACACGGTATATCACAATTATTTAACATATCAGCAATAACTTTTAACAAAATTAAATATTTAAATTTATAAAACCAGTTAATCGATTCACAAATATTTGAATCTAAGCCCTTGGTAACTAGTGTAGCTGAATAATCTCGATAACAACAACTCGTTGACAACTAGAAAGCATCCCCAAGACAGGGTGGACCGCGGCGATTGAGGCGACATCTTGCGATCGAGATAGTTGTAAACCCCTCATGGCCACGTATATTTGAGGGTTTGCGCCTAAAGTCAATAATTTTTATAACTTTTTAGGCTTAGAACACTTGTACTGTCAATGCGTATTCAATTATTTTTAAATAACCCGAAAGAAAGTATTTATTTTTCTTTAAAAAATAACATATTTTTAGTTTGTATATTTCATCACACACAAAGTATTTTATAATTACAATTAACTTACTGAGTATAATAATCACCCAATTCGTCGACACGGGATTGTAAGGAAATCCGTAAAGGTCACGCGACTGCGCGAACTCAACTAAGCGCACCCCTATACGAAAACCATCACATTGGATTGCGAAAATACTCGAGGTCGGGCGAATATTCACGAACTCGCCACCCTGTTATCATCATACAACAACAGTTGAAGCTTTATAGACAAGTTGCGCATGCCAAAATATACATAAAAAAAGCTTTAGATACATTGTGACGTGTGCAATGACTCCGTATTTATGGAACCACTATAAAAAATCACATGATATAAAATAATAAAAATAAATAAACGTCATTTGAAGTATACGATAAAATCATAACTTTTAAGCAAATAAATTATTTTACAGCTTTATTTATGATTACGAATAACTTGATATTATTTACAGATAACTTTAATTAATCTATTACATTTATTTACATATAAAATAGAATAAATTTACGAAATCATAACAATTTGGGTCAAATATTAAATACGTTAAATTGGACTATTCATTCTCAGAGGTACGACTCCACCTATTTTAGAATGTTAACAATTGAAAACTCAATATTTTTAATTTATTGCTTTTGTTATTCATTTTTCTTATTGACAGATTATGAGAAAACGATAAATATTTTTATAGGTCACAGTAATTGTGATTTTCCATATTTTTGTTGAAATTATTATGTTCAAATATTTTCTGACTAAAAATAAACATTTAAAGTTACTGCAAGTAACGTTTTATGTTAAAGTTTGAAAATTTATGAATCGGAAATAATTAATAAATAATCGTTTTTTCAATTTTTATTCCCAATTATGTTCAATAAAATAAATTTTTCATACAGAAATCAATGTAAGTGATCAAAATTAAAATTTAAATGAGTTCTGACCCACCCGATTAGAAATTGTCCCAATACATATATTGGGTCCCAATTGAGAATCGCTGTGGCATGCCCAGTAGGTTTACCCCAGTTCGAACCCGATCGGGAACTTGTTGAGATATCCCCATATGATAATTATAATAATAATTATTATGGAGATTGAAACTTAGGGTGAAAAAGTCGAATTTTTATGATGGAAAAAGGAATTTTTTTTTCATTTTTTCTTTAATTCTACGAAATTTTATTGTAATTGAAATTGAAAATTAAGGTTTCTGGTATTAACAATCTTTAGGTTTATAATCCTTCAAAATAATATTCGACTACAAAATTTTTTCTAAATAATTAAATTTTTCTCAACTTTAGAGCTCAGCTCTATAAGTTTTATTAAAACGACTCTAAGCACCATTTTCATAGATAATTCAATTCTCTATAAGAACTTTAATTGCAAAATAATAAAAAAAAAAAAAATCCTGCTAGGTAACGAATAAAAAAAAATAAATTTTTCATCCTAAAAATTCGACTTTTTCCCCCTAAGTTTCAACTCCCATACCTTTTTCTCTATCAACTTTAAGCGTATGACACAAGAGACCTTTTTTGTAGAGAATTTAATTTCCTACAAGACTGCTGAATTCAAAAATCGGAAAAATTTTATTCTGACATAGTTATTTACAAAATAGAAAAAACAAATTTTTTCAATGCATTTTAAATAGGTAAGCCCCCCGCCCCCCTCCCCCTTCGTGGGCCAGCTCAATTTTTGAGATATAGAGTTGAAATTTTAGAACTTTTTTTTAACTTCCCGCTAAAAGGAACTTTTAAGATGGATTTAATTAAAATAAAAAATGAATTTTTTTTTATGACACAATCTAATCTTCATGATACTATTACTGTAGTAGTGTATTTAATCAAAAATACCGTAAAATTCTCAGAGTGTAACACAATTTTTTTTAATAGTTAAACAGAGTTTTCTGTAAATTAAATAAAATATGTTTCTTTGTATAAATGTTTCTACAAAGTAGATATATCATGTAGACTTAATATTATCTAGTTAAATCAAGTGATTCAATCTTAAGTGATTTTTACGATACTTGATAAAACTATTAATATTTTCACATCACGACTCAACAATCTCAGACCCCAATAGATTATTTGGTTCGCTGGCTATTGAATTACCGAAGTTGCCAGGAGAAGTTGAACCTTCGACGCCAGGAGAACAAGGAGCTGACGTTGCTCAAGAGTCATCTGCAACACTTGCAGACAGTAGATGTGGGTGTTGGGAGTGTTTGATAATGCTTCGTTCAGAACCCATCTATTCGAAGTTAGTGGCGTCGTTGAGAATATGAAATTGAATTATTGCCAACTGTATTGTTCTATCCTATATAGGCGAAACAGGCCAAGGACATTGGAAATTATTTAAAGAATGGAGCAGAAAATTATTTTATTAACTATAATTTTCACGATAATAATAAATTAAATCGACTTGAAAAACTATTTTTACGGGATTTTTTTAGATTTTATTTAAGTTAATTACGTATTTCACTCAGCACAATTACATATAAAAACAACGACATCTTAAATTATGAGAAATGTATTTTTGCAAGACCACGCTACTATTATCCGAAGAGACGTCATAATTGATTCGGTCTGTAGATTGGCCGATGTATCTGCAGAATTTTTTAACTTCCCGCTAAGAAAATCAAAAATTTAAAAAAAAAAAAAAGGACGCTGCTTAAAAAATTCGATAGATTCTTATAGCTGTTTGCATAAGGCCCTTACTTATACTTACTGATACTTACCTATACTTAACTATAGCTCTTCTCACAGAACTCATTCCTCCTTATAAAATCTCTATGGTGTACCGTACTGCGTGTTTCATCCCTGTAGTTGTCGATGGAAAATGACCCTCAAGTAGGGTAGGCACCAACGATGTAGACACAATCTTCGGTGGTAGAAAACCCCAGGAAATGAACAGCAACAATGCGGTAACACTCACAAATTTTATCGGCACAACTCAATTTTATTTCAACTTTACACCCCCTTAATAGTAAGAGTGACATAATTTTTATGGGAATAGTTTATATTTTGGTACAATCTAAAATTTTCTTTCTTGGTATCATTGATGTGTGTTATATGACAGTTCGTGGCTGAGAGAAAATATATCAATGAGCAAAAACGAAAAATCGATTTCTTTAACTTTATACGAGCAAAATCTTTCATTATTAACAGATTATAATTTTAAACCGTTATTTCTTATGAATATATGTAAAGGGAGCTTGTAATTATTCCGTAGTCAATGTAAATGTCTAAATATCAAAGACCTAACTTCACTATGTATTAGTAATTTTTTACAAGTAATATGTTCTACTTATCGGCTTTGCCTCGGCCAACAATTACATGTGCTCTGAGACATTTCTTACTTTACTTCCCTAGGTATGTAATATACTATTTTTTTCAGTTTGACATATTTTCACCCGGGCAATTATACACTCGATTTGCAATGTCCTACCTTCCTTCCTTGATGTGTAACATACTATTAAGATAAAATAAAATAATAGTCGAATTTTAGAAGATTCTTTAGAGGGCCCATTTTGCCTAAATTTTTAATATTTTATTTTTTAAGCATATTAATTACGAATACTTAGTAGAAGACTAGAAAAAGTAAAAAGTGTGAAAAAAAATCAAGTATTAAACTTTTTTTTTGGGCCCATTTTGGCCCAAATTTAAAGATTTAAAATTTTCAACAGTTGAGGTATATTAAGATCAAAAACATGGTAAGGGACTATGAAGAAATAAAACAAGGGAAAACTACTGAGGATATGAGCTCTTTTTCCTTAAGGGGTCCATTCCCCCCCCCTCCCCATATAAAATGTACCTGAAATCGAACCGAGTCTACCATTTTAAAGTCTCTTTCGATCACTCCAGATTTACTCAAATGTATTTAAAATTATTTTCGAGCTTGAAAATGTATTCACAACATTTTTTTTTGAGCTCGAGGAGCTCGAAAACGGCGGAAAGTTTTGGAGCTGGCACGCAGAGTCAACCAGTTGTCAAAATTTTTCTTATTATTGCCATAACGTACTTTCAAGAAATTACGTAAGAGTTAATGTTATAAAATAAATTGAAATCCTGCCTTTCACGATATAATTTAGTTGTGCCAAGATTTTAGTATAATCTTTTAGTCATATATTTAAATACTTATGTATGATATGTGATTGTGTACTGACTTAGTATTATAAATAGCGCACACAATCTCGCGTCTTTTAAATTTTATTTTTTGTGACAATCAGAAGATCTTTCAACAAGTTTTGGTTTGTTGGTTGATATTCTACAATTGTAAGAAAGAGTTTTAATTTTTTTTAAATATATAATGAGAACTGTACACACTATTTAAAATTATCACAAAACTGCTTTGATAAACAAGCAAATATCAATAATATATATAACATATTTATATATGAACAACGATTATTTGTAAAATTATCATATGTTAATTTTATTCATGGAAAGTATTAACTCATGATTTGATTCAACAAAGAAAATATGATGCTATGTCAATATTAATAATTTATGAATTTACTTTTCATAAATAAAAAATAATAAGTAACTATGTTGCATCATAAACTTAAGATGCTTAAAAAGATAAAATTATTTAAACATAGTAAAGGTGATAGGTATGCAGATAAAAAACAAATAATGTAATGATTCTTGATTTATAATTACAAGTATTTTTTGTGATAAATATTAAACGTTATCATACAAAACAAAACTAATTCACAAATATGCCATTTACTCAATATTTCAACAAGTGAGTGCTATGTGATAAAATTACATAATAATAGTAAAATAAGTTAGCAATGACTTGATCGATATTGTTATTTTTTCTTATAGTATAAACAAATTCGTTATTGACAATACATTAGTGCACTTATTTTTACAATGACACGAATTGTTGTAGAACTTCCATCTATCACAAAGAAAATCCTTTGGCCGCAATGGCTAACAGGAATTACAAGTAATTTTCAATCACATATAATTAAAAATTATTATGGATTCCCTTACGTAAAAATACTAATCAACACTATTGGAAAACACAAACGAAAAACTAATGGTGTAGTGTTTATACTCACTAATGATTTAGTGTCATAAACGTAATGCACTTATTCCTGAGTATCGATGGTGTGATCCGATAAAAAAAATTGAGATCCAATCATGTATACTTAGATTAATATTTTTACTGATTAATTGGTGGTTATTAATTTGCTCATCGATGAAAATTTATTCGTCATTATTCGATCTCGAACTTCAATCCTTCTGTATTTCTCACTGAAAATTGTACTACTCTGCCAAATCACACAATTAGAAATTTTGTATTAATTAACGTGTATTTACGTAATTTGATGCGAGGAATCGAATTTTGATAGTTGTAAAGTCTTACGATGGTCTAGTTTTTTGTTATAAACAATTCAATTGTGTAAACTTAATTTCCAGTAAAACTATTATCGTTAGCACTAAAGTAACTGTGAAATCATTTAGTTCATATCAAAATACATGATTAATACTTGACCACTTTTCCTCGATCTTAATTATTTATTGAGGTATAGTGAAATAAAAAAAAATATAACTCTTCTCTCTTAGCATTTAAAGTAGGCTGCGCGCGCACCGCTAAATGACTGTATTTAGCTTTACTGAAATTTAGTTTTTTTTTTCAAGAATAAATGGTAGTAAGTGCAAATTAAATTATTGATAATTACTAATACTAATAATTTAACTAATTTTCCATTTATTTTTGAAATAAAAATAAAAAAGGAGGCAATGCAATCCAAATTGAGATGAATGCGTTCTCAGCTTATTATTGGTGCACGCAGAGCCTACATTAAGCGCTACAGGAGAAAATTCATCATTTTTCATTTCGCTATATCTCTATAAATCATTAAGATAGACGAAAAGTGATTGACGTATTAATTATGTATTTTGATATGAGCTAAACGATTTCACAAATACTTTAGTGCTAACAATAATTGAATTTCTTTAATCTAACTTTAAACAATTAAATTACGTAAATACACGTTTAAAAATTTCATCGACTTTATTTTTCATACAGCCATATCTATTGTGGCGAGAGGACTAACTAATGATCACTAATGAAACAATATTCAATCCTAATCACTTCTAATAGTGTTGCAAGATTTACTGGCCGGAGTATTAATGATCACTAATATATACTAATGAATTTTCAATAATGTCCATTAGTGTTAATTAGATTTTTTCCGTAAGGGTTTGAGTGCTTCAATGGCTTGTATAAATTATTAGTGTATTGTCAAAATATCGGCAAATTTTTATATGTAAAGTTTCACTTGGTGTACTTACGGCCGGTCTTTCCAATGGATGGACATCACCATCTTTAGCTCAACTTACCTCTCCAGATGTTAAGACCTCGCTAAAACTTTCTGACTCTGAAGCATCTTGGGTGGCATCTTTATTAAACTTGGGTAGATTTGGAGGTTCGATAGTTGGTGCGATAAGTCAAGGTATATAACTTTTTAAAAATAAATTTAATCAACAAAGTTTTGCACTATTAACTAATAGTATTTTTTTTACAGGATTAATTGGTAGAAAAAAGACTCTTTTAGGTTCTATATTGCCCCTTGCAATCGGCTGGATATGTAAGATTATTGCAAATTCAGTAACTTGGCTCTATATTGCAAGATGTTTTTGTGGCATTGCTTCAGGGATGATCTGGACTACACTTTCGCTCTATTTAGGCGAGGTTTCTGACTCTAGCATTCGTGGCTCTTTGGTAAAAATATAATAATTAAAATATTTACAATCAAGTATAGAATGGACTGATGCAAATTATGACACGACTGAAAAAAAGAATGTAATAAATTGAATTTTACAAGTTATACTTCTTTTGGCGCATTGAGAGAAAAATTTTAACTAATAACGGAAGTGCGCGCGCGCAGCTCACAAAAATAATTGATGAATATTAGATGCATAATACAATAAATCTTGAATTTTTTTTATTGATGATAAAATTATCATCTTTAGGATATTATTCGCTAACTTAAACTACAAGATAGTTAATGTTTGTAGAGTTTGCTGATTTTGTATATAATATTTGCATGTGCAATAAAATTTCTTTTAGTCATGCCAAAGAAGTATAATTTACAAGAGTTGCACGGAAAGATTGGAACCCGAGTGGTTAGTGTTCTGCACCCGACTCAGTACGGTGCTGGACGAAAATGCTCGATTGTGGTTCAGCACCACACTGATTACTGTGCGGAACCTGACTGAGTGGTGTGCGCACTCGACTCAGTCAGGTTCCGCACAGTAATCAGTATGGTGCTGAACCACAATCGAGCATTTTCGTCCAGCACCGTACTGAGTCGGGTGCAGAACACTAACCAGTCGGGTTCCAATATTTCCGTGTGGTCAGGACTATTTATTGAATGACAAGTATCAGAATTTCAATTGCGAATGTCTTTAGTCAACGAACAGAAATATTATTTGTTTCTTCCCACGGGACGAAACACGTTCGTTTCTGTCCGCTGACTAAAGACACTCGCAATTTACGCTTTTGCTAATATTTGTTCGCGGCATTAGACTGAAATTAGCTTCTTTCGACTGGCTGTAGAGACACTGAAACTTTAAGTTTCGATGCTAGTATCATGAAATAATGAAAAAAATTATTTTTTTTCAGGTATTCATGAATTCAAATGCAGCATTTATTGGTGCATTTTTGGGCAACATAATGGGCGCTCATTTACCTTTGGAAAGATTCGGTTACGTCAGTTTGAGTCTCGGTGCACTATTTTTTATAATCTTCTTTTTCATCCCGGAATCACCATATCATTACGTATCAAAAGGTAATTTTGAACGTGCTGAAACTTCACTAAAATGGTTCAAACGTGAAGTTGATGTTTCAAAAGATATCCAAGAACTTAAAGATTTTGTCGGAAATACTGAAACAAATCTTTTAACACGATTGAAAGAATTTAAAAAACCTCAAAACCGCAATAATGTTATTATTATGGGTATGCTTAATATTTTTCTATATGGATGTGGTCATAATACTATGAATTACTATGCAGAAATCATTGTAACAAAAAGCAAAGTAAACTTTTCTCCTAGTACTATAGTAATAGCTCTTAGTCTATGTACAATAGTAGCTTGCTCAACAGCAGCAATCGTTGTTGATAGATTTGGAAGACGTTTCCTTTTGATAGTTTCCAGTCTAGGAACAGCGTTATCATTGACGCTTCTCGGTCTTCACTTTCACCTCTTATCTTTGAATATTGAACCTTCATTTACCTGGTTGCCTATTTTTTCGCTTTTCCTTTATAATTTTTCTATTAGTAATGGGTTAGTTCCAGTTCCCAATGCTCTAGTTAGTGAACTTTTTCCACCTAATTTAAAAACAATGGCATCCTTATACTTTAGTGGAAGTTCAGCTCTAATGTCTTTTATTACAGCAAGAACATTTCAACCATTAGTTAATATTATGAGTGAAAAATATGTATTCTGGATCTTTGCACTTAGTGCATTTAGTGCGGCACCATTTACATATTTTTATATAACAGAAACCAAAGGTCAAACTCTTGTTGAAATACAAAATAATGCTGATAAAAAGCATAAAATTAATATGATTGAGTCTAATTGAAGTAGTCACTGTAATGTAATGTTACTCGAAGTTACATCAGAAGTATCCTTAGTAGTAATGATATTATGCCAGATTCTTGGGCAGAGTATTCGACCAAATCCTTCAAGCAAAAGATATCGAATCTTGTTCAAATAGTTTAGTTTTTAGATTTGAACAAGTATCCCGAAAGCATTCAACAATACTTGTCAAAGCCTGGTAGTGTATAATGCAGCAAGTTGCACTAGAAACCTACGCAAGAATTTAAGCAAAAACTGCTCCAGAAGTGAAACAGCATAAGTTTATTTACCATCTCTCTTTTTTGCAGAGCATTCAAAAGTATATCGTACAAAGATAAAAGCAGGGAAGCTTGCCATACTCAGGCGTAAGTTTCTGAAGTTAAAATCCGGAGCAATAATTAATCAATTCTAGCGTAAGAGATCTGTTTCAAGTCTCTTGTACAGAAGTTTAGTCAGTATCCCGACTAGAATTTTTCATAAGACCTGACGAGGTCCTTATCAGGTTAACATTTAAAATAAGGTCCCGATCAGGATACCCTGACGAGGAACTGATGTGGATGTAACGCTTAAGACCCATGAAGTCCTTATCAGGATTGCCTTATAAGGCCCTTACCAGGATATCCTCATCAAATCCTTATCAGGGTAGCCTTATTAGTAATTATTTAAAAAAAAAAAATAAGAGAACTTTAATTCGATCGGGAATGTTATCTATTATATTAAGAGCATTAATTAGAGGAAGTAAACATATTTTTTATTAATGAAAAAATCCCGATGACTGCTGGCCTCGAACCTGCGTCCTTCTGATTCAAAGTCCTTGATGCTATCCACTGCGCTGACATATATATGTGATCTTGTAAGAATGCGTTCCACTTCACGTTCACAACGCCATGCTCACGTGTATTTAGATAGGATTTTGAGGCGTTTTGAGCGTTGTTAACGCTTAGTGGAACGCACCCTAAGTGTTAATATTATATTCATTACGATGTCAAAGAATAACTGATAAAGAAGTAAAAAATCCGTGCTGCAATGATTGACGTGATTTTTATGTAATATTCATTTGTACTTTCTTTAATTTTTAGCCTGTAAATAAAATATTTAAAGGATTTGGATAACTTTTTGTTGAATAAGGATATCCTGATGAGGTCCTGACAAGGAATTTGTCAGGTTGACCCGATGGCAAATAACTTTTTTATGAATAAGGATATCCTAATGAGGCCCTGATAAGGAACTCGTCAGGTGTGCCTTAATAAGGAAAACCTTATATTAACCTGACAAGGTTCTTATGGTACTTCAGGCAAATAAAGAAAAAATTCTAGTCAGGATTGTATACCATAGTGTTAATAATACTGGAAATAACCCTTGCACAATTATCTTTCATTTTTGCTACTAGGATATATATCTTTGAATTCTTTGAAATACTGAAGTCGGTTGGTAAAAAATCAGATTAATATCAATATACTATAAAGA
The DNA here is from genome assembly GCA_964016945.1 of Microplitis deprimator. Classification (NCBI taxonomy): domain Eukaryota; kingdom Metazoa; phylum Arthropoda; class Insecta; order Hymenoptera; family Braconidae; genus Microplitis; species Microplitis deprimator. The sequence continues at coordinate 8,026,568 of OZ024708.1, read as the reverse complement.
ATTTGCAAAGTAAATTTGGATTATATCCAGAGTGAATACGTATTCGTACGAAGTAGATGATTTTTTTTTATTTAATTCCCACGAAGCGCACAGAAAAAAAAGATTTCTTGGCGAGAGAAATATTTTGCGTTATGAGTTAAAGACAAAAATTTTCTTAAGACTAGAATAGTATATTATATACCTAGGCCAGTAAAATAAGAAAAGTCTCAGAACACATGTAATTGTTGGCCGAGGTGAAGCCGAGGCTGACAAACATGTGGTCTGAGGCTTTCTTTTTTACTGGCAAAGGTGCGTATACTATTTTTCTGCTCGACGGAGCCGGAAAGTTGCAACTTCGTTCAGGGCAGCGGCTCGAAAGTTGCCATTTTCCGGCCGGAGGGCAGAAAAAAATTTCTCGGCGTAAGAAATTTTTTTTTACCCTAAGAAATTCTTGTTTTCAATTTATAACTCAAAAAATTTTTTGGGCCAAGAAATTATTTTTTTTTCTGTGTGGGATTTACTCTGAAGGGTAGTTTTATGTATATTACTTAGAAAAAAAATTTCACGGAGTAAAATGGGAATAAAAATTTCCCTGATTATATGACTAGAATATAATATGATTAGGTCTGGAAGTTTTGGGATTTTTATTAACCAGTGGAAATTTTATGTAATACGCACTCAAAAATTTTTTCAAAATAACAATGATGAAGTTAACTAATTTTTGAATATTCTCTTTTCTTCAAATTAGAAAATTCATTTATGCATGAATATATTTCTTACAGATTTTGTATATAGTGATCGTGATCACTTTTATACTTATCTACTTGAAGAAATAATAATCTTCATTTTCAATAATATAAATAATAATTATAGATTCACTGAACTACCCTGATTAAAAAAAAATGATTCAAAACAATTTAAAACAATCCAATTTTAATACTATAAAGATATACATTCATCATTGAGTAAACCATTTTCGTTAATCGGGGTAAAAACTCATATCACATAATTTACATCAACTATACCACCATAAAACCATATTTTATATTGTACCGAAATACCAAATACTGTTATAAAAACATTATTACATTATGACTATTTAGGAATTTAATTCTTTTATTATGTATTATAATCAATTATAATTTATGAATTCAATAAAAAATTTTATTTAACGCATTCCTGATTATCGCACCTTATCATATCTGCAAAGCAAACCCTGAATGGCTGTTTACCGATCAGTGGTTAATACATTATCACAATCCAAATGGCTTCAAGTAGTCATAAATAACCCATAATCTGATCACGACTATGATGAAACGAATTCTTTTACTCAGAAGCTTTATTACCCATAAGTTCGATTGCCCAGAGTACCTGTAATTCTGAAATTCAAATACATATATAGTGTTTCTTTTTCTGAAGTATCCATTTACAAAGATGTCTACCCTTACGGAAAAAACTAATAAACACTATTGAAAATTTATTAGTGGTAATTAGTGTTTACTAGTGATCATCATTAGTATTCCGACTAGTGAATATCGCAACACTCCCATGCAAGAGTCCCCAAAATTGGACAGAGGAGCAATGCCTGGCCCAAAATTGGTAAACCCAGCTTAGGTTTACCAATATTGGCCTATGCTTGGGCCATATATGGGTAATCAACCATGGCCATTCCTATGAGTAGCTAACTTTGGTCTAGGCCTGGCTAACCCAGGTTCGGCCACTCCTACACTTTTGCAACCTTGGGTCAGGACTGGTTAACCCAACCCTGGCGGATCCAATATTACGGTATAATTACGGTAAGTTACCGTATATTACGGTACTAGGGTAATACACTGTAACCTACCGTAATCTTACCGCAATTGACCGTAGTTCTGCCGTAATGCTACCGTAGTCTCACCGAATTTCTGCCGTAATTTACCGTAACCTATTATAATCGTAATGTAGTCCTACCCTAATACTACCGTAGCCTTACCGTAATCCTACCGTAATTTACTGTTTAGTAAACATAGTATGTTTGCAAACATCATGACAGCACAATGTTATGTCATGTCAATATTTTTTTTCATTGATTTGATAATTAAATATGTATTAAACATCGTTACAAATAATGAAAAATTATAAAAAAATTGATTAATTTGAAATCATTTTAAGTTTAATAGAAGTACAAGTCTGTATGTATACATAGATGACAATTTTTTCTGAGTAATGAAAATAAATAAACGTGAACAAATTATAGTTTTAATAATATTAACTACAATTTTTTTATTCATAAACTAAACATATTCATCACACTGACTATCATATTTTTATTATTCAAAAAGAAAAAATTACAAACGTCGTTACACGAATAAAAGTTTTAATATTGAAGTAAAATTAATTGAACTCTCCCAACCCCCCTCTTCTACTCGACATCATTAAATAGAAGGTTGCCTTAATGTACTTGTGAAGAGTAGTGTCCTGTAAAAGATAATTCTTTTTATCCCGCTTCCCCTGACCAATTTTTCATATTAAAGAAAGATCACTCTAAACAGTTTTAAATTATTTATATTTATGTTTAAAAGAGATTTATTAATTCGAGATGCAAACCAATCAACAATAAACAATGAGAAATTTATCACCCGGATTATTTTATTCGAATAAGTCGATTACCAACATAAGCAACTCTCTTTTTTGATGCCTTTATTATTTTTCGGTGTAAGGATGTTCTATTTTTGTCTATTAGTATTTCCACAACGAAAACAATTGTGCAAAAAATAAAACTAAGTGCCATTGAAATAAAAACTAATTTCAAATTTTCAAACTCGACTGTATATTCTGCAGCTGAAGCCTCCATTGTTTCTTTAGCTTTTAATTTTTTAAGAATGTTTCGTGATTCATAATGTTTCCACAAGTCAAAAAGACCCATCTCCTCAAAGCTTAACACAACTTTGTCAACTCTACTTTTTAAAACCCAATTTTTTCTAGTCCAATAAGATACGTAATATTTGTTAACTTTTTTTTGTGCTAAATGCAAGTTGAACTTATTAGCCGCCTGTAATTGACGATTTGTAGCAGCAAGACATGCATTAGAACTATCATTCAAAACTTGCTCGTAACAAACTGATGGGTGGTCATGAAGTAAACGTAAATACTTTTTATCTAAACCTATATTTAATCGCTGTTCATTAACGAAAGCGCTTATATAATCATGATAATATAGATTGAATTTATAGTCACGAATATCTTCAAAATTTTGAGGATAATGACGTTCAGGACTCGCTGATAGAGAAGAAATTTGGCCTTGCAAAGCTGGAGACATGAAAAAAATAAAAAATGTTGTTGCGAGGAAAATGACACGCATCGATAATCTATTTAATGGGGTTGATATCCCAGCACTAAGCAATAATCTAATGATCTCTAGAAATCCGTTGCCGTAATTATAATCATTATTGAATACTATTACAACAAATGTTACAAAAAAAACTAGTAATGAAAATCCAATTATTTCAAAGTTCAAAAAGTTATCATAATTTTCGAAGGTAGTTACCAAATTTATTCGCTGAGTCAATATCATGGAGCTAAATTGGTAATGCATATTTAAAAAATCAACATATTCGATGTATTTTAAGGAATGCAAATTTAGAGCAACATCATAAGTACCGTTAATTAAATGTTTCAAGTATCCTATTGCTTTATTGTTTACCCAATAACCAGACTTTTCATAATTGATAACGGGTGTAGCGTTCAAAACCAGAAACAAGTTTTTAAAAAACATAAACTGGGAATAGAATTCTAAATGGTCATACAAAGTATCAATACCATATGTTTCTTTTCGACTAAATTTTTTGAAAGATCTACCTACAGCTTTGACTTTGTAGCCATCAAGAACTTTAGTTTTATCAAATAATAAACTATCACAAATTTCTTTATCTGAAACAGATTGAAAAATTTTTTTGATTATCTATTCAACGTATTATTTTTAAAGAATAATTATAAGAATTAGATATACCATTTGAATAAGCCTGTCTGTAGAGCGTCCATCGATCGTCAGGTGTGTCGATCGATTCAACTTGAATCCACTGTTTAGGAGCCCGGCTATTAAATGGATTGTAAGTGTACAACACCATAATTTCCTCTGTATCTGACTCGTAGCACACATAGAACGATGATAACAAAGTCATCATCCAGAGCACTTGCAGCATTTTCGATGCATTTTCACAGAAATGTTTAGTGATTCCAATAATAAAAAACATTGACGAGATGTTCCATGTTGGTGATGACTTCAATTCATGCAAAAGAGCTTTGAGTTTTTCAGTGGATTCCGCAGACAGAATATACGTTACATAAGCAGGGTTTAATATTTGGATCTTTCTTGATTTATAATTGTGATCAATGATATAAACACTTGGTTGATCAATCTCTTGTGAAGTTGGATAAATTGCATTATCCAAGTCATTAGTGATGATGATAGGATTTGTACGATCAGAGAAACATAATTTCATCAAATCGCCCTATTAGTGTATGATACAACCAAAACATTACTTTCACAAAAGCCAAATTTAAAATTTTATCTTAAATATTCCGACTCAAAATTAAAAAAGTAATATAATAAGCCTCCAAACCCTACATAAAGACGAGGCGGTTGAAATTATAATTTTAGATTATGATGATATTTGTAACTAAAAATGATAACTTGATCCTCAACTTCATAACCCTATCCAAAAATTCCCATAGAATCCACTCAACTGCGACAAAAACCGCATAGAAACCAATACAGTCTATAGGATTCTGTGCGGTTTTTGTCGCAGTTGAGTGGATTCTATGGGAATTTTTGGATAGGGAACTTTGTCTACTATTACCAAGTTTACTCGGGTCAAAAAATTAGATCTGTTCTAAAATAATTGATAAATTCAAATATTTTTTCTTCAATTCAAGTTTATATATCGTATTTATTTTGTATAGGAATTTAATCTGTTTTTGTCCGTACTAGTCATTATCCAGACCAATATCAGACTTATTTTCGTATGATATTTAGTCTGTTTTAAATCGAGTTTAGACTAAAAACAGACTTTTTTATTGTAATTATTGGTCTGTGTTCAATTGTTTTTAAGGACAAATTAGAATTTTTCAGACTCTTTAGTATATAATTAATAATTAACTGTTTTATGTGAACAATAAATACAAGTGATGTACCGTAAAATAGAAACTGTTCCCTGGTGGAAATTTTTCGGACTTTTCTCTGAAAAACTCAGTTCTAAAGTTCTAAAGACTTTTCCAAAGTTCTAAAGACTTTTTCTGAGTTTTTCAGAGAAAAGTCCGAAAAATTTCCACCAGGGTTGATAAATTCAAAAAATATACTTCTGAAAAATAATCTCCTGGCGCCAGGATTCGAAACCAAGACCGAACGAACAGGAAGTATGACCGCTGCCGCAAATCATTTTAAAATGGTGAATTACTCATTCATACTTAATTTTTAGGATATGGAAGACTTTAATAACATCAGATTTCAGCAGCAAGTCCAACATCAAATGAATTGAGGCTTTTGAGGCTCAAACTACTTTTTTAATTTTGACTCGGAATTTGTTAATTACCATTTTATTCCAAGCAAGTCTAGGACTCCTTAAGCTTAATTCTTCAAATATCCTGTTACCACTGCACATAGCTATTATTACAAGCCACCAAACGAACTTATCAATCCAACCCATTATATTATTTTCATAAAAATAAAGTATCAATTTAAAAAAAGTTTTAAGTTATCATAAAATATAATTGATTTAATTATTACAACTGCTTTATTGAAATATGTTTGAAAAAATAATGAAATTTTCAAAAAAGTCGTTCATATAAGAACGCACCCTCTCAGTTCAGTATAATGATAATGACTAACTGTGACACCAGTTCTGCTCTATCAGATACATGCAATAGCACACGTCATACAAAGTCAATTAAGCTATGAATTCTCTCCGAGCGGTTTATCCAGTTTTTACCCTTTTTACATTTCTTAACATTCATATACTCGACGCCAATTCAAATCTAATGTACAACAATGTATTTTATAATTTTAATGATTTTTTCCTTACAAAAAATACAACCATCATTCGTCAGAATAATATCTCTCGTATAATTAATGCTGCCAATAGATAATGTAAACAAAAATATTATTTTATATGAAATAATTTTCCGAGTAGTCTTTTTTTTTATTCATTATATAATTGCAAAGCTCATAACAGTATATGCACGTCAATGTTTTGTTATTGATTAGATAATTATTGCAAACCCTTATTAATAATTTACATAAAGCGTGTAATCATTAATAATTATAAGCAAATTAACATTAATACAATCTAAGACCATTATATATTTTAAAAATGGCAATTCTGCATCTGTAATGGAATTACGTAGATTTCTCATCATTTATTTGTTTTAAAGTTTAAGACAAAATTGAATAAAAATTCAATTTTTTTTTTTTTTACATATTTCATGAATTTCGAGTTTAAGAACTGTAATAAATAAAATTATGAAAATTCAGCCATAACATAAAAATACAGAGACATGCGACAAATGTATCAGGTTTATTTCAGTTTTTAATTCACCTGATCATGCCTGAAATAGAAAATCGTTATATTTTCCTATCAATAATATATCAAACTCATTTGTAATAAGATTTATACTTAAAAATATTTGTGTCTTATAGATAATGTTTCGCAGTTTTCAAAAATCTACTTCCATTCTCTGTACGAACAATATGTCCCGAGTTATTTATTGATTGTCAAAGCCAAAATGGACTTTTTTGCTTTGATCAATGATAACTCGGTGCCAAATCGTCGTAGAGATTTTTTGAGGGCGGCAAATTAAAGGGCATAAAATTTCCTAAGTCATAAAGTCAGCTTATAAAAAAAACTGATTGAAGCCCATAGACTTTTTTGAAGACGAGCAAAAATTGAGAAATTTTTTTTTGCGTCGGTTTTCTTAGGATTACTCCGGAACCGTGCATGATAACAAAATTTGAAGTCCGGATCTCAAAACTTGAAACTTGAGGCTACAATTTGCTTTTTTTTTATTTTTCTCTACGACCATTTTTCACCGAGTAACAGCATGTTGAAAATCACTCAAAAATTTGGAATTTTTTTAATATCCCTTAATTTTTGTGACCAGTGTATACCTATAATAGCAACATGCGCACAGCCAGCAACATTTAAACATAGTACCTCATCTAAATCTTACACATGCGTACAAACAGTAATACATTAACCTTAGAGTTCAGATCTAAATGTTATACAGCGGAAAAAAAAAAATCAAAACTCTCGTCTCAACAGAAAGTGAATCAAGTTTTTAGAAGAGAAAGAAAAGGAAAATACACAATCAACAAGATACAATCATTAACAATCTATAACAGATACTGGCACATGGCACAGGAGGGCTGTTAGCCAATAAAGGAAAAAAAAAACTATATAGTAGCACGTGTTGCGTGTATGTGTTTTCTGGATTTCACGATATATACAAACCGGCTTTTACTCTTTTAGTCTTTTCGATAATTTAGTATTATATAGTATACTTGAATACATGTAAAATGAGAAAAAAAATGATATCAAGATTGAACAATAAATGAAATAGAATCATAATTAATTAAGAAAAAAAATAATAATATGTTTACTTAGAGTATAAAAAATTTATAAAACTACCAAAATTTACAACAAAAAATAATTGTTTTTTTGATATAAAAATGTCTTCATCAAATAAATTAAATTTTGAAAATCTAGAGAAAAATCGTAAGTCCAACTTTTAATAAAATAACAAAACCTATAAATTACTATATTTATATTATGAAATATTTTTTATAGTTTTACATGCAAATGAAAACAAAGATGTGAAAATCAATGAAAGAGAACCACCAAAAAAAAAATCACGCAGTCAATTAAATTTAGAAATTCTAAAAGATTGCAAACAACTTGAAGATCCACCATTAACAGAGTTAGATAAATTATTGACAGCTAATCGATTGACACATGATTTTTATAATACTCCATGTGAACAATTGGCACAGCAATTATTGGGTAAACATTTATAATTATGTTCCCATGTAACAACTTCTATCAGAAGTTCCTGGCCAAGACACTGATTACTAGAATCTTTTGATAGATACTACATGAATTTGCCCGAACGTATACAAGACTGTCTAGTTGTAATCTTGTACTATTTTTATGAAAGTGTTTTTTGGAAGACCCCTAGGTGTCTACTTCTTTATATATCTATCAATCTGTCACAAGATATCAATGCAAGATTCTAAGACAAGATTGTTGCAGGACTTGTACATGATATTGTACAAAAAAACATTGAAGATGTCTTGCTCATTATGTGTTAGTAAAGTTACTTTCGCGTATCTTGAGCGAGTCTTGCACCAGAAGTTACTTGCAGATACTATAGCCCATATCTCGCAGCAGATCTGCTTAAGCAATCTCATATTACACTATCTATTTATCTCACTCTATCTCTGTTACTTTACCCAGGATCCTGTATCGTAAACCATTGGAGGGAACAAAGTGACAGAGGTGAGTTAGATAGTGTAATATGAGACTTCTTGCGCAGATCTGCCGCAAGATATGCAAGTAATTTCTGGTGTAACATTGCCAAGTAACACATGCTTGAACAAAGTTCTGGTGCCAGTGTCTTGAGCAAACCCCTGGTCACTAGTGTCTTTTTCTACGTATGGATCTTGCGCAAGATCATGTAGCAAGAAATCGTCATCAAGACTTGTGCATGACTTGCTCAAGGCATTGTACAGAAGAATATTGAAGATATTTTAGATACGGTACAGTTGAAAAGTGTCTGAGTTATAATCTGGTACGAATTTCTTGTGTAAGGCTTGCACTAGACTTGCTATTGAAATCTAGCCACAAGTATCTGTAGCAAGACACATAGATAGGAGAAGACACTAACGTCTATCGAACTTAAGACCAGACTTGCTCAAGCCTTGAACAAGATTGTTATGTGGGTTAGCTTAAGTCACTACCAATGCACCCTGCGCAAGATATCTTAAATATTCTTTTCCGATTCTTGAAGTACACCATAACCCAAAATATTTTTCTAAGTCTTGTACAAGACTTGCAATTAAAAACTTTGTACGTGACTGCAGTAAGATCCATAGTTATGTAAAGACGTAGACAACTAGTGCATTCATGTCCAGGTTTGGGCAATTACTGTTATGAGATTGTTATATGGGTTATTATACGTTATTATACTTATTATAGTAAATAATTTTTATGCATGTAAATATTAAAAGGAAAAATACTTGTACGTCGATTAGAAAATGGTATAATATTGAAAGGAAGAATAGTAGAAACAGAATCTTATCTTGGAGGAATTGATAAAGCTTCTCAAACCTATCAAAATAAAGTAACGCCTCGAAATATACCGATGTATATGCCACCAGGAACAATTTACGTTTATTTCACATATGGAATGTATCACTGTTTTAATATATCAAGTCAAGGTAAGTTTTTTTTTTTTTTTTTTTTTCAAAATAAATTACATTTTTATTTGCTAGTCCTTAGGTATATCTTTAAATAAATCTATTCAAATGATTTACAATAATTTACGTACTTCTAAATCGATGTCTTCAAAATTATTATCTACAGTATCACAAATTAAAAAAATTATCTATTTAAATTTAAATTATCATACAGTTGACTACCTATCGTAAGCCTCTATCTCGATTTTTCTGCTACTAAAATTAATACTTATCTTTTTACATTAATAATTATTACATTATAAAAAATTATGATGATAATGGTATTCATTAAAGTAATAATAATTATAATTTTATTGATGAAGATATCCCTTATTAAAAGAAGCAATTTAAAACCCTTAGAAAAAAAAAATTTTTAGACACTTTTTAATGCTATTGTTCAGGTGAAGGAGCTGCAGTTCTTTTAAGAGGTGTAGAGCCAATCGAAGGTATTGAGGAAATGATGTATAATCGTACATTAAAATCGAAAAAAAAAAATTCCGAAAAAACTAAAAAAATATTAAAAGCACACGAACTATGCAATGGTCCTTCCAAGATATGTATGGCATTTGAAATTGATAAAGATTGTTGTAAATATTCACTATGTACCTGGAAAAATATGTGGATTGAGCCTGATTACAATCCACCAGATGAAACAATTGAAATAATTAAATGCCCGAGAATTGGTATAGATAGTGCTGGGCCAGAATGGGCAAGTAAACCATTGCGTTATTATATTTACAACAATAATTCAGTGAGCAAACGTGATAAAAAAGCTGAACAAGATTTTATGAAGAGTAAGTAAAAATATACGCCTGATTAAATAAATTTATTGGATTATAAATATTTCTCTACTTACAGTATTTTTGTACAAAAAAAAATAGTATGTATTATTATTTATAAATATTTATGCCCACTCAGCCATAACTCTTTCATAGTTTTCTTCTTCAATAAAAGGCTTGTCAATCGATCTGTAATTTAAAAATCATTCATTTATTAATTTTTTTCATTTTTTATTTTTTTTTTTGTTACTTAAAGTTGTATAAAACTATAATTATTAAAACATACTCAATCATATAATCTCCACAATACAAACATTCTGAAGCAACGAGATCATCTAAATCAGCTTTTACTTGATCTCTCGTTGATAAAGACACAGATCCAATTGATGTCGTGTCTTCAGGTTTTTTGGATAATGTCGTTAATTGGCGTTGGAGATCTGTCAATTTAATTTGTTGGTCAATTGTTAACAATGGTGTTAAAACAGAAATTAAACAGTCATTGTGAAATCTATGACCACAGGGAAAAACGTAAAAAGGTCTTAATAACAATTGAACTTGACATGAATTACATGTATCTCTAACATGTACGAAGGTACATCTGCAAAAATACAAAATTATTACTTTCATTTCAACTTTTTATCTATTATAATCAGCATAACATTTCATGTACTTAAATTACCCAAAGCAACGTAATTTTTAAGTAATTAACAAACATTTTAACATAAAATAAGATAATTACACAGTAAAAAAAATTGTATATCTTTGTTAAAAACATTCAAGATTTTTTTTAAATTACTGCATGGAATGATCTAACGGTCTAAAGATATATTTGTGGATATATAGTGAATACAAAATAAAATTTTTGGACCAAAAAATTCAAAATTCAGTAAGTTATTCACAATCTCCCATCGCTCAAAAAAAAAAGTTCCCTCACTGTTGCAGTGATAGCGACCTTCGCAGAGCATAAAATAAAAAAAAACAACAAGTTTATTAAACTAGAAGGTATTTCCCGTATCATGACCCGCGGGCTAAGAAAAAAATTGAAATTTAACAAAATAGTGGAGTTTTTAAAAAAAGTTTCAAATTTTGCGCGAAAATTTGATGATTTTTGGCCTGCCAAAATTACATTTTTGATTCGATTGAAAAACTGGAGGTTCATGGTACGTAGAAACATATCTAAAAGAAGCTGCAATTCGAATCAAATCGATTGGATGATTTGTTTTCGAGTTATAACTGCAGCAATTTTGAAAAATGTTTTTTCGAAAACCGATAAGCGGCTGCTCTTCACATGGCTGTAACTCAAAAAAACTATTCGAGATATGTACTTGCAATTTTATTATGTTATTTTTGAAGGTATAGACTAACGAAATATACGAAAAAAAAATGATTTTTTCAAAATTTCATATTAGTGTTCCCCCTTAAGACAAATTATCTGTGATGAAAAATATTACAAATATTGTGTGGACCGTTTTTAACACACAGATTATGTTGACTTTTTACTTAACATAATATTTTTTACTGTGTAGTGTACTTTATGTGTTAACACTACTTTGAGTAATTATGTTAATAGCTTTTTAATAAAAATCAAGTCTTTAGATACTATCTGTACCTTGTACGGAACGCTTGAATATCTTTTCTAATTATTTCAGCAGCTTTTGTTGCTTCTTGCATTTCTTCTTTAAGATCTTGAATATGTTGATTATACTCCTATGAAAAAAAAGAAGCAATTAAAAACTGTCACTTTTGAACTAAAACTTTTAAAATTATCTCTTTTGTGATAAGAAATATTTAAAAAAAAATTTTTACCTGAAGAGAGTTACAAATTGCATCTTTAAAATGATCAATCGTTACAAAATCAGAGAAAAAAGGTAAAATATCTTCAATGCGAACTAAATCACACTGTTGAAGGAATTCCATTGCCTGTTGAATATCATTACGTTCTCGTACAACATGTTCAGCTAAAAATGCGGTAAAAATATCATTTTTATTATGTCCTAATTATTAAATTTGTTTTTATAAATTTACCAATTTTCAACCATAATTTTTTTTTCAATTCATTGTCGTGATGTGATGGCATCGCAGCAACTTGTTTAGCTAAATCAACATTAATAGTCAATGCGAGATCAACAGCTGTAGTCCATAAGCCTAAAAGGGCAGATAGTTGTACACAAGCTTCTGTCAAACCAGCTTCTTGACAAAGGCGTAGAGCATAATGAACATCATAATGTACCATCGTTATATCTTGTCCTAATACCAATAATTATTTAACTAAGTATTTAAATTATTCCAATTATTTACCCACACGAAAGAAATTTATATCCGGGCCAATCTGCATATAAACGACGTATATAAAAATATATCTCATATATGCAAATTGGCCTGGATATATATTTTTTTCGTATGGGTAATGTTTCTTATGGTAAAAATTGCACGTCTCATTAGGCGTGATCTACAAACACTACAAAATTTTCGTCCAATTCACTTACTTAAAATCTTTGTTACCCTGAGCGAAAAAAATGTATACTTTCAATAAAAAAAGGCTTGATTTAAGTATTTTAGTTACTTAAATAGTGCCAAGCAATTAGTTTCTTCAATTAAACCTTTTATAATAAATTAATTAAATAAAGTATTGTAAAAATGAGGTCAAACGCGTATGAGACGTGCACTTTTTGATTTTCAAAACTTTTCGTTACCTTGGGACCCAATATAACGCATTACTTCATCTTTTTTATATCTGGCATATAATGACAAGAGAAAATTATGCACTGCTTGATCTGGACAGCTTTGTTTATAAACACAAAATTCTAAATATTTAATAACTTCTTTTGCCTGAAATAAAAAATATTTATAAATTTATTTAAAATAATTAAAGGACAATATAATTTAGCCTTACATGTTTCTCATCACTATCACATGATACCAATGCAGGTAAGATTTTTGATGGCTGCAATTGTCCACCTTGAGAAATAAGTGCTGCGACTGTAGGCTTAGGTAATTCTTGTACTAAAATTCCAGTAAACTGATAAAAAAGGTTTTTGTTTCCTTGGCTTTTTAAAACTTCAAGAGCTTCTAAGTAATTATTTTTAAAAAGATGCTGACGAATTACTTGTTCATAATTACGATGCATTATTGTCAAACGAATTAAATTATCTTTATCACCATGACTAGCCATTAATTTATAAATAGTACTAAAATTTTTTTTTATACAATCTTCAACGGTTGGTATACATAAAAAACTATCAAATTGTTTTTGTAATTCCATAAGATTTGAATTATGATTATGAGATATTATATTACTTCTTAATTTTCCCATTTGATACATAAACAATTCAACAACCCACACAACAATCATTGTTATTTGTGTTTTATCTTGAGGTCTTAAGCCTTCTAATTTCTAAAATTAAATTGTAAAATTATTATTATTATTATTATTATTATTATTATTATTATTATTATTATTATTATTATGTACTTCTTTTGAATTTAATTTTTAATTCTTAACCTTTTTCAAAAACATTTTTAAAGCTTCTATTTGTAAATCTTGTAAAAATTTAAGTGATATTGCCTCAAAAGAAGAATGGGTTTCAGCATAAATCATTGCACTTTTTTCGAATCTAATAAATATATAATTAATACAATTTAATATTATAATTGTATGATAAAAATGATCAAATATTAAATGAATACCAACTCTTTATTTTTAAATAACATCTCAGCTTCTTTAACAAGAACTTGATCGATATGAGCCGGATTATCTTGACAATACTGCTTTGCAAGACCAAATTCACCTTTATCCATATAAATTTGCCACACATTTCTTTCTTCTTTGGTAACTTTATATTTAAATAATGCACGCTCCGTATAAGCCCAAATTGATCCAGTTGTCGGATCTTTTGTAATATTAACTAATTTTCCATATGTCTGAAGATTAAATTGGTAAATATTATTAATCAAAGCATTATTTTATAAAATGATGTTTCCTCATCTGTTATGTTGTTACTTTTTTAAGTCCTGAAAATTGTAGCGATTGTTAGTCGAGTTTAAGAAACACATGGACATTTAACTGATGTGTTGACTTCCCAAAAATAAACGATAATTGAATAAGAACATCAATCCATATTAATTAATAAATTATATAGAGTAGTGTTTTGCATTAAAAAAATTAATACAGAAGTTTAATAAATTTAAGCCACAACAATCCATGTCATATTAACAGTTACAAATACTTGTAAACTATTGTTATTTAATTTATTAGACAATATGGATTAGTGATCTTATTAAATTATCGTTTATTGTTAGTAAGGACATGTGTCAGTTAGATGTTCATGTGTTTTTCAAGCTCGACTAACAATTATTACAATTTTGAGAACTTTTGAGAAAAAAATTACTAACTAAAAATAAAGAAAAATAGACAAATTAATGATAAAAATTTACTATTGTTACATACTGGAAATTTTCCAACATTAATTTAATATTTTAAAATTGTTTGTAAAGTCCAGGTTGGCCCTCATTAGAGTGTCTATAGACCCCCGGTGGGCCGTGGTCATCGATTATTTTATGAATTATTTATTTATTAATTTTTGCGATATAAAATTTATTTTATGCCGATAACTGCCTTTATCCCCCGTATTATTATTATTATTATATAAATATGAGGATGAGAATTTTTGAAGGATGGCTGGGCAGCCGGTAGCAGTGCCCAGACCAGGATATTGCCGATATTGGGCTGCCAATGACAGTGCCCAATATTCAGGATGGTTATTTTGGGTGGCCACTAGCAGCGCCCAAAATTACGGAAAATGTGAAGGTGAAATATTGGGGAAACTTCACATTAAACATTGTTATCACAATGTAATATAGGATATACTGTATTGCCATCAATAGAGTCACTTGTTACTCTGTCGGATGACAAAGGAGTAGTCGTGCCAGATTCGTTCTTAAGTTCGAAATATATTCGTTACCAGGGACACCTCAAAAGGCTGGACGCAATCTAGCGGCGAGCACCGAACTTGGGGAAGCAACGGCAGTAGTTCGGTGCTCACCGCTAGATCGCATCCAGCCTTTTGAGGTGTTAGTATTCACTGTGTGTATAAATGTGTCAGAATATATCTACTCTGTATGTATCTAACTGTGTCAGTATGTATCTACTCTGAATACTTTCTGGAAACATTTTCGATTTACTCTGTATTTATTTTGGAAATATTCTTATTTCACTCTCAAAAAAGGGCATAAAATCATTCTGGAAACACTCTGGAGCTCGTATGGTTACATAATGTTACCAGAGTATTTTCAGAGTGTTTTTTTAAACCACAAGGGATATAAAATAAAAGAGGCTTATAACGGGTAGTCGAGCAAAAAACTAAACGCACGGTAGTGGAGAGATTGAAATTCCAAGAAAAATTTCATCTACGTCTCCAAGACTAGACTTATGATAGACTATTAATAAATATTTAATAATTATAAATACTCAAAAAAATTACTATTAATACTTACATCGTTGTATATATCTTCAAAAATAAGTTCTTGATTCAATAACGAAATACCTTTGACATGATCATTATAAAGTAACAAAGCATGAAATTTAGTCAATACAAAATTAATTGGTGCAACTGACATTTGTGATACTGTACTTCCACTTAAACTAGTTTCAGGACAACATATCATTTCTTGATTTACTAAAGCATTATCTGAATCACCTTTAGGATCTATCTGCAAGCGAAAATTAATTTACTAAACTTTCTAGCTCATAAAATATATAAAAATATTTTTAATTTTTTAAAATCAAATCTACTTTATCTGACCTCTGCATACAAAATTCCAGTTTCTGTTAGCCAACCAAATAATGTTGGTATACCTTTTGATACTGGATAATAAAACTGCATACGTGAGTAAGGCAATGAATTTTCTAACTGATTAAAACGTTCTAAAAAAAAAAAAAAAAAATATACACCTGCATCCAAATATTTAATAAAATAAAAAAACAATAAAAAAAAATGATTAAATACCTTTGACATTAAGATACTTGCTGAATATCTGTTGGAGTAATGGTTTTTCCTGAGGATTTGTTATTGTACCCATATACTGATAAATTCTGATAAGAGTTGTCACAATAATAATATATTTATCAGAATAAGGTACTTTGTGAAATGCTATACCAGTAATAGGTGGTTTACTTTCTTCACCAATATCAAATACCTATCAGTAATTTTTTTTTTCTTTAGATGTTAATAAACCAATAATAGTAATTTTTGTGACAAACATTTAATACAAATTTTAAATTACATCAACTACTTTACAAGGGAAAAATGTAACTCACCAATCCATCTACTTCCTTACTGGCATAAAGAGGCAAATAATTAGGAAGCTTTGGGAGCAAGAAATATTAAGTAATAATGATAAAATTTTTATAAGTGAGTAAAATAAAAAAGGATTCGTCAAAATTTTCACTAATAGTGTGTAATACAAGCGGCTTACACTTACGTATATATTATTTAAGCATACGTCGTTTGTGTAGAAAAGTACACTAATTCAATGTTAAGATTCTCGGCGATCTAACCATCAATTTTCACACACTTAGATGTTATTTCCAACACTTGAAAAGTTTTAAGGGCATTCTCAGACAATGCCTCCCACTTTTTAAACATTTTCAGACTTTCAACTGTTATAAGCGTATCTAAATTTTATTAATTAATTGAAAAAATCGGTCTATCAGTTGACCCTGCGGGCCAGCCTTAAATCTTCCCGCAGTTTTCGAGCTCGAAAATACTTTTATATGCTGTTGTTTTCGAAAAAAAAAAAAAGTTTTTTACCATTTTTTTTCCAACGACAGCTCTCAAACGAATTGAACGATTGAGACGGTTGAGGTGGCAATTGACGCGTTTTATTAAGTTTTAGAGCTGAACAGATTTTGAAATTGATTTATCTAATCTTTTTCGAGAAATTTCAAAAAAACAAAAAAAAAAAATTGGTAATTGTTTAGAATCGTGGCTATACCTGTTTTTTAGAAGCAAAAATCCAAAATTAGACCAATGGCTATGAAACCGATTTCAACCGCGAGCATTTGTCGGTGAATTGAAATTACATTTGCTTAATTAAATGTTTATTAATCGTCAAAAAGCTATAGGTGTATACCATAGGTGTAAAAATGCTCATATTTTGGGTTTTTCTTAGATATTTTTTAGTTCCATGCTGCACTAAAAGGCATAATTTTCTTATTATTCTATGTACTGAATCTTAAGTCAACCACCAAAAGATATACAGTCAAATCGCGTTATAAGTCCGCTTACAGAGGTGTAGGGGAATATAATTCTAAGAATTCCTGTACCCCCACTTCTGCTCAACAGTTGAACGCCATAACTCACCTTTCCCTACTTTGCAAGCGTGTGAGTGTGTAAATGATTATTTTCGGAGTCATAGAGGGGGAATGTCTTCCAAGAAATATAGGAAGGGGGTTAGGCAAAACGGGGTACCCCCAAAATTTGGTGAAAAAAAAATGTTTTTTGTTTCGTCTAATTACTGTATATTCGATATTTTTGAGCATTTTCAGCCCTACGCATGACACCTGGGGCAAAATGGACCAGCCCAAAAATCGAAAAAATGATTCTATCAAATTTTTATCGTCAAATTAAAAAAAAATTAATATATTTCCGCATTTTTAGACCTACCCATAACACCTGGGGCAAAATGGACCAGCCGAAAGTTTGAAAAATGATTCTTTCATATTTTTATCGTCAAATTAAAAAAAAAATAAAATGTTAATTCATTTTTCGGCTGATTTTCTGTAGTTGGGGCAAATTTGGCCACTAAAAATATTCGAAAATAATGTTTTATTTTTTAATTGATAAGAATTCAATTAAAAAAAAAAAAAAAAAAAAAAAACATTATCATTTTTTGGAGGGGGGCCTCTCTGGCCCACAAAAAAATTTTTTTCTCCCTTCGTATCCACCAATGATGTGAAATGTAATTTTTCTGTAAGTATTTTACATGAAAAGAAATTTAGTTTAATGAAATTTGATCAACTTTTAGAAATTTTTTTTCAACTTTTTTAAAGGGTACCCCATTTTGCCCGCCACAAGTAGAAATTTTACTTCTTAACGGCAGCTAAAAATTTTGTCTATTTATCTTAGATATCATTAATAACAAAAAGATTTGGCGTATTTTAGTCATCGAAAATTTTGTATTTCCATAGGTACCCCCTTTTTCCCCTCCCTCCCCTAAGTCAGCGGACTTATAACGCGACTAGACTGTATGTAAAAAGTAACATTTAAAAAGTATTACTTTCGTATAAAATAACATTTTTGTGTGTTACGAAATCAATGGATTAAAACTGGTCAAACAAGATAATAACATGGTGTTGAATTTACACACAAAAATATTAAGAATTCAACAGTAAAATCTTTACCACGTGCTTATTTTTACACTTTGACGAATTCTTTTTTACTATGTACTAATGGAACATTTACTGTTTTATCTTAAATATAATACGTTTAACTAATAATATAAAAATTTTAAGTTCACAGGAAATAAAAATTGAGTTTTAACAAGAAATGCATATTTAAGTAATAAGATAATACATACCTGTTTCCAGTATTGTTCCAAACTAGTATTAAATATTTTATCTCCATCTAAACCAATTTCAGTTTCAAAAATTAAACCTTTTGATGTACCAAATAAGATAGGACCAGATGTTGTTGCCGATGTGTTAGCAAAATTCCACGCAACTGCAGTTATTTCATGGCCTCGAAATTTTCCAGCCTTGTTTTAATAAATTTTTTTCATTTATAATACATTTAATATTAAGTTCAAATGATATGTAATATTAATATTATAACAGAATTGATAATAATAATAAATTATAATCTTAAAAAAATAATAAATTTTATTAATTCTTACACACATTATTTATCATGTTCAATTCTATTATATTAACGACTTTTAAATCTTAATAGTGTATTTTCAATTACGAAAATGATTTTATGACATGATCCTGAAGTTAGCAGACAATTAAGTTTTTGAATTTTTTTTTCATTAATTAAATTTGAAGAAAAAAAAAGCTAAAAATATGCACATGTAGAAAATTTAAAAAAATACAAGTGCAATTTTTTTAAGTATTTTTTTTTTTTTAATTTATCGTTTTTTAAAAAATCGAAAAATTATCAGACGTTGGCTGATTTCAGTGTCATTTTTATAATTTAAAAAATTTTTAAATAATATAAATTTGTTACTAAAAAATTGAGAACGAACGTGCATTAAAAAATCTTATTGTTAGATATTTTGTTTTTTTTTTAATCATGTGTGATTATAGATGATTACCATTAAATAATAAATACCTGTTTTAATTTAGTTGATGTTCTATGTAAGTAAAATAAATCTGCTGGTGGATTATCACCATTTTTGGGAACCATAGTAATTAATAAATGATTACCCAATGGATCTAGATATAATCCCGATAATTTCATATTTGTTACATATTTCGATATATCAATTTCTTCTTTTTTATCAGGAGCTTTAACATCTATTCTTAAAATTACATTATTAGCCATAGCAATCATGATAAAATTACTACTAACTGCTAAATGCAAAATATTATCAGGCGGTCTAAAATTAACTCTTTGTCTCGTGAAAATGGGCTCCTCATCTTGTAATTTCATTTGAATAAATCCAGCAGTACTCTAAAACCCAATTTATAATTTATTTATTCATTTAATTCAGTTAATATAAAACTTACAATATCGGGTTTATTAAGTTCTGATCCGGATGGTTTTGATCTTTGGGATGCTCTTTCATATTGATCAAACATCGAAGTCATTATTAATTTTTATTGATTAATTAGTAATTTTTTAATTCATATTATCATTAATTAATTAATTAGTAATAGTATTTATTAGTAATAACCTAACTTTATATACAAAAACGAACTTTATCACATGTTGTGTTGATATTTTACCAAGTTATTGATTTTTTTTATAGGAATCACTGAAAGTTTATTTTAAATAAATTTAAAATTATAAATATATTTATTTATTATGACATTAAAATTTTTCCACTTCTCTATTGTCAAATTTGACATTAGAGGCGCGTCTCAACAAACACAGCCTGTACCCTGATAGCCACAATCTAAATATACCCTGATAGCACGAGTTGCTTGTCAAAAAGTTGGTATTCATTAGTTTGCGACCAACTTGACGTCAAGTTGCTGACAACTCTAGCTTTTGCAACTTTTGGCTACAAGTTACCGAAAATTTTCTGAGAAAGTTGACGCCAGGGAGGAGCCGCAATTCGAAAGCAGGTTTCTGAGAAAATTGAAGGCAACTTTCCGTCAACTTATGGATTGCCAACTTTTGCCACCAACTTTCTCAGAAAGTGACCATCAACTTTGAAAGTACCAACTTTTGCGGCCAACTTGGCGTCTAGTTGCGGCTGTTAGTTTGAGACCAGTTTCTCGCCACACCTTACTCTGCAAGTTCTGCAGTGAAACATTTACGGCTAACTTAACGACAAGTTTCTGGCAAGTCTTGGCTGGATAATACTTGCGTGCAAGTTGATGCAAATTTACTGCCGTCATCTGAATGTAATTTGACAGAAAAACTTGCCGTCAATGTAAAGTAAAACTTTCAATGAACTTAACGTCATTGTCTGACGTAACATTTCCTAATAGCCACTTCAGCTTGAAATTGACAGTAATTTGATGTTGAAATTATCTAAAATTTGCTGCCCGAATTCGCCGTCAATTTAACAGCAGAAGTTGAAAATAAAAATTTGAGGTTAATTTTTGCTCAATTTAAAGGTAACTTTTTACGAAAGAATTAAAGTCGGTAATGTTCATTCTTACCATTTCAGAAGGTAAGCAAATTTATACATAAAATTGTCTACAATTTGACGGTAAAAAAATATTTAACAATTTTTCAAGTTAAATTAACAACAAATTGACATAAAATTTGCCAGAAAATTAACGACAACTTTTTTCTAGTCAACTTTTGAAGTGAATTTGCATTCTAATTTGGGCAGTAAATTTACGTCAAATTCAATAGCAAGTTGCATACAAATTGTCGTAAAAAATGGAAAAGTCCAAAGTTGATGGAAATTTGAGGAAAAATTAAACGAAACTTTTGTAAGTAAACTTTTGCTAAGCAAACTGTACTATTAGGGACTTGTAGTCAAATTGAATTCAAGTTTACAGACAACTTATCCGCAATTGTTGCTCTCTCCAACCCTTTCCTTTAAGTTGGCTTCAGAATACGGCCGTAGCTTGAAGTTAACTTACGGTTAAGGTGGCAATCAGGGTAAACCCGCATCTATGCCAAAAATACTAATGTCAATTTAACCAGGTATTTAACCAGTAATTTACGTCCAATCACTGCACACACTCTCTGCGTCTCTAAAATATATCCCTGGGCTAGTTGCAGTTGGTTAGTTTAGTCGGTTAAGTCAGATCTTATTAATTTAAAAATTTTAATTATAAAATTACTTATAATTGTGCTTCTCAGTGTAAATATTTATTGGCTGTACCATAAACTTTATTTGATAAAAGCGATTAATTTAAATATTGTCAATAACTTGAAATTTTTACTTTCCATCACAATGTCATACAACAAAATATAATATTGCCTATAACTTTCTCTGATTTGGAAAAAATCATATGTTCAATATCAACAATGGAAGGGTCATTAAGTAAATGGACAAATGTCGTCAATGGATGGCAATATCGTTGGTTTGTCCTTGATGATAATGCTGGGCTTTTGTCCTACTATACGGTATAATATTTTCTTTTAATTTATGACACTGAGAGTAACAGATATCTGACAATTTTAGTGTTTTTAAAAACAAGTCAGTTGTGATTTTAAAATAACTTGAAAATATGCACTAAGATTTTTAACTTCTTGACATTCAGTTTAATAATTATATTTCTATAAGTATTTTCTTTTTTTTTATTTATTTATTTATGACCATGGAGCCAATGCTCTTTGTTATCAAACAAAATTATCCATACACTGAGAGAAAAAAATATTAAATCCAAATAAGGTACAAAGCCCTGTTTCTGTCACTTTAAGAGACAGCTGATGTTATTCTATTATAACTAATGTAAAATTCTATTTAAATAAAATGTATTTTATCTAACAAACCAGTTTCGAATTTTTAGTTCAGGTCATAAGCGCAAAATAATTATTTAAACTATTATTTCAAGAAGTGATGTTTGAAGACCTAGTTTCTGACATTCAAAATTTCCTGTGCTATAGTTTCTGACACTGATATTCATGTAAAAATGATTTATTATTTGTTGGGTTATATGATATCAAGTTTAAATAAACTAAAATTTTTAATTGTAAAAGAAATTAAATATTTATCATAAATACAATATAATTTTTTCTAAGACATAAACATTTTAAATTATGTTACAAAATATTAATATAATTATTCACGTAAAGAAACAAATTTATTGACACTCACATTTTGATAATGAAATGTCATTTAATATGATAAGTACATCAATATATTAAACTAAATTCAAGTTAATTATTAACTTATCTACGTATTTTTTATTATATTTTTATAGTTACATGGTGATAAGATAACATATTAAATTCTGGACGCTCGCCTGTAAACTGCTTATGCTATAACTCAAAAATATTTTCCACATCCACCTCCCGGCTTAAAAATTTTTTTTATTAAGATATTTTATTTTTTATTTTTGTTATTGCTATTAATTAGGTACAGGATGAGTTTTTTCAGAGTAAAAACAATTTTATTTATCTATTCGATTCAATTTTTTTTTTTTTTTAATTTAAAATAAAGTTGAAAGTGGCTACATTTCTGGAAAACCTGAAAAACCTGGAAATGTCAGGGAATTATAAATATACTGGAAAAATCAGGGAATTCCGTCACAAAGCTGAAAAATTTTTATTTTCTTTTTTTTTTTTAATGAAAAAATCCGATAAATTTCTTTTTCTGTCAAAACTGTTCAAAAAGTGGTGCGGCACGAATGCGATGGTAATACCATTTCGAAAAAAAATTAGTAGTAATTGATTCCAATAGCGAAATAATGAAGCAATTAGAATTAAAAAGGCTGTTAAAAAAATAAGTAGAAACCAATCGTCAAGAACTTCAAGCTATTAAAGTACATACTGACAAGTTAAAAAACCAAAATCATTAAAAGTATACATAAGTATTGAACTGATAAGTTTCAATATATTTCTTATTTGCATACTTCATTAACGTTTTATTAATATTCTATAAGAACGTTCATATTTATGAAATTTATTCTAATGAAAAAGACAAATTTATTTATATTTTATCATAGTGTAAGTTATATGAAAACATAGATTTAAAAAAATTTTTCGATCGTAAAGCACACTCTGATGCTTCGCATCATGAGTCGTGCAATAAAAAATAAAAAGTTATTCATTTAATAAATAAAAAAACCTATGAACATTGACAAATAATAAAATAAAGTTTCATTTAACGATAATGATTGATTATTTATTGAACTAATTTGTACCATTGTATTTTGAATTAAATAAATATTTTCAAGAATGTAGTATAACTACATATGGCCAGGGAATTTTTTAATTATTTGACCGGAATACCTGGAAAAGTCAGGAAAAAGTCAGTTTCGAAAATCTGTGGTCTCCATGATTATTGTTGTTTGATCACTTCATATTTTTATACTTCTTTTTTAAGATCATCTGCATGATTACACTTTGCCATTTGGCCTGTGCCTTGGCAAGAAAAATTTAAAAAATAGAAAAAATAAATAAACTAGTAAATGAAATACTTGAATAAAGTAATTATTTAACTTCATTGAATAAAATAATTGCTCGGCACTATTTAAGTAACTAAATATTTAAATCAAGCATTTTTTCTTAAAAATATAAATTTTTTTTTCTCAGTGATAAAGTTCATGATATTCAACTTGTTAATTAAGTATAAAAATACTCTTTGAATGTCGATTGTTTTAAGTACCATAAAAATTTACAAATTTGGTTGTGCATAACTTGATTTTATTATAAATAATTTATTCTTTTTTATCTATAGAGTAAAGAGAAAATGATGCGTGGCGCTCGTCGCGGTTGTGTCAGATTACGAGGCGCAGTAATTGGTATTGATGATGAAGATGACAGTACATTTACTATTACGACTTCTTCATCAAAAGATGATCCAAAAACTTTTCATTTCCAAACTCGAAATAGTGATGAACGTGAACGTTGGGTTCGAGCTCTTGAAGATACTATTTTACGTCATTCACATACGGTAGTACCAAGTAATATTTTATGAAATCTAAATAAAATACTTCGAGAGAGCGGTATCTATTTTTATAGAAATTGTGCGTATTGGCCGTTTCTGGTATCATTAAATATGTCCTACTTGGTTGGCCAATTTAATATAGATACCTTTACATTAAATGTATTTGCTCTGACTTAGTAAGCTGTGATTTATTCAAAGAAAAATATCTATAAGTCATTTCTATAAGCTCTTTCATGATACCAGCATCGAAACTTGAAGTTTCAGTGTCTCTACAGTCAGTCGAAACAAGCTAATTTTAAGCCAATGCTGCAAATAATTGCTAGCGAATTCGTAATTTACAACTAACTGCATACAGCGGACAGAAACATGCGTGTTTTTTCCCTTGGGAAGAAACTTACAATCTAATAAGTGAATATAAATCACAGATTGCTCGTTCTATAATAGTTCTCCACGTCATCGGCTTGAAATAAGCTTGTTTCTTACTGGTTGCTGACACTGAAACTTGAAGTTTCGATGCAGGTAATCATGAAAAACATAGTGTGTGACTCAGGATGAAACACGATTTCAGACTTCACCCTAATCTGAAATCGTCTTGTTTCATTCTTGGTCACACAAATAGAGATGAGCGATGTCAAAAAAATAAATCGATGTTGGAATAATCGATTTTCTCAATAATCGATTACGTGTAATCGATTATTGAGTAAAAACATCGAACACAATCGATGTTTAGTTTTTATGGTTTTTACTTTATGTCGGTAACACAATTATCCAGAAACTGTACTTTCTCCACAATGATTAGCTTAATAAGATCGCTGAGATCTAAATCACATTCAAAAAATACATAGGTTATAGCTGTAAAATAATGCGAAATATTTATTGAAATTAAGATCATTTGCATTTTTTTTTTTTAACGGAACAAACACACATTTCATTATTATTGTTATAATAGTAATTTTTCAACAATAAGTAAATTTCTCAACAATTTGAACAATTACTTTTTGAAAATTATTTTTAGATTAATAAATTAGTTTCATAAAAAATTGTAAAATATCCAGTCTTTTTCATTTAACGAATTTAAAAATACTAGTTCATTAAGATGTGAACCAGCTGATCTGTTTGTATGTTCCGTTTTTTAACCCCAGCTTCAGAAAATAAACGTTCCGATGGAACAGACGTTGCAACAACGCACAATAATTCCATGGCAAGCTTGAATAATTTTAAAAAAGCGTTTCCAACCGATTATTCAATCAAAATAAATGAAAAAAAAATTGTCTTCAAGTACCTTATAACCATTAATCTTACTTTTCAGAATTATTTGCCAATAAATTTAATTTAAAAGGTTTGTAAGATTTTCATGATAAAACGATAAATAATTTGTACATAACTAATTAAAAACATTGTTTTTTTTCATTTTCAAAATTTTGCGATTATTTTTAAAATCTGTAAAATAATCGATTCATCGACTTACAAAAACATCAAGAAAAAATAATCGATTATGAAATAAAAAACATCGATGTTCGATTAATCAATTTTTCTTGCCCTTCTCTACACACTATATACTATTGTTGACAATATTTCTTGAATTAATTCACTGGTTGAAATAGTTCTTGCGAAAATCGAACACGTTTATTAAGCTTTAGTGCTCATTAGATTTTCGGATGCCTCTCGTAAAAAAAATTTTTGTTTAGTATGAATCTAAAACTGAATATCATCAAGAAACTGACACAATATGACTTTTATTCTGCAGTTGCTCCAACAACTTTTCGTGTAAATAGTAAAAATAGACTGTTAAAACCAACATAATCTATGTGTTAAAAACGGTCCACACAAATTCGTGTTGTTTTTTTAACACAGACTACTTATGTTGAATTTCAACACAAAATTTGTGTTAAAATTTCAACTCAAAATTCAGGTAATACGAGAAGTTAATTCAACACTTTTCAAATAACAGTGGCAACCCAAAAAAAAAAGTGTTAACATTCACATTTTATTTTTGTACCATGAATATTGAATAAATATAATTTATATAAGTATTATTTTGAGCTTATCAATAGTGACAACGATTATTATATAATATTCAACTATTTTTTGATAGTCCTATCAAAAAAATTCACGTTAGAATCGAACTTAAATTCCCATATATGGCGTTTTCGCATGGTTTCTTACAGGAATCCAGCATAGAGTCCTAGATAGATTCTTACGTGGTTTTCCATGGGAATTCACACTATCCTAAATCCATATAGAAATTTAGTTTGGATTCCTATATAGATTTTTACAATGATTTCCCTCAGGAATCCAAACCATGCAAAAATCCATATGGGAACCAAGTTTAGATTCCTATATGAACATGCATAAAAATAAAAGGTTCAACATATATAAAATTTTTGGATTTATGGATTTCTAACAAAGAATCCAGATATCCAAGTTACTGTGTGTATTTTTTGTTTGGGAATTGAGTACCTACAGTTTTTTATATGGAATCCCTGTATGGAAATCCAGATATTCAGTTTCCTATATATTTCTATTCAAAATTTTAAAGTAACAGTCATATGTGTTGATTTAACACAAAATAATCAACACAAAAAATTTAACACGGACCGTTTTTAACGCAGTAACACAATGTTTTTTACTGTATAGTAAATCAGTATCGATTCTAAAATTAATTCATTACGTATTTGAAATAGACTTGAGATGACTTTCATAGAAACTTCAGGGTGACCACAAACCGGAAATATTAGGAATTATCAGGGAATTTAATGCGATCGGGAAATGTCATGAAAATGTCAGAAAATTCAGAAAAGTATCCGGGAATTAAATTACGGCAGTTAAAAATTTTTTTAATTTTAACTTATTTTCAATAGGCTGTAACTTAAAGGGAAACGGTCGTACAACAAAAACAAAAAAGCAAAATCATAACTTCAAGTGTCTAATCTGGTTTTGAAATTTCTTTATTGTGTATGGTCCTGGAGTAATCCTACAAAAACTATAAAAAAAAAAAAGAATTTCAAAACCAGGTCGGAAAACTAGACACTTGAAGCTACAATTTGCTTTTCTGTTTTTGTTGTATGACCATTTTCCTTTGAGTCACAGTCTGTTGAAAATCACTTACAAATTTCGAATTTTTTTATTATCTCTAAATTTTTGCGACAAGTGTACGCATTATTAAAAATTAAAAAATTTTGGACTATCGTCATTAAATTCCTAGATACTTTTCGAAATTTCCTGAAATTTCCATGATATTTTCCGGTTGCATTAAATTCCCTGATAATTTCCGGTTTTTGGCCACCCTGTAATCACTACAAAATTCATGTTACTAAGAAATATTTTTTGCAAACTACACGTCTCAGCTTTTAAAATATGATATTAATTTTCGTTATGCTAGACCACGAATATTACAAGTATAGATTACGCTCATCAAAAAAAAAAAAATAGTCACCTGTTTCAAGTTTGGTATACTAGCATCATAAAACTTGATGTATTTTCTATTGTTATTTCATGTATTTTTGAGTCTCATTTTTCTCTGTGATCAAATGATTTATTATAAAAAAACTTTTTTTATATTCCTTAATTCATATAAAATTTACGTGACCGATTGATCTCGAATGTAAATCAGTTTTTATGGCAGCGAACCCTTGATAACCAAATAATTCATCTAAATCGGATAAATTAGAAATTTATGGAATATTCACACCCACACACATATACCCGCGCGTGCGCGCCCACGGACGAACGTTATCTGAAAACAGTCAGAATAGTCGTCTGTTGTCAAAACGTCGTCATCTGTAGAGAGGTTGAATTTTCGTATTGGATTTTTTTTTCCCACTAGTTTTTTTTTGTGTCCTCGTGTAAAATACTCTACGTTCTAATAAAATTGTTTTTTAAAGTTTTGTAAGACTCGACGGGTAAGAAACAAAAACAAAATCTTACACAGTAAATAAGGATTCGTCAAAATTTACACTACTTGTGTGAAACGAACAGTTTACACTTATTTGTATGTTATTTTAACATACGTCGTTTGTGTAGAAAAAGTAACACTCATAAATGTTCAAATTCTCGACGATCT
Organism: Microplitis deprimator; assembly: GCA_964016945.1. Lineage (NCBI taxonomy): Eukaryota > Metazoa > Arthropoda > Insecta > Hymenoptera > Braconidae > Microplitis > Microplitis deprimator. Next base: position 7,998,019 of record OZ024708.1, on the reverse strand, counting down.
AACCATCAATTTTACACACAGATATTATTTGCAATACTTGAAAAGAGATGTTGATCTTATCATTTTTTTTTGTGTTACTTCGACACATCTTAAAAGTATTTTTAACTTTATTTAATTGATTTAAACTTTAAATCAATGAAGCAACTGTAGACGATTGTTTTTTCAAATATAGAGTCATGTGAGGCAAGTGTGCGCAGTGGGTAAGTGTGCGCAAACCCATGCATTTCAGTCCGAAATGAATGGGTTTGCGCACACTTACCCACAGCGCATACATACCTCACATGACTCTATAGTTATCATTTTAAGCATAATAATAATGTCTAATAATATATATGATATTGTTGTACATTATTGTATGTTATTATTAGTATTATTATTTTCATAGATATAGCTGGACATAAATGTAAATTCACTCAATGATCAATCGACACGAAAACAAAAATGCCAGCCGAAAATTGCAATATTGGAGGTGCACAGAAAAAAAAGGATTTCTTGGTCCAAAAAAATTTTTACTCTTCCCAAAAAATTTTTTGGCATTATGAATTGAAAGCGAAAATTTAAAAAGTGTCGTTTTTATTTTTAGTTTTTCAAGAATTCTTTTATGATGGTCGGGAGTATTTTTAACGTCCCTGATTAAGAAATCTAATTTGGAACAATTTGAGATTACGTAACTCTTAATCATTTCACATTTGAAATTATTTTAAATAATTGAAATTGTCGAATTATTTTAAATTAATTTCAATAAGGAAATAATATCAAAATTTTTAGTTTCTCGGGTGATTCAAAATTATTTGAAATGATTTTAACTTTCAAATAATTTTTAATTAAATTGAATGAGAAAATGACATTGCAATGATTTAGAATTATTTCGAATTATAATTTTATAATTTAAAATAATTCGAAGTTAAAAATTGTAAGTTATTTTGAACTATTTCAAATTATACTTTTATGATATGATACAATACAAAATAATAATTTAGATTTTATAAATCATTTCAAATTAGATTTTTTAATCGAGGATATATTGTGTATTGATCCGACAGTAACATTTAAAAAGTGTTACTTTCGTGTAAAACAACATGTTTGTATGTTAACAAATCAATCAATTAAAACTGGTCATACAAGATAAAGTGTGCACTGTAAAAAAAGATTCCTGACGTCAAACCAGATTCGTTTGGCTCAAGTACTCCATGCGTTTGGATACAGCCAAGCACGTGAAGCGACTGAGTTTACCGCCCTCTACTTTTGACAGTATCTTTTGCTCCAAGTGAGAGTTTCTTGAGGGAAGGTACCGAGTCGTTTCAACAAACCCTTCAGTATTTGATATAACTTAATAACTTTTTTCATATAAAAAAAGAAAAGAAATTAATTCAAGTCATTGATTCTGTTGATACAATAATGATTTTTGCTTTATATAAATTAATGAAAAATTTCACTTGAAGTAAATTGTAAGGTGATGGAAGGTATGAATTTTCAGTCAAGTCAAAGTTTTTTTAAAGCAAATGAATTTTAGTATTGAAACTAATATTTTTTTAAGTCCGTAGAAACTCTCTTTGCAATTGATTCAATAAAAAATCGAATTATTTCAAATTGCTGTATTGAATTGATGTAAAAAACAGTAATCTGAATCAAGTGAATATTGCCTTTAATTACTTTATTAATAATTAATTTAAAAAAAAAATTTTTTTTATGTATTATTTTATTTTCGATTTTATTTTTATTATTATTATTTGTTTTTTATTAAGTATTGAGACAGTTACATGATATTATTATATTATATATATTACAAATAATCACAACAATACAAAAAACACTTTACAAATAATCCTAACATACTCATAGTTTCTAGTAAAAAATTAAATAATCGTAATATTGGCATCTGGGGGATTCGAACCCAGCACCCTCCGCACGAGAGTCAAACGCTTTTCCGCTACGCTACGAAGCCCGTAGGAAACTTTTAGTTTAGTTGTGCTTTTAGTACTTTGTTTTCATACTGAATGGATATACAATCAATTGCTTATACATTGATCTAAACGAGATAAATATGTAACTCTTCTTATAAAAATTTTTTTTTATCGTATCGATAATATAAAGGCTTTGATTCAAATATAGTTCAATATTTTGTAACGAATACATTTATATTCTTGTTGAATATTTTTCAATTTTAATGTGAGTTCGTGAAATTATTTCTACAACTTCATCGGATTCTCTCCCCAAGAAATTCGTCGGTTGAAACGACAAGCTCGGTATTATAGGAAACTACTTTTGTTTCATTGAAACATATGAAGTTGTCAAACCAAACGTTTCAAGAGTTTCAGTTAAATTTCTCAAAACTGAAAAGTTTGCTTTAACAAGTTTTTATTTTTAAATCAAATACATCCAAACTTCAATTGAAATATATTTTGCTGTTCAATCAAATGTTTGTTTAATTACATTCAAACTTAAAAACTTTAACATAAACGCTTAAGTAATTTCTCATAATTGAGTAGAGATTTTATCTCAATAAAAAATGATTTTCTTGTGTTGCCACTGACATTTAAAAAGTGTTGAATTCACTTCTTGTATTACCCAAATTTTGTGTTGAGATTTTTAAAACAATTTATAACAGTTTGTGTTAAAATTCAACATAAATGGTCTGTGTTAAAAAATAACACAAATATTGTGTGGACCGTATTTAACATACAGATTATGTTGATTTTAACACAATATTTTTCACTGTTGGATAACACTGTGTGCAACTTTTTAATTAATTATGAATTATTAATATCTGAAATGTCCAATGAATAAACGTGATATACTTTTTGTTTTGCCAGCGGTGGGATCCGAAGAGTTCATTATCAAAGCATGATTTTGACCGAAAAGTGGCTGAAGCTGATGCATTTTTACAATTGCTTATTGATCAAATAGCATTAATAGAAAGCAAGCTAAATACTGAGAATGAAAAAGACGACAAAGAGCAAAAATATGCTGCTATTTTAGTCAACGCTAACGCTGTGCTTAATTCCATTAAACACACTATTGTACAACTTCAAATTGCAAAGGTACATAATATTTTAATAAACTAAGTTCAAAATTTTACTTATATCCGTGATTAAAGAAAATGATTTACTGGATGGTAAATGTATAACTATATTAGACTGTAAGGTAAGTGACCCCTCTATCGGCCAGGCCCCCTTTATCGGCCACTTAGTCGAAAAATCGATATATTTCCATCATAATTACGTATTCATGCGTAAATAGTTTTTTAAAAAAAAGTAAAATTAATCTACTTTAATTATTGTAAAAATTCATTTTATAATTAAAAAAAAAAATAGTAGTGCGTCAGATGCGATTTCTGATGATTTCTTATCAGGTAGGTCAAGAGGTTTCTTGTTTTTTCAATAACCTATTACTAGTTAAAAATAACAATAAAAGTCCGATTTTTTTTTTGTAATCTTTTTAGCTCGTTTCATAGTAATTTTAGGAGTTAAAAATTTGATGATTTTTGGCTAATTTATATTAAAAATAGGGTGGCCGAATATAGATACAAGAAAATTACCTCTGTATGCATTATCGGCCACCTTAGTTTTATTTTTTTTGAGGTTATCAGCATTTATATGCAAAATAGTCAATTTAATTTGTTAATGTCAAAATAAATAAACAAATTGATTAAGTTATATTTCAAAATAAATATAAATATTTAAAATAGATGTAAATAAATTATATACATCCGATCAGCTAAAATTTTATCTATAAGGTGGCCGATAATGGGGGTCTAGGTAGGCCGATAGAGGGGACAGCTAGGCCGATAGAGGGAACATCAGGAATTGAAGTTATTTTCATTTATTATTTAATTTCTAATAAATATTTTTACATATATTTTTTTTTTATTTGAAGTTAAATGTATAAGCTTTAAAGTTCTATCACTGTTTTATACATGAATTAGTTTTTTATATTTTAATTCTCAATTCGAAAAAAAAAATATGCTTAACTGGCCGATAGAGGGGTCACTTACCTTATGAGAAAAAAATTTTTTTTTAATTTTTTCTATTAAATACATCTCAGAAGTGACTTTAATAAAAAAAAAATCTCCCGGGAGGAAGGGGGGTCCCCCTTTCCTATTTAAAATCCATTGAAAAAATTTTTTTTTTCTATTTTGTAAATCTACGAAAATGGTCCTTTGAGTGGTTTTAATAGAGCTTGTATAAAGAAAGTTACAGGGATAATACTCAGTACTATCCAGACAGTAGTGGATACAGTCTAGATAGCATACAGTACTGCCTGAAATTTTTTTTTATAGAAAGTACTATCCCGAAGAGTTGCCACTACTATATTGTTTTTCCCGTGAAGTTTTTTTTCTTTTTTAGTATAATTTCAATAAGTAAAATCTGATATATAATTACAATTTATCGAAATTATTTCAGAATACTGCTATTCCAGTTAATGGTATTTATAAAGGACCTTCTAATACTAATGATACATGTATTTTCACAACTTCTACACATGGTAATTTTGTTTCATATGATGCAAAGTTAAATTGATTAGATGCCACTGTTATATCAACATTAATTACTTTGTTATAAGTTCCAGCAGGAGAACGAGAATCAGTCGTACAAATAGGCATCGAATTAGGTTCAGAATGTCTTGAACCCAGAGCCTCGAATCTTCCTAATGGTTTGTAATTTATGTATTATAATATGTTTGATTTCATTCTGTTATTTATTTTCTTCGATTAATTATTAATAATTAATACAAAGTAGGTATTAAAATAATCAAATTAAATATACAATACTCACAAAAATGAAAAGGATAAATAAATTCGGAAGATTTGGTTATTTCTTCAATGCTCTATCTTAATCGATCACTTTGAAGATAAAAATGAAAAATAGTATATTACACACCTAGGGCAGTAAAGTAAGAAATGTCTCAGATCACATGTTAGCCGAGGCAAAGCCGAGTGGGTATAGCCTGTAACTAATACATGTTTTAATATAACTTATAGCTATACACTTATTTTTAAGCAAGTAGGGGAAAGTGGGGTCAATTGAAAAGCAAAATGATAACTTATTTTTTACGAAATTATACTTTATTATATAGACTATCATTTCTCATAAGCCCATAATTTAACAAATGATAAAAATTTTTAATAATTACGAAATTGTACAACTGCATCAAATATTTCAATCGTCCCCTTTGCGGGGGCAATTGAACCACTAGTCGGGGACATAAAATTTTTCTCATGGTACTATAATTGGAAAGTATCATTATTTAGGCAGGGTTAAAAAGGCAATGGTATAAACTTTTTTAATTTTTTTTATTATTTTTGGATCACAAATAAATGATTTATATCATTGCCAAGTAAAAAAATCTAGTTTGGAAAATAAAGGACACCCTAATATACATACAGCTATAAGAATCTTTCGGAATTTTTAAGCAGGGTACTTGACTAACTATGATAGATTATGACACAATTTCTCGAAAAATCCTCCATAAGAACTAATACAATATTAGTATTACTTTAATTAAATATAAAAATATAAATATAAATATTTTATTAAATATTAGTTTTACTTTTTTCCCCCTTGATTTTCGCTAGTAATTTCCTTCAGAGAAAACAAATACAAGTATTAATTAAAGAATTATTATCATTTATAGCTCGTAATCTGATGGTTCCGGATTTTTCATATTCGTCATCGGATGAAGATGAAGATTATTATGATGCCACAGAAGATATTTCTACAATGGCATCTTTTCAACATCATCTCCAAAGGCAAGTATTTATTTTAAATCAATTTATTATACAGTGGGATCTTTCTAACTTTAACATTCCTTAACTTTGAATCCGCGCGATTTTTTACAAAAGAAGTTAAAGAACTGTCTGTATATTGTCGTGTATTCGATACCTTTGATTTCAAGAATCTCAAACCCTTCATTGCCAAAGTTAGAGAGCTTCCACTGTATATATAGGTTAAAACTTTTCGATACACGATTTTGACTTGGAATTATATCACTTACTTGATTAATGAATTTATTCTTTATATTTACAAAACCTAAATATTTCAAATTTTTTAATATCGGTAGTAGTGATCATGGCGCAAAAGCCAATCTTCCAACATTACGGGAGATTTCCAGTCATCAAGATCCTCGTAGGCAACAAGGAAATCCCCCGATTAAAGTCGACGGATCTCTAGACTACGATGGTACGTTATGAATCTATTTTACTAGATGTGAAAAATCAGAAATTTTCATTTATAGTATCGTAGATAATTAGCGTCATCGAGTATAATATTTGAGTTCACGGCTTGTTACCAACTGAACGAGAATATTGTACTGGATGTCCTTAGTTGTTTACGATATTTTATATAATGCATACTCAAATAAAAACTTGATGAAATTTTATACAATTTTATACTTAGAATGGCTTAGTAAAAATTCATAAAATTTTCGAAAATTCCATAAAATTTTACAGACAGTAATTATTAAAAAACAAAATCACGGAAAAGTATTTGACTCTGCAGGCCCCAACCCCAAAACTTCTTGCTATTTTTGAGCTCAAGGAGCTCGAAAACATTATAGTCAATACATGCTCGAGCTCATTGAGCTCGATAATACTTTTAAACATTGGTATTTTCGCGCTCGTAAAATGTTACGAACAAAGTACGTAAAAAGTTCTGACCCTAGTGGATCTGCAGTACGGTAAAAAGGTAATTAACGTAATTACCGTAATTTACGATATTCGGAAGAATTATGGTATTTTATGGTAAAATGCCGTAATTTAAGGTAGAATACAGTGTTTTACTTTAAAAGTACGGCATTTTATAACAAAATTGCGGTAAATTTGCCGTGAAAATACCGCAATGTACGGTAAACTACGGCGAAATGCAGTAAATTACCGTAATTCGGATCCGCCAGGGGAGAATTCAAAAAACTGAAACTAATCAATAAGGATCGTTTTTTAAAGTTTTTGCTCAAGATTATGCTCGATAAATCAAATTTTTTTGAACGGAAATTTATAGAAATGATATGATATGAAATGGAATGTTCACGTGAACTTTGAATTAAACCACCAGGTTAATATATGCAACATCCGGAAAAGTACTTTAGAAATAGTAGTTTTTCACAAATTTTGATGATAATGTTATTTAAACTAACGAACCGATTTCAATAATTTAAGTAACGATCATTAAGGTAGTACTATCGGTTTTAGAATTGACGTTCAGAATTTAATGAAACTTGGCATATTGGTACATTATTATAAGATAATGAACCAGTTAAATTTTTGAAGGTCTACAGAGAACTGAAAAAAGATATTAATATTAAAAAATGTTTGTCTTTACTATATGTATTGGACTTTACTTGTTTTTGTTTATTTTAGCTTTATACGAAGAGGAAAGTGAACCAGAAAGTAACTATTTATTTTCATGATCATTTAATTACTAGAAAATAATCTTGAGTTTTATGAGAAAAAAAACTTTTTATGTTTTCCCATCGTAGTGGATTCAATGGAGAGCCATGGATCAGTAGTAACTCATCTTTTATCACAAGTTAAAATCGGAATGGATCTAACGAAAGTCGCTTTGCCCACATTTATCCTTGAACGTAGGTCACTTTTAGAAATGTATGCTGATTATTTTGCACATCCAGAACATTTCTTACGGTATTCGTCATGAATTATCGAATGTATCGTATCGGCGCCTTCAGTAGCAAACTTTCTAGCTCCATTTCTCAAATCTTACAGAAGTCAATCTACAATAATAAAGTACTTTTTGTTCTAACCTTGAGTAAACATTAGCAGGAAATATTAAAAATGAAATTCTTTAAAAAATGTAGATTTTCCCATATAAAAATCTTGTTCAAGGCTTGAGCAAGCCTGGTCTCGAGCTCGATAGACGTGTCTTTTCCTACCTATATGTCTTGCTGCAGATACTTGTGGCTAGATTTCAATAGCAAGTCTAGTGCAAGCCTTGCACCAGAAATTCATGCCAGATTATAATTCAATTCCGGAGAAAGACTATAGTTGACAATAGCTGCGCATGGCTTGCTCAAAATGTGCTCGAGGCTCAAAATTGACCTTGAGCCTTGAGCAGAACTTGAGCAAGCTATGCGTAAGTACCTGCCGTAAGTTACTGATGCAAAAAACGCGCCAGAAACTTTTCAACTGCACCGTATCTAAGATATTTTCAATATTCATATGTACAATGCCTTGAGCATGTCATGCACAAGTCTTGATGACGATTTCTTGCTACATGATCTTGTGCAAGACCCATACGTAGAAAAAGACACTAGTGACTAGAGGTTTTGCTCAAGGCACTGGCACCAGAATCTTGCTCAAGCATGTGTTACTTGGGTAGGAGGCTTGTTAATGAGAGCGTTGATTTATCATATTATAATAACATTTTAATTTTACAATTATAATATCTTAATTAATTATCAGTATTGCTGATTTATCAACTCCAAAAGAACGTATGATTCAAGTTGTACGATGGTACTTATGTAGTTTTCACGCTGGCCGTAAATCTGGGGTTGCAAAAAAACCTTATAATCCTATATTAGGAGAAATATTCCGCTGTTACTGGGATGTTGAGGAGGCCTCTAGTAGTTGTAAAAGCGAAACTGCTAAGCCATCTGTAAATGACAGTATTAATGATGGACCAGTACCTTGGTGTCGAAATGATCAACTTTATTTCATTGCGGAGCAAGTATCCCATCATCCTCCTGGTAAGTGTTATCTCAGCAATAACTTATCAGCTATACACGGAAAAAAAAATCCAGTTAAATTTACGATGCTAACATGGGAATTTTTCTATTGATTATTGTAGTGGTGGACTATACCTTTAAAATCATAATTTTTACGATGTAGCATTGGAAATTTCATTTAAGAAATAATACTTTAGACAAATAATACAAAGTCTTAAGCTCTTTAGTATAAATTACGATGTGAACATCGTAAAATTTGATGTAATAGAAATTTTAAATAAAAGTATAAAATAATAATAGCTTGGCCGGGTGTTGGATTCGAACACGAGACCTTTCGAGTGCGAACTGACCGACACCTTGGACCAATACGGGCCACAATCGGCCACAGAACGGCCCAAAAGTCTAGATAGTTTTTATGATCCATGTGAATGATATAAATAAACGGTCATAAGTTACGAGAACGCCTCTTACGGTGGACACAATTACTATTTAAAAATTAAAATGTAACATCGTAATTTTTTATAACTTAAATCGTATTGTAACAGAGGCAGCTCTGTAATATTTATTTTATTCACAAGTAAATAGAAAGATATATAAGAGAATAAATATAGTTTTTGAGTTGTAATTTTTATTTTATTTTTTTTACGATGTTAACATTGTCGTTTTTGAAATAATTTTTAATCCAAAAAGTCTTTGTTAAAATTGCTATGTTGAAAAGTAAAAAATGCAACCTACATAGTAAATTTTAAAATAAGACATTTGAAAATTAATGCTAATAAAAGTATAGTCCACGATTACGATGTTAATATCGTAAATTGTAGTGGAATTTTCTTTCCGTGTAGATGGTCATAATCATTTGAAATACAATACTTAAATAACATGTTACAGTTAGTGCATTTTATGCGGAGCATCGAGCTAAAAAAATATGTTTTAATGCTCATGTTTGGACGAAAAGTAGGTTTTTAGGTTTAAGTATAGGGGTACACAATATCGGAAAAGGATGGATCAACTTACCGGAGCATGGCGAGGAGTATGTTTTGACTTTTCCAAATGGTTACGGTAGATCTATTTTAACTGTACCTTGGATCGAATTGGGAGGTACAACGACTATAACATGTGCTCAAACTGGTTATCAAGCTACTATAGAGTTTCTGACAAAACCATTTTATGGTGGAAAACGTAATCGCATAGCTTGTCAAATCACTCAACCAGGAGAGAAAAAGCCTTTTCTTACGATTAATGGAGAGTGGAGTGGAATCTTAGAAGCTAAATATAATGATGGTGTATGTACCTTTTTCCTTCAAGCTTTTATGAAATACTATAGACTCGCGATTTTCTTCCGGTCCTCAGGGATATTTGAAAGAAGATCAAGAGAAGGTTAAAAAACGTAGTAATTGGTATGGGGATCCGTCTGTGTGAATGTTTCGTGTATTTGCGCGAGAATAAAGGATCTTCACGGAAGATAATGTAATATCCTAATATCTAATATTTATTCAGGGTGGCCACAAACTGGGAATTATTAGGAAATTCAATGCAACCGGGAAATATCATGCAAATGTGAGGAAATTTTGAAAAATTATACGGGAATTTAATTGCGACAGGTAAAAATTTTTAATAATACACTAGTCACAAAAATAAAGGAATATTACAAAAATTCCAAATTTTCCAGTGATTTTCAACAGGCTGTAATTCGAAGGGAAATGGTCGTGTAACAAAAATAAAAAAGACAAATTGTAGCTTTAAGTGTCTAATTTTTTGATCTGTTCTTGAAATTTTCTTATTATACACGGTTCCGGAGTAATACTAAAAAAACCATAAAAAAAAATTTTTCTAAATTTTTGTTCGTCTTAAAAATAGTCAACAGGCTTCAATAATTTTTTTTTTTTAATAATAATGGTTGATTTTTTATTACTCCGGAACCGTGTGTAATACATAAATTTCAAGACCAGATCAGAAAACTAGACACCAAGCTACAGCTTGTCTTTTTTGTTTTTGCTGTAAGACCATTTTCATTCAAATTACAGCTTGTTGAAAATCACTTAAAAATTTGCAACTTTTTCAGTATCCATTAATTTTTGTGACTAGTGTACTGCACGCCTCATAACGCGAAGCGTTTGAGGTAGTGCATTACTTTCAACATATCGAAGTCAAGCAATTTTGCAGACTTCAATTGCCTCTGTTGCATTTATTTTGTATTTGTAAGATAATACAAGTACACTATTGTCAAGAGAAATGCTCATATTATCATATTCAATGTGTTTAAAACACATATATTTTGTTTAGTATTAAAAAGATCCGATTTGAAAAAATTGTTCGTGGACGTCCGCATGTCTGTACGTGTGAATGTGCCACGATTACGCCCGAAAACTTCACGTATCAGGACCATTCTTTTTTTATCAGCTTCAGAATTACACCGGGCGAAGCTAAAAGGCAGTTAAAGTTAGAAATGACATAAAAAAGGGTAAATTGGAAGGAAATCAAAACGGAAGAAAATTGAGAGTCTACTGTACTATATAGTGTGACAAGGAACAAAACGATTTTAGACTAGGATGAAGTTGACTGTCCGAGCCGTGAGTGAAGGCTGACATTATCCGCAGTCTGACATCGTGTTTTATCTTGTGTCACACAATATATATTTTTTTATATTTACCTGCATTTGAACTTCGAGTTTCAGTGTCAGCTGCCAGTTAGAAACAATTAAAGTTAACTTAAGACTAATGGTGTGATCAACTATTAGCGTGAGCGTAAATTGTGATTTGCAATTTATAATTATATAGAGACTATAATTACTATTCATTATTTACACTCATTTTTATAAAACTTGATCACAAAGTTAGAACTGTCAGAAATGACAAGTATCAATTAATTAATGTAACGGGACCTAAGTCCACCTCCGCCGACCGGAGGCCGTTTCCTCACCCTTTTGGGCATTCACGCGCTGCTAAGCTGCTCCCACTTCTTCCCAAGATGACACTCTTAGTCGAAAAATATAATTAGGTGACGACTAAGGTGGACATTAATCGGAGGTATAATCAAAAAGCCTTATTGCGCGTGGTATCTAACCACAGCCACCACGAGTCCTACCTCTCTTGGGCCAAATACTAATACCATCTCAAAAAATAAAGAGACTCTGATCGAAGTAGGCTTGAAAAGGTCCCTCGTGGTACCAGTTTCTCAGCACTGGTGATCAGGTTGTATTGAGATAAGTGGTAAGACGTAACTTCTCCTCATACCCTAAAAAGGGTTTCCTCCATTTGTTACCATTCAGTTTAAAACAAGCTATTATTAACTTGTTCAGTCCCTAATGAAATTTCTACTTTTCGAGCCTTTAGGCGCTCTGATTATTCAAGCCAAAACAAAGTTTAGAGCCGCTCGGGGTCATCTGCAGAGAAAGTAGGGGCTTCGCAGCGTGTGTATTCTCTAAGGAGGTGGGCTTCCGCTTCGTTACATTAATTGTTTTTGTTAATATTTATTCGCGGCATTAGACTAAGTTTCGCTTTTTTTGACTGTCTATAGAGACACTGAAACTTGAAGTTTCGATGCTGGCATCATGAAAATATTATTATTCTTATAATATTTATCAATTTTTTTCCATTTAGCAAACGGATATGTTCGCTGATGTGACTCACATTCCCGTTGTTAAAAAATTGGTAAAACCGATTTGTGAACAAGATGATAATGAATCTCGTAAGGTGTGGAGAGATGTAACTGTTGGCTTAAAAATAAATGACATGGACAAAGCAACTGCCGCTAAATGTTTTATTGAACAAAAACAGCGAGATGAAGCCAGAATCCGCAAAGAATCAAATTTATTGTGGGAAACTAAAGTAAGTTATTAGTAATTTTATAAATAGTTTTACAATCTCGCCTTTAAATTGTGAAATTTTTTTTTTTTTTTATTTCATTATTATCTATTTTTATTTGTTTGTACTATAAATATTATATGATGTTTTTTATAATTTTTTAGTATTTCAAAGAAACGAAAGATGGAGGATGGATGTACATCAAACCATTAACGAAATGACGAAGATCGAGGTACAATTTGCTGTAAAAATTAAATTATTTAGTGTTCACAATATACCAAAAATAAAGAGCCTAAAATAGTTATTAAATCTAATATCTAGAAAAGAATTAGTTTCCCAATAAATTTAACTACTAATAAAAGTGTCGAATTATAGTTTTTTAAGTTACATATATAAACTCTAAATTGAAATAAAGGAAAACATTTTCTTGATAACAATAACTAGTCCAATTAAATGAAGCTTATATCACACTAAGAGAAAAAATGTATATTTTTAAGAAAAAATGCTTGATCCAAGTATTTTAGTTACATAAATAGTGCCAAGCAATAATTTTTTTCAATGGAGTAAAATAATTTCTTTATTCAAGTATTTCATTTACGTGCTGAATACTAAAAAAAAAAATTTGTCAACCGGTTGACCCTGCGGGTCAGCCCTGAAACTTCCCGCTGTTTTCGAGCTCGAGGAACTCGGATATATTATTCCTAATTTAGGTTCGAGCTCTTAAAGCTCGTCAATACCTTCGAATACTTGAATATTTTCGAGCTCGATAAGTGACATTTCGTATTAACGTCTGAGAATTCGAGATATTGAAAATAATCAATAATGATTGTTTTTCAAGTTTTGCTCACGAGTATGATTGATAAATTAAATGTTTGTGAACAGAAATATATGAAAATTATTGATAGAAAGAGTTACGTGAACTTTGAATGAAACCAGCAAGTTAATATATGAAACATCTGAAAAACAAGTTGAAAACAGTGATTTTTCAAAAATTTTGTTGATCGTATTATTTAAACCAGCGAACCGATTGCAATCAATTATGTAGCGATCATTAAAGACTATAAAAATGAAGGGACGGTATAAGTTTTGGACATAGGGTAGATGTACCAGTGGTTGACCGGTTAAGGATTTTTAGCTTTTCAATTTATCGTATATTAATTACTATGGGGTGAAAGAGGGTAATTCAAAGTTTATATTATCTTTAAATAGTTAAGTTTTAGGAATGCGATCTTGTTTATTTGAATTATTATCAAAATAACATAAAAAATCACTTAAAAACTAAGTAAGGCGAAAACACCAGTAGTTGACCGGTTTGAACCAGTAATTGACCGGAATTTCCCAGTTGTTGACCGATCACAAAACATCGATTATTTTTCTAACTTAAATCAGTTTTTTTTTATTTTTAATTCATAACTTTTTTGAATTTAGTTGTTCTTTTAAGTTAAATTTATATTATTAGTTAATAAAATTCGTTTAGTTTATAACAAAACTAATAACATTAAATACGTAACAGAACAGTACACTAAACTTTGATTCATTACTGACAATAGTAAAACATTTTACGAACTAACATTTATAATTTAAATATAAAATTATTTATGTAAATTCTTTATAGTTTTCAAAAATTGTACATCAATTTTTAGTAAAGTATTATTAATATAATTCAATTATTAACAAATAAAAATATTGACATTGGAATGGAGATATCGAGAAAATTTTTGAATTTCGAATAAATTGAATATTGTGATAAAAATATTTAGTACATCTGTATTTATACTTTTTATGATTTTGTGCATCCAATTTTTATTAAAAATAATAATACTTATTGTTTTAAATAAACCATTAACTATTTTATCCTAATGTCTGCAATTTTCAATGTCATAAAAATATTACCTCTTTACTGCAAATATAAACTTAACTTAGCAGTCCTTATTTGGAACACAAATAATTCAAAGTACAAATATTACTTTATTATTATTACTCTTAATAACTACATATTATGTTAAATAAAAAAAATTCGCGTTTAAGTTTATTCATTACGCGAACATACCTATATGATACTTTTTTTATCTTGTATAGGTAAAAAACGTATACAATCAGGCGGTCAACTATTGGTGTTGTAAAAAATCGCGGGTTCCAATAGATGACCGAAGTCATTTATTTGTGGTAAAAAGGTGTTTTGATTGTTCCAGTGTCTGACCGGTAATTAGATTGGTACTTACATGAATATTTTTGCAAGATATCATTAATAAATTTGTTAAATAACTATTAATGACTAGTACGGAATTTAATTTGACAAGATTAACCCAATAGGAGTTATTTAATCAATTAAAGAATGTACTCACCTCTCAGATACTCTACTATAGTAATTGACCGATTTTAGTGAGATCACGCTGTGAGAAATTTTCATGAATTATTTTCAACGTTATAAAAATTATATAATATTTGAAGCAGCTACTAATTATGATGATTATAAGTTTAACAATAATTAAATATTTAGTTTAAGGCCATAAAATATTTATTTGATCATAATTTTAGGGGTTTTATACAAAAGCGGTCAACTACTGGTGCCCGGTCAACTACTGGAGCATTTACCCTATGATGAATTACATTATGCGTTATCAGAGAAAAATGAATTTGATTATTACTTTTTAGATTTTTTATCTTCGATATTTTTTGAACTAATCAACGGTTTTTAAGGCATGGGGTAGCTTCGGAATCGGGTTTTCAGCCTCTTACGCTATAAACTATTTCGAATCAATCAGTTTTAAAATTTTTGAGTTTATTAGAAAAAAAAACTTTTTTGAAATTATCTCTTGAACGATTAATTCGGGTTCGATAGTTGAGGTAGCATTCGATGTAGCTTATAGAGCTTTAGAGCTGATTAGATTTTGAAATAGATCAATTTACTAATTGAAAAAATATTCAAAAAATATAAAAAAAAAATGATTTTTTTTTATTCTTTCGTCGACGATATCTCTCGAACGGATCATTCGAGTAGAACGTTCTTGGTGGCAATCACAAACTTTCATCGAGTTCTAGAGTTGATTAGATTTCGGAATCAATCACATTTCTTAAATATCTCAAAATCTATTTGACTAAATAATCTAAAATTTTCTGCAAATCTAAGTTCAGAAGAACTCTTTCGAATTCTGCAAGAACCATCTAAATCGATTCATTCATTAAAATATAAGAGGTTTACATCTACATCTACATCTACATCTACACACACACACACACACACACACACACACACACACACACACACACACACACACACACACACACACACACACACACACACACAGGCATCTCTCTAAAAATGTCAGAATAACTTCCTAGGACCTTCAAACGTCGAGATCTGCTGAAAACTCGATTTTTAAAAATTGCAGTGAGACCAATAACTTATCAAATTTTTTGAAAATCATCGATTTTCTTAGCGGAAAGTTGAAAATTTGATTTTGTCAAAAAAATATTGTTGAACACGACTTTTTTTTGTCTAGTGCTGTTGAGATTAGATTTGTACCTTAAAATTGATTAATAAAAATATAATATGATCGTTTCAGACGTGCACTTTTGGATTTTCCGAATTTTTTTTTTCTATAAATCCGTGACGTTTGGTGTATAGACTATGCATATGAAATTTTACTTTGGATCCAAAAGTAGTGAAAAAGACGATTTGTGCCTCTTATAGACTCAATGTAGGTTCCAATTTACCCTTGAAATATAACCTATTTTAGGCCATTTAAAATTTAATAAACATTTTATTTGGATTCTGTGACGATTATAAATTTTGACTTGGAATATATTGATTGATACAAGGTGTCCTTATTTTTTATAGATGAAATAAGATAAAATTTCGTAACTCGTAATACCTTTGTAATTATAATGATATTTAATCGTATAAAACTTTTTTGTTTATTACAATAGACATTAAGATAAACTATATTACATTTTCAACAAATAAAATATTAAATACTTGAAAAAAAAAAAAATAACATTTGAATAATTATTACGTATTAGTTTATTATAACTTGTAATTGTCGCCTGTCACTATCATGAAATGCAGCACTTGGGAGTTGCTATTTCAGAATTTGGTCTAAGTAAATAAAAATTATTTTTCAACTAGCAAATGATTTTTTTCTATGATTAAATTTAGCCTATGACTTTTACAAATTTTAATCATCAGAATTTTTATCATCAAAATCCAATAAGTAATCAAAAAAATGAATTTTTTTCAATCATTGAAGTAATTACATATGGTGAAAATAATTTTATAATAGGGCTACCCAAAAAAAAACCGACTTTTTTTTTGTTTTCGAGTCTCAGATTTGTTAATTTAATATATTCTCAGAATCCTCTCCCAAAATCAGCTCGATAAAAAATTTTTAAAGGGTCGCTCGCAAATTTTAAAAATTTCAAAAATGATTAAAATTCAGATTTTTTTTCTAATTTCTTCTATTTCTCGTGGCAGCAATAGTTTGTATCTGTGAAATAATGAATATGCTGAAAATTTCAGCCCAAAATTTAAATAATTAAACGTCACTCAAGAATTTTGAATGTTTCCGAGTGGTTTTTTTGACGCTTTCGAGCGACCCTTGAATATTGATATTAAAGCATCTCAATTGTTTTATCATCAATTTATATCATAACGAATTGAAATAGAACCCGAGACATAGAAAACATTAGTTATTTACATGCTTATTATTTTTTAATTCAATTTTTAGGTTTTTTTTTTTGTTATTCAAATCTTACTCACTTTTATTGTTCATGACTGTCTTGTATATTTATGCCCTGTGGAAAAGATCTTATAAAATCTCATAAAAAAAATTGGCTATGAGAAAACGATCAGTATTTGTCCGCGAAAAATCTCAAAAATTCTTATACAATTATTTTCTCATAGATGGTGCACCAAAAAAATTTTTTTTTTAAATTCTCATTTAAATTATCAGAATCTATAAGAAACAGAAGCTGTAATTTTGCGATTATAAGTATTTATAAGTTTTCGAAAAATGTAAAGTTTACAATTGCGTAGATTTTGGAAATGAATAAGATTGTATGAGACGATTTCTGAAGTAATCATATAAGATTTGATACTAATTAATCAATGTGAGTACAGTAATTTTCCATATAGTAACGAAACAATTTATGAAATTAATTAAGTTACAATTTCTTTAGTATTGATTAAGGTTTATATGCTAAATTATTGAATTTTTTAGCATGAATTCAAAAAGTTTTTATTATGTATACTCAAGAATATTTGTATGAGTATGTACGCGGAAAATCCTCAGCAATCTACTCCCCAAAAATATATGAAATTGAGTCAGTTTATTTATTCATCAAAAATTACTCAAGTAAACATTAATACTAAATATTAGTCATGATGTATTATAGGATATAATATAGTACAATCCAAAAAGGTACTTGTCGCTCTATCAAATGACAGAAGAGTACTCGAACAAAATCGAATTGAAATTTGGAATATAACACTTCTGAAATAAATGTCTTAACAGGGACACTACAAATCGTAGGCGCGATCTCTTGGCGAGCACTGAACTATTCCCGCTGCTGCTGCCTAGCACCGGTGACTTTCCTCTTCTCCATATCTCCGAACAGTTAAAATATTCAAAGTACAAGAAAAAGTGATTATATTAGTATTTTTGGTGTAAATTCTTATAAAAAAAAAAAATAAAGTTAAGCGATTATTTTTGAATGCATCTGATAAAATTAATATTTTATGTGAATGGAAATTATTAATAAAATCTCATAAGTACTCCATAATATTTTATAAGTAATAGCCTTCTAACTAAAACTTACAAAAACTCATAAATCACATAGCTTTTAAATTAAAATTAAATCTTTTAAGTTTTTACAAGTTAATTCGATTATAGACTTCTTACTAATTCTCATAAAATTTTTATGAGAAAAAGGTCTGCATTTGTCCATGTGATTCCTGATTCAGTCTCATAAAATTTCTAAGAAATACTTGTTAAATATTTTCTCATAAAATATGATAAATATTTTCTCATAAAATATGATAAATATTTTATGATATTCAATAAGATATTATCTCCTAGGATAACTTTTATTAAAACTTATAAATTCTAAAAATTTCGTATAAAAAAATAATCTTATTGAGATTTTGTAAGTATTATAACATCGGAATTCGCCTGATCAATTCTTATTGAAGATACATTAGAATAAACTGTAACAATCTTATAGAAGTGAAAGCACTTATTCAATCTTATAATCGTTGGCGGAATTCGAGTCACAAAATCTCATAAATTGAAAAATCTTACTCATTCTTTTAAAAATCTAGTACGGAAATCATGATAGGAAAACATTAAAAGCTTTGACTCATAGATTCTCATAAGAATTCATATGAGAATTTTTTTAAATCTCATAGATATTTTCGAAGCTCATAGATTCTTATAAAAAATATTCAATATCTTATCAGAATTTATAGGAGCTTTTCCACAGGGTGGTTATGCAAAAGTTATATTACAGTGAAATAATAATATAGTTAAGTCTGCAAAAGAATGGGCTTTTCTCTAACCATTTTTCTACAGTTAAGTCATTACTGCGCATGCACATTAGTGCAAAGTCATGGACTTCTTCATAGCCAAGTAGTGGGAGAAAAGCCCATTCTTTTGTAGACTTGACTATAA
This sequence comes from Microplitis deprimator, assembly GCA_964016945.1. Taxonomy (NCBI): domain Eukaryota; kingdom Metazoa; phylum Arthropoda; class Insecta; order Hymenoptera; family Braconidae; genus Microplitis; species Microplitis deprimator. The sequence continues at coordinate 7,978,872 of OZ024708.1, read as the reverse complement.
ATGAGTTATAAAAAAAAAAAAAAAAAAAAAAAAAAAAAAAAAATGATTTCAAACCATTAGTTACCTATTATGAGCTAATATTCAAAATTCTTGAGCAAGTTTTAAAAATCTATATTTTGAGCTAAAACTTACAGCATGGTATTGATGTTAAAGATAGAAAATATTTCTGCCACGAGAAAGAAAGAATTGAAAAAAAAATCCGAATTTCAATCATTTTTTAAATTTCCAAATTTCTTGAGCGACCCCTTAAAAATTGTTTATCGAGCTGATTTTTGGAGCAGGTTCTTAAAATCTGTAAAACCAACAAATTTTCATATGAGACTCGAAAACAAAAAAAAAGTCGGTTTGTTTCGGGTCACCCTATTATATATCCTAATTTCTTAACTTTATTGGCTTCGGTAATTCATGAGTATAAAAATCCTCTATAAATGATGTTGATGCAAAGTTATGATCGGAATGATTAAAATTAATGAATTTTGAAAGTAAATGTTTATGCACAAGATCTAAGTGATCTTTTTCAATACTATCATTTTCTTTTGGTGGCGAGTTACTTGATGGATTAGTTAAAATTCCATCTATGTTAGATTCATGAATAACATTGTTTACCACTGTCGGTGAGTTAGATGCATGATTTTGTATGACTATCGTAACATTCTCAAATGAGGATCCGAAAGGCCATCTCATTACAACGTGATTTTTTTGGTTGACGTTACTTTTAACTGGCTTAGGTTTTTGTCGTGGAAACATTCTTGATTCATTTTTTAAGTTTCTAAAGTAAGCTTCCTTGTTGATATTATTCAAGGAGAAAAAAAATTGTCGATTATTTTTTTCTACTTCAATCCAAGGTTTCAGATTAATGTGATTAAATTTATCGCATGAAATTCTTTCATTGTTCAGTTTATCAGGTACCAAAAATACAAACGGCTGAACAGTTCTAACGCCATCTATCGTATAGCATAAAATTTGTGCAAGAGTTACACGTCGGATCTGATCAAGCTGAGTTATTGTGAAACTATTTTTTAAATTTCCATTTTCATACCAAAATCTATCCCCTCTACGAAGATGATTAAATTGCTGAGCAATAATACATGCAAACGTTGGACCAACAATACCTCCAAGAACTGGTTTTTCTGAAAGGCCTCCTGAGAAAAGGTCAATGTCATCCAGTGACTCGTATACATTTTTTAATTTTCTAGCAGCTTTCACTGATGTGCTTTTTTCAAGATCCTCCCATGTACGGATAGCTGATAAACCACAAGGTTCTCGCCATTTAATATAAGGTGCTAATCCATGATCTCTACCCCGTTGAATATTAATTGATGCAAGATCCATGCCAAATGGAAAATTTGGAAATTGGAAAAGATGATTAGTTAGTTCTTTAGTTATAAATTCATCTCTTCTCTGTGAAACTTGATTTATTAATCCTAAAACTAATCGGTCAACAGACCCTGGACTTTGTAAATGCACTCTATTCCTTGATTCATCGTGTATTGAGATATCTGAAGAAAAAACAATTATATTAAAATTCGTGAAAAAAACAAAAACTTTTTCTCATTTTATACTAACTGTTAAGTATAAGATTATGTTGTTCATCATATCTGGAAAAACAGTGTTGAACTAATGAATGGCCAAAACGGTAAGCCGCACTTGCAAAAGAATTAGCAATATTTGGATTGAGTGTTGGGTCGTAACCATCATAATAACCAGTTTCTTTAAGGTCAACTCCAAATATTTTGATTATTTCGGGTCCTTTGGATAAAAATGTTCTAGTTTAGATACTCAAAAGTTAAAACGAGATTTTGTGTATCATCAATTGAGTAATAAGGTAAGTTAAGACAGTTATACATGTATATACCCCAAGTAACACATGCTTGAGCAAGATTCTGGTGCCAGTGCCTTGAGCAAAACCCCTAGCCACTGGTATCTTTTTCTACGTATGGGTCTTGCGCAAGATCATGTAGCAAGAAATCGTCATCAAGACTTGTGCATAACTCGCTCAAGGCATTGTACCCAAGAATATTGAAGATATCTTATATACAGTGCAGTTGAAAAGTTTCTGGGGCGTTTTTTGCACCAGTAATTTACGACAGGTACTTACGCATGGCTTGCTCAAGATCTGCTCAAGGCTCAAGGTCAATTTTGAGCCTTGAGCAGATCTTGAGCAAGCCATGTGCAACTATTGTCAAGATGACACGACCATTGAACCGAAAACAATTGATCCGCGACAGTTGATTCAAGCGATAATTCATTCGCCGACAATTGCTCCAATCGATAATTGATGCGTCGAGAATTTATCCAGCAAGTATCTGCAGCAAGACACATAGGTAGGAAAAGATACTGTCTTTCGAGCTTGAGACCAGGCTTGCCCAAGCCATGAACAAAATTTTTATTTGGGTACTCTACTTTGAAAATTGAAAAAAGTTTTAAAAACAATATTTTATTCTTATTTAAAAGCATATATTAATTTCAATTATTGTATTTTCATTATTTTTAATATGTTGAATGAGAAAAACATTTGCAACAGATATTAAACGTTGTATGTTCTGTTTGAATATAATTTTTACATTGGAACTTCCTATAAAAGTTAAATAAAACCTAAAAGTTTGGAAAGAATTAAAACGCACAATTCAAAGACAAATGTTATACCCATAACCTATACTTGATGTTATTCATGCAAACTAATTTCATGGATTGAATTATTGCGGTCATTAATCGTATATCAAGTAAACTTTACACCAGTTTAACATTTACTAGACTCTTTTTACCCTATTTTTTTTGTACTGGGTTTCAATCCTTTTATGTGGCACAAAAAAAATCTTACGTTGAATTATTCCTTTAATTCTATGTAACGATCGAAATTATAATTACTGTATGACTTACCAAGTATTATAGGTAAGTATTCACGATAAGTAATATGTTGGACTAAAGCTCCAACAATTTTGCGACTTTCTTGAAAGAGCTTTTCATCACTCCAGTGTGGATTGAGTGTGCTTAATCCAGTTGCAAGCTTATTATGAAGTCTAATTAAGACTATATGAAGTGAAGTTAAAGCAGGTTGCTCACTGAGTCGAGCATCTCCCGCTCTAAAACAATTAGTTGATAGAGATCCTTGTCGACAAAGATTATTCGACTCTTTCTTGGGTAATGTAGATTTTGAGAAGTCGAATTCACCATATTGTAAAAGACCTTAAAATATTACATTTTTGTTTATAGGATGAATAATTCACTATACTTTGATACTATATTATCTCACCATTACGAAAAATTCGTAAACTATTGCTGTGCTGAACGCTGCTGCTGTAAACCATAGAAGCATCTATAAAACTAGTTACTTGCGACAATTGTTCTCTGGGACCGAAACTGCAGTCTTCGCGTGGGGCTGGGCCACTCCTCACAAATTCTAAACAACGAATTCCCATTTTTCCATAAAAGTTATCTCGAGAATTTACGACTATGGGTAGACAATCTGGGTGCTGAAAGTTTGTAATCAGATAAATTAAACTCTGACGATGAAAATGTATTCTTTAAGAACGTCTCTTTACCATAAGCTCCGGTGGCTGGAACTCTGTACCATGCTTTCGACAACACTGTGGAAACGTGCCATTAAATCCTCTGCTCTGAGCAGTAGCTGGTATAAAAAAAAGCATGAAAAATAACTAATAATAAATTCATATGCCAGAGAATTTTTATGCACCTATCATATCATGATCTATGAATTGACCCCACTGCATAAGCATGTGTGTTACTGATGGTAATGGTACATTTTTATCTTCATGAATCGTCGTCGAAATTTCCCGTGGACTTGGTAGCACTTTACCACTTTTTTTTGATTTTCTTATTGTTTCAATACCGTCATCATAGACTGGATCTAAAAATCTAAATGATAAAAGTATAACTCATGTTTTAAAAATGAAATGACTGTATAAATATTTACACTTATACTATTATATACAGTAGACTCGTGATTTTCTTTCGACTGTCTGTTTGTATGCTCTTTGATAACTCAGAAACAGCTTGATTTTAATAAAATTTGAAATACAGTAAGAACATGTGATTACGCAGACAAGACTTGTGTCAGATTTCAAACAAGTTATTATTAATGTATACTTCTTTAATCCGGAAGAAACCGGATAACTTTACTTAAATAATAACTTGTAAAAAAATTTTTTTTTTTTTTTCAAATGTCAGAAGACGTTTGGAAGAAAAATGAAGTACCTTTGCATAGTTGACATAGCTGAACCCCACCAAGGATGTTTTAAATTATTACATCTGCCATCAGCTGTTCGATATTTACTACTTGCTGGAGGACAATTTGGTTGATCTTTCCGAGGGCAGCGTTCTTGGAATCCCGTTGATCGATGTGACCACAAAGCCGTAGTTTTCCATTCTAAGTTATTTATTGAAGTTTCATTGAGAAATCTGGAAGTAAATATGTTAATTATTATTGGAATTTCTTGAGATATTTACAAAAAGCTAGATCTGCTCGGATAAAATGCACCGTTAAAGAATAGAAGCTACCCATATAGCAGTTTTTTTCAAGGCCCGCACAAGCTTGCTCTCAAGTTCGATAGTTGCAAGCGACACCATTTACCGATGGGTCTTGCTCCAGATATTTGGGGCAGATATGAATTGCAAGTCTCATGCTACCCTTATACAAGAATTTTGCAAAGTCATTATTCAATTCTAGAGCAAAATCGGCGCCAGAATCATATTGAATCTACCTTGCGTATGGTTTGCTTAAGATCTGCTCAAGTTAAAACTGTTGGGGAAAGGATTAGTATAGGGTATCGCGCATCTTGAGCAGATCTTAAGCAAGCCATGCGCAAGTATCTGCTACAAGATTCTTGGGCAATAATTGAGTCAGAAACTTTGGCTGTACCATGTTAGAAACATCTTCAATATTCTTGCCTACAAACCATGAGCAAATCATGCACAATTCATAACTCATTTCTTTGCTACCTAATCTTGCGCAAGGCACATACGTACAAAGAGACACTAGTATCTATGAGCTTTGCACAAGGTTCTTATACAAGAGTAATTGCTTCAGTACTTGTTAGTTGGACTAAAAGTGTATAAATTATCACCTACCGTCAGATAAGACTATTTTTCAAATCTGATTTCAAAATTTGTTTATAATCATATATATTCATGAATTTTTTTTAAATGATTGTCTTTGCAATCCTGTGTAGTTGTTTTAGTATCGGATCATTATTATCGTAATTATCAATTTACGAAATGGATGTGAAAATGCGTTTGATAAGTTATTCAAATGTTCGTACTATCGTAAAACAGATAAAAATAACAGCAATTACCTATTATTATATTATCAAATATTTCGAAAAAATTTAATCCAAATTATATTGAAAATTTATCAGATTTGTATCTTGACGATTTTATTTACTTGCCACCAAAATGCTAAAAATCAGTATTTGACTGAGATTATTCTTAAACAAAAACCTTGAATATTGACTACTGTTCGTCCGATTTCATGGATCCGATAATTTTAATATGGAAAAAAATAATTCTGTATGTCGAGTGCGATTTTGTATAGGACGCGAGTCTCGATGAAAGTAGGTAAACAGAGGGACCTGGCGACCCGATAGTATAGGGGCCTGCCTTGTCGGCATCGGTTGTGTCTGTGCTAAACTGTTTTACCGGTCGCGTTAATACTCGCAGTCGATAGTGCGGTGGGTCTGTTTTACCGCCCATATTTATGTGAATCCATACTTTCTTATATTCATTTACATACAATCCGCATGCAATTTTTAGATAAGGTATTATTTTTTGTTTATATTTTTTAGTACTTCAATAAAGAAAACCGCTTCAAGTTTAGGGTCTAGCTCACAGAGCTCATAATTTTTCAATTTTATTTTAGAAAAAGAGTAGAGGAGACCGGGGTCGGTTGTCTCAGAGGTTGGTTGTCACAGTGGTCATTTGTGACAATCGGTTCATCGATCGGCGGTGAAAAATCGCGAAAGTATCACCTCCCTTTCGACGCTGATTCTTTAACACCGATTAATGTTCGTATTTTGTTCGTTAAATTGTCTATTATGATTTCTGTGACAACCAACCCATGTGACTTCTGTGACAACCAATCCGTGTGACTTCTGTGACAACTAACCCCGGTCTCCCTTACTTTTAGAAATAAAATAGGGAAATTTATATTTAATCCGGAGAAAAAGGATTCTCAATGTTTTTCGTTAAACTCTGATTGTTTTAAATTGTATATTGTGCACTTTTTAAATAATATCGGGCTCTTTCAACCCTTTCGGAAGATCTTCCCACGTTGTGGACATTATTGTTCACCACGCCTACAACAGAAAGTTCAAACCTTTGCAAATATTTTAGTAAACGCTGATACAAGTGAGCGTTCAATTATTATTCTCTTGTAATATAACAGTGCAAAGAAAAATCAGTTTAAGAATATGAATTATATGGAATGTATGAATATGTTACTTTTCCATCAAATTTCTGGAACCTTTCAAAGCAGCGTATGCTACTCTAGAAAAGCCTTTTGCTTCATCAGTTTGGTAATTAAATGTGGCAACGTAGTGTGCCGGATGATCAGAATTCAAAAACAATCCTGTAATATTAAACATAATACATTAAATATAATGAATATTTAGACAGAAATATTAGTACCTTGTTCAAATATTCTTTTTTCCTCTATTTCAAATAATGAATTCATAGCTTGTAACCCAAAATCTTCTGCTTCTTCTAAAGTTTTACTTTTGATGAAAGTAATATACTCATCGTATATTTGAAAGTTACTTAGATTATTACTCTTATAGTTCTGAAGAGATGGTTTGACTTCACTAAATACTTGTAGAGTTTGTGATGTCGAAAGAAGAATATTGCTCAGCAAATATGCACTAAAAAAAATATAATAATATAAGATTAATCAATACAATTAATTATTTTTCAGTTTTCCTCCTTAAGAATTATAGAACACAAAAAATCAGAAACAAGTAAAAAGTAATCTTCTGGTTTCATTAGATATTGAGACTAAAAAGATCCGAACTTTTTATTTTTTAATTTTTCGGAGATTTTTTTTTTCTATTTACCTTACATTTACTGAGTAACTAACGCAAAAATAAAAGAAAACCCGAAAAAAAATATTTTTTTCATTTTGATGATGATTCCACAATTAAAGGAACAAAACTTGTTAAGTAGATTTTTTTTAAAATGTAGGTATCGTATTTGCCCCCATGGTAGATTTTTCCTTTAATTGTTTTGTAAAACTTCGAGCAATCGGTCCGGACGAACGGTTCAATGCATCGATTTAAAAATTTATAGAGCTTTTAGGGGTACATTAAGGCTGGGCCGCACCTAACGAAATCCTGAATTTAAGAATTCTAATTACTTTTGGAATATTTATGGGACTCGAATGATGAAAATTTTCCATCAATATTTGTAAAGTTGCGGTTGATTGACTAAAGAACCATGAAATCTCTATTTGTTGTACAATATGAAAACAATAATAAATATTAATATTTGTTCAATTTTTATTTTCATGTTAAATTTTAAGTTTAATTCTTCGACTGACCAGTAACTCTATTTATCCTTTAACATACGTTTACCTTAATTACTTACGACAATATTAAATGCACAAAAATACTGTAAGAATTTTTTAGTAAACTTTATTCATTTATAACAACATAAATTCTTAACAATTAATTTTTATATCCAAGTGTGATATTATGCTTAAGAACTACTGAATTAGTCTTTAAAATACACTGATACTTATTGTAAACTTACAATAAATTAAAATGCATATTTCAACGTAAGTTAAGGAAAATCAAATTTTATAAGTTTGCTTTAAATATTATCAGGCACTAACTCGTATATAAACTGGATTGCGAGGCTTATGGAATTATACATAACCGGAGACTATTTAATATGTTTATTTTTTTTTTGCTTTTTTCTTTTGTGATTTTGCGAATACCGTTAGTTAAATATCCACGCATGCGTTCTCAGATCCTGGGTCGATGTCTCACCTACTTAACTACCGTTTTGAGCACATGTATATGATCATTTATATTGAACTATTTTTTAAGATGTTCCGGTTATTTGCACACAAGTCAAATGAAATAAAATACCGAACCTTTTTTTAAAGTTTTTAATGATCTTTTAATAGACTGTGACTCAGTAATAAACAGAAAGAAGACGATAAAAAAATCACGTGATTTTAATAAGCATTAGAGCGACCCAAAAAATTCAATAATTTTTTTTTTTTCGAGTCATATATTATGAAAATTAGTTGAGGTAATTAATACTTTTTAAGAACTTATTCCAAAAATCAGCTCAAGAATACATGTTTAAGAGGTTGCTCTTCTGACTATACATAAATTTTCGTGCGCCCACTCAATAATTGATACCTATCCACCTTAGATAAGTATTATTTTTAAAATCTTAGACAAATGTTATCTTTTTAAAGCGATTTTGAAGATGTTAATCAATAGTTCATGAAAAATATTTCTGATGATATTTTGATCTATTTCAGATAATCATTTTGGAGCTCAGATTCTACCTAAAAATGCTATATTTGAGAACTCTTTGAGATGTTATTTTGCTAGCTTGATATTGTTTGTTTTATTTTTAACCCACTCATTCTAATTATTTACGAATTAATTCTTACTAATTTTAAGCGTGAATAGAGTTCATCCCCCTTTTAGACCCTAGTGATCTGTATGTTTCACAAACAGCATATTTTGTTTATCTTCACTCAAGCCTGAAATCCCGCCACTAGAAAGTATTATTCTGATTCAGCCTACTACAAATTACAGACACCCTTTCTTAAACGATTTTATGCATTATTTTTTTAGAGCACACACATGATAGAGTGTTTATATTAGCTCATGTTGTCTCACTAGCCACTTCTACCGTTATGGGATAGTATACCATTATTATTATAAATTCCATTATTTGTTCGCATTCGCTCTCTAAAGAAGAGAGCTCAGAAAATTCAGCTAATCAAAAAAGTATCCTAGCTATTTCCCTTCGGTTTTGATAGAGCTTAAATATTTTATTCTACATCAATTTATAATTAATGCTAATTCTTTTTTTCGCATCTAATGGAATAATATAATTTCTGCCTAAAAAAAAACAAATCTGAAAACCAGTCGACTCCGTGGGCCAACCCCAAAACTTCCCGCTGTTTTCAAGTTCGAGAGCTCGAAAGCGTTATTAATGAAAAACTGTTGGGCTCTTTGAGCTCCAAAAACGGCTAGACTAAAAAAAGTAATTTATTTCCGACAATATCTTCGGAAAATATTAACCAATTGGCAAGTGCATTGTGGCAATCGAGAAAGCTTGTTGAGACTTAGAGTTGATCAAACTTGGAAACAAATCGGTCTAGCGGTTTACGACTTATGCAACAAAAACTTAAAAAACAAATTTTTAAGCAGGGTTATAACGCGTACATTATTTTACGTCACACCATGATAGTGCGTCTGAATAAAATATATAGAAGAATTTCCTTTGCTAAAATATGAATTGTTTGTTAATTAATATATGAGTATACACCATAAAAAATATTGTGTATCTGTGTTAAAAACGGTCCGTGTTTAATTTTTGGTGTTGATTATTTTGTGTTAAATTAATACATTTTATGGTGTTACTTTAAAATTAACACAAATATTATTCTAAAAAGTCGATCAGTAGTCACGGAAGAATTATTTAAAAAATGACAGGGAAATCAACATTTTATAAGTGTCAATTTAACTTAAAAATTTTGATTATTAATGTATTAAATTTACCAGTTACTAAAAGCTTTAATTTTCATCAAACTAATAAAAAACATTCAATAATAATTTTAAATTATTTCATGCAATGTCAAAATTATTTGTTCACTAAATGAAAATGTGTTTTTGTATTTTTTTTTTAAGTAGTTAATTAATTTATTATTTACAAATGGTATGAAATATTACGTGATTTTTTTTTAAATCTTAACGGATAAAATCATTGTTTACTATTAACAAATAATTTAATATTAAATAATAGTTGTTGTCATTACTGATAACCTTAAAATAATATATAAATTATAACTACAAATTATGTTGGTTCATGTCCATTCTTTAATTTCCGCAAAAAAAACTCATAGGTAATTGGACTCAATATTGTTGTCATTATTTAATGTTTATTAACAATTATTTTACGATACCTATGAGTTATTTGTGGATATAAATTAAATTTACCGAATATTCTTGGAACAAAAATAAAATGTAAAAGTTAATATCTTTTTTGTGTCGTTATACTAACGTTTTAAACGTGTTCAATTCACTTCTCGTATTACCCGAATTTAGCGTTGATATTTTAACACAAATTTTGTGCTGAAATTCAACACGAACAGTCTGTCTTAAAAAATAACACAAATAATGTGTGGACCGTTTTTAACACACAAATCGTGTTATCTGTAACACAATATTTTTTACTGTGTAAGAATTTTATGTATTTTGAAATAATTCTATTACTATGATAAAATATTAATTATTATTTGTATATATTAGCACCATCACGATAGCTCTACGGTTTTATTTTCCAGTTTTTTTGGAATTTCTCAAAAACGACAAGATTAATCAATTCCAAAATCTCATCAGCTCTAGAACTATATGAGACGCGTCAATTGCCACCTCAACCGTATCAATCAGTCAAATCGTTCGAGAGACATCGTCGGAGAGAGAAATGGTAAAAAAATGTTTTTCATGCATATCTTTAAAACGACTCCACTAATCATTTCCAAAATTTAATTAGCGTGAAAACTCAATAGAACGCGTTGATTGCTACATTGAACATTGAAATTTGTCAATTAGTTTAAAAGATATCGACGACAACGAGTTGAAAAAATAACATTTTCCCCGGATAAATCATGATATAATGTACCATAATGTGGTTTAGTTTGAAAAGTTCATATGAAAATACAATAGCATCTAAAAGTATTTTTGAGCTCTAAAATGTATACACAACAATGTTTTCGAGCTCCCTGAGCTCGAAAACAGCGGGAAATTTTAGGGCTGGCCCGCAGGGCCAACCGATGTCCAGATTTTTTTATTCGTTTTCTACAATTTTAAATTGTATTTTGATTTTAAGTATATTCTCAGTATTTGAAAACTTAACTTTAACAACAAACTATAAAATACCTTTTTCACTAAACGGCTCTTATTTTAACTGTGATAAATACAATCTAATGGTAGACTCGATGTAGTCTTGGTTCACAGCATGAGGTAGTTTGGAATCATTTGTGCGACACGTGTCATTGCACAGAGGTCATTTCCTTCTTTTGATTATTAAATTGCTGAGAGTAACGATATTCTACGATGAAACTAATAAACAAAATGGCGTCTCTTCTCCCCATGCTGTAACTTTCTCGTGTGACTATTATAAATATACTACGACTTTGTAATTGCCACCCTTATGTTTTACACGTGTGTCTTGTTATTTTTTTTTTTGCTAACAATAAAAAAATCTTCTCAATTCATGATCGTTCCAATTAGAACATGTCACTACTATAATTGACATTTTCTATTACAATAACTCACGTTAATTATAATTGTGTGAAAAGTCTTTCATGGATTTGAATCAATCTTATTATTTTTTTGGATATTGACTAAAAGTTTAATCAATCCTAAAAAATATCTCATTTTTACTTTGTTTCAATCTGATCTTTTTCCCTGTAAGAGTTATAATAGCCTTCTAGTCTGTAAAAGAGAAAGACGATTGTACTTAAAGTAGATATAGAATGGTATAAAAATAATACTTATTGCTAAGAAATAGATGAATCTGATTTATTTTTATTGATTATTTATAATAAAAAAATGTTCCTTAATATTTAACTAGTCAATTCGTCTCTAAATAACTTAAATGTAAACTTTCGCACCATCGCATTCATGACTTAATTCAGTATCAGTATCACTGGTTAAAGATCTAAGCCCAGGAGTAGCCGTAAATTTTTTTTTTTGGCGATTTTATATTATTCTCTGAAATTTATATTTACTTTTATAATTACGATTGATTGCCAGGCGAAATATAGTCGACTTATATGCAAAATTTATTTGTCTCAATTATTAACGTCAATGACTATTGTAAATATATACATTTAAAATAAACCGGTAAATTCAGTTAAGTTTGTCAGTGAACATTTCGCGAAGTCGTTATTTTTAAATTACAATAACTGCTTGTATAAAATCTACCTTTTTTAGTAGATTTCTTAATTTGAATTTCACATCATCTATTACTGATATTATTCCTACTATTTTAATAAACATCATTGAATCTCCTACTATTACTACAGGTTCTACTTCAAATAATACTATTAATGCTGTTATTTATTCAACTGATACTCTTACTACTACTAGTACAAGTATAACGTCAACTGCTGTTGTCATATTTCCCACTATCACTACTTTTTTTAATAGTAGCTCTGATAGTTTCACTACTGCTAGAAAGAAATAGAAATTAATAATCCAGTACTAGAACAGTTTTTTTCTTCGATGGTACTCTTACTGCTGCAATTTATTTCATAGAAATCCTTTTATTCTTCTGATCCTAACTCTGCTAATAATTCTACTAAAATCACAGGAATTACTCGTGATTATTACTAATGCGAATATAAACACACTTTTCCCTGCAAAAAAAAAAAAAAAAAAATAGTGGATTGGAACGATTATTACAATATTCAAGGGGAGACTAGCGTTTTGCACTTTTGGAAAATCGATGTTTATTTGTCATTTCTTATAGTTTATTATTTCAAGAACATAATCCCAAAATTTAAAGTCAATCAGAGCCTTCTTGCCTTACCCTCCTCTAAGTTGGAAAAATATAATTTTTTTATCGAAATTCCAGGGGGGCCTTCTTGCTCCACTTTTCCCTAAATCCTTCCCCCTAAATTTAAAAAAGAAACTCGATATCTTAAGCTATTCTGTCCCAACTCAATTCTTACATTTCTAAGTGTTCGAGAAGAAATTTAAGTAAGAAATCTGCTACAAGGATATTTGTATAATACATTTTCTCCAAATTTTGTTTCAGATAATGTTACTAGGGATGAGTATGCTAATGATGATATTATAAATTTTTTACTGTGATTGATTGAATCATGAATTTCATACTTACCAAAAAATCTCGGTCATAATTTAATCATAAGAATAACAGTTATTAAAATTTTGTTCAGTATAATTTATTAATTTATAATACGTGAGAGTAAATAATGATTAAATCTATTGATGAGAAACAAGCTTTCTCTTTTCTATCATCTACAATAAATACACCAGTCTATAAAATATCTGTCCATATGGTCTATGTCTTCCTTAGAGCCATATTTTGATAAAAACAAATAGAGTTATAAATAATTTGCAATTTTGTACTCAAAACCAGCATGAGCGTTTTGTGTCGTCTAAAACTGTTTACAAAATTTTCATGATCTAGAAAATCCTGTTATAAATGAATATTTAGTCAGATTCGATCGATCATGTACATTATTCGTTTTTTCATCACATTTATTTAAAATGGGGAAGTCATTTTTATTTTCTGGGTCAAACGATTTGTTAATCAATTCAGCTGACTGTTTACTTTTGGCAACATACGTAGAAGAATTTATTGACTTTATCATTGTAGCAGGTAGCAATGGTGATCTTGATTCAGCCTTGGATGCTGATGGTGACGTCGATACCGTTGAGGTAATGACTGGGGTTGGAGGTGATGCTTCTAACGTAGGAGATAAGTTTGCGGTTGGAGGCGTTTTACTTTTCGTTTGTGTTATTCGTTGATGTTCATTTATACTTGTTACATTCGGGCCGTTATTAGGGCTATATTGATGTGAGTCGACAATAACACTTGTGTAAATTGGACTTGACAAATCGTGAATATGGTGGTTAGTAGTTACAGATGGAAAATTTTCTTGATTCATAGTTGGAACCGTTCCGTTAACAAACAAGGGACTATTACTAAAGGCACAGTTTTGAAAAGAATCACATCCAGTTTCATCATAATTTCTTGTAGATTCGTTTTGTAAAGATTGTCGTTGCCGATTATGAGAATCTAGTTCTTGTTGCTGGTGATGAGAATGGGGCTGATTCCGTTGATCATGATCATGTTGATTATGATGTGTGGTTTGTTGTTGATGATGATGAATTACGGAATACGATGATATAGCAGGATGATTTGTTATTGCGTTTGAGGGATGAGATCCAGAATTATTATAACTGGGGCATGAATTCGATAGAGAAGAGAACGATGATTTTTTCTGCTGAATCTCTGATTTATTTTGTTGAGAGAGCTGAATATTGTTGGCATGAAGTAATAAATGTTGCTGCTGCATAGATGTTGACGACAATGAATCAGGAGTTACTCCTAATATAATGCAGAAAACATATCATTATAATGTTGTTTTAATTATTTTTCAATAAAGGTTATTCTTACCAACATATTGATAAAAAAGATCTAGCGGACAATAAGTTGATGAATCTTCATGAATATTGGCACTGGGTGGGGTAGCAACTGATAAGATTGGTGGTGTATAAGTAGATAAGTGATACTGAGGAGGATTAATATGAGCTGTAGGCATATAATCAGAAGAAATCGAATAAGTTGTATCAACGTAGTCATCTTGAAGGTCATTTGTTCGAGATGAATAGGAGGAACTTGGACTGCAATGTTCATTCGTTTCACAAGAAATAGAATTATTAGAAGATTTCGTAACGTTCAGTTGATTTTCAGGAGCATTATTCATTTTTTGATCTGAGTTTAAAATCAAATGCGATGCTTCCTTATCCGATAAAACGTAGTTTACTGATACAATACACTGGGGTCGAGAACTTCTTGAATTATTCACAATCGTCACATACGACTGCATCCAAACCCATCCTCCACATTTAGTTAAGAATCGGTAATATTTGGTGGTAACTTGTGTTTTCATCAGCACTGTAGAAAAAATAAAAAAAAATATATCATTAATAAATCGAAGAGATAAGTACTTATGGACTAAGAAATAGTCACTCATGACAGATTATCAATAAATCTATTATTACATAGTTAGAATAGTAGGATTGAGCTAAAGCCCTCAAATTGAATCAAACAAAAAGCATATTTCGTTAATAATAAAAGAACAACAAACTGCCTTTCAACAGCATTAAAAAACATAAGTTGATGATTGTTCTTCTTACGTGAAAAATAGAAACGGTGTAAATAGTAACGTGTACTACAATGTCATTCATGTCTTATCGCGAAAAATGATCAAATCTAGTTCTGTCATCAGATAAAATTTCAACTGACAATATCGGGCTCGATAAAACTTTTTTAAAATTTTTGCAGTATAGCAAATCTAGTTTGATCAAATCTTACGATTTTTATAACCAAATAAAAATATATTTTCTGATCCATTTTCAGTATGAAAAAAGAAGTTTTTTTCTTTGCCGATCAATTTTTCTCGAAACTCATGTTTTTGTCCAGTATTGAAGGAAATGATTTTATTCACGGGTTCATATATAGCTTCAGACATAATGTACTAGTTAGACATGATCAGATTACATTATATATAATGTCATGCATGATTATATATGGAGGTTGATAAGATTATATATGACATACATAATATCATATATAATTAATTATAAATATTATCATTCACATTTATATATAATGCGACGAAATGATTTTTTCTTGGTTAGTATCGAAAATGCATAATTATATTAGAATTTTTTAAGTTCAGTAACTGACAGAATTTTCCGTAGCCCTAGTTTTTGTCTTTTATTTTCTTATAGGTTTTCTCTGATCTTCCATTGAGGTTCAAAAATGATTTTTCATCAAATATAAGATTAAAATTATACTATGAATAGGATGAAATTAAATGATAATTAAGAACTAAAACTATTTTAGTCATCAAGAAAACAATATTAAAGAAGGAAAGGAAAAAAGATCATTTATCACTACTATAACATCTAGAAATCGTTATTCCTCTGAATATGGGTGCCTCGAGCAACTCTTTACTTAACTTAATTTTTCATGTTAATAAATATATATTACTAATTACATTATTTGATGCAAATAATACTTACATATTTGATGTGCTTCTCGTAAATGACAGATATCGCAACCGTGGACGTAATGGTATAATGTTTTTTCAATTAGGTCTTGAGGATCATATCCAGTGAGTTCTTTAACACTGAAAAACGCCATAATTGTACATTATCAACAATGTGTATAAATAATGAAAAATTTCAAAATAAAATAGCTTTAAAACTATTCATCATTAAAATACTTCGTCTTGTTGAAATTTATTCTTATCGAATACCGTAATATTCAATATTTAACTACAGCTAAGACAATTCAGAAAAATGGGGAAGGTAGCTTGCCCAGCCAGGCAACCTCAAAACTTTCAGTCAGCTTCGAAGTTGAACAACTCGATAATGGATTCTTTTAAGTAAGTGAAATCACAAAATAGTACATTGCATAGCGAGTGGGCTAGGTGAGTCTTCATACAGTGAGCACAATGTTTTCAACACGAGTCGTAGGTCACAAGTGCTAAGAACATTGTGTTTGATGGATAATGACTTAGTTCACGGGCTATGCACTATACTTTATTCAACATATATCCGGTTTTTGCGAATTATTACATTAGCAAAATAAACCCTACATTAGTTGGGGTTATATGTAATACTAATTTTTGACTGCTCTCACCACTCATTTTGATTCATTTTTAACGTTCTGCTAAAAAAATTGAAAATTTCCAAAAAAAAAAAAGGAAAGTTATTGGTTTCGGTCTGATCATCAAAATTGAGTTTCTAATAGATCTTGAGGTCCTAGGAAGCTATTCTGACTAATTTCAAGATAGTGTCCTAGTATATGCATTTGTTCATGTACGTACGTACGTATATATGTAAATATTCTGTAACTTTTGAATGGATGAACCGATTTGGATTTTTGAGGTGACGTTCGAAGCAGCACATTAACTCCAAAAACTTCTGAGAAATTGAGCATAATCGGTATTGTACGTTCGGAGATATTTCAAAAATAAAAATTTTTCAATAATAGTTTTTTCTCATAGCCTTGTTGACAGAAAGCTAACCTAGACTTGTTCTGACTTAAGTGATAGGTGAGTCCCAGGGCAGACCCAGAATAAACCTAATTCCTTTATTTACCAACTTCTGTAGTTTAACCTTTCGTGGGTTGCGCTTTACTGCCCGCCTTCATTATTCGCATCACAAGGAATCACCGCAACGTTAATTTTCTCACAGCGTTGCCAAATCTATAGAAGGGACCAACGAAGGGTTAAGGTCTAGACCGGAGCTAATGCCATGATACACAGCAGCATAGTAATTAACATGAGGAAGTAAAAGAGCATTTACCAAAGTTTTACGTGTGTTGACATCAGTGTAATTGCGTAGCCCGTATAGTTGGTAAAGAGTGGAGATGACTTTGACCGAAATATGCTTCATATGATCTTCGAAGGTTAACTTGGATTCCATATAGACATCAAGGTTTCTGACAGCAGATACAATGGGTATCTCTACGTCATTGCAGCCAAGTTTGATGACTGACTGGTCAATCACGTTTATGTAAGAAGCAGCACCAAGCAAAATCGCCTTGGTCTTATTGGGATTCAATTTTAGGCAATTTTTATATGCGCACTCGTATGCATATTTTATCACCTCATAACGATTATTACCACCTTGATTGATTAATAGAAAATCAATTTTAGGTATAGGCAACTTAAAACTACTGCTTGAGGTGCTCATCTGTGAGGGCCCGTTTTACTCTTCGGATGTTTATTTTGCAAAGAAAGAAAATACGTGTCTCTTAAAAATTGACATGGATTCGCATATATTAGTGGCGTTAAAATCAAGGGTGACCAAATGAAATATCTTCTTGGTGAAACCTTAAAACGTTGACATCTGGTCAAATTTTGATTTGCTAAAACGAAATTCAAAACAAAACCGCTGCATTTTGGAAATTTCCAATTTCTTTAGCAACAAGCCAAAACTGTATATGACAATATTATTTCGCTCACTTCGACATTATATCATATTTTATGGAAATCCTGTGTATTTATACATACCTTACATCGAGGAATATAAGTTTGAGATCTAAAGATGCACGAAACATAAACATATTATGATATAGCTTTATTTCCGTGATTGCACTTGGTGGAAGAGAATTTCCAACTGCTACAAGGCCTATTATTTGACACTCTTCATAAGGTGCTCCGCGAATGTGTACTTTGAGGTAACCAGAACAATGGATAACCTACCAAATATAGAAAAAAAAAATTAATTAGTAATGATTACAGAATACAACGTATGATAGGAAACATGAAAAGTGTATTTTAATGCATCAGTGTTACAGTGGGTATAACTGCGATGCCACATCTATGAGAAAGTTGAATTACTTGAAGCGATAATAATGTTATTTTGATTTTAGCACGACAATCTGTGGAAAATCTTTTTATGCATTTGTGAAATTTTCATTGATGAAATTTTATAAAATATTACACTAAAAATAGCACAGCGTGATCTGCTAGAAACTGGATCCTTCCACATACAACCCCGTAAAGACAATGTCATAGAATTCATAAGATTCTCATAGACGTTTTGTGAAAATAAATAAGTTCTGTGAGAAAATGCTAGAATCAAGTATAGATACAGCCTTCTAAATAAAATTATCACAATCTGTTGTTTTTTAACTTTCCGCTATGACAATCGACAATTTTCAAAAAATTTTTAGGATTTGTGATTGGATCTTAAGGATTGTCAGGAAGTTATTGTTTTTGCTCCCATTTTCAAAAATCATCTTTCCATCGGATGTCGATGATTTTAAGTCCTGGTAAGCTATTTCGATCATCTTCAAAATGGTGCCCAAGTGTGTGCGTGCGTGCGTGTGTGTGTGTGTGTGTGTGTGTGTGACGCTATCGATTAATGTCAAAATTAAATCCGTTATAGAACTTAGAAGAATGCGCTGGTTGGCCCAATAACCATCTAAATCGGTTAATTCATTTGAAAGATATCGCCGTAACAAGAAATGGTAAAAAACTATTTTTTTTAATTGCTCAAAAACAACTTAATACATCGATTCCTAAATCTAATCAGATCTAGAACTTGACATCACGTGTCGATTACTCCAAAAACTATGATGATCAGTTAATTCGTTCGAGAGATATCGCTTGCGAAGATACTGCAAAAAAAATCATTTCATTGTACTTGGATATCACATAACATAACTGACCAAGTATTTAAATAATTATATTAACTATTCGTTGCTTCAAACGTAACAAATCATTACAATTAATAACATTTGCATCGTCAAGATTATTGAAATTTTTATGATAAATCCATAGACATTCGAAATAATCCTAACTACTGGGTCCGTGGTATTGACAGATTGGTACAAGCTTCAACTAATATGCAGAAAGATGCAGGTTTGAGCGCCGGTAATGACTAATAATTTTTCATCGATATGAATGATTAATACACATCAATTAATTAGTCCAAATAGTAATCTATGTATATATGATTGAATCCAAATTTTTTTTGATTGGGTTACACCACCGATGATTACAAATAAGCGGATAACGCTTATGATACTAAAAATGCCGACAACATGCGATAAATTCATCGATAAGGTTCATTTTTAACCTCAGAAACGATGAGTACATCACTCCACATCGCCGTAACCTGGGTTGGTTATCAGTTAATGTATGTTTTTTCTTCAAGTTATTGAATGAGGATAAACACATGTAGCTACGTGATCTGTTCATTGAAGACACTAATGAAAGACGGTCTGAGAGACTTTCAGCTAAAAAACATACTTGCTTTAAACTACCAAATTATACAACTACTTACTCAGAGAAATCATTCCTGGTTTCGGTCATAAAGATGTGGGAAGAACTACCAAGTGAAATTGTAAATCCAAGCAGCTTGGAAGTGTTTAAAAACAAAGTCTTCGACTATTTGTTAAACTTGGACTATTAATATAAATTGTCTGATGGTGCTCAGCTTAAGATCATTAGCACTATTAAATTATCATGTTATTTTTTTTTTTTTTTTCTATTATAAAAGTGTTTAGGAATTTTGTTAATTATAATATTATTAATTTATTGAGGGATTGTAATAGAGTAAATATTTAGTTAGATCTTTTGTATAGTGAAAGGCGTTTTGAGTTGAATGTACCGTATATTTTATTCTATACTTTATAATTATGTTCATTATTATGTAGTCTCATCATAATCGCTGTCTTATTCATTTCAAACGTCGTCTAGACCATGACGATCGTTTATAAGCACTCTACCTTGATTTTCTGAAGCAATATGAAGACCTCAACCACATGGTGGAATCAACTCAATCAACAATAAGTAAACCAGCCTACTATCTCCCTCATCATGGAGTATTACGGGAGAGCAGCATCATATCAAAGCTGCGAGTAGTCTTCAACGGTTCAAAACCCACCAGCTCAGTCTTTCACTCAACGATGTGCTTCACACCGGTCTAAAACTGCTCTGATTTAACGAACAGGGCCAAATCACTCCATACTAACTCACCACGGTCACCTACGGGACCAGACCAGCTCCATATTTGGCCGTTCGTGCTCTACTTCAACTAGTTGAAGACGAAGGACATCGATATCCTCTGGCGATCACTCCACTCACCCACGGAAGATATGTTGATGATACCTTTGGTAGAGCTGATGACTTGAACTTATTACAACAAGTTGCTGATCAACTTGAAGCACTCTGCAAGGCGTGCAGATTCCCTCTTGCTACATGGGCAAGCAATCATACAAACTCCAGCACCAAGATTCTAGGCATGTACTGGTCGTCACACTCAGATCAATTCTATTTTACATACTCGCCACCATGCTCTACTCAAAAATTTATTAAAAGGATCATCCTATCAGAGATTGCTCAAATATTTGATCCTCTTAGATTTCTCGCACCACTCCTCATTCGAGCCAAGGTATTTATGCAGGAGCTTTGGCTCGAAAAGCTCAGCTGGGACACTCCATTGGCAGCCAATCATCGGCATAAATGGAGAAACTTCAAGAATGAACTCAAGCTCATATCTGAAATCAAAATTCCAAGATGGATCTACTCATCCACGTGCTCGACCACCGAGATCCATGGATTCTCGGATGTCTCGCAATTAACAATGGCAGCTGCCGTGTTCATCAAAGTCCACACACCTGCTCATGGAGTCAGAGTTATGCTGCTCTGCTCAAAAACCAAAGTAACCCCGTTAAAACAATTAACGATACCAAGGTTGGAACTCACTGCAGCTTACATGCTGGGAAAACTCATAAAACACTGTCAGATCACTCTAAATCTCACTCAAACGCCAACATACTTGTGGACGGATTCAACAATCACTATCACGTGGATCAAATCTCACCCGTCTCGCTGGAAGGAGTTTGTTTGGAATAGGGTGTCGCAAATTCAAGATCTAGTTCCAGATGGCCACTGGAATTTTATTCCGGACACACAAAACCCAGCAGACTGCGCAACACGAGGGTTGACACCTACTCAACTCCGTGATCATCAATTGTGGTGGACTAACCCACCATGGTTGCTCAAGAGTTCATCGTCCTGGCCTAAATATCCATCAATCGATGATACAGGAGCTCCAGCAGAAAACGGCCTGGACTGGCCTTATTCTCATCGAATTCATTAATGAAATCGAGGTGGCCTATTATGAGACGGCCAATAACGCTACTACGCATTTAACAAGCTATTGCGATTTGATTTAGACTCCGTGAGATGATCACGAAATCACCGAACTCATCACTCAAGATTCCAATCACTTCTGATGAAGTATCTCATGCACTCAACTTCTGTATCTAAGAAACTCGACGTATTCATTTTGTAAATGAGATCAACATGTACTCCAAACACGCACCATGGCCAAATGGTCATCTGTTAGCTCGATTGGTTGCATTTATTGACACCGACGGCATCATTCGAATAGGTGGACGATTGGAAAATGCTCCAAATCAAGACCAAAGTAAGCATCCTGCTATTCTACCACGAAATACGGCAATCACCAAACTCATCATCTCTGATGCTCATCAGCGTACCATGCATGGTGGTACTTAACTTACTCTTGCATTCATACGACAAAAGTACTGGATCATTGGTGGCAGACAACCAGTACGCTCAGTTACACTCAAATGTATAAAATGCTCACGACATCGTGCTGACAGAGCTCAACAACTCATGGGTCAGCTACCAGTATCAAGAGTCACTCCATTATCTGCATTTACACACACTGGAGTTGACTATACTGGTCCAATATCGCTCAAAAATTGGAGACGCAGAGGTGCAAAAATATAAAAGGCTGGATTTGTGTTTTTGTTTGTCTTTCTACGTCAGCAGTACATCTAGAGGTAGTCAGCGACTATAGCTCTAGTGGGTTCATCGTAGCACTCCGCAGATTCATCAGCCGACGAGGCATCTGCACAGCACTCTACAGCGATTGCGGAACGACGTTCAAAGGCCCTGATAATGATCTCAACTGTCTGTTTACTCAAGAAATTCAAGAGTCAATAGAAATACTGGATCACATCACTGTGAACAGTATTGCTTCGCATTTCAATCCACCAGCAGCTGCACACATGGGTGGAAAGTGGGAAGCTACTGTTAAATCACTCAAACTTCACGTCACTCGAACAGTAGGAGAATCTTCATTCACGTTTGAAGAATTTACGACTCTTCTCACGCAGATTGAAGCTATCCTGAACTCAATACCATTGGAGCCTATCACGAAAGATCCAGATGACATTGATGCACTCACTCCTGGTCACTTTTAAATTGGACGAGCACTCAACATGATTTCTGAACCTGCACTCATCGATACAAACAGTTCTCGATTTTCTAGATGGCAATTTCTACAACAACGTGTTCAACAGTTCTGGAATCATTGGTCCACAAGTTATTTGCAAAGACAGCTGGCAATCACCAAGTGGCAACGTCCAACTCATCAAATTCAAGTTGGATCGCTTGTACTACTCACCGACGAAAGATTTCCACCAACCAGGTGGCCTCTCCCTCGTTTCATCGCAGGGTTGCTACACTCAAAACAGTGAACTCTACACCTACTCGTCCAATCACGAAGCTTGCATTCTTACCAGTTGAACCAGAACCTCGAGATGATGATAACTAATGGTTCACCTGGTTGATTGACACGCTCAACAAAAGATCAAGTACTCAAGAACTCACCAATCATCAACTCTGTTGCTGATGGTGGGCGAAATGTTGCGTAATTACAACTACATTTGAATTTAAATGTAGTTGCACTTCCGGCAGGTCGAGGCAGCACCTACTAAGAGCCTAGTGGCTTCACTATTTAAATTCGATCATGCGCAGTGCGACGCATGCGCACTGCCTGTTTCTTGCCTCGTGTCGAGAAGACCGTTGCCATTATCTTTCGCTATGTAAATTACAATTGAAAACACGTGTTTAAAATAATCTTATTATTTCGTGCTCATCTCGAGAAAGTGAATAAAAATAATTATCCAAATAAATCAAGATATCATCGAGCTCCAAAATTATATATTACACACTAATCTAGTGTAGTTCTTTCAATAAGAATGATACGTAAAAAAAAAAAAAATAAATAAATAAATTCTAAATAGGCAATAATGCACTTATCTCTACACGAGATGGTGCATCGCACAGCAATGTACTAAAAATTCTTCTTTCCTTCCCATCATTTCCTTACAGCAACCAACCATCTTTCCAAGAAGGAAAATATGGACATTAATAAAGATTCAATGGTTTGGGCATCATCAAAAGACGATGTTCTCCAGGAGCTAGCCCTACAGCAAACACAGGATGAATGATCTGTGAACTAAAATACCTGGGTTGCTAAACTCATGTACTCATATTTTAATAAAATCACTGTGTTAATCGATAACACAAATTCTATGCTACGGAATCCAACACACATAATGTGTTATTTGATCACATACGTTGGTTAAATTTAACACTATAAATCTGTCAAGATTAGAGAAAGAAAATGAAGAAAATAACCAATTTAATGTGTTGAATTATTCAACATAAAATTTGGGTTAATGATCAACACAAACGCATTGTGTTGAATTGAACACAAAATTTCTAACTATGCACAGTTTTTTTTTATCAGTTTGTTTGTTCAAAAAGTATCGTTACCAGAGCATGTAAACAACGACTGCTCTCTGAATTTTTACGGAAGTTTTAAGATTTGAAAATGAGACACTTGAAGCTACTATTGGTTTTCCTTTGGTTGTACTGTACGACTACTCACCTCCGAGTTACAGCATGTTGAAAATCACTCAAAAATTTGGAATTTTTTTCATATCTCTCAATTTTTGTGACTAGTAGATTGTATTACAAAAAAATTTCAGAATGAAAGTACATTGTTAAAAGTTACAAGGTTCAAATAAATTAATTTAGGTATATTTGTTGATTTCAAATTTATATGAAGTTTATTTTTCCACTTGCATCAATCCTCGTAGTGACGAAGCACATGGTGCACTTACTCATAACCTCATAGAGTATTTACCACACAAACAAAAAAATGTGGTAGTGTCTGACACACCTCTATCGCCAATAAAGTTTACTCAGCGTACATATGTGCTATTGTTTTAACGCTTTTTCGATTGTTGTCTATATGATTTCGATCAATTCATTTCTTTAGAAAAATTTTGCATGAGGAAATTGAAAAAAAAAAAAAAAACTTCTTTTCCACATTGTTTTTTCCCAGAGGTACTTTATTTCTATTGCAATTTAATTGAAGAATCTTCAACAATATCGTAATTAAATAAAATTTATCAATTATTTTATAAATGGTGATGTTATCTCTGTTCGGGCAAAATATTTATTTTGAGTGATTTTGTAAGACTAAAACAGAAAAATAAAAAACTCGTTCTATTACATACCAATGAAAATTGATATTCAAACAGAAATACAAAACACAAATACGACAATATTTTTAGATAAAGTACAATTATAACATTGTAATGATTTTTATCACCATACTTTTCTGACTGTATGAAAAAAAGCAATGCATCATGAAATCTCAATGGGGGACAGTAAGCTTTAATTTTTAGATTTTGTTATGTCACGTTGGTTTACAGTACTGTAATTACGTAATTTCCACCTTGGAATTATGGTGAATCTTTACCTTGGGATTTCTTAACTTTGTGTAAATTAACCGTTAATCACGGTAATCTTCATTATTTGATTATGGAACATCGCCGTGACTCATCACGAATTACTGCGAACCACCGTAATTCACCATAAATCACGTTGAATCAGAACTGCTAAGGAAATATCGATGAGAGTTATCAATATTTTTAAAGTGGCAACTTATAGTGCTATTATCCGATATATTTATTTTCTCAATTTTTTAATTAAACACGTAACTACGGGTTTCATAAAATAATACTAAAGAGATGACACTATTGTTTTCCAAAATTTAAGGGAAATTACTTATAACATTTTACTTGACTTCTTATAGTGTGATTAATTTGGGGTTATATTTTATGGATTCAATACAGAGAAGCTGTGATTGTTAGAAATTCGTACGCCTCCACTACAACTTTAGCACAGTTATTTCTCATTTTCATTTGGTTATTTAATTTTAACTTCTCGATTTCGATCTCTTTGTAAAAAAAGTAAAAAAAAAAAAACTTCATCCGCTTTCGGCATAGAAATGAAATATTAAGAGCTGCTCCATGGAATGAAACAGAATGTATATTTTTTTTTATTTTATTAATAAAATTAGCATTTATTTCGATATTTGTGTACTTTTGAGACATCTGTGTCATGATTTTTTTTATCACACACACACACACTCAAATATATATATGAGTAAACATCGTAAGTTACGAATTTACCCTCGATAGCCACCAAATAATACGACTATTCCCATTCTGTACAACAGATTATAGCCCCACAAAAATCGACCCTGTGATGATTACATTTAATAATTTTTTAGACTACAAAGTCTTACCTTCCAGCCTGAAGTGACGAGTCCTGCATTTCTCTTAGCTAGCACACATTTCATTCTAATAAAGAATGCTCGCTCTATTTCAATATTACCATGAGCGTTGGGTGATAAAAATGATCGGTTTGGTATTGGAAGTGGTGAATTTAAGACATCAAGCATCTCATTATGATCAACTGGATGAATATACTCGAAAATGCTGTTCCCGGTTAATTCAACTTGTGAAAGTCCTAAGTGAACACTTGCCGTCTCACTAATATACATAATTTTTCCGTCAGGTGCCACAACAAATATAAATCCATCAAGTGTCTAAAATAGCAAAAAACACAAAAAAAAAAAAAAATAGAACGTTAAAGAACTTGAAGGACAAGTTTAGCTTATAATGTATTGGATAATTGTTCGATAGTTGTATGGTAAATTTTTGAAATAGTTGCTTTTAAAATAATAATAAAAGAACTTGAACGATAGCAAATTTTTTGAATATATATTACAGTCTCAATAATTCTCTTGAAATTAATTTTTTTTACCTCTGCTGAGTGGGGACTGTGAGCGCACACTGTAGGCTATTCCCACTTTGGCGTCGCGGGTACGATTTTGTCCGAATTCGCCGTTAAAGGGTTAATGTGAATATCATTAATATTTATATTCAAAAAAAAAGAAAGTTGAAAATAATCGATCTATTTATCGGTAGTTTCTATATTACTAAGGGGTCGCCCAGTTATCTAATGTTCCATGTCCATACTGCTTAACTTTCGATGTCGCTGTCGTGCCGTCTGGTCTGCTATATATTTATAAATACAAATAATCCTCAGCATTTCTTAACTCAAATGGTCAAATTGATACGTCCTCCATAAATAATACACCAAATAATAAATTTGGTTTTGCACATAAAATGAATCGTATCCAGTAGATAAACAGATCCGCAGATACATACGATCCACTTTGTATCCCCCATTCGAATGCACATTCAAAACAACCAGTCCAACGGATACTATTTTGTCTGGTATCGGCCCGTGTGAGATGATGGTAAAAAAAGTTTTTAATTTTAATTTATCGATGGAATACAATGACTTTTTAGATTGGACATATCTATTTATTAGTTTTTTAGGAATTAATTCATTTAGTAAATGAATAAACACGAAGTCAATGCTAATAAACACGTATTAAATACTAATAAAATTTGAAACGGGATTTTAATAAAATTTTTATTTGTATTTAGTATAATTTTTATTTGCGCATGACCATAATACGTGTTTTATTAAATACAAATAAATTTTATTACTATTAAATAAAATTGTCTCTCAGTGCAGTCATACTTCTTTTTAAAATATATTAAATCTATAAATATATAAATATATTAAATTTTGTATGGTAAAGTTTTATGAAATTTTAGAAGATTTTATGAAATTTTAACGAACTTTGTATAATTTCATGCACCTTCATAAAATATAAAAAAAAACATTATCGTTAGCACTGAATTTAAATTTTATGATGTTTTATAAAATTTTACAAAACTCCAAAAGTTTTGCAAACATTAAACTTTGTAAAATTCCATGTAATTTTACAAAAATAAAATAATTTTCGTAAGATATTTTTCTTTGATACATGATTTAAATTTATTAATTTCGATCTAAATTTAGAGAATTTTACAATATTTCATGATTTTTTATGGCATTCAACAAAATTTCATATAGGATTTAATATATTTCGTCTGACGATATTTTATTTAATTTGATATAATTTCATAAAATTTTACATCATAAAATTCTATAAAATATTACAAAATTTATATAATTTCCTCAAATTTTATGAAATTTCATAAAATCCTATATAAAATTTTTTTTATCAAGTATAATTATAAATTCTTTAACCTTTTATTCAATTATCCGTTCAACATTTGCTAAACTTATTTGACAGTTAATTTTTATGTTTAACAATATTTTCCATTACCTGCAATAGATAAGAACCTAATTCTTTGATTACTCCATCACGGGAATCATTTATTGTCGTCGAAGCGCCCCATTCATTTCCTAAGCCTGTTGAAAATAGCAAGATTATAGCCACATTTGCAACATGTAATATATCATTTTAAGTACTTGTAAATATGTCAAGATAGAGTCGACAAAACGGTCACAAGCTGGTTTGGTTTCTACGAATTTTAATGGTAAGTCTAATCGTTCTAAGTATTTGTCAAAGAGGCGTTAAATTAAGTCCGAAATAAAAAGAAAAGTAAAGGACGGCTCGAAAACATGTAAGCAGAGAGGATGGAGAAAAAAAAGAAAGAAAAACCAGTCGTTGAATAAAAATGAATGATGACTTTTTTAAGCTAAAACAAAAAGGAAAGGGATAAAGAAAGAATGGAAAAATAAAAACAAATGAGTGTGTAATATAACAACGTCCAATTTTCTCTTATGAGAATACAGACACGTTGCTGATGTATTCTAGAGGGATGCAGCCACTTGAAATTCAATTGAGCAAAAACTCGAGAAGAACGATAACTAGGAGGGAAGAGAAAGACCAGCTATTGTAAAGTAACATCAGCCCTCATGCTTTGCTTACAAAGCGTAAGGGCTAACAATGCATCAAGTGCGCAATCACAACCATCTCATCCGATACTATTTGCCCTTTACCGAAGTGTCATGTATCTGATTGTCGTTAAAAAAAAACCCTTAAAATGTCAATCAATATGTCTTTTCTGTGAATACTATCGAAGATTAAGGAAATATAATAGAAGTAAAATAATTATTTTTATGATAAGATTTAACCAACCGTTTGGAAAAACTGCTCTCATCTTTAAGTAACTTGTTGTTAATCTGATTACACTTGCTTTATCCAACTGTGACGTTGTCGCAGCTGGAAGTGGAAGTAATTTAGCGAGTTCTTGAAATTCAGTGTTCTCTTTCTCTCGACGTGATCGTGCCGCATTCTTACTTTTTTCTTTCATTATGCCACCCAAAGACTCAGGAAACACTCCACAATTGTGACACTCAATTTGATTTTCGTTGTTGTTGTAATTGATACTGCTTTGATTATTTTTGCAATTCTGATTTTGAGCATTTATATTATTATAGTTTTTTTTATTTTTTTTATGTTCCTCTGAGTGCTGCTCATAAGTGTCACTTAAATTCAAAGAATCGACAATGTAACAGTGGTCTAAAAAAATAAAAAAACATCTTAAAATACTATAGACATACAAACATATTAGAATGATATAAGAAAAAAATGACTAAAATCCATAATTTAAACTAGTATTTTCAGAAAATGATAGTTTTTTTTTTTTTTTTTTTAGATAAAAACAATATACATTGAGGAGAAAATAATTAGAGGTAAGATGAAAGTAGATTTTTCATTATTTATTTATTTATTTTTAAGTTTTTCGATCAAAATAATTTTTTAAAAAATGTTATTTTTTTTATTTTTTACGAATTTCAAAGCCATTAAAATACATAGAGAAATAGTCCATCTCTCAAAATGAGTAACAATTGCCTGCAATAGTAAAGTTCTGCGAGTTGTGATTTCAAACTTATTCATAAATATATCAGCAAACGATGATTTTTTGCTAAATTTGAAAAATTTCAAACGCCTAAAATTTTTAAACTGATTGCGACCAATTTGGCTCATTGTCAAACAAATCAAATCTATAGAATCAATGAATATTTCAAACAGATATGCATTTTATTTATCATGGATTCAGCCATTTTAGAAATATCCGAGTTGAATTTTATCCGATTCTTTCCAAATTAAGGAATTTTATATAAGGTTAAAATAGTGACACTTTTCATGATTATGAAAAAAAAAACATAAATAAATAAAGAGAACATAATTTCAATCGAAATCTAAATGATAAACATATATAATTTAATATTATTGAAAATAAAATATTCTTACATGACGAAAGTTTTATTGTTCATAAATAAAGGCAAAAATTTGGCACACTTCAAGCGCGGGCACGCTGTGAATGCCTTACGATCGACATTATTTTTTCCACTAATTGATTCCCGTTAAATTAACTTTACACTTTTTTGATTACACTGAAATGAGTTAAATGGTGTATACTAATCCAAAAATAATTTATCAAGGAATAATTTTAACCCGGTATTGAGTCGATTCATTATTCCATTGATTTAAAATGAATTATTTTAATCTAAGAAACCAGTGCTGTCAGTTGTAACGTACACAGAAAAAAAGGAAATCTTGAACCAAAAAATAAAATATCTTCGAAATTTTTTTCTTGAACCAAGCGAAATTTCTTACTTTATTGAAGTGAAAAATTATTTGGATCAAAAAATAATTTCCTTCGTGGAAGACATAATTTTTTTAGTCTGAAACATAAATTCTTTAAACCAAAAAAAAACTTTCTTGGTCCAAAAAATTTTTTTTGGTTCGAGAACACTTTTTTTTGTTTAAATATTACAAACAATGCTGTCAAGCAAATAAATACTTGATCACAAGCATTTATAAGGGATAAGCAAGTTTCGCAATAAATTAAACATTTAAAACCAATTGAGAAAAACAATTATCGCTTAATGAAGGAATAGAACCCAGATCGATTCGGCGTCACGCGAGAGCTTTACCAACTAAGCCATCCATCCCAGCCTTTGCTAGGCTACGTTTACTTTGCCCACATATACTGAGGCACTGGCCTTATGGTCAGTCACATTTTTAAATCCTAAATACAGAATTTATATTAAAAATATTATCGCAAATAATTTAGAAAAATGTTAGTTCCGACATTTTACCAAAATACTGAACGGATCATACGTATCGTTCATAAATGAATTTTGACATAAAAATAAAAAAGTTTGTAATGAAAACAAAAAATTAGTTACAGAAAAAATTGCGAAATGATTCAATATTGTTTAATCACATTAATTAATTAATTTATTGTAATAATATAATTTAGTTTTTTAATTTTTAATTTATTTAAAATAAAAATGTGGACTAAAAATCCATTTGCTGCGCTAGTGGGAAAAAGAGAGAGTAAAGAGTATTCATTCCTTAGGGTTCGAAGGGGGGATGAGCACCTATGAGTCAATCCAAGACGAAACTTTCTTGGCCTGAGACTCTAGTAATCTTGGTTTGAGATTTTTCATATGATTGGTCAGAGAAAGTACACTATACTCAAACCAAGAGTTAAAATTTTTTAAACCAACTCCCTTTATTTTTAGTACGAGTTCGTACCGTTTATTGTTTCAAAACATCACAGTTCTTTAATTAAGTGTATATTTTTGGACTAGTATGGATGTTAGGACACTAATCGGCAAAGGCTGATTGAATCCAAGGATATCAATCAGTCGGTTGTCATCTTGACAAATATTATTACAAAGTGCGGCTAATCTCGATACAGGAGATGACTGTGAAAGGTTTGTGCAGGCAACTGCAGGGTGAAATACTGATTTTGACCTGGAAGTATGGTTAGGAACTGTTATCGGCAAGATTGAGAGGAATTTTGGACAGTCAATAGAGCCCTTACATAGATTTTTAATGAATAGTATATAGACGTACAAATTCTCCTCTTTTCCAAGGTCAACAAATTTGCATCATCACAAAGTTTGTAATAGTCTGTACCATTGGCAGGATAAATACCGTTTTTTTTTCCAAGATAAGTATTTCAAAAATCTGCGCTGTTCTTTTTCTATAGTTAATATATGTTTCTTATAAACTGGTGATCAGACAAGAGCCGCATACTCTAATTCAAGAGGATATAACTAATTAAAATTTTAATTAATAAGCGAATTCGCTTTATTTATTATATTTTTGAAAGTTTTTGACTTCAAAATATGTAAAAAATATAGAAAAAAATTTCTTTTTAATTCAATCTTATCTTAAATCTTGGAAATGAATATATACATAAGAAATCTATTCCCATTTCGGTTGCTGAATGGCCTTTTTTATGTTAGAACCCATGCTATTGTTATTATTTTCTAAACACAACCGTTGGTCTCGTCGATTATTTGAATAACAAATATTGCGCACTTCAATCATGAGCGCTAAGTGTGCTCTATAGGGGTTCAGATATTTTCAAGTACTTTACAAACGCTTAATCATTTCTTCACTCCTTATAGTGCACTGAGATAGGTCAAATTTTATATCATCGAAAGATTATTCATTAAGTAACAATTTTGACTGTTTTTTAGGGATAAAATGTTTTTTAATCCTCAATATGCTATTTTTTTTTCAAATTGACCTAATTCTACAAACTTTCGATGTCAATTTATTGAATGAGTGTTTATGAGCCTGTTAACTCAAAAAAACACAGTTCATTGGCCTATTTTGTAGGGGTGTGCGAATGGGGATCGAATCGAATTGAATCAAACGTATCACTGAGAGAAAAGTGCATGGTTTTGGTAGCTATAAAGGAATGAGTATGAAAAAATAGTACTGTTAACTAATATTTATAGTTTCTTATACTATATCATAAAAGCAACAGTATCAACGAAGCATTACTAACATTTTTTGTTTTGATATGGTAACTATTTAATATTATTTAACTATAAGTTCTGAGAAATAATAATAACAATACTTTATTAGTTCACCCCTACAAATAAAGAATGTACCAGTGACTATTTTAGTTTTTTTATCATTTAATAGTTTCTGTAACTACACGGAAAAAAAAATTCTAGTTAAATTTACGATGCTAACATCGTAATTTGTCCTATTGATTATTGTAGTGGTGGACTAGACCTTTAAAATCATAATTTTTACGATGTAGTGTTGGAAATTTCATTTAAGAAATAATACTTCAGACAAATAATACAGTCTTAAAATCTTTAATATAAATTACGATGTGAACATTGTAAAATTTGAAGAGAAATTTTAAATAGAAGAATAAAATATTAATCGTTCAGCAGTTGGATTCAAACTCGAGTCCTTTCGAGTGTGAAGTGTCCGACGCCTTAGACGACTCGGTCACCGAAGGACCTACAAGTTTAGGTTGTTTTTAAGATCCATATGAACGATTTGAATAAACAGTCATAAATCACGAGAGCGCCTCTTACGGAGGACGCAGTTACTATTTAAAAATTACGATGTAACATCGTAATTTTTATAGCTTCCATCGTATTATAACAGAGGCAACAATGTAATATTTATTTTATTGTAAAGTAAAATAGAGAGATAAATATAGGAATTAATATAGTTTTTGAATGGTAATTATTATTTTATTTTTTTTTTTTATGATGTTAAATTTGAATTTTTGAAGTAATTTTTAATCCTAAAAGTCTTTATTAAAATTACGATGTTAAATAGTAAAAAATATAACCTACATAGTAAATTTTGAAATAAGACATTTAAAAATTGACGCTAATAAAAGTTAGCATCGTAAATTTTAGTGGAATTTTCTTCCCGTGTACTTTCAAAAGTCAACGCAGCTACTGTGACAATGTAGCCACTGTATTTCACTACGCATAAATAGTTTCTCCAACTACTAATAGGTAGATCGATTGAACTGTGATATGTTACTTTAATTAACATTAAAATGATGATCAATAAAACCATTATTAAATTACTTGCATAATGTATTAATGACTGTCAAAAGTTTAAAGACAAACGTGTAATTAAGAACACTCTATGTAATGTCACTCGGTAAGTAAAATGTATGTAATCTTAATGTCACATTTACATCAAAAATTCGACGTACCATTTACATTACAATTTATATCATTAGAAAATGTAAAATTTACGTTGAGTTTGTTACGTTATATGTTCTCTAGATGTAATATCACTGTTACGTTAGTGTGCTCACTGGAATAGTCCAAACTTGGAAGCGATTCTGACACAAGCACT
The DNA here is from genome assembly GCA_964016945.1 of Microplitis deprimator. Lineage (NCBI taxonomy): Eukaryota > Metazoa > Arthropoda > Insecta > Hymenoptera > Braconidae > Microplitis > Microplitis deprimator. The sequence continues at coordinate 7,945,126 of OZ024708.1, read as the reverse complement.
CCCCGACTAGAAATTGTCCCAATACATATATTAAGTCCCAATTGGGAATCGCTGCGGCATGCCCACTAGGTCTACCCCAGTCGGAACCCGATCGGGAACTTGTTGGGGGATCCCAATGCCATAATTAGTTACCTGACATCAGATTTTTCTGAGTGGGACCTAATTGGGAACTCGTTGGTATAGGAAAATTTACATTGTCAATATAGAAATAATTCCTATGTAATACAGCAAAATTTGCTATGTGACATAGTTACAATTCACATGTTAACATAGTAAAATTTACAACGCCAACAAAGAAATTTTCCCCCAGCAAAATTGGAAAAATTCCCATTTTTTCGTCTCCGTGTAGGGTCCCCTACACGGGCAACCCAATTGGGTCCCAAGTGAGTGCAATTAAAAATTTCTAGTCCGGTTCTCTGTTCTTTGACAGAGTGACAAGTGCCATTTTCAGTGGTAACGTAGTATATCTTATATTACTTCATGACATGCAATATAATTGATAGTATAGATTCAATGTAGATTTAAAAATATTCGATTTTTCATATTTGAATCGTTTCAAATGATTTTAACCCTTCAGCACCCGCGTTACAGCAACGTAAAACATTACCCGCGTGATTAGAAAAAGTCTGACACTCCGGCGCATCGTAAATTTTAAGTTAAATGAAGCACAAATATTATGCACTTTCCCAGTAATGACGTAGTTATAATTTATTTGAATATTTCGCTTGTTTTTATTTTAAAATTTTCTATAATGTACTTGTTTTTTATTTTTAATTTTATATGTAATGACAGATGTAACGGCTGAAAAAAATGGCGGTGATTGCCGAAAAGATTCAGAACTGTCCGAACTGAGCCGTACTGTATTAATTTTTACGCCTTACTTTACTCGCGTGATGAGAAAAAGTCTCATGGCTTTTTAAAATAAATCTTTTAAAAGTATTTATGATGTTCGAAGTAATTTTTAAATTTCAAAATCATAAAATGTTTAAACTATTTAAGTGAGGTAAATGACGTGAAAAAAACTCGGTAAAAATTGTGCTGGGCTCTGGGCGCGAACTGCCGTTCTTCTGATTGCTGGGTTTGAACGGTAACTACTGGACGAGCCTACTATTGTTAAACTGAGACTTTTATACACTGAAAAAAAAGTTTTTTTAACGCCGGTAAGTGTTTTGTTCTGGTAGCAATACTGGTATTCTTGTGGTATGAATACCAAAGTTTATTTCACAGAGCAATACGTATTCTGACTGTATCAAAACTCTGTATTGCTGTAGGCATAAAACCACAATTAAAATAAAATAAACTTAACCCTACTTTATTGACATACATGAATGTATGTAAATAAGAAAATTTTTTATTATAACCGACGTACTGTCAACAATTGAGACGAAAAACGAATAAATACTAATTAATAATTTAATAATTATAAAAAAGAATATTTCACGCATTATTTCAATGTTTTTTGTCACGTGCATTCTTATTTCTATCTCATGATAACATGAGGTAAAAATGCGGGAAACAAAAATTGTTATAGGATAAGTATGTAAGCACTGGAGACACCACTGCATTTGCTACAGTAAAATAGTATAAAGTTTTAGTCCCACAAGAGAACTCGGTATTTCTGTGGGAATTATACCAGGTTTTTTGCAGTAAGAATATATTTACTTTTTATAGGAATACTGGATCCAAACCAGACTTTGAAAAAATCCATTTGTTTATAACTTTTATTAACAAAAAAAAAAAAACGTCTCTGAACGATACGATAGAAATTCGTTTCGAAAAAAATTCTGTCGATTGGTGGTATCGACATTTTGTCCTTTTATTTTTCTTTCATTTTTAATGTAAAAAACCTGAAAAAATTCCAGCCTATCAAGCATCTGACGCAATTTTGCCGAGAGAGAGCACGCGCGATTGGCAGTTGCTCGTTCGAGAGGGAGAGGTCCGAGCGCTTGCTAGTTTTTCCGTCATATCTCGCGAAATATTTGAGATACAAAAAAACACTATGATACCCTTTTTGTGTATTTTTCCATTTTGATCATTTTGTTTTCAATAAACTGTCCCATGAAAGCAGCGGTTCGGGAGTTATTTCGATTTAAACAATTAAATTGTTATTAACAATTGTTTGCACCACTTTTGAACAAAATGGACTCGATTTTCGTGATCCTTGGATCAAAATACGTAAGAAAAAGTTTGATTCAGCGTTGGCCAACAAAATTTATACAGGCTCTCTTCTTCAGCCGAAGGACTAATTCAGTACTTTTGAATTCTACATCAAAATTGAAAGGAATTCAAATAATAAAAAATTTAATCCCATTCAATACTTTCGAATTCCACTTTGGAATTGGCAGGTATTGAAATGATGAAAGATTGAATTCTTTTCAATACTTTTGAATTCCATTTTAAGAATTCAAATTATGGAAATTTCAATTCCATTTAATACTTTTCAAAATCTCCGTATGGATTGAAAAGAATTGAAAAAATTTTCTATCCTTTTCAATGAGTATTTTTGATCAGGGTATGCTAGGGTTTTTTTTTATTGCTTAAAATATTTTTTTCCCAACAGCAAAGACTAAATTTAAGAATAAAATGGACAAAAGAAAACATAGTTGATATTCAATAAACAAATGAATAAATATAAAATAAACCGAGAACAAGACAGGATGCGAGACTCTAACAACATCAGCCGCACAGTTCCTTAAAATAATTATCATTCCTAAAGACGTCTTTTTATTTAGTTGTTTTTTTATTACTTATGTATTTATTACTATAATGTTATTAAATGAAAAAATTTTAAACACAAAAAAAAAAGAAAAAAACTAAAGTGTACTCGCGTGATCGGTCTAGGTTCGATTCTTAAGTAGGATAAATTCATTTATTTGTATAACAAAAAATGTTTGCTAAGGCACGAAACTAATCTGAACAACATTAGATCAAAAAAGGCCATGTCTAATAATATTTTTTTAATAAAATCTAATTTTTTTCTAAGTATTAATCAAGTAAATGAAATACTTTAATATTAAGTAATTATTTTACTTCATTGAAGATAATAATTTCTTGACACTATTTAAGTAACTAAAATATTCAAAACAAGCATCTTGTCTTAAGAAAATACATTTTTTTCTCTCAGTGCACACATCATCTTCCATATATAGTTTTGCCATCGAATAGATAAGTTAAAATCTCTTTGCTTAACCGTAGAAAAGGCTTCAACTTAGAATTTATTCTCGTATTTAATAGCAGTAACTTTTTTTTTTGCTTGTAATTACAATTCAAACATGATAATAATCGAATGAAAATGAATACATTAAATCGCGTAACATAATTATATTATATTATTTGTTTATTGATTACCTCCAACAACCGGCATATCAAGTTTTCGAGCAGCTTGCTTGCGTTTCAAAACCGTAATATAAGGGTCACTGTGCAATCCACTCTTATATATATTACGTCCACACTGTTCAATCATGGGGGCCATCACTTTCTTAACTATTGATGTATTGTTTATTTTACTGACAAAAATTTATAATTTATGGAATATAAGCTCCTAATTAATGTTATCATTTGTTGACAAACAAAAATGTACGGCAAGTGGCTACAATGAAAAAAAAAATTGATCCGTTAACTGACGAGCTAGGGTCACAACTTAGTTCTCATATTTTTAGACAGACCTCTTAACTGCATTTCAGTAGTAAACTCTTCTTCTACTCCCCCTCTTCAATCAATGAGGGGTAGTCAGTAAATAGGCCACACCCGCATGCTTAAGCTCCACCCTTATAGTAAACCAAGAAGGGAGAACTTCCATTGAAGTGCTATATTATAATTTTCTGACACTATTATATATAAAGAACAGGAGTAAAATGGTACACAACATTTAAAGATAAAAAAAAAGAGCCACAACAAATTACATTTTTCTTTATTTAGAACAGATTTATAATTTATTAATACTTCTCTTACTGTACATCATAATGACGTAATTTTAAAGACATACATTTACGTCAGTAGCAAACTCACGGTTATGCGTGATATGGATGTCACTCTAAATTCATCTCTTTACATCAGTGGCAAGACAATATTTTACGCGATACTGATGTAATTTTCAAGTCAAAGTTTTTTATCATCGATTTATTAAAATAAAACAATCAAAGAATGAATTTTCAAAAGTGTGTAAATAACAACTGAACGTCAAACATTTCTGAGGCCAAAGTAATCGATAAACTCAATTATCGATAATTTAGACATTTGAAATTAAATTTTTGGCGTAAGCAGAAGAAATTAAGTTTAATTTTTTAAATGATATACCGAAAATTCTATCATATAGGATGACAAGAAAGTGTTGCAAAAGCTTGAACTCTTTTAATATTAAGATTATAAAGTTTAGTATCGCAATTTTTCAATCGAGGAAATTTCATACGATTTTGTGGAATTATATAATGTTTCGCAAAGTTTTATAAAATTTTATAAATTTCACATCATAGAAAAAAAAAAATTACAAAAATTTTTACTAAGTATTACATAATTACGTCAATTTCCGAAAAAAAAGTTTTAATACGCCTTTATGGCTTATCAGCAGTATATTTTGCAGGTCTACGCCCTTATGGAATCCGTATAACCCGGAAACGAATATTTTCATGAAATTTTATAACCTTTTAAAAAATTATATGAAATTTTATGAGAATTTATAAAATTAAAAAAAATTTCATGAAATTATATATAATTTTATGAAAATGTGGAAACCATGAGATAATTTCCACAATATTTTATGAAATTATAAACCAAGTCAATTTCAGCTTAATTTCAACTGTTTAATCTTAAATCGTGGCTAAAGTAAGCCAGTTAAGTCTAAACCAAGGCGAAAACTCAATGTATTTCGTATATCTCCATAACATAAAGTCGAGTTTGTCTTATGAAAAACGGCTCCAAATTTCGACTTGGTAATAAACCAAGTCTAAAACAAGTTTTATTTTTAACCCGGGGTTCTAAAAAAAAGGTCTCTTACAATATGTTTCCATATTTTTCTTTCCCCGAAAGGTATTCAAAGTTAAAGTGGGATTAATGATAAATTTTATCATTTTTCCAATTTTTTGACGCTACCATCAACTTTGTCGGAAAATTTTATAGGACATCTTTTGTAGAACATTTTGTTTTCTGTATCTATCTTCATGAAAATTTTCGACATTTCTTGTAAGTTATTTGCATTTAACTGAAAATTTTTTGAATAATCATAATTTTATTGTTTAAAGTTTATTACTCGAATTATTAGAATTTAGGTATCAAAATTATTTTTTTTTTATAATTCAATTTTGCTGATTATTCTATAAACTACTTTGAAGCCAAAATTCATAGTGCATGATCATTTAAAATAAAGTAAAGCTTTTTTCATTAAAGCTCAATTTCTCTTACTCAACTTGCCATTCGTACTATTTTAAACCCCCGCTATGAAAATTTCAAATTTTTAAAAAAAAGAAAGATTGGGTTCGCTCCGATTTTCGAAAATCGAGTTTTCATCAGATGTCAACGTTTTGACCTCTTAGAAAGCTATTCTATTTCCGGGTGGACGTCCGTGGGGGGGGGGGGGTAAACTTTTTTTGTCCGACAATATCTTCGGAACAAATTAACCGATTTAAACGTACTTGGTGGCAATCAAAAGAGCTCACCAAGACTTGAAATTAATTAGATTTTGGAGTCGAACGGTCATGTAGTTTACAAGTTATACAATCAATAAAAATTGAAAAATTTTACTTTTTTAGGTTTTTTGCGTATAACTTATAAACCACTTGCTCGATTCACCTCAAAGTTTTGAGTATTGGTAAGCCCTTTCAATTGCCACCAAGAGCGTTCAAATCGGTTGATTCGTTCCATATCGTCGGACAAAATTTTTTTTTCAGTAAAGGCATGTTTTACCGGCAAAACTGATTTTTGAGCTCGAAGAGGTGAAAAATTTACAAGTAAAAATGCTTTTGAGCTCCCTGAGCTCGTAAATAGCGGGAAGTTTTTGGGCTGGCCCGCAAGGTCAGGTGTTTTTCAGATTTTTTTTTATATATTTTGATGGCCTTGAAATTTACAGAAAACGTTAAAAAAAATTGTTTTTGAATGAATACTTAACGAAAAGATTAAAAATAAATAAATAATTGATGAGAAATCTACTTTCATGTCGTTTGCCGAATGGCCTTTTTTTATGAATGGCCGAAGGTTGATATATACTGCAGTTAAAAGCATTAGTTCAAATCTGTGATCACAATCAAAAGAAAAATATGTAAATATAAATCGACTTGCTAGAATACTTCCCAACTCGATCCTTAAATGATTTTCAGAAAACGTAAAAAAAACATACATTAGTTTAAAATTTTCATAGCAAGATAGACATAAAAGAATTTAGTAAAAAGTATGGAAATGAAAAGTTTTCTGCTCGAAACACCGAAATAGAGTTGGGGTTCAAAAATTATAGATTTCAACTTTCACTTATATGTGGTTTCGAATGCACTTATGTATGCATTGTTATAGCTTGCTTATATTAACTCTAGGTATTAAAATTATAGTATAGATTCAGAATTTTTTTGATCTGAAAAAGCTAAGTAAAAAATATTTAATAGGGTTCGAGGACAAGGACCGAAAGGATAGTGTACGTTTGTGTAAATGTGAGTGACCGATACGAAATTTAAGCTGTAGTTTTGTAGATTACCGCACGTAGACTCATAAATCAAATCAGGGTGTTAAGAATAACAAAGGAGCTGCAAAACGTGCATATACATTCCTACAACTCATTATATATATATATATATATATATATATATATATATATATATATATATATAGCTACATATTCTTAGGGTGTTTCAATAAAAAACTTTTTTTTCTACAAATACGCCAAACAATTTCAAAGAGTGTATGTCAAATATATATCTTATCTAATTATGAGCGCTTACTATTACTATTACAAATTGCCCATTTGATTTATACGGTTTCCGGGTTGAGTAGCACGTAAAGAAATAAATCTTTCCAAGATTCATGAGTTTAAAAACTTTATTGCAAATATATTTTCTAGTGTTCAGGCTCTTGCCTTGAACTCCGACATTCGAAAATCAAAAATAATTAAAAAGCACACTGAAAAAAAAAATATTGCTGTAATAGCAACACTGTTAGGTTATAGTAACCATCTAAAGTTTGGAAAATCGTAGATTTTTAATATGGCAATACTTTATTTGCGTAAAAGCTAGATTGCTATTTTACCCATACAATGTTTTGTTAAATCAACTCTTTATATGGTTGCTATGGCAATACGTATTGCTATATTAACAATACGTATTATGGTATATTTACAATCCAGATTGCTATATTAACCATTTGAATTGCTACACTGAGAGAACAATTTATTTGAGCCAACTAAATAGATTTATTTGACTGAACGAAATCATTTATTTCATTCAAATATATATTTGTTTATAGTTAACAAATCTTGGTTGAAAAAAAATTCCACTAGAGCTGGTGGCGCTATCAAATACAGATTTGTTAAATATAAACAAATCATCATTTCATTCAAATGAACCATATCTTTGTCTCAATACTGTAAAACCAAGTGTGTAGTCAAAATTTACACACTTACCAAATAACATTGAAACGCCATAAGCAATCTATAAATATTTAATACACCGTGAAACGTGTTTTAAATGACTACAAAAAACCATAGTTTCGCTTATGGCCGTAAACATAGAACATTTAATATGTGTTAAAATAATACGTTTGTAACACAATTGGTTTTAGAGTGAAATAAATACTGATTGGGTCCATTCAAATATGGGATTTATTTGCCTGCAACAAATCTCATTTGGCTCAAATAAATTGTTCTCTCAGTGTATATTAACAATTTGGATTGCTATAATAGCAATCTATAGGAAACGTTAAAACAGCAATACCAAATATGGGGAACATAACCAAAGAATATGGTTAAATTGACAATACTTTTATTTAAAATTGAAGATAGTCAATGCAGCAATCTGGTATTGCCAAGTTAACGATACATTTTGTTATGACAACTATCTACCATTAGCAATACTTCAGATGGTTACGATAACCGCATTTTTTTTTTTTCAGTGTATGAGTCTTTAAATATTTGTGTTATAAATTAATCTTAAGGAATTGCATAGATTTGGATAAAATTTAATATTCTCTCTAAACATGAATTAGTGAAAATAAATGAATATTGACTAATTCCAAGTGCAAACCGAACCACTAATTTCAAAAAGTGGTTCGATTGGCACTCAAAATTAGTGAATATTCACTATTTAACTTATTCATGCTTAGAGTTAGTAATCGAGGCAAAAAAAATAAGATCTTTGAATTAGAGGATATATGTTATAATTGTATTAATGAGCGAAAATGAAAAATCGATTTCTTTAACTTTATACGAGCAAAATTTTTCATTATTAACAGCTTATAATTTTAAACGGTTATTTCTTATGAATTTTTAGTATATATGAATATACTAAACACGGAGAGAAATGTCATGTAAATATGCTTATGCAGCACAGTAATATTTACATTACTCTATAGTTTGTGTATAAGAGCGGCAGGACACAAACTATAGAGTAATGTGAATATTACTGTGCTGCATAGGCATATTCACTTGACATTTTTCTCCGTGAAGGTAAAGGGAGATCGAAATTATTCCGTAGTCAATATAAATTTCTACATATAAAAGACCTAACTTCACTATGCATTAGTAATTTTTTTTTATAATTAATATGTTTTAAAACATCCATTTGGAATGAAATTCACTCCAGGGGATTGAAGAAATAATAATTTCTCTAATAACAGTTCATATTACATGAATTATAAAATTTATTATAAGCATGTCTTATCGAGAACGAGATTATCTTATTTAAAAATGATTATATCTATCAATAGTTGTATTTATCAATTGATATTTTAGTTCGAGGCACGTATTATTGATATCTGTGAATTCTTTTCTGCACTGATAAAAAAGTTGACTTGATTCAAGAGTGAAAATTTTGAACCAAGGATTCCATTTTGAAGAAAATGATTTTCTTGAGTCAAGAGAAAAAATTCTTGAACCAAAGGAAATTTACTTGACCCAAGAATAATTTCTTGGCTCAAGAATTTTTTCTCTTGACTCAAGAAAATCATTTTCTTCAAAATGGAATTCTTGGTTCAAGATTTTTTCTCTTGAATCAAGTCAACTTTTTTATCAGCGTGGGTTACATGAAATTCAACTGCTGCACTTATCTTCCTTGTAAAATTTCTACCTAATTTCGTCATAATTTTTCATAATTAGTCTAATAGGTTGATACATGTATGTATTTTTAACTTCCCGCTAAGAAAATTGTAAATTTAAATAAGGCCATTCGGCAGCCGAAATGGAAGTAGATTTCTCATTATTTGACTATTTCAACCTTTCAAATAAACATTAATAACAAAATAAATTTTTTTTTGACATGCTCAGAAATTCTCAAGGTTATAGAGCAAAAAAAAAATTGTCAAAAAATTTAAAGTTGAATGCAAAAAATTTAAGAAATAAAATTAGAAAATTAAAAAAATTATCGGAATGGTAAGTTGAATAACAAAAATTGAAATTAAAGAGAATCAAATTATCTACGAAAAAGTATTCTGTGTTTTTTACTATACACGGAGAGAAAATTATGGTAACAGTTCCAAGTACGTTTATGAAATATCATCCCATACCATTATGGTAATGATTACTTGGGATTATGGGATATAGACCCATACTTTCTGGGGAAAGTTCCCATAAGTATGGGAACAATTCCTATCATTATGGTAATAGTTCCCATACCGCATGGGAAAGAATCATGGTAATGATTACCATACTCATAGGAATAGTTCCCATAAGCAAATAGGAACCAATCCTATAACCACATTGTAACGGTTCCTATGCGTATATGGGAATAAACCCTATATATTATGGTAACTATTCCCATAATATTATGGTAATTTTTACCATAATATTATGGTAATGGTTACCATAATATTATGGGAATGGTTACCATAATATTATGGGAATGGTTACCATAATATTATGGGAATGGTTACCATGATATTATGGGAATGGTTACCATAATATTATGGGAATGGTAACCATGATATTATAGGAATGGTTACCATAATATTATGGGAATGGTTACCATAATATTATGGGAATGGTTACCATGATATTATGGGAATGGTTACCATAATATTATGGGAATGGTTACCATGATATTATGGGAATCGTTATCATAATATTTAGAAATTATAATAATTTTTTTTTTTTTTGTAATAAGCGTTTTTTGTTTGTATATTTAATCTTTTTGTTAAACTATATTACAATAAAATATTATTGTTGGTCAGATAAAAATTAATTTGTAAATAATAACAATAAATAACTTCATAATAATTTAAACTGCAAAATTCTAAGTATAAAAAAATCGTTTTTATTTTTAAGTACTTTATGAGCCTTGAAGTAGCAGACATTTTAGATATTTTTTTATTTTCTATTGACATCGTACGATGTATCAGGTAAAATTTATTTTAAAATCTCCACATCTAAATTTTTAGAGTTTTTGTAAGAATGAAAATTATTTTTGTAATAATGAATTCAATTTGTCGATTCAGTATAAGTTTAAGATTAATGTATTATAGAAAAACTAATAAAATTGAAGCCTATCAAAATTTTAAATTTGGTTCTCGACACGAAAAATATTTGGGCTTGCATTTCAATAGAATATTTTAAAATTTGTAAGCTAAGTAATTTTGTAACTTTAAATAATAAGCGTTATATCCCTAAAAGATGGATTTAATAAAGTTTATATTGAATTAAAAATTTTTGTATTAACTTATACTAGATATATCTTATTATATAAGATAATATATCTTAAATAAATAATAAAATATTCATACTTTAACTATATTTATTAATCATTTTTATATCATACAGCAAAAGCTACTGTTTCGTTTGTCACACGAAGACAAGATTGACTTCCATTCCTATAATATTATGGGAATTATTCCCATAATATTATGGTAACCATTACCATAATATTATGGTAACTATTCCCATAATATTATGGTAACCATTCCCATAATATTATGGTAACGATTACCATAATATTATAGTAACCATTCCAATACCATAAAGGAATGATTACCATAATATTATAGTAACCATTCCAATACCATATAGGAATTATGCCCATAATTATAGGAATGATTACCATAATATATATGGGTGCCGTTCCTATAATCAACATTTCAAAAAAACCGGTTACCATGTATTATGGGAACCATTCCCATAATATATTGTAACTGTTACCATAATTTTCTCTCCGTGTAGGATTAATAGTTAATACAAAATTAAATAAAATAGTTTGAGTTAAAATTTCAATTATGATAGATCTGTCATACTTGAAATCAGTCATGAAAACTGTCAATAAAACAAAATTGAATTTACACACTTGAATTGAAATATTTGGTTTTTGCTGAGTGTAACACAGCAATAATATACATTCAATCAGTTTCATAAATTAACTAATGAATGCAATAGTTAGGATTCTATGGAATCTATTAAAAGTAGAAGAACCAATGCAGTAGTAAAATTTCATTTAATGAGTGGTAAGATAAGTAATTTCATTGGTCTAGGCACATATATAGGCATGAAAATTAAAGCTTATTTGAAGAGCTTTCAGATGAATTTTATAGAAAGTCCATAAGTTATCCCATTCAAAAGATATTGAAGAAAGAAAAAGTAAAAAATATAAATTTTGAAAATTTTGATATAACTTCTAAACTAATTGACCGATTGAGCTCATTTTCAAAGTAGATCAAGGTAGTCATCCATAAAATATATATACCAAGTTTTAAGGTGATCGGTTTGAAATTGTGGCGATAATCAAAGTGAAAACCTGCATAAAATTAGTTTTTATAATATTTTGTAAATGTTCAAAACCATGTATCTATTACAAAAAATGGTTAAATCAATGAGTTTTATAGGGAAAATCGAAGGCAATTCAACAAGCTTTCACATAGAACAAACAAAAATAAGCTATCTCTTTCCGTTTAAAAGTTACATCTAGTTAAATCAGTAAACAATTTTTTTTGAAAATTATATATATATATAAACTTTTGAATCAAATGTATTTTCTGACTCAGCTCGTCGAGCAATATTTTTCGAAAATTCCATTATGAGGACAAATACAATAGTTAGATTTCTAATATATGAAATCTACTAAAAAATTTGGGAAGTTATTGATTTAAATCAATTGATTGAATATTCTCCCCGACTTTCGAATATTGAATTTTCATCAAATGTCGAAGTTTTGAGGTCCTAGAATGATATTCTGACTATTTTCATAATGATGTCCGATTATCTATGTGTATATGTGTGTGTATGTGTGTGTGTGTGTATGTATGATTAACCGATTGAGATGTTTCTTGTGGCAAAAAGAAGAGATTATTGGCCTTCTCAACTTTCCTGAAAAATTTAGATCGATCGATATGATAGACTCTAAGATATTAAAGAAATACAAAACAAAAAAAAAATTTATTAGTTTTTTTTTAATTTTTCAGAAGCGGCCAAATCGATCAATTTCAAAATCAAATCGGCTCTGTAATACGATAAAGCGCGTCGATTGCCACCTCAACCATCTCAATCGGTTAATTAGTTCGAAAGATATCGTTGGCGAAAGAAATGGAGAATAACGGTTTTTTCACTTATCTTTCAAGTGACTTATCGGATCAATTCCTAAATCTAGGCGACTCTAGAACTTAATACAATGCGTCGATTGCTACATTGAACTCCAAAATCGGTTAATTAGTTCAACAGATATGAACGTTGAAAAATTACAAAAATAATAATTTACCTAGTTTTTTCCGGATAACAGAATATAATTTACCAAATAGTCCGAAAATAATACCAGATCTACATCTGTACGTTTTTTCCCGATCATCACATAATATTATGCAACACGTTCTTTAGTTAAAATGATATATTATCAACAAAAAAATTGAAGAAACACCGTTTATAAAATTTTTCTCAGATACGTTATATATTAACGCTTTGATCTGAGTCAAAACTCATTTGTACACATTTTTACAGACGGTTAAAAGTTAAAAACACTTTCTCCATTATTTAATAAACTTTGAATGGTTATTGTAGTTTTTAATGTTTCTGTCGCTAAATTATTACGATGATCTGTCTTAATGTTTTTAAAATCACTGAAAATTCGTTTCACAGAAGTGTTTGAAAATGTAAATATCAGTAAAAATTCTATAACCTTAATAAGATTTTTGAAAATTATGTATCTAGCAGCATTTTTCAGTTTCAAAATTTCATTCCAGTAAGTTTTAGCGTCCAAATCAATGTTTATATGATAATCATTAAAATCTAAAAGAGCGTGCCTTTATCACTCATTATCGATATTTTGTAAAATCACATACTCTTCAAGTACAAGAAATCTTTCTAATATTGCACTGAGAGTTTTTATTTCATATTTTTTAGCTTCTTTAAGCTCTAAGATATTTAATGTTGGAAATATAGGATTACTGAAATCAAATCTTTTTTTTCATTTAAGTTATCGCTTCGATCCCTGATTATAAGAGAAACGATTCGAAACGATTTGTAATGTTAAATGTCCATAAGAATAGTGATTCAAAAGTATTCAAAATATGCAAAATCATTAAAAAGTAGTCAAAATTTTTTTTTCCTAATCGTTTTAAATCGTTTCTTTTAATAAGGGATATAAAAGTTTAAAATCTTCTTTCTATATTCATTAATTTCTGAAATATGTACTTTTTTATCAGTAATCAAATCGCTTAGACTTTAGTTTGCGGCTACTCCTACGTATATCTTATCTAAAGGTACGAATAGATGAGGATTTTTGGGTTCTAAATCAAAAATATCATTTTTTCGAATATATGGAATGTCTACATAATTAGAACATATATCTTTCATCAGTTGTTCGAGTTCTAGTTTGACTTTATGTAAAGCTGGTCTTTCTGTTTGAAACATCAAGTTGTAACTTGTAAAACTGTTCAATACATAACTCTAAAATTAAAGTAATATAAATGTAAACCGATTGTCCATAGTGATAACCGCAGATTGTAGTGTAGGAGATGGGCCAGTAATCAATTGACTTCGAATATATACTTGAAGAGGAGTGTATTGTTCAAGAACACGATCCACGCAATTTTTCTACGATAACCAGCGTGTCGTACTAGGTGATAACACTCTGTGAACGTCAACTGACAAATATTCTTGGAATTCTTGAAGTTCTTTTATGCGTATCGGACTATCGGCCGATTAATGGTAGCCAGCAATCAGCCAAGAAAGCAAATAAATTTAATTAAAAAAAAATTTTATTTTTATTATACTTGTAGAATTCATGATCATTAACGTTTAAACTATTTAAGTGGGGTAAATGATGTGAAAAAAACTCGGTGAAAATTTTGGTGGGTTCTGGGCGCGAACTGTCGTCCTTCTGATTGCTGGGTCTGAACACTGGCTACTGGACGAACCTACTCATGTTAAGCTGATAATTTTATATGATCTACTTATTCAGTCTACTTCAACCACTCGGTTCTATGAAATATAACAAGCAATTTGATTAATATTTTTGATTAAAAAAAAATATAACAATTTCGTATTATTTTTATTATAATTACATAATTTTTCAAAATAAAACTTATTAAATTTAATTGATTATTTATCAAAAACCCAGTTGAATTATCTTGCTCAACCACCATTATTAAAAATGACATTTATTATAAAAATTTATGACTTATTTTTTAATTTAATTAATTTTTGTAAGTAAAGTTATAAAATTGCGGTTGTTGATTGCAAATAATAACGAACTAAAAAATATATAAATTGTTAGTTGTAAATAACTTTAATCGGAAAATTGAAATATTTATGAATTAAAACTTAGTTTACTTCAAAAATAAATAATTACTAATTACAGAAAACTATAATAACAAGTTATTTGAATAATTAATAATTAATTAGTAGATTCTTTCATTTAACAACAATAAATCATGGAACACTGATTCACCAACAGTAGCCCAACATTGCGAACCGATAATCGGCGTCATAAGTAGCCGATAATCGGCCATTCATTGGCCAGCCATCGGCAGCGTTGTATGACTGGCGTTTCCTCTATGGAAAGACACATTCTGATATGAAACCAGTAATACCATAACATATACATTCAAAAATTAAATTAAAAACTCATTTAGATGTGACTACGCTTTCTTATAAAAAATTAAACGGCTGCTGGTAATTAACCAGGTTTGGGTCATTACTAATTGCCAATGCTTGGCCGAGCGACAGCAGCCAGACATCGGCCAACCTACGGTATTTTTTCCACTAACAGCGACTTTATATGGGCATATGGCACGAGCATTAAATTGTTAAAATACCAGGAATATTTTTTTTCAATAACGCGAAAACCGATTTATACTCACCAACCATGACATTAGCTGTATCAGACGAAAAACCGACTAAATTGTCTATTGAAATTTTTTTGTCTGTCAGAATTTTTTCAAGTAAGACATAGAAAGAATGAGCATCGCCTGACTCTATCTCTCATCATGTAAAAATTCGACTTTTTCCCCCTAATTATCAAATCCTATCTTTTTTTTTATTAACTTTAAGCGTATGACACAAAAGACCTTTTTTGTAGAAAATTTAATTTCCTACAAGATTGCTGAATTCGAAAATCGGAAAAAAATTTTTTTGACATAGTTATTTACAAAATAGAAAAAACAAATTTTTTTTAATGTATTTTAAATGGGAAAGGGACCCCCCCCCCCTCCCTGTGCGCCAGCTTAATTTTTGAGATATAGAGCTAAAATTTTAGAAGAATTTTTTTTTTTATTGAAATAACTTTGGAGATGTATTTAATTAAAATAAAAAATAATTTTTTTTTCTGACACAGTCTAATACACATACATTAATACATTAATTTTTTAACTAATAGCATTTGTGGATCAAACTACTCGATGAATTATGTTAGGTAACGACAAAATTATTTGGGAATTCCACCATGAGGACAAATGCAATTGCCAGATTTCCGTAAGAAATCTACCAAAAAAGCCATGTCTAATAATATTTTTTTGACAAAATCAAATTTTTTCTTTGTATTAGATAAGTAAATAAAATACTTAAGTTAAGTAATTATTCTACTTTATTTAAGATAATAATTGCTTGGCTTTATTGAAAGCACTAAGATACTTAAATCAAGTACTATTTCTTGAAAATATACATTTTTTTCTTTCAGTGTTTATAAAATTACGATTTCCAATAATCATCATGCATGCATGCAGAGTATTATGTACACGACTATATTTATACTTCAAAAATTACTAAATATAAATGTTACTGAACACAATAAAAAACAATGTAGCATGTTTAGACTACATTGTATTTATTTTCCGTGCTCCATTATACTACACGGACCTTAGCGATTTAAACGACACAATCATTTGATTACTTCAGGAAGTATATAGTTTATTTTCGAGTATAAATAACAAAGTAACCCACACGGAAAGGAAAACATTAAACTTATATTTGTAAAATATGAATAAAAATAGATATAATCATGCATTTATAATATACATAAAACGAGATAAATATTTTAAAAAAAAATTATTTTAGATCAAGGAATGTGGGGGAATGAGCAGCACACTTTATAAAATATCAACCTCTAAAACAAATCGATAACCTTAAAATAAATTGAAAAAAAAAAAAAGCTAAGAAAAGCATTTTTCGAGCTCTGCAATTTCGAGGACTATAATCTGGGCTAAGTATGTATATACATTTTCAATTACGAAAACAATAAATCTAGAGAATGATTGACTCCTTGATTCAGAAATCTAATTTGGAATAATTCAAACACGATCCAAAACAATTCAAAGTTGGCAAAATTGACTACATATAGGTATACACTCTAGCATGGATTGAATCATTCCAAATTAGATTTCTGAATCAGGGCTGCGTGCTAGCTTGAAAATTTCCCACCATTTTTGAGTTCCTTGAGTTTGGATGTATTATTGTTAATGCATTTTCGAGCACGACAATAATCTTCAATGCATTTGTATTTCTGAGCTCTTCGAGTTCAAATATCATTATGTTTTATTTTCGACTACGAAAATTCAAAATAACAAAAATTATTTAAAATATCTGGGCAACGATTGGCCCTGCGGGATAGACCCAAAACTTCCCGCTGTTTTCGAGCTCTAGGAGCTCGAAAGTACTCTTGCATGCAATTGCTTTTTCCTGAGCTTTTCAAGCTTAAACAAGTTACGTTTTATGTTAAAGTTTAAGACTTTAAGAATCAGAAATCATTAATGAACAAGCATTTTTTAAATTTTTATTCCCGATTATTTTCAACAAAATAAATGTATTCAGGCAGAAATCAATATCAGTGATCAAAATAACGATTTGAATGAGTTTTGACTCAGATCAGATCGTTAACATATAAAATATCCGAATAAAATATTAAAAACGTTGTTTTTTTTTGTTGACATTAAATTTAAACTAAAAAACAAGTTACATTACATTATGTGGGGATCAAAAGAGACTATAAAAAGACAAAAAGTTGGTATGATTTTGAATATATGTAGTACATTTTATTGTGATTTATCCGGGAAAAATAACATAAGATGTTCTTTTCTAAACTATTCAACGCCCATATTATCTTTTGAACTAACCAACCGATTTTCACATTCAATGTGCCAATCGACGCATTTTAGTTCTAAAGCTGACTTGATGTACTCTTTAAACCTGAAATAGTGAATTATCACTAATTCACTATTTGTCACAGCTAAAAGTCGACCACTTGGAATTAGTGCATATATACTCATTTACCCAGTGAAATGATGCACTTATGAAAATAGTGAAATTAACTGTAGTTATTAGTAGTAAATAGCTCTAATGATAATTACTTATTAAAAAGTAATGTTTTAAATCTACTGTGTAAAAAGTAAAATTTTCACTATTTATACATAAAATTCACTTTTTTCCAGTGAATTAGTTGATCACTGGGAAAAGCAGTAAAAATTTAACTATTTCAAGTTGAGAGAGGCACTAATAAAAAATGTTCAAAGGTTTCGGCAGAAATTTAAAAATATAAATCGATATCGATTTATATATGAATATTTATAAGTTTCTATATAAAAAGATTTTTGTATTTACCTAATGAATTCTATCGTAATTTATGTACAAAACCAAATTTATCATTGGGTGTATTATGTACGTGGGATATGTATCAATTTCATTATTTGAGTTAAATGATATATGCCATGAATTTTTCATATGTATAAGTGTACAGCAGCCATGAGGATCAGATTACATTCGTTCATGCATGATTATATATAATTCTATATGATTATATATGATCAGATCTGGCCAATTATTAGATCTGATTATATATGGAGTAATAGATAATCATATATATTTATGCAAAATCATTTTTCATTCGGCTTAAAGGGAAAATATTTTATTTTGCGTGTATGGAAGGTGATTAAACATTAATTACCTTGTCTTGTTTATTTTAATTATTACTGACAACATAGTCAACACTTAAACTCATCTAATTCAATTGTCTTCTAAGCTTTTTTTGGTTTCCAAATAAAGAGTAATAAAAAGTCAATCGTTTCTACTGCACTGTGTAACTTTATTTATACTTAACACAGCAATTAATTTGTTGTTTAGTAAAAACAAAAATTATCCTTAGATCATTATGCACTTGTTGAGTATGTGGAATAAGTTAAAAGTACTACAGTTATTTTTATGTAAGAAAAAAAGAATGATGGACGTACAACATGAAAAATGCATCGATTTAAAGATTTGAGTGCAACTAACCGTATAAAACACAGAACTCGCTGTCGCGGTTATGGAGTGTGAAACTTTAACAAGCTACCCTCAATGTTACGTTGCAATTCAAGTTGAGTATTTTCGGTGGGGGAGAGTTTGCTCTTGGCAAAGTAACGCCTTGAATACGGGATTGGTTGGCAGAATGAGGAAAAATTGATTGGTTGACGAATTTACCACGCCTTCCAGTAACATGAGCCTTCAATTTTTTTTACTAATCTTTTGAACTATCTTCAACTAATTGATTTGCATGTGTATCGTTGTACACAAACATAGTTTTTTCAATAGGCTGATATGGAAAACGAAGCTTAATAACATGAAAAATAATTTTAAAAAGTGTAATTGATTCTACTTTTTTTTACTAAAGTAATGACCCTGATTAAACAAAAGGATTATCTCAATAATGAATTTGTGCCTATACCGTATTAAAATTGAATTGTTTTTTTAAATCAGGGAACACATCGATAGATTTATAAATTTGTAACAAAAATGACCGCAATTTTCGAATTAACTAAAAAAAACCCTAGAAGTGATTTGGTGAGATTTACAACACGGAAAAATTATTCTTTTTGGGAAAATGCTATGGAGTCATACATATACAAGAATAAATCCGATTAAACCAGAACCAAAATAATGATAATATTTATAATAATAAGAATCACACTTAAAATTGCATAGCTTAGGCTCGAATCCCACGTTCATTATTTTTTTTCTTAATTACGTTTTTTAAAAATACGTGGAAAAAACTGAATTTATAAATAATACATAATTTTAAGAAATCTTATAAAATTTTATGGTATTCTTTTATTCGAATGTTACATTATTTATTTTTTTCTACAAGTTCGAGATATTTTTATCCATAGCGATTTAAATTTTATACAAAGCGAGAAATTCTATTAATTTTTACACTAGTCTCATAAAATGTGCAAAATTCTTGATAATTTTGAATGGCCAGCAAAAAAAAAACGTTACAATAATAAAAGTTTTTATAAATTCATACACGATTTTATGAAATTTGCTGAATAACTATTATTAGAAAATTTTATCTAGTATGATAAAATTAAAAAAAAATGTAAATCAATTTTCCGGAATTTTGTAAAATTGTATCCAACCCCAACCCAATTTATATTCAGTTACAATCTTAAATAGTGCCCCCCCCCCCTCTCCCCTATAGTTTAAAAATCTCAAATAAAAAAGACATATAGCTGCGACAAAGTATACATGAATACGGAGTTTTTAATGAACCTGTAAAATTCTGACTTATACTTCAGAAAACCAAATTAGCATTGATTTTTCAACACAAAAAAAATGTTACATATTTAATGTTATACGTTAGAGAGTAAAATATTCAATACCGGTGTTTCTTTTTTGTATATATTTTATTTTTTTGGTGTATTATGTTTCTTAAACTTTAGAAAATTTTCCTGAAAAATCATGGTAATTTTGTCGTGGGAACGTTATTTTCGAACTGAGTACACTGCATTACTAAGCAGCGAACATCTGGAAGTGATTTAAGAGTTGTAAAATGTAAGTGAATTTTATCTACCTCTTAAGGACAAACCTGCTGAGTTTGAAAAATAGTACAGGTATATAATGTATAAATATGTTAAGATATTAAAAAAAAAAAAAATAAATAAAACAAAAAATAAAAAATAAAAAAATTTTCTGATTTGAAACAATAAAAAAGTATGTTGTTCAATATCTCATCAACCACACCGAGAGAAAAATATTAATATTTTTAAGAAAAAGTAATTGATTTAAGTTATTTAGTTATACTCAAATAGTCCCTGGTTTACAAAAATGATTTGATCCATGCTAAGTGTATATTAGACTATTTAAAAAAGAACAACTAGTTTTTTTTTTCGTTAATTATATCGAAAATATTGTTGGAAATGACGAAAAAAATTACTGTGTTATTTTCATTTAACTCAAAATTTTGAAATTACATTAGTCGAAATATTAGAATTTAAACCTCAAAATTATTATTTTATTATAAGTAAAGTAATTACGAACAAAGTATTCCCTTTTGTCGAACAATGAGTGACGATTTTTATATTGTTTGATGTTTTAATATTGCTAGCTATAAGCAAATATATAAAAAAATTTCCCAATTGTAATATAGGGTAATTTTCCAGATTCGAGGTTCCACACATTTTTCAAAGTTCCAAGTGCTTGTACATCAAATATCTATAATTAAACTTTTTCCACGTGTTCAGCTACACGGCGGATTAAATTTTCTGTACGAGTTTTTATCTCTAACACTAGATATCTATCTGAACCTTGCAAATTTTCAAAAATAAATTTTTTCTAATAAATATAAGTAATTTTATATAATACTGTAAGATGGACGGTGACGATAGAAAGGCCTATCTAAGAGTTTCAAATAATTTTTGAACTCTTGTAATAGTGAAAATCAGCATATTTTTTGTTATTTCAGTATTTTTAATGTGTACAACAGCTCACATAACATTTTGTTGCAAGTCCCTTTGCTAGTATAGTGTCTGGCTGAAGCCCACAATACTATTTTACACCGACACGTACTAGTAAGAGATGTAGTCTAAGGCAAGAATGCATTAACATAGCCTTACTGACGATTCCGTTAACGTACTTAAGACGAAACTACAAACATTATGGCAAATAGGCATATACCTCAAGTTTTTGTGGTTGACTTAAGAGTCAATACATAGAATGACATGCAAAATATGTCAAATAGTGCAGTGCAGCACGGAACTGGAAAATTTCAAAGAAAAACCCAAAATTTGAGCATTTTTACACCTTTGGTATACACTTATATCTTATTGACGCTTAATAAACACCTAATTAAGCAAATGTAATTTCAATCCGCCGACAAATGCTTGCGGCTGAAATTGGATTCATAGCCATTGCTCTATTTTTGGTTTTTTGCTTCTAAAAAGTAGGTGGAGCCGTGATTCTAAACAGTTACCGCTTTTTATGATAATTTGAAATACATCCGTGAAAAATAAACATATGTTTTTCTGTAACAGGTAATATTATCTATAAGCAGTGTTGAAATATAATATTTTATATTTGTTTGATTTCATAATTTTATTTAAAAATTTTTATTTGAAATGATTAGAAGTATTATTGAAACTACGTGATACTAATATGAGCTATAATTTAAAAATTCATGTGTCTCGCGAAAAATGTGAGAAACATACTGTGTTGTCGTAATCAATAAATAATAGCACTAATAAGTTTAATAATAATATTATCATTTGATTAAGAATAATTGAAAAGTTGATAATATATTCCTGAATAAAATGATCCAAAAAGACCATTTATGTCTGTGCTTTTATTTCAATTGAGAATACCGCAAACATGTATGTTACATTTTTCAGCGATTTTTCGGTGCAGCAAACACGTATCTCATAAAAGAAGCAAAAAAATAGTAATTTAATACATTTAATATTACAGTTGTCTTGAAAATTTATAGGAAGTTTGATTACTTTTTAGATTTGCAAAGAGAATTATTAAAAAAAAGCCAGAAGTTCATTATAAAACGTTTTTTGTCTCTCTTGAAAAGTAGTAGTTTTTGAGATACGAGGTTGCGTCAAAAAACCCACGATATGTGTCATAACTTTTTGATAATATTTTAACAGGACAATTACCTTAAGTAATTAAACACTATTTTCATGCCTAAAAAAGTACGAATTGTATTTAAAATTTTATTAATAACAGCATTATGAAAAATTTTACATTTTACTTAATGGCATTAAGCCTAATAACTTCATTCCTGTATTGAGAACATTTTTGGCAACTTGAAAAAGTAGAAGTCGTTGGGATGCAATATCCATTGGTTCGCCTTTCACTCGCAATCGTTCCAGAGTTTTATTCACCACATGGCTAAAAAATGAGAGTATAAGATTAGCAATCATCACATTCAGTTATATTTAAGGTCTAAATTTAGAAATTACTTTTTACTCATTTGACGTATAACAGTTACACAAATAAAAAAGACAAAAACCATGAATAAGGGTACACGGGTTTTATAGAACAATCTTTTAAAAGAACTCTTATATCTGATTATGTCTACAATAACCAAAGTGAAAATTAACAGATAAACAAAAAAACTGAATGATAATGCACCAGATATGATTGTTTATGAAGATCTATTTCAACTTGACTGCAAAGGAACTGAAACGGTTTTAAATATACATCAGCCAGAGCTCGTTAAGTATTCGCATGTTATTTACCTAAATTCGCGCATTTCTTTGATACACTAAGCTCACATTTCGCATTACATACAGCCAGTGTTGCGCGTTAATCAATTAATTTTTCAATCAACTCATTGATTGACTAAAAAAGTAATTGCGATTAAATTAATTGCAGTTAAACGTTTAATTGCATATTGCAGATTTTTCTCATTGTTTTTAACGGTGACAATAACTTTTAAACACATCATTTGACTCTATAATTATTCAGTTTTCTTACATAAGTTTTTGAGAGCTTAAAGTTGGAAAGTTGACAGCGAAAAAAATCCATACTGCTAAGAGCGTAGTGTTTCTGTCTTAAGAGCTCATGTATAAGGATTTAAAAAACACGGTTTTTAATCATTTTTTTTTTCTATAACTATACGGTAAATCCTCGAATAATTTTAACAGTAGATGTATGGTATATTATGGTATATTATATTTATTTTCAAAATTATAAAATTTTAAATCGTAAAGTTGGAATTGTCGATAACCATTAGAAACGTGTGAACCTCCTTAAAAGACTAATTAAGACAATGTTAAAAGAAAAATTCAATTATGTAATTGTTAATACAGTAAAAAAAATAAAATTGTAATCTTGTCTCTTGTAGTGTCAATAATTGGTGCTTTTACCTTAAAATGAAACTATATTTTTGTTATGCTTCCCTGATTAAGAGAAACGATTCAAAACGATTCAACCAATGTTAAATGCTCATAGGAAGAGCGATTCAAAATTATTTAAAGTTTTCAAAAGCATTAAAAAGTATTTAAAATTTTTTTTTTTTCTAGTTGTTTCAAATTGTTTCTTTTAATAAGAGTTACATACTAGGAGAATTTCAATAATCAACTCATTATGTACTCTAATGTCAACAGCTTTAGAAATCTTTTTTATTAAAATTTTAAAAACTAATTAAAATAAAAAATTTTTTACCTTAAATTGAATAAATATTTTACTAAGTAACAGGCTTCTAATGTTTGATAAGATGCAATAACAGCTTCATCAAATTGAGCAATCGACACTATCAACTCGTCGATGATTGGTTCTTCTAACAGAGTTGGATCGCATTGATTGGCCACTGTTACTCCACAATTTTCTTTCAAATTGGCAAGGCGACAGTGTGTGTATTGTAATTTTATTCCTGTTTCTCCTTTCATCTACGTTTAAATGATATTATTAACTTTACTTCTGTAAATACTATTTTATTTATAACTAAAGCCATTCTGAATTAAAAAAATTTCCGAATTGGTCAGACAGAGTAAAATTACTGGTTTTGAACATTTGAAAATACATATATAAATTTTTTCACCGATATTTTTGGAACCTACTTGACTTGAATAGGTGGAAAATGTTAAAATTTTTGTAAAGTTGTGACATGAGGACAG
This sequence comes from Microplitis deprimator, assembly GCA_964016945.1. Taxonomy (NCBI): domain Eukaryota; kingdom Metazoa; phylum Arthropoda; class Insecta; order Hymenoptera; family Braconidae; genus Microplitis; species Microplitis deprimator. The sequence continues at coordinate 7,920,661 of OZ024708.1, read as the reverse complement.
ATACAATAGTTAGATTTTTATAAAATCTACTAAAAAAAAAAATCGGTCTGTCAGTTGACCCTGCGGGCCAGCTTCAAAACTTCCCGCCGTTTTCGAGCTCCTTGAGCTCGAAAAATTGTTGTGGATACATTTTCGAGCTCGAAAATACTTTTGTATGCCTTTGTTTTCGAGAAAAAAACGTTTTTTACCATTTTTTCTCAAACGATATCTCTCGAACTAATAAAGCGATTGAGATGGTTAAGGTGACAATCGACGCGTTTTATTGAGTTCTACAACTGATCAGACTTTGAAATTTATTTATCGAATCGTTTTTGAGAAATTTCAAAAATACTAAAAAAATTTTTTTTTTTAATTCTTTCGACAACGGTATCTCTTGAAAGAATTTACCGATTTTGATGGTTGAGGTGGCATTCGACGCGGTTTATTAAGCTTCAGAGCCCAGTTGATTTTGGAATCAATCCATCGAGCACGTAAAAAGTTATCCAAAAAAAACATTTTTGAAAAAAGTTTATTTTTGGAATATCTCCGAACGAGCTCTACCGATCAAGCTCAATTTTTTTCAGCTTCGAGATATTGACAAACCGCGTCGAATGACACCTTGACGATCAAAATCGGTTCATCCGTTCAAAAGTTATAGATATTTACATACGTACGTACATACATACATACATACACTCGGACATCATCTTGAATTTAGTCAGAATAGCTTCCTAGAGCCTCAAAACGTCGACATCTATTGGAATTTCGATTTTCACAAATCGGGGTGAAACCAATAACTTCCCGAATTTTTGAAAATTTGCAATTTTCTTAGCGGGAAGTTAAAAATGCACCACTGATTTTCTAGTTACGTAGACAATAAATACTTCGAATTTTAAGCCTGTAGATCTTTAAAATTGAAGACTCGAGAATTTTCATTTTTCACGACCCTACAAACCTCAATAAATGTCAACTTTCTGACAAAAATTTAAGCCATTCATTTATTCTACTCGAAGAAAATTTTTGGTTTAAATTTCGAGTCTACAGGGCCAAAGATTCATAAGCGAAGGGATTTCAATTCTAAACACCGTCTCTAACTCTCTTAAGAGTAAATTTCCGATAAGAAAATTTTCAATGATAACTTTCTTTTATCGTAGCTAATATTCATTCTGAATATCAATATTGGAGGTGTTTTGGTCGAAATAGAAACATTTTAATTTTACTCTCCCACAAACCCACATAAAATTCGATTCGTTAAAAAAAAATTTAGACCATTGATTTTATCGTGTTATAATTAATATGCATTTAAAGTTTTAAATTCATAGGTCCTTTGTCCAAAAATCAGACAAAGTTATATTTCCGATGCCTCCGCAGAGGCCCACCACATTTGATTATTTAAAAAAAATTTACACCATTTATTTTCTCGTATCGTAGATAATTTTCACTTCAAATTTTAAGTCTGTAGGCCTATTAGCCAAAAAACGTGAAAATTTTCATTTCGGTAGGTAGCCGAAGAGAAGAGAGGATTCGGTTAATTGCTAAAAAGTCAATTATGAATAGAAGTTTCATAAAATCCGTTCTTAGCGTCTACGTTGAGAAAAGAATAGGCATATCAAATTTCAAGTCAATAGGACCTATAGTTCCGGAGGTCTCGTCATGAGTCACTTAGTCAGTGGCTTATCTTATATATTTTAACGGGGTTTTCACCACCAAGAATCTACCAGAGTGATGTCCGAGTCCATTTACAAATGGCAACCTTGTTCAATTATTTTAAAGTTGGGCGCCAGGTGATTCAATAACCGCACATAAACGAATCTCGAAAATATAGGCTCAAGGTGGCGGATCGGGGAAAGGTTAGGCACTTAAGATTACGATAAAATGATTGTTCATAGTTAAAAAAAAAAAAAATACCGTATATTAAACAAAACAGAATAATACGTGGATTAGTATCACAAATAAAATCATTCAGTTTACAAAAAATCTAAATGCGTTGCCGGAACTCGGCTTGTGACTCGATAATAACAAAAAATAAAAAGCACAAAAAATAACTCAATTGATCGTACAGTTCATATCGTTCAACATACAAATTGATCACTCAAATTGGTATAATCGGTTTTCATGAGTCTCGGTTATCATTAACAATAGTGCTCGGAATCACAGTCGTACTTGATCTAATCGATAAATTCAGTTGCATAAACGCAATAGAAAATTTCAGTTGACAAAAATAAAATAAAATATTATTTTATTTTCACGACACACGCATGCATCGTAATTCTTAACGAAGTACTCGACTACTGACGCCAGAGCATTAACACGACCAGGATCTACTGCCGTGAGAATAAGATACGGATAATCTATAATTCGGAGAATTCTTACGAATAAAATAAAATAATATAATATAATTTTATTTCAATCACTCGTTCAAATTGTATCATTCAATAATCATACGTAATTAATTATTTAATTGATAACATTTGTCCAAAAGGTGCACAATTCACTTCACTTATGCATTAACAAAAAAAAGATTTTACTTTGATCAGTTCCGGGCCAATGCTTTGGCTAGTTCAATCGTCAAAAAAAAAAACTCAGATTTGTTCACGATTATTATTACTCTAATATCGGTCACTGGTTCGTTGCTCAATAATCGAGATTGTTTAAAAGTCGTAATCATTACTTGCTTATTACTTGTTCTTTAATCATAACTCATGATTGCTCGTTTGGGTCGGGAATCAAATTGTTCAAACAATTACTTACTCTTTTCTCCTAACTGCATTTATCTATTTTTCTCTTTTCTCTAATTTCCAACTAGCTATAGGAAATGTATAAAATTTACACTGACTATTTCTGCCTGTACTTCCACGATTAACAACACAACATCTATTATGAGCCATTTTTGTATTTAATTTTCATGTGTTTATTCACAACGGGAGCATTATTTAACGAAATTTTGTCCACACCGAGTGCTGCGATCTATTCAGTTTTCCCCACCATATATTCTGCTCTCTGCCAAGAGAAACGAATCACTGATCTCTATACTAACGTAGTTAGTGTAGAGATCAGTGGACTTACTGTATAGGAGTATTATGTATATGTATTTATGATAAATAAAGATTCAATTTCAATAATAATAATATAAGTTATTTAAAACTGTAAGATGGACGGAAGAGTTAAAGATCCATCTATCATGGGAAATTGCCTACCTAGTTAGGATTTGACAATCTTTCATGATGTTTAATCATATTATATGACTCTGCTGCGGGTATATTTATGGTGGAATCATATTTATAATTACATATATGCTAAAATACTAATACTAAAAACTCGGCTCACGAAGTAAGAGTAGTTATTGACAAGTTTCTTATATACCTTACGGAAGTATCTTTCTTCAGATTTCCCCAAAAGACTGAAGATACAAATTTACCCAAGAGTTCCTTAAGAATGCTACCAGGGAAGATCCATTAATTGGTCGATATTTTCACTTTTTTTATTAATATCAAATATGACAATCGCAAGAACAAAATATTAAAAGCTTGAGGGAATGACGAAATATTAATTTTTATTAGATTTTCATTGCACCGTTGCTTTAAATATTATTTTATCACGTTTAAAACTTTAAGAATAAATAAATAAATAGGAAAATTTAAAAATAATAAATAAAAACGATCATTTGTAGAATAATAAAATCTTTGATTTACAATATATTTTTTTTCAGTACTTACGTCTAGTGCTGTGTCCCAGTTGAAAGCATAATCCCGAAGTCGTCGTTGTTTTAAATCATTAATTATTATGGCTGATATTCCTAGGATATCTGTGCTCTGATTGTTCTTATTTTCATCCACTTTGGTGGCTGAAATATATTTACATTTTCAATTGGGTTGTACTTTTTTTTTTCTTAATGTGTCACTACATACTTACTGCTTAATTGATGTTGTTTTTGTTTAATCATTGCATTAGCTTCATCTAAAAAATTATTTAAAAATACAGCAGTTCCTTTCCGAGTACTCATTCCTATTATTTTACCAAATTGTAAATGATGAATTTTACTTGCCCATGCCATATTTAATTTAGTGAGAATACTTTTTAAACATATAAAATGATCACGTTGGGATGAATCAGCTACATAGTACATTTTATCAAAATTATATTTGTCAGCACGGTCAATAGCAGCAGCAATATCTCGAACTATATATAATGTTGATCCATCACTTTTAATAATTGGAATAAGCCTATTATCAAGAGACACAACTTTTCTGCCTTGTGAATCTCCAGTAAGAATGCCAAAATCACCCATTAATTTTAGTATATGATGAATATTTGAAAAATTATACGAAGATTCCCAGTTATATTCATCGAACTTGATACCAATACGGTTATAAGTATCGTCTAACTCGTTGATGGTATATTTCTTTAGAGATTGCCATTGGCTAAAGTACATACCATCACCATTTTCTAATTGTTGGAAAATTTTTCTAGCTTGATCTAGAATTTCATGATCGGTTTCAGCTAGTTTATTTGCATAAACATAAGCATTATACAATTCTTCAATTGAATTATTTTTGATAGATTCATTAGACATCCCAACTAAATTCATACCGAGGATAACCAAACCTATTTGAGTACCCCAATCTCCTAAGTAATTTAATTTAACAACACTGTTATTAAAAAATGTATTCACATTCGCGGCAAAATTTCCAATGATTGTCGAGCGTAAGTGGCCAACATGGAAAGGTTTTGCTATATTAGGCGAACTAAATTCAACAACAATTTTTTCTCTGTTGCATGAAACTGAAGGAGCAGAAATTTGAGATAAATTTGTCTGTAAAATTTCTTTGATAAAAAAATGTTTATCTACATCAATTGAAAGCAGGTCATGATTATCTTTCTTCTTGAGTCGTATATTTTTCAACGCACCATCAAATTTTTGTTGGATTATGTTTTTTACATGTTTTTCTATGTTATAAAAATTTGTTTTCAAAGGTAATTCGAATGAAAACCCATTTTTTGTATTTCGATCGAGACACATATGCGACATAAATATTTTTTCAGGAATATCAGCATACTTGCAAATCTAAAATAATAAGTATGAGAAAGTATTCATTCATGGATTTTACTCACATGATAGGTTGCAGAAGTAAGCCAGCATTCATCACTCTGATTAAGAAAAGCAGTTGGAAAGATTAAAAAAAAAATCTGTCTATCGGTTGACCCTGCGGTCCAGCCCCAAAATTTCTCGCTCCTTGAGCTCGAAAACATAGTTGTAAAATTTTTTTAAATACTCTTGAATACTTTTCAATCCCTTAACAATAATTGAATTTCATTTCATACGGAAATTCTGAAGATTAGAACAATATTATAATTTTCAAATACTTTCAAATTTTTTCTTATCGCTAAATAATAGTGAAATTTTGATGCCTGAAGAGATTTAGAAAGATTCAAAAGTACTCAATTTTTTGGAATATAGTCATCCCGATGGAAGCTTGGGATTTTTTTCCCACTACGGTTTCTTCCCCACCCTTCAAATGTTGGTTTTGGTGGCTTTGCACATGCGCACATTTAAATAGCGCATGTGCACGAGCATATTCTAATATTATGGTGGTGGACAGTGCTGCCAGATCGTGCGATATTTTTACCCCCTCCTGCCATTACACTCTATGCTATTTCACCTCGGGAAGGGGTAAAAATATCGCACGATCTGGCAGCACTGGTGGTGGAGAAAAAAACTGGTGGGAAAAAAATTGCAAACTTTCATCGGGACGACTATACTTCTAAATAGTTTTCAATCACTAGAAAATTTTTTTGATCGCTTCAAATTTTTCTAAAATTTTTATTGAGAATTATTGAAAATTCTGAAAGATTCAAACGTTCAAATTTTTTTTTTAATCTTTTCTAATCACTTCTCTTAATCAGGACAATTAACGTTCAATAACTTATCTTATTTTACCTCTTTTCTAATGAAACATCGTATTTGATAACTCATCGTCTATTATGTATTGGTGAATTGTATTTTTTTTTCTTTACCCAAGATTTAATTTTGTAAACAACACGTGTTTTTACATTGGTTTGTTATCTAATTAGCACACAGCTGCAGAGTACAACACTACAAGCTAGTGTTTACAAGTGGAAACTCATACTGTACAGTATACACGCTCTATGGCTATGCGGCAAATTGAAAATCAACTTTTAAAAACATCGTATTTATGTTAGCAAAAAAAATAGAAAAAAAGTCTTGAAAATACAAGAATTCAAAGAAGGTAGTTTTACTCAACGAAAACATTTTAGATATTGTTATGATCCTGAAAGTAGCAGACGTACACAACGAAAAATAATTATAGCCAGGGATATCTAGGGTAATAATAAAGTTACCATAAATTTCAAAGGTAGATATCGTTCGTTCATTGGCTCGACATCTTTCAGTGGTAAATTTCAAAAAAAATTTTTTTGTAATTAAAAAATTTCATAATGAAAAATAAATTTTATCTGGCTCTCCAAGAATTACAAATTATAAAAAATCAACTATTATTTAGTAATCTTAGACATTTTACGATTATCTAAATGTGGATTCTTTCAAATTTACAAAATTTCTTGTGGAATTTTTAACAACAAATATTCGTCTCAAAAATCGCTTTAAAAAAAAATTGAAATTTGATGATTTTTTATAAATATACATGTGGATTGTTTATTTTTCTTTAATTTTTTTCATTAATATTTAAAAAACAAAATTTTTTGGTACCAAAGTATTTTTAACCAGTGGTTAAGTATATTCACAAAAAAAATTTTTTTCTTAATCAAAATCCCACATTTTCGCTATGCTTATATATATTTTTGAATTGTTTTTTTTTTCTTCCAACGTATATATATATTTAATATTTCCATTTCAAAATTTTTTTTTGACATAATTAAAAACAATTATTTATTTCTTATGAAGTTTGTATAAATGAATATAGTTTTTATAATTTTTGTTAAACTATTTAAAATAATCAATTTGGAACTTGACATCAATCTACAGTCCGATTGGTTAGAAATTGAGATTTACGTACACAGGGGTCTGCTGGGAAAATATTTACCCACCCAAATAGTCACTTTGACAGCAAGTTGACAGAAAGCTACGGCCGAAATTTTACGTCAAGTTGACTGCGAAGAGTTAATAAACTGACGTTAACTTTAGTAAACTTTCAGTAAAAATAAAAGGACCCTGATAGGGATACGATTGCTTTCGCATAAGTGCCACTTCAATATTCATCATGGAACCTAAAAGCCATAATCCCCATCGCCATCTATGGAAAACAAATTGAATCCTCCTCGTCATTTTTGGAAAAAAATTTTATCCTCCTTGATAGCCACCGCAACCGTACGTTAACTTCATGCTACTGCCGTATTTTAAAGCTAACTTTAAGGAAAGTTTTGGAAGCAAGCAGTTACCTTTAAGTTGACATTAAATTGCTTGTAAACTTGAATTCAAAATTTGACGTGTTACTGTCAGACAATGACGTTAAGTTGATTGAAAGTTTCACTTCAAATTGACGACAAGTTTTTCTGTCAAATTACATTCAGATGACGGCAGTAGATTTGCATCAATTTGCACACAAGTATTATCCAGCCGAGGCTTACCAGAAACTTATCATTAAGTTAGCCATAGATGCTTCATTGCAGAACTTGCTAAGCAATTATATTTAGAGTGTGGCTATCAGAGATGAGTTGTTTGTTTTTATATTATAAATTTAATATAGCAGTAAATAGTCATGTGACTCGTGAATAACCTCAACTGATGAGATTTGTTATTGTATTAGATACAATAACTATAAAGTCTTTATAATCAGCTGACACAGTATGCGATTGGGTAAATTTTTTTAATGAAATTTCCAATTTAAGTTTGGATGATAAGTTTTTATTTGTGTAATATAATATTTGCAAATTATGTGTGAAAAACAAAAAGTATTGGTTTGTGGTGATGTTCAAGGAAACTTTCAATTGTTATTTTCAAAAGTTGAAGGAATTCAAAAAAAAAGTGGTCCTTTTGACTTATTATTTTGTATTGGAAATTTTTTTGGGGATAAATGTACTGAATTAGCAGCATATAAAAGTGGAAAAAAAAAAGTTCCAATCCGAACATTTATTATTGGTCCTAATAGAATTTCAGATACAGAACATTATTCTAATTTAGATGGGTCTGAAATTTGTCAAAATATAACATACTTAGGAAAACGTGGATTATACATCACCGATTCTGGTTTAAAAATTGCTTATGTTAGTGGTATTGAGGAGCCGAATACAAATTTACCAAAAGAAATTATTTTGACTGAAAATGATGTTATTTCAGTCAGAAACACATGCCTTAAAAACCAACCCGATTTTCGGGGAGTCGATATTCTATTGAGTTCCCAATGGCCAATAGATATCAATCGCCTTAATTCTACTGATGAAAAATTCCATTTCCGTGGTTCTAAACTTATTGCGTGGTTAGCTGCCCAAGTAAAACCAAGGTATCACATAAGTGCTTTGGAAGAGATTTATTATGAACCGCCTCCATATAGGTAGTTATTATATTACATTGATCCATACATCTTTTCGATATTTAAAGTTACATAATTTTGCTTAATTTTTTTCTAGAAATAAAACTAAAAATGGAGAAAATATTGATATCGCCACGAGATTTGTTGCCTTATCATCTATTAAAAATTTAGAGAAGATGAAATGGATATACGCTTTGAATTTAATGCCTATTGACCGCACTCGTTTAGCGGATTTAGCAGTTAGAACAACAGATGAAATGCCTTTTCCTTATCCCACATGGACGTTACTTCCAGATTATTTCTGTACAGATGCTGACAATAAGCCATGTCAGTACTTCTATGGCTTAGGATCGAATGAAAATAACAAACGTACATCAGAAGCTGATAGGGAACGCAAAAAAATGAAAAAAATAGAGTTTGACCAAGCAAAATGCTGGTTTTGTTTATCGAGTCCTGAAATAAATAAAAATTTAATTATATTGATTGGCAATCAAGTATATATAACTTTAGCAAAGGGTGGTTTAGTAGATGATCATTTTCTTATTTTACCCATTAGTCACTATCAAAGCCTTGTAACTTTGCCTGAAAATATTGAAAAAGAGATCGATAAAGCTAAAGAAATTTTAACCCGTTATTTTTCTCATTCCGGAAAGATACCAGTATTTTTTGAACGAAATTACAAGAGTTCACACTGTCAATTACAAGTCATACCTATCGCTAAAAATTTAGAACCACATTTAAAATCGATATTCCAGGTAAAAAAACTTAACTTTATATGCGAGTAAATAAAATATCTTTATCATCGTTGTTAATATTTAATTTTTTGCATAATTTGTTTCAGGAAGTAGCGGAAATGGAAAACATTCAATTTTCTACGATAAATAGCCTTAAAGAAGTTGCTCTACCCGGGGTAACATATTTTTACGTTGAGCTACCAAATAGAGAAAAAATATTTCATAAAATTGGAAAAAACTTTCCATTGCAATTCGGAAGACAAGTTTTAGCCAGTCAAAATTTACTGAATCTAAATGACAGAATTGATTGGAAAGCCTGTCTGAAAAATAAAGATGATGAAATGAAATTGGCTGCTGAAGTTAGAAACAAATTTCAAACATACCAACTTGATTTTTGAAGTAAATTGCATTATTTAATTTAAAAAAATGAAAAAAAAAAATAGGTGTAATTTTAATTCAAATAGTATATTATCAGTATAAATATAATTTTTATCAGATATTTTCTATTGATTCTTAACCATTTATTGAGGTGACCTAAACCTCGATTTAATATGATCGCACCGTCCTCGTGGTTTTAGGCGTTGGTATTTTTATAGTAAACACAATATTGATTTGGTATAGAATATAAATCTATATATATGATATTTATACCGTATTTATGAAGTTGTAGAAAAGTATAGTTGTGAATTTTCTATTTCGTATTTTGTGAAAACCGTGTAAAATTCATTTTATAAAATATAAACTCTCACGAAAAGCCATTTCTAGTCAAATTTCCTACAACTTCATAAAATAATATGAAATAAATCCAATAAGTTTTTATTTTATCAATTTATGTAAAATTTATACTCGGAGTGAAAAAGAAGGATTTTATAAAATTTCATAGTTTTGTAATATTTTATCAAGTTTTTTCTATGTCCGAAAAATTTACGATAATTTGTATGCAACTTGCTATTGAATTTGAAGTAAATTTACTGCCCGAATTATAATGCAAATTTACTTAAAAAGTTAACTAGAAAAAAGTTGTCGTTAATTTTCACGCAAATTTTATGTCAATTTATCGTTAATTTAACTTGAAAAATTGTAAAGTATGTTTTTACCCTCAAATTGTAGACAATTTTGTGTATTAATTTGCTTACCTTCTGAAATGGTAAGAATGAACATTACCGACTGTTTTTTTGTCGTAAAAGTTTACCTTGAAATTTTGAAGAAAAATTAACTGTAAATTTTTATTTTCAACTTTTGCTGTGAAATTGTCTGCAAATTCGGGCAGCAGATTTCAGGTAATTTCAACATTAAATTACCCTCAATTTCAAGCTAAAGTGGCTATTAGGGAGCTTGAATGTAACTTGACAGAAAAACTTGTCGTCAATTTGAAGTGAAACTTTCAATCAACTTCACATCATTGTCTGACAGTTACACCTGTAATCAAATTGAATTCAAGTTTACAGACAATTTAATGTCAACTTAAAGGTAACTGCTTGCTCTCCAACACTTTCCTTTAAGTTACCTTTAAAATACGGCAGTAGCTTGTAGTTAACTTATGGTTAGGGTGGCTATCAGGGCAAGTAGTACTCAAATAGTTGACGAAAAATTTTGGCTGTAACTTTCTGTCAAATTGCCGTCAAAGTGACTATCAGGGATTAAACACCACATGGGCATCCAAAGTGCTGACATCTACAGTCGATTTAAGTTGCGAATAGATGCAAACTAAAACATGTTGGGCAGAGGGGTACCTCTACCCTCCATACTTAAACAGTTAGAAACCCCCACCATTTTTCATGGCGTACAGTGTCGTTTTGTAGTAGGAGTAGTAATTCTAGCAACAATAGGGTTTGGCAGTGTATTTAATCAGTCTATGATTACGACTTGTGGAGTGTTCAGAGTGGCGGGAGTTTTTTTCTAAAATGGTATCGCTCATTTGCTTTCAATGGCTGGTTTTCGATACATTAGTGGTGACAATATTTGCGGGATTGCCAGAATATAATTCAAAAATCGAAGCAGATGATTTAACAACAAAAATGCGTGCCATCAGTAAAGATCTTGATCAACAGCTTCAGAGTATTATGGCTTCACAAGCCGTAAATTTTACATCCGTGAATACAACGGGGCTGTCCTACAACGCCACCACGAAGTTCAATCCGAAAGGCATGGGACAGCTATATAATGTCACAAACATGTTTATAAATATTATTCAGTCAAAACAGGCTTATCCAGATGGTAAGTCCATTGTTTTCGTGATTTTGATTGGTTCATACTCAACATTATTCGAAAACTCCTCAAACGAAATTCAATTTTTATTATGAAAGATTAATTCTTGATGCATTATAAAATACAAATTTTCAATAATATTTTGTTTCAAACGATTATTGATATTAATAATCTATTGTAGCTATTTACCAATGTATGCCGTCTATTGTTTTTGTTTTTTTTTTCTTTTTTTTTTTTGTCGTAAATTAATAAATTAAATAGACGTAAATCGAGATATGACAGCTGAAGCAGTATACACCCGAAAACACAAAAGTTTATTTGTAAATAAACTAATTAAATATTAGGACAGAATAATTTTTTAAAGTTAATATCAAAAACTTTTCAAGATTTTCATATATATAATTGTTTTAAAATTTTATTCGATTATGTACAAATTTTAATTAAGGAATTACTTGTCTTATATTATAATATAAACCTTTATTAAAAGAAACGATTTAAAACGATTAGAAAAAATTTATTTATTTATTGATTTAATATAATAAACGCCAATCGGCTACATACATATAAGGTTTTTATAACAAGCCCTAACTAATTTAAAAAAAAAATGATTTGGAACAATTCAAAACAATTTGAAATGATTTAAAACAATTTGAATCGACCAATATATAGATATACACTTAACATGGAGCAAATCATTTTCCTTAATCAGGGAGATTAGATGATTAAATGATTAGATAGCATCATTTTTATGCATGTACTAAATAACTATTATAAAGAAATTATTGCACAGATTAATAGAGTAGTAACAATTTTTTTACATTGGATGTAAAGGAGGAGAATGAATCCAGAGCACACGTAGTTTTTTGTTGTTTTTATTGAATACAGCAGCCTTCGGGATCTTAGGTCTGGTCTCGAGCAGATGAAACTGAACTGTTCCAGGATTTTTGAAAATGATCCTGAAGTTAGCAGACAATTAACAATTTCCGATTTTTTTTTTTTTGACAATTTAATTACGATAAATAAAAAAAAAATAAAACAATGCACATGGAGAAAATTAAAAAGACTATAGGCGCAATTATTTGAAGTTTTTTTTTTAATTGGTCGTTTCGAAAAAAATCAAAAAATTATTAAATGTCGGCTAACTTCAGTATCATGAGAAAAAACAAATTTTAAATACTTTTTAATCTGTTTAAATACTTTGAAAACGTTTGAATCGCGCTTCTTATGGGCTTTTAATATCACAAATCGTTTCGAATCGTTTCTTTTAATGAGGAAATCGAGCCAAAATTTTCATAAGCTTTTGTTCTCATTCAATGACGTTTGTTTCAATTTTTATATGAAATTGTGAAATTTATTCGGCAAGTTTGTTGTAATTAAAGAATTAGAATAATGTTAAAAATTGTAAGGCTTCAATTTCAGAGCGATTTCAACAAAAAAAAAAAATATCTGAAAAACGTCTGACCCTATGGGCCAACGCCAAAACTTCCCGCTGTTTTCGACCTTTCTGAGCTAAAAAGCGTTATTATTAGTAAATTTTTGAGCTCTTCGAGCACAAGAAAAGGTTGGCCCAGAAGAAAATACATTTCACTCAAAAAAGGTAATTTTGTCTGATGATATCTTTGGAATGAATTAACCGATTTACATGTTTTTGCAGGAATCAATAGCGCTTCTTCAGACTTAGATTTGATTAAATTTTGAAATAAATCGGTCGCGTAAATTTCGAGTTATGCAACAAAAACCTCAAAAAAAAATTGTTTTAATTTTTATTGTTCTAATTATTTGGAAACTACTTGATCGATCTACTTCGAAATCTACTCAGATTTATGTCTTGATAAGCCTCTTCGATTGCTGCCAACTCCGCTCAAATCGGTTAATTCGTTCCAAAGACATCGTACGACGAAAATTAGACACACACACACACACACACTCGCGCGATCCAGAAATAGTTGGAATAGCTTCCTAAGACCTCAAAATGTCGAGATCTGATGGAAACTCGATTTTCGTAAAGCGGACCAAAACCAATAATTTCCTTTTTTTGAAAATTTTCAATTTTCATAGTGGGAAGCCAAAAAAATCGATTTATTTTCGGAAAAAACACAAAAACTGCTTGAATGTATGGGCCAACCCTCAAACTTCTTACTCTTTGAAATTATAAAAAGATCGGAAACATTGAAAGTATGGTTGCTAGCTTTTAAAACTCGATAATATTGTTTGTAAAAGTGCTTCCAAAGTTGATACGCAGAAATGAAGCTCGTTCTTTACCACTTTTCTATCGATAGCAGAAATTAAATCAAAAAACTGTAACTTGACAATAATTTTTGTAAATTAATTATTTGATGGGAGGTGATAAAAATAATAATTATTTGGAAAACGATTCACCTTGCGGGTATGTGATGATACGATGCCCTTGGTCTGTAAATATAATATATAGATTAAAAATTGTTTTAAAAAATATGAAATGAAAATATTCTAAATAATAATCGGCTCCAAGCTTTACGGATTAATTATTTTCTCTTTTGATCGGATATAAAGGGGTACGTACTAATCGCCCGGTAGAAATTTCGGACTTTTGTCTGAAAAACTCAGTTCTAGAGTTCTAAAGACTTTTTCAGACAAAAGTTCGAAAAATTTCCACCATTACGAGCCCTAGAACCAAGTTAGTATTAGTGATTGGCTACTGATGCATAGATCTTATTTATTTTAAAATATTCCTAACTACTTATGAATAAGAAATAACGATCTTGTATTTTATTTGATAGTTTTTTAAAGCTAATCTCACATCACTTTGACAAAAAGTGCCCAACAATGGCCTGAATCGGTGTTGTTACATATTTCGCACCGTTTTTCATTCATTTTACATATACATAGAGCACCAGTTTCCTCATCTTGGTGATCAAATATTGGTCCTCTTCTTTAACTTGAACAATTAATGTAAAAATCTTATTAGTTTTTAGATCAATTAGTGTTTTGTAAAGTTATATTTTGTATATTATTTAAAAACAGAATAAAATATATCAATTTGTTTCGATAGGACTGATTACAGTAAAAAATGGATGGTTGGAGTTCGCCGACCCAATAAAACAGTGGAAAATACTAGTAACTCATTACGGTGGGCTTGGTGGACTCACTGTTATCGGCATAATCTTTGCTGCCATTATCCCTTTTATTGGTTTATTCTTTTGTTGTTGCCGATGTGCTGGTCATTGTGGGGCAAGAAGTCAACCATTTGACAAAAAACACGATCATTGCCGAAAAATAATGCTCAACATTCTTATGATTGGAGTGTCTACGATTATACTGTATATACTATGATTATTATGGGTATTATGAATTATGCAATTTTAATTAAAATAATTAATGATAATGTTGACATTTTTAGATTCGGCGTTGTTTGTGCTTTTGTGACGAATGAACAAATGCAAGAGGGCACTGAAAATTTACCTAGTAGAGCCAAAACAAATCTCAAAGATGTCGAGCTGTATCTTACCACAACTAAAAAACAAATTAGCACTCTGCTTACAACAAATTATAATGAACTTAAAATCACGCTCAATAATATCCTTCAAGCAAGTGGAAAAATTGTTACTGAAGAACTTGCAGCATATTCTCACGCTGTATCACTGACTAATTTAAATGACATTGTTTCTGGTTTAGATGCTATTAGACAAGATCTTCGAATGATAGATAAACTGACCCGAGACTTAAGAACTAATGCAAGCCAATTAGATATAGGTAATATATAAATTTATTATTACTGATGATTTTTGATTTTAAATTGTTTCATGTAATTACATATTTTTCTTTTTAGTCGTTCGAGGTGTTAAAAAAAATTTGTTAGACACATTAACAGCATGCAAAAACCATGAATGTCAGCAAGTATTACACGATTATAGAATTAATCAGATGTCAGTACAAGTGGACTTTGACAAAGTGAGTAATATTAAATATATACGTATATATTTATATATTTTCATTGAAAATAAAAATTGAAAGTTGAATACTTCAGAATGGTAGACAAAAAAAATTTGTTTAATGGAACTATTTCGTTAAAATTAGAACTCAGGTTTATCTCTCAATTGAATCTTTATATCAGTATTATTTAAGTACAATTTAATCATTTTCTTTTACTATACATTGTATCTCTTAAACTAGTAGATGTACGTTATTGTTACCTAGACACGCCGATGACTTTTTTAGTAGACTTCATAGAAATCTGGCTATTGCATTTGTCTTCATGGTAGATTTTTCAAAGAATTTTCCTTTACTTATCATAATTAGTCGAGTAGGTTCCAAAAATAATATTGGTTCGAAAATTTATACATATATATTGGATACAATAGATATTAATGAAATTTGCCATACTTAGTTTTTGATCGACATGAGTCCAGTCGGTCGACTAGTTTGAAAGTAGTAGGTGTATAAAATTTTTGAAATTTTCAAAAAAATTACTTTCTGTCAATTTATCTTGAAACAACTTTTGAACCAAAAATGATAGCTCATTACTGTTGAATGTGTCGTAAAGTTCATGCAGTTAGCTTCAATTTTCTCTATTTAACTTACTACTTTGATGATTTTTTAAAGTAGTTTAATGGATTCGAAAACTCCGAGTAATATAAAAAAATAGTTTTTCGCGGCTTTTACTTTTAATATCTTCTGTATGATACATTGCAATTGAATTTCGTTAAGAGCGTGCTATAGCTAATTAAACAAGCTTTGAATTACACTACCACAACTTTGTGTAAAAATGTATTCTTCGTTCTTTATAGCGTTGTAAAGGCAACTTATGAATATATCTAGTCTTGTGGCCACGATTGCACCCCAATTTCGAAAGGATCTAAATAAAACTTATCACTTATCACACATGTTTTTGGGTTTGATAGCTTGATCAAGTTCAAAAATGAGCCAAATCGGTTGATTAGTTTGGAAATTATAAGTGTTTGAAATTTTCAAGATTGAGGGAAAAAAATAATTTTTTGTTAATTTATCTACAAATAACTTGGAAATTAAAACTCATAGTACATTACCATTCAAGAGTTACTCGATTTGTCGTTTAGACTATTTCTTTATATATTTTGATGGCCTTGAAATTCATAAAAAATTTATTTTTTAATTAATTTTTATCGGAAAGATTGAAAATTGATAAATAAAGAATCAAAAACCACTTTCATTTCGGTTGCCTAATAGCCTGTTTGTGATATCTTATCAACTATTTTTTCTAAATGTACCGATGGACTAATAATTAAATGTTATATTAGGTATAAATATAATCATGGTATTATTTTTAACAATTTTAATAGAAAAATTTCAAAATAAAAAAAAAATAAAGTAAGGTAAAACCCCCAGTACCTGCTCACTATTTGGTTAGGTTCAAGAAAGCACGGAATTTAAAATATTTTTATCGATTAAAACTTAATTTTTTTTTTTCCAATATTTATCAATGTTTTCATCAGATACTAAAGAACTACGTTGTGTTGCGATTCAATTAAATTAATTAATAATATTGGTTTTTTAAGATAATTTGTCATTGACACTAATAAAACTTAAATATTAAGCCAGGTTTCAGAAATTAAAATGATGTCTAAATGACAAGAATGATTTTTTGGCTCCCCCAGTTCGTCTCTTATACTTGTACAGTTTAATTGTGGCTTTTTTCAAATATTTTTTAATGACAAATAAATCTATTTGGTACAACTAAATATGACAGTTGATTCAAATAATTGTCTAATTTGACAGAATGATATCATTTATTTGTGGCAAGTAATTGATACATTTGTGGTAAAGATATTAAATTTGTGACAAATAACTTAAAATTTGGCGACGCTATACATATATTTGAATCCCTTATTTATTTGTAGCAATTGGATCATTTCTTTACCACAAATAAATCACTTATGTCACGCAATTAAACTATTCAAATATATTACATTTTTCTCACAATTAAATATTTATTTGGCTATGTCCAAATATACGATATCTTTGGCTCAAATAAATCTTAGTCGGTTCAAATATATCTTTTTTTCAATGTAACATTGACCGATCGAATTCTAGAGCTGAATGGATTTAAGATTCAATTGGTTCAGATGTTTTAAGATATTTAAAAAAAAAACCATTTGATACCAATTTTTTTTTCTCATTATGTCTCTTGGCCAAATGGTCTGATTTTAATGGCTAAGGTGACAATCGACACGTATTATTAAAATCTAGAGCTGATTAGATTTTGGAATTGGTTGGTTAATTAAGTTGTTTCAAAGATACTTGCAAAAACCGTTTTCTACCATTTCTTTCTCAACCGATATCTCTTGAACGAACTATCAAATTAAAAAGGCGCTTGCGGCAATCGACGCGTTTTCTTGAGTTTTAGAAAAAAATAATTTTGAAAAAACTAAAAAAAAATTCTTTTTTTGTTTTCTTTATTTTATGTATCTCTGAGTTTATTTAATCGATTGATAACAAATTTATAAATAAGTTCATGACTGACAAGCCCTCTCGATTGCCACCAAAACCATTCACACACACACACGCGGACATCGTGGACCGCTATATCGGGATGAAAACAATAGCTTCCCGAATTTTTTCAAAATCTTCGATTTTCTTGGCGGGAAGAAGTAATTCTTTGAAGTTATAAAAAAATTATTTTTTATTTTTTAACTCTACAACATCGCAATTACTTGATAAATTTTGTGATTGCTGTTTTTTTATTTTTTTTTTTTATAAAAAAAAATTATATTCCATGCAATATATGATAAATTTTAAACTTATACTTGACGTGACTTTTTTCAGAGAATCTGTTAGGGTAGGATTTCATCATATAAAATGATTTCTTAAGCTTGTTACGAAATGAACATTCAGCTTTTATCTTTATCCTTTACTTATACTTAGGTCTAATAATTGTCCAATATGGGTCATTTGTATACGAAACTCCGTGAAACTATGGGAGTGTTTGGGCAAAGTAAGTTCTTAGTGAACTTAGTAAGGTAAGGTATGGTAAAACATGCTTTTACTAAAATTAATCCTACTCAGTTTACTTAGTTTGCCCCAACACACCCCATTCTTTTGAATAAAATTTAATAAAATTTTAGTAGCTCAGAATTTAAATATTATACTTTGTATTTAAAACATACATACAGTGTCGGCAATTGTCTTTTTATTTTTGTAAATCATTTAATGGTATATTCGGTTGATTGCTTTCGTGACTTGGAGTACGTACTTATACCATGTATTGTGTTTTTGATTTGTTCTTCTCTGAATTTTGCTCTAAAATGCCTCAACACAAAATTGTCTTTCAAGCAAGCCACCGAATACGCTATCAATCTGCTGGTTGTATTAATTTTTATTATTAGTAATCATTTATCAAGAACAAATGACCCATGAGTGAGAATTCAGTGTTAATCATATTTAAATTATAATTGTTCTTTAATTATGAAAATATGATATATTTTTACATGCAGTATATGGATCAATATTTTCCAAAGGTGATAAATTATTCATATTACAGATTATTTATTTTTTTTTTTCAATTTAAATTAATTAAATCATCTTTATTAAATTATAAGTTTACGATAATGTTCTTAAGATTAATAGTAGTAATATGCGAGTATTTTTTAGCTACCTGATGTATCCTTAGCACTACGTAATATAACATCACTCATGGAAGGAAATATTGTATCAGAAGTTAGTGCAGGCAGAGAATCTTTTTTGAAGATTCAAAGAGATATACAACAGGCTGTGAACGAAACGATACCTGTTGTTAGTGCAAGTATTGAAAATGCCGGACACTCATTGGCTAGTGCGTCTAATAACATCACTTCTCTTATTGATAAGATCAATAAGGATATTAACAAAGTATATATTCCTTATTTAAAAATTGCTCAAGATAACATTGAAGGATACTCAATTTACAGGTAATTTAATTGCTTGTGATATAGCAAGTTCGATAATACCAATATTTAGAATTTTTTCACTGCATAAGTATTGAGACTGAGCTATACTAACCGAATTATTGGATTTTACTTTTTTTGCACAACTCAATTGCGAAGCAATCAGATGTGCTCTGTTAACGCTTACTCGGTCTCAGCTGATTCACTCACGTAAAAATCATATTTACTCTTATTCAAATATGCTTAACTAGAACAAGATTTATACTATTTGAAAGATAATTTATTAATGAACGAAACTAACACAATTTTAAGTCACTTTTTTGAAAAATAATAGTTGAAAAAAAAAAATGTAAAGAAAACTTGTGATGTCGGTCAGTTTGTACGGATGTTGGGAAACACAAAAACTTGAAAAATACACAACCGATTGATGTATTTTATTTTTTATACAACTTGAATTCTTAAATAGAAGAAACCTTCTGAAAATCACTATCCAAATCCATTTGGTTTAATTATAATTAATAAAAACTTAGAACTGGCAATTCATGAAAAAATTTAGCTGCCATTTGTTTTTTATCATTTTTATGAATATTATTATTTTTTTAAACTTTTTTGCACATAGGAGTGTCATCTATTATTCTCTTTTTGAATGAGTAAGTGAGTTGTCCACGTTTTGATATTCCAACTTTTTTAGTCGATTCAGTAATTGTTATTACAATAACTATTATAACTTTTGAGTAAAAGCATAAGACAAGCTTTTTCGCATGATTTTTATCATTTCAGTCACGCACTTATTCAAAAGTTCATTAGAAAAGTAAAATCCAAAAATTCAGTTAGTACGGTCCAGCCTTAATGATGGTCGCATATGGGAAAAATGTTTTTTTTTTTTAACTCATAATAAGAAAGCATGTCTTTTATTGGTAACTAAGAACCCAAATAAATGAAGATAACGTTTACAAGATTGTGATTGGTCCATCAAAAGCATATCGTACGTTGTATTTTTCATAATAATTGGATGTCGTATTTTTTTTTTGTATATCGTCGGTTTAATTTAGGGTATTTTCCAGTTATGGCGCTATAGCGCATTGTGCGGCATTTTGCTGAGCATTGAAAGTTCCAACTACGACACTGCCTCGTGTAGTTGAGCACTAGTGATAGCTGTGCTCGCGTGATGTGCGCAATTATTGCCTACTAATTATTATGAAATTTAGAGTATGATTATTTTTGAATTAGTATGGATAAAAGTTCTTGATTATTGACTTCCCGCTGAAAAAATTGAAAAAAAAAAAAAAAATCTGGAAATCGGTTGATCTTGCAGGCCAGCCTGGAAACTCAAGTGTTTCAAAAAAATTATAGTTAACATTTTCAAGTCCTTCGTGATGATAAAAAGTTACATTTTATATTAAATATCTTATATATCATTATATATGTAAATATCTGTAACTTTTGAACGGATGAACCGATTTTGATCGTCAAGATGTCATTCGATGCGGCGCGTTAATATCTAAAAGCTATGCAAAATAGAGCTAAATCGATATGTTGCGTTCGAAGATATTCCAAAAACAAAATTTTTTCAACAATGTTTTTTTTTGGATAACTTTTAATGTGCCCGGTGGATTGATTCCAAAATCTAATTAGCTCTAAAACTTCATAAGTCGCGTCGAATGCTACCTCATCCATTAAAATCGATTAATTCGTTCAAGAGAAACCGTTAACGAAAGAATTAAAAAAAAATTTGTTTTCAATTTCTTAAAAACGACTAGATAAATTAATTTCAAAATCTGATCAGCTCTAGAACTCAATAAAACGCGTCGATTACCACCCTAACCGCCTCAATCGGTCAATTCGTTTGAGAGATATCGTTGGAGAGAAAATGGTAAAAAACGTTTTTTTTCGAAAACAATGGCATACAAAAGTATTTTCGAAGAGCTCGAAAACAGCGGGAAGTTTTGGGGCTGGCCGGAATGGTCAACTGATAGACCGATTTTTTCCTGGACATACGCACCCACCAAGAACAGATTTTTCAAGCATACATTTCTGAGTAGGTAAGCTGGCTAGACAGACACCAAACCGTTTCCATAGTAATTGTTGTCATAGTAACCGTTGCCATTGAAAAATTGAAATTTTTACGTTCTTTAACCAAAAGACACACAGATTAGAAATTAAAAATGAATATTAGCTACAATACGAGATAATCCATGGCGAAATCCTTTCTTATAAAATCTGATACTATGGGGGTTCGCGGGAGCTTCAAAAATGAAAATTTTCACACTTTTCAACCAAGAGGCCTACAGGCTTAAAATTTAGAATGAATATTAGTTACAATCCGAAAAAATCAGTGGCATAAATTCTTTTTAGAAAATCGATTCTCATGGGGGTTAGCTTTAACCTTTTTTTCATAAGAAGAGGGGGAGAGGCTATGAGAATATTTACGATTATCGTCAAAAAATTAATACCAGCACTTCGATATTAACAATTAAAATAAAATATATAGTCATTCAACATAACAAAGTTCTCAGCGCGGTAGGTGGGTAACGGGTATGTTTACATTTAATTAAATGTAGTTATAGAAAGTTTCATATAATAATATATGATAATATGTAATTATGTATATTTATTATATATTGTATATCATATATTTTTTCTTGGGTACAGAGTTTAATTTTTCTCAAAAACGAGTAATATGAAAGAGTTGTATTAATATTGCTGTTGCAGGTATTATCTTGGTCTTGGAGTTTCTAGTGTATTATTAACAATACTTACTTTTTTGACATTTGGATTATTATGTGGTATTTGTGGCAAGCGTCCTGATGGTTTTGGAGATGATTGTTGCAACAAAGGAACTGGTGCGCGCTTTCTTATGATGGCAGTATGGATAATATTCCTATTGACGAGTGTTTTAATAGTTATAACTTCAGCTCACATGATTATGGGAGTTATGACTCATCGTGCAATTTGTGAGCCTTTACAAAATCCTAATGAAAATCGTATGTTTGGATTAATTGATGAGATAGTTCAAGTTAAGCAGTTACTTTATCCGAATAATTTAGAGGCAGATATTAATATAACCTGGATTGTAACTAAGTGTCACGCGAATGAAACATTATATAAGGTTTTGAAGTTAGAATATTTAATGGATTTAGATTCACTTAAAAATTTTGTGGAGCGTTATGCAATTAGTAGTACAATTGATCAATTACGGGAAATGATAAATCTTTCTCCGGGAATTGTGATACTTACAGAAAGTGCTACATCGAAGTTAAATGACTTAGCTCAAAGTGGCTTGAGTGACATAAAATTTTATCAGTATGCAGAACGTTTAAAAGGTAATATAACAAATGTTAATTTAGAGCATCTTGGAAATGAATTACGACGAATCGCCACTGCATTGCCAAATAGTCAAGCGAACATCAGCGATAGCCTCCTAAAAAATGCTCATGATTTAGAACATTATCATAAAGATTTAATCATACCCATGACATTGTTAAGTGAACAACTTAGTACTAGTGCTCTCACACTTCAAGAACATATCAAATTCAATCATGGTTCTATGTCAGAAGCAATTCATAGTTTAGTAAATGAAGTAATGGTAGCTCAACAATTTCTGAACAAAGATGGTCCAAAATATGTACAAATTGTTAGTACAATTTTTTTAAATTTACTTAAAATTAATTGACTTTATTGTGAATACATTTAATTTTTACAGCTTGCTACGAAGTTTGGAGATGCATTTCTTCATCAAGTGAATGATTTTTTGGATCACTTGAGAAAAACTGCACGTGATACGATAGGTCGATGTAGCCCTGTTTCTAATGCTTATAATGCTACAATCGTAGCTGGGTGTAATAAAATTCTTGATCCATTTGTAAGCTATTAAAAATTTATTATTTCATTAATTTTAATAACTAATCATACTCATAATAACAATTTTCCTTTTTGTTCGTTGTAGAATGGATTTTGGGTGAGTGTAGGTTGGTGTCTTATTTTGTTTCTGCCAACCATAGTCTTATGTGTTAAATTAAGTGCATTATACCAGAAGTCAGATCCTTACCCAGGACCTCTTGTTGAGTCGTAAGTATCTTGATTTATTAAACATAAGAATCATAGTTTAAGTATTTATCAATATTAGCAAATTTTAAATTATATAACTGTGGTTCATTCTCAAAACATTCAATTGAAAACTTCTATAATATTCTCCTTAAATACGGTTGAAGTCCCCTAAAACTGCTCTCTCCGTCCGAGACCATTCTCTAAAGTTGTTCTTTCCTCATATATCGACCGCACATGCTTACTAATATAGTCATTTCCCTACACACTTTCCAACGTGTCATAGAATAAAAATTAATTGGGTAAACATATGTATCTAAGTTAATTTCAGTTGATCATATTTTTACAAATTTTGATAGTTTTATAATAAACGAATTAATAAAACAGGACATATTTCAGATAATAAAGGAAAATATTTTTTTATTATTTATAAAATATTATGTAAATTTTTTACTTAAACTGTAAATTAACCGTTGTTTCACCGCGACGATGAAACCGCCAGGGTATTGTGTTTTAGATATTTGAATAACGCGACAGAAATTCAAATTTGGATTTGTTTCGCAAAAATTACAGTGGGAGAAAATGTGGGTAATTTCAAACAACGTATCTTGACAACTTAAGGGAACTAGCAGCTCTATGGAGTGCAACTTGAGAGAACTTCGATTTTATTCGAAATAAGAAACATTTCTCCGAGTAGTTTACAGTTAAAAAGAACGATGAGCAAGATGACTGATCTTCGAGCTCGAAGACACTATGTTCACTTTTTTTAAATTGTTCAAGATTATGTATTATAAGTAATCAATATAACGGAGCTGAAGCTCATCTCCTTTTTACAGAGGATTGTTTCCTCTCCTCTTTCAGGTATACACGCGCTGTGAGTGTCCCGTCTTTTAGACCATAATATTATCATGGCCAAATATTGAGCACAAGCTCATTATTAGCATTTCGTAAGATCAATGATCAAATCAAAGATCCTTTAGTGTGTGGGACTGAACCAACAGCTACCACGAGTCCATACCCATAGAATCTTAGGATTCGGTTTTCCCCATGCCGACTTAAATAGGTTATCCCATTGTAGCAATTACATGTATGGTTGAGATATCACGGCCGAAAAGAGGCGTAGTCTTTTCCCCTGCCTTTCTAAAAAGACGCCCAGAATATTATAAATGATAACCGCGAACTTTTTGATGTGCTCAGGTGATTCATCGCCAAGTCACGATCACAATGGTGACAGGCAAAGGTTTATTGTTAAGCGCCACCAAGAGATTTTTTTACTACTTACAATCAGTTTGACCTTCTGGTACTGAGTCAATTGGTTAGGCTAACTTATAATGAAACTATCAGGGTCGAGTACCCTCTCGTTTCCTCGCCCCTAGAAATAATTAGTTTAAGGATATTGTACGGAATCTAATCTTATTAAATTAAAACATGTGCTCAAATGGCGTACAAAACTAATGCCAATGTGGCTGACTCACTCTCAAACAATTTAATTTAAGAACTCAAATTATCAGTAAAATATAACTGATTCGTGAGGCGGCAGAGGCAGCCGAACGGTTTTCGTGTGGCTCGGGCTATCACTCAAGTTAAACAGCATCGAGCACGATCGCTGCTTGGCTGGGTGACCGCTTAGCCACGCATTGAGCTCGATACGAGGTCTCTGACCGTTAGGCGCGGGATGAGGATCTAGTGATCGGTAAAATGGAAATTTTATCGATCACTAGAGCCTCATCCAAACCGAACTGTACTGGAAATGGTTTTCTCTGTGGTTTCCCTTGCCCCTATATTCCCACAGCCAAGGTGGGGAGTAGGGTATCACCGTAATGGTACAGTACAGCATAAGCACAAGTCGGGCCACAGCCGCATAATGAAGGCAGAAAAAAAAGTAAGCAGTTGCGATATAAAGGCAAAAAGTGTAAAAGGTCGTGAATGCGGTTATGCACTGGAACAATTAAAAAAAAAATATTACTTACTCGACAAACTACGTTACAAAATATGACCAAAAATATTATTTGCCTGGTGTACAACACAATTATTGAACCTTACTGTACACTTCCAGCTGTTTACAATCCAAATCCAGGTGAGGTGTTCAGGCGCCCTTTCTACCTACTCTTTACCAAATCCAATCCAATGAATTCGGTAATCGTTACCGATCCAATTTATATTAATAAAATATTTATCATTAACTGAGTAAATAAGTGATCTCCCGCCGACCAATATTAATCCAATCCAATTCGCGTACTACGTTTTTTTGTTCTCTTCGATAGTAAATTTGTGTAAAGTGGGATGAAAAAACCTGATTTCAGACCAGTAAGAACTTTGCTGCACGAAAAAAACAAAAAATGTTTAAATATACTTACATTCTCATCACTTTTTACTTTTGCAGTTAGTAACATGGCACCAAGGTGTATTTTTATAAAACATTGTGAATTGTAAAGTCGAAAATACTGGCACGTAGCCCAATTGGGACGATAACCGAAAGGAAAAAAAAATCAAAAATACAACGGTAACCCTTGAAAATATGTAAATACTCTAAGAGAAAAAGTACAGGAAAGATATAGTTTGTTTTTAACATTTTAAAGAGAAAAAATTGCCATCTTGTACACGGAAAAAATATAGTTCCTCGAACGATCTAAAGTATAGCAACTCGTAGATCGTTACCACAACGATACGTATACTTATGGGAACAATACCGGGTCGTTCCTATAACTATCTATTAGATAGCTGTGGGCCCTGTACGAATTATGTTCAGAACGATACGGTATAGGTCTCAGAGCTATCTACCATATTGTTGTCAGAACGATACAGTAGATCGTTGCAGTAACAATCTAGTAGATAACTATTGCGTATTGTTACTGTAACTATAAAGTATACTTCTTAGAACAATATTTTTTCCCCGTGTATAAAAATTGTATAGTTCTATTAGCAGAACGATATTTTTAAACTGACAATAGTAAAAAAAAAAAACCTCGTACTATAAATTATATAGTTCCATATCGTAAAAATCTGCAAGTCAATTTATATATATATATTGAGACAAATCGCTTTTTGTCTTCGCAATTTTCACCAGCAGCCACCAGAATTCGCGAGTTGAACCCTGGCTTAGGCTGGCCTCTAACAAATTTTTATTTTACCTGGACAGAGCAGTGGGCTGCAGTTCTTGCAAAGCAAAGACCCGCAATTATTCTAACGAGGCAACGTATGAAAGAAAATTACTAAC
Organism: Microplitis deprimator; assembly: GCA_964016945.1. Taxonomy (NCBI): domain Eukaryota; kingdom Metazoa; phylum Arthropoda; class Insecta; order Hymenoptera; family Braconidae; genus Microplitis; species Microplitis deprimator. Next base: position 7,894,095 of record OZ024708.1, on the reverse strand, counting down.
TTACCTCACGACTTATGACTTATAGATTATTCTTATTGATGGTTGAATTATTATTTATAACTTAATTAATAATACTCTTGTTAAACTATTTAAGAATCTTACCAGTAAAATAGGATATATATGTATATATATCAGTCGCTGACTGCCGGTAGTTAGTCAGAAAGAAGAACCGAAAGAATTAAGAATAATTACAGAATTATTAATTAAGAATAACTTTGATTTCAATAGAATAGAAGTATCATTCCTTAGTTTCTATAATTAGAAATATCATTATCATAGTTGGAAGACGTTCAAATCAATTTACTATCATTATATTTGTAATACATTTAAAGTGAAGTTTTCTGTGTTATTTCTCAATAAATAAATGAAACTTTATTAAAATTAAAATTCGAGTGTCGTTATTATTCAAGAAAATACCAAAAAATTTCCAAGGCATAACATTAAATTGGTGACAGCTAAAAGGATTTCTCAAATCGGGGTGTCAGAAATAACGGAATTTTATTGACAAAAATGGAAATTTTCGCATTACTGTAAGTAATTTTATGAGTATTTTCCTATACAGAATAATAATTTTATGGAATATCGTGAAGTAGAAAAAAGTGATAATTCGGAACCGACCGAATCGACTGGTGAAACGTCAAGTAATTCAGAATTCGATTACAAAATGCCAATTGACAATCAAGAATTAGTAAACCTTATCGCTGCTTTGAAAGCCCAGGTTAATGATTTAATTGCTAAACTTAATTTCTTTCCTAAAGAGAATGAGTCAAATTCGCCAAACGAATTACATAACGAGTCCGTAGTATCCGAAAATAATAGTATAACTTCGGATAAAATGAAAATTTTAAATCACAATTAGAATTAGTTACTAAATTTGATAGGAATAACATATCAGTGGAGACTTTTATTTTTGAAATAAAATCTATTTTGAATGACGTAATGGAAGACTCGAAATCTGTTTTTATTAGATTAATAATTTCTAAGAAAATTGTACGATATGCTAGGAAAATAATAGATCGTTGGGACATTTGATCAGCCGAAGATCTACTTCTGGCGTTACGAAATAATTTTCGTGAGAACAAATCATACGATGTTGCTTTGCTTGACAAAGCCAATGTCAACAAAGTAATGAGAGCATTCTCAGTTACAATAAAAGATTCAATTATTGTCATTTGAATGTAACAAGGTGTATTAATCTGATTTTGATATAACTAATAGAACTATCATTTTAACAAATGAAGAAAAACAAGGGCTTGTTCATTATATCCGTGGCTTGCGTGCTAATATTAAGCTATTTTTCAAAGCGAGTAAGCCAAAAACCCTTCGTGAAGCTCAAAATTTAGCGTTAGAAACTGAGAAAGAAGAATTAATTTCTCTAGCCCTCCACAAGAAACCTTCTTCAAATAACTTTAAGCTATCTCAGAAACCCCAAGAAAGTCAAATGTAGATCCTAAAGTTCAAGGATTCAATCAGAAATTTGAAGTTAAGAATAAATTTCCGTGCCATGGTTGCGGAAGTCTAGAACATTTTATTAGAAATTGCCCAAAAAGACATCAGACTACTTATCAAAATTTTCCATCTCGTCGATTACCAAATGTTCCGCCAAATCAGATAAAATATACTCAATGTCAAGAAATAGAAGGAACCCTGGAGCAAACTTCACACTCAAAGTCAACAGTGCCGTCGGACAGCGAAATCATACGTTCCTGACAGACACAGGAGCATCCGTCAACATCATCAAATTAAATTGTACAGTTGGATTACCTGTAAGAAAAGGAAGCGCAGAAATTACCGGAATCAATAATATTCCAATAATTTGTAATCGAGAATTTAAGGTTACCGTTGATAAAGTGGATCATATTTTCTGAATTATTCCCAACGACTTCCCATTGGAAGAAGATGGCAATGCAGGAAGATCGTTCTTAGAAAAAGAAGACGCGATAATATTGACAAAACAACAAACGATCATTTTTAATCGCAATCAATCTCAAATTCTCCAATTCAAATGTAATTACTCAAAAAAACGAAGTATTGTATTGAAAGAAAACACTCGACTTTCTCATATCTTAAAGGGTAAAAAAAAAATGAAATCTGGAAAATTATTGATTCATACCAGGATATATTTTACTTACCAGATGATCCATTACCTACTACAAATTTAGCTGAACATACAATAGAAACAACCGATGAAATTCCAACAAATTTTGAGGAATACAGATTTTCACCTGTTCAACATGAAGAAATAAATAGACAAGTAGAAGAGATGAAGAAAAATGGGATAATTCAAAATTCGAATTCACCCTACAACTCGCCCTTATGGATTGTGCTAAAAAAAAGGACGCATCAGGGAAACAAAAATGGAGAGTTGTAAAAGATTTTAGAAAATTAAATGACAAAACTATTCAAGATTTACATATAAGTATATCGTATATTATACCAAAGCATATATGAACATACAATGCAGTATACGAGGATATATGATAGCATATGATCATACGTAATTCTATTGGATCAATTTTCTCATATGATCTGATATGATCAGATATCAATCCTCCATATATGATCGTCCATATTTTTTTTCCGGGACTATTCGTCCATTCTTGTCGGTTTTGAGATTACGGCTGAAACACCGTAGATAATAATGATTTATAAGTCTTTGTATAGAGTTTTAACGGTGAAAAACGTGTATGTTCGTTTAATTTTATCATCGTAAATATACAGTCAATATTAAATTATCACGTCGTTGTTTCGTGGTTGAAAACCGTCAAGCGTCAAGGAAAATAAAGTCGTACGACGCGGGAAATTTGAATAAATGCCAAGAACTTAATTACATTACCGAAGAAACGCCGTATAGCAGCAGTAAGAAAATCACACATACACATATGATACACAGCATTTTAATGGTGAAGCTATAGCTTAATCACTTGGTAATTATTATCTGTATACGATATCACTTTTAAACAAGCACACTAGTTTTTCACCGTGAAAAGGTCACCTTACGACAGTGAATAGTGAATTCTATGCCGGTTATATAAAATCACCATGCTTTGATTATGCATTCACTACAAATTGACAGAGAAAATAGAGATCCCTTTTGATTTATAAAGTTCAATTAATTATTTTAATAATAACACAGGTGTTTGAGCTGTGCACTTGTGAATTCTCCAATTTTTTTAGTTTCAACTTTTATTTTCTAGAAATATTAAACGATCGGTCAACTATTTTGCGAAAGTACAAATGATCAAGATACTACAGCTAGTTTATACACGTTAGTATCGAAAAAGCAGTCGATAAAGAAACAGTGTATATGAGAGAATGAATACTTAACGATAATGTAAATGCGAGCCAAAATATTTGACTTACACTCAATTAACGTTAAATTATAGAGCTTACATTTAATTTACACGAATTTAATAAACTTACCTCAGGCTTAATTAATTTAATGGGCTTAATTACGGCTTGGTTCAACTTGAACAACAATATCAGCTTACTTTCAACTTAATGAAATAAAGCAAACTCACATTAAATTTATGTGTACGAAAATATGGTTGATAAAAACAAAATTTAAAAGAAATTACAGTGAATAGTAACAAAAAACATAACATGAATTATTTCCCTCACAGACAAACAGCATTGATTACTCCAGATAATCATCAGGAACCCTCCAAAAGCGGGTGTTTTGGTTTGCGGGTATTTTGTCGACGGGTATTTTGGCATCAAGTATTTTGTCGCGGGTGATTTGTCTTCGGGTATTTAGACGTGCCACCAATTATTAGTACTAGTAGAAGCTAATAAATATAAAATATTTTCCATAAAATTAGTTCAATTATTATAATTGTTAATAAACCCAAAAAGGACAGTCGATTTATGGAAACATAGTTTAAAACACGGAATAGTTAATCACTTCAAAGATGATTCTATTGGTTTTCTGGGGCACTACGACAGAAAAAGAAGTCATAAAACAAAACTTATTTCCGACGCAATATACTGACGCTTATTTTTTCTTACAGGTACTGAATTAATATTACTTGTGATGCATTAATGATAAATTAAATATGTACAAAATAATTATAATCTATTTGGCATTTGTAGCCATACTACGAATTAAAAATAATTCTGATAATATTTATTCAAAAATGTATTTATCACCATAAAATTCGAGTCAACGTTAAATGGCATAAGCTCTGTTCTTGTGATGTATGTTTATGCAAATAAGGAAGAAATAACGAGAAAACATTCAAAATACTGAACAAAAGTTAAAAGTGGAAGCAAAAAAACCATAGTACATTTCAAGCCGAAGTGCAATAAATATTTAACGATGATTTACATTACTTGATATATATATATATATATATATATATATATATTACAAGTCATTAATAAGTGATGAACTTGTTTTGATACAAATAATGATTTTTTTAATGTCATTCATTCCCAAGACTAGTGATATTTTCACATACATATACCATTTGAAAGATAAAACATTTATTATTCGTAAGATTTATCATGTAAGCTTTTAGAATTTTTTCAATTGTATTAATAATTCTAACTGTTGAAAAATATTTTTGATGATTATAATATGAAATTATTTCGCAGATTGGCCAAAAATAATTGTACGTCAGCTAAAAATAAGACTTATGTGAAATGCAAAGAGACTTAATGTCAAACTATGGATAAGAAAAGTTTAAATTTAATATTTTATGCTGAAATGAGTATATACAATTTATACTTTAACTGTCTATTTAGTACATAAAAAATCGATTGCATATATAGATAATAAAAATTTTAATAAACTAATAAATAAATATACATGAATTATAGAGTAGAATAGTTATGCAGAAAACTAAAAATCTTTTCGTTAATAAACCACAACTTGCACGCAAAAATGTAGAATGAAAATACCGTTAAAAATGGAATTTCCAAGCTCGTTACCCCTGAAATCATCAAATTTTATTTCATCGTGTTTTTGAAATTTTATGAAACTTAATAATTTCATAAAATTTTACAGAGATTTACTTCATTGCGTTCAGAAAATTTAATCAAAATTTAAAAAATTTTATATCCCTCGTTATAGATAAATACGATGGTAAACATCAAATTTTCCTGTGTGTTGTTTGGCTAAGTAATTGCAGCTCAAATTAATAATCAAGTAGATTCAAAATTTTACTTTGTGTGTATTGTCTTTTAAAATTATTTTTTTCGCGAACTACACTAAAATTGTATAATAAGAATGATACAATTAAAGTGGGTTTACTAATCGATTATTACTGCTATATTAGGTTAATAAATTTTAGTGTTGATCAACGAAAAATTGCGTATAATTTTTAAATTCACTGACATTGGCTTGTCTATTATTTAATATGTGGTTATGATGACTTTTAAAGTAGACGATTACACAATTTGATTTTCTTAGATTTAAATTTTTGTCAAATAAATTCTTTATGAACCTCACTATTAATATTCTTTTTGTTTAGTCGTGACAATAAATTTGTATAATCATTGTAATCTTCACTAGGTTTGCTGATCTCTTTACTTACTTTTTACTCTTCATCTAATGAGATATTGAACAATATATCACTCAATTTAGGTGTGAATCCATCAATTTTCTAATATAGTTAGTTTTGAGTAAAAATATGCAGACATTTCGAGTGATTCTCTCATATATGATAATTTACTATTTCATGCTGCCACTACCGACAGCACTTTTCGGCCTGATACTGAACGTTCAAATTTCAAGCCAATTAAAACATTCGTTAGATAATTTTAACCATCTTTATTAGAAGACAGATGTAATATATCACTTGACCAATTTAATAATTCATTATATACAACTCAACTTATGTGTTACCCTAACATATTCACCATCTTTGACTTTGTTTGTACCGAACTCAACTAGCTCACGTGGCCTTGGTACAAGTCCCGGTATCTTAAAAGTTTTTCCAGGACCGATACTTAATTATTAATTTAATTAACGTGATAAGTCAATAAATACAAATAATTAAAATAATGGACCTAACCAGTGAACCGGCTACTTTCAATGCTCACCTCTTTTTACAGGGGCCGTTTCCTCACCCTTTTGGGTATACACGCGCTATTTTTAACCACAATATAATTTTAGCGAAATATTGAGGATGCACTCATTATTGGTATTATCCTAGGATCAATAATAATCAGATCAAAGATCCTTTTGCGTGTTGAGTAAACTAATAGCCACTACAAGTCCGTCCATAGAACCCTAGCATTCGGTTTCCCTCATGCCGGCTTGGAGAGGATTCGCCCATAGTACTAAATTTCATGTATTGGTTTTTTTTTTCGAAAAGAACGGCATACAAAAGTTTTTTCGAGCTCGAAAATGTATTCACAACAATTTTTTTGAGCTCAACGAGCTCGAAAAGAGCGGGAAGTTTTGGGCCTGATCCGCAGGGTCAACCGATAGATCGATTTTTATTTTTGTTATTAGTTATTATTAACTATTTTTCTCGGTGAGTATACACGGATTTCCAGTTGCGTACTGTCAAAAATATTTTGGGTTGATTAAACAGATGAAACTTTTTTTTTTTTTTAGCTTAAAAAAAAAGTAAAGTAGAATTACATTTGGCCCTTAAAAATATTTCCTTAATGTCAAAAACTTACTGACAAGTAAATATATTTACTTAAGCCTACAAATTTATTTTCTTAGAGTATTACTTCTAGGATTTGCTTCAAGGTTCTAGAATTCTGTATGTAACACTCTATTTAATAAAAGTTTAATCCTCGAGTTACCGCTCATGTAGCCAAACCTTTCCAAAGAAAGATGTCGAAATTAACAAACCTGAAAATATCAACTATTCATTTTTATTGAGCAATGAAACTCAACATTGTTTTTAAGTTCCAAGTGTACATACAGAAGTGTTTATAAACTTATCTGATTCCTAATAATAAATAAAAAGCTACAATTATTGCAAAACTCTATTTTGATTGAATCTTATACTCATGTAATCATATTCACATTGAGGACAAAATGAGACTATCAATTAGGTAAGGTAGTACTATTGGTTTTAGAATCACCGCTCAAAATTTAATGAAGTTCGACATACTAGTAGATAATAATAATAAGAGAAGAGGAAAACGATCCAATTAAGTTTTTGAAGAGCTACAGAGACCAGTAAAATTTGGATTTTCTACATTTAACATTGAGCTACATGAGAAATTTCAGGTTCATCGAATCAAATTTTCTGTGGCTTAGCAAAAATTTAATTAGATCTATTTTATCATTATCTACTAATATATCAAATTTCATCCAACTCTGAATGGTAGTTCTAGAACCGTCAGTACGACCTTAAGCTGTTGAGGGTAAATTGAGTTTGATTTGAGAAAAACTGCTGAATGAGGACTAAATGAGTCGAAAATTCACTTGAAAAGAAAAAATCTATAATTATTTTCCGAATTCAGAGATTTCAATCCTGCTTTGATTTTAATCACACTTAATTGTAAGATTATTCATATCCCTTATTAGGAAAAATGATTTACTCCATGCTAAGTGTATATCTATATATTAGTCGATCCAAATTATTTTAAATCATTTTTCTCAATCAGGGATGACATGCTTAATAATATTTAATTTGGTGGAATTAATTTCAACGAAATTTCATTTGATGGAAAGTAATTCGATCTAATTTTTTTTTTTACCTCATTAGTATATCATTAAAAACTTTCAACGAAAAGTATGAACATTTATCAACCATAAGATTATTTTAAAAGTATATGTTTTTTTACAATATAAGCAGGCTTTTTTTTATCGATGATGTATTATTTCAGTGTACATGACAAAAATCATGAATGCCATAGTAGAAGTTCTAATATGTATGTCGAGAGTTATGATAGTCCTTCAGCAGGAGTGTACACTGGACCAGCAAGAGCTATTGAAGCTCATCAAAGAAGTTCTCACTATAATTCACGATACTCCGATCAGTCATCTAAGTAAGTAAAATATAACAATGCTAGAGCTCTTTCCTTTAAACATCTTCAATTTGAAAACGAAATTATTTTTTTTGAGAGTTTATTTAATATTTTTATTAAACACATGTATCGTTTTTGCGTTTTTTTGTGTCGAAAAACTAAACCCTACATCGCCGTTTATTGACTTACTGATAGTCGTTCGTGTGCACCCTTGTTTAAATAATCTTGTAGAATCCAATAAATTCTCATAAAAAGTTATGAGAATGGATAAGTTCTATGAAGATGTACTATAGCCAAGTATAGACCTTATACATGAGGCTATTCGAACTTATCTTTTTTAACTTCCCGCTAAGAAAACTGCTAATTTTCGAAAATTCGAGAAGTTATTGCTTTCAACCCGATTTTTAAAAATCGAGTTTTCATCGAGATTTCGAGAATACGCCACAACCTGACTTGTAACATCACTTTAACCCTGCAGGATTCCTATCGTTGCACATATGTATCAGAAATATCTATTATTTTTATATACCTATATAATATTGATTGTTTAATTTTTAGTGTATGAAATTTCATATATTTATTCTTAAAATTCCTTATTTTTATAGGAATTTTTCGAATAGCGGACCACCTAGATATCAAGTGACTCCAGGAGCCCCACCTTTAAGACCGGAATACGAAAGACCACCCCCTTATTATTTTCCAGGATCTGGGTAATTAATTTCATTCTATTGCATTAATAGAATTTTTAATCATTATATATGATTGTACAAATTTATTTTGCAGAAATCGAAATTAAATTATGTTCCGTCACATGTGCTGAAGTTACCATCAACAACGTTACTGTTAACAACTAAACTCTTCAGTTATAAGAAATCATTAAAACAAAAAAGGAATATATTAATGAAGTAAAATATTCAACTGTTAACTCTATTCTACAAGCGTGTCACGACTATCGAAAATATTCAGAAGCCTATGTGATGAACTCAGATAATAATTATGAAAATAGAAACTAAAAAAGAAAAAACGATTTTTTTAGAGTATTTTTTATCTAAAGTTATGGATTTAAAAAAAAGGCTTTATATTTTCTGTTGAACTTCAGAATTTTTTAATACTTTTATGATCAAAAATGGATTATCAGTTATTATGTTGAACATGTTTCACTTGATACAATAATGAACAATTGGATTGTAAATCGATTGATTACTCATTTGTGAAACCAATTTGAATTTCGAGTTCAGAGATTTAAAAAAAGGAAACTAATTCCCCAGTATGATGGTCCCTATGCAAAAATTCCCACAGAATCCTATAGATTGTATTGGTTTCTATGCGGTTTTTGTCGCAGTTGATTGGATTCTATGGGAATTTTTGGATAGGGGTCTATAGTAGTCTCAATTAAAAAGTATACCTCAGGTATCATCGGCATTTCATCCCCATACTAATGAAATAGGATTCTGTTGATAGTCAAGCACATATACTTCTAATAATTTCTGTAAAAGGGGTGAAAATTCGAGGTGCACTCTTCCATTGGGACAACTATAAAGTATTTTCTAGACTAACCCTACAGCGGTAAACTCCAAAAACCATTACTTTTTGCTCTTGTATCATCTAACTGAATTTATGTATGAAATAAAAATATAATAGCTATAATATAATAATTATCAAAAGATGATAGCCTGTAAAAAAAACATTTTCCATACGCCCACGAAAATGAATCGAAGCAATTTTGAAAACCTGCGAATCGTATTTGGCCGATTGTAGGAAAACTAATACTTTTAAATTATCACTGTAATACGTATACATTAGGGTGCTTTTTATTTTTTGAATATTTTTTTTTTCTTAACCTATAAGAAAATTTTATTGTAGACGACAAAAAAAAAATTTCCTATAAATTTTAGCCCTTAATTTTAATTTTAAGAAGTTGCGATCGATTTTTAAAGTTTTCCCATTTAAAAAGCATAGGAACAATATCACATTTTTTTTTTTCAATTCCTTCCAGGCAGTTTTTGAGCAATCGACTCTTTTTGGGCTCGTTTTATAGGGCCCGTAGTCTTCTTTAAAATTGCTTTTAGTGACATAGATGCATTTACAACAGTTCACAAGTTATGAGACTTCAAACTTCAGAAATTTTTATTTTCACAAAAAAATCGTAATTAATGGCTATCATTATTCCAGCTATCAATTTTCTAGAAAAAATGTCATGCAACTTTTGTAGTGTGTTAAATATTCTACAAGAAATACCTAAAACTATTCAATATTGTCAACGTCATTGTTTATTTTTTTTTAACTTTTCTCTTTTAAAGGGTATTAGAATTTGTAATTTTAATTTTATTCTCGTGACAAATTAAACTTTTGTACTTATCTTTTTTTTTTTTTTTTTTCGTATAAAATTAATCGAGGTTAATCAATTTTTATGTAGTTCTATCATTTAACGTATCGATCGAAGCGTCGATAGTTTTCGACGGTCTAAAATCTCAGTCTTTATGACTGAAATTGAATTACTTTCATTGCAAGTTAAGTGAAAAATTTTTTAGTCTTCTACAATAAAATTTTCATATAGGCTAAGAAAAAAAAAATGTTTGAAAAATAAAAAGCACCCTAGTATATATGTATAACGACAGCAACATTAAAAGAGGGCTCGGCATTTTTTTAGGCTTAACGTATAACATAACATACATATATTTCTAAAGTAGTATATGTATGGGCACCTGACCAATATCAATCGATACGAATCGAGTTAGCTTAGATTTTTAGATAAGAATTATAAGGTGCTTTCCGAAAATTTATAAATAGTCAGTGCTAAAAGAATAATTTTTTTTTTTTAATTATTTCTAGAAAACGATAAGACTTACATTGTTAATGTCCACGGACAAATAGTATCGATGTTTAGTTTATCAAACTTATGCCGATTAATGATAATTAACAGAATATTAACCATCAAAAATTGAACTTTAAATAAAACTTTATATACAAATAAGGTTGAGGCTTGAAAAAAATGGTATTCTGCAAAACTTTTTATATTTAAAGATAGCGATAAAATGAACATTTTGGCACCGAAGCCGACTCATTATCTCAAAAAATCTATTTTTTACAAACAAAAAAAATTTTTTTTTTAAATTCATATAGCCGTAAACATCCATGCTATGTTACACAGTGATGTGTCGTTGCTCTGAAAATTTCAAATTTTGATTTATATATTTCATACTATTTTTTTTAATAACTTGAAAAAGTTACAGCAAATCAAAAAAACTAGCAATTTTGTCTCCGCGCGCTCTTGAGAGCGTGCTCACCCAGTTCATATGACTTCATCTTTACTTTTATCGTAGAATATAAAATTCAAGAGTGACTAATAAACTGAGTCATACGAATAATATCAGCACATCGAGTGAGCCCCTCTCCCTCCCATGCAGCATTCATGAGTGTTGAGAGCGCGTGGAGAAAACATCCGGATACACGAAAGTGACGATAATAATGAGAATAATATAATGCTGAAGAATTGAACTTATTCAAAGTTACAGTACATCGGTACCTATTTAGTCCGGATAATAAAAAAAAAATTTTCTTAAATATACTAATGAAAATTTCAAGTTTTTTGTACAACTTGTTGCGTAACTGAATTTCATCACAAAAAAAAAGAACTCTCTTTCGCCATAAAAAATCGACTTTTTAAAATAGAAATATCGGCATGGATGCCACAACGTTTGTTTTATCGCTATTTTAGAGTATACCAAAGTTGACCAGAGTTGAGTGTATTAAAGAAACTGAGAGGCTCCCACCGATTTTTATCTAAGCCTCTTTAATATTTTGTTTTGTTTTGATTTATTCCTATTAAAATTTTTTCGGAGCCATTTCGATTCGATCTTGTCGAAACTGCTTCCTTTACTGGACTAAAATGGAAAACCTTTTTTCAATGTGTTCATAGATCAGTATTTTAGTTCTTATACTTTTAACAAAGATTAAATAACGTGGAATAAACAATAATTGTACTGCAAATTTCATATTCCACCATTATAAAATTGTTGGTATTGAATACATATTATCGAATTCAAAGAACTTATATGCTAATGAAATTTTACTTTTCAGAATAATGGAATATCTATAAGGCTTTGAAAAGTATTATCGTTGATAGGGTCAAGTTGAAAAATATAAAACATTCTTTTTATAAAGTTTCTATATCCGATGAAAAATGATTTTATCTGATTATATATGAGTATCTATGATTATATATGAGATCATATATAATTATGTATAATCATATATGGAATTAAATATAATTATATATGAATCTATATATAATTAGATCTGATCAGACCTGGCTGATAAAGGCTAGGTATATTCATATATAAGACTATACATGACTAGATCTAATTATCTGGTTTTTTGATAGGTACAAGGAAATGTCAGAAAATGGAGGAAATCGAAAATGCAGTTTAAAAACTGTCCAATTTGTCGTGAAATGCCCCATATATATTACATAATTCGACAATTTTAATATTAATATTATGAAATTTTTATTTTGTCGACTATCAATCAAACTTAAATCCCCATTATTTAAAAAATGTTCAAAGGTTTCGGCAGCAATTTAAAAGTATAAATCGATATCGATTTATATATGAATATTTATAAGTTTATAGACAAAAAGATTTGATTATATCTATCTAAAAAATTCTATTGTAATTTATGTACAAAACCAAATTCATCATTAGGTGCAACATTTACGTAGGATGTATCAATTTGATTATATGAGTTATGTAATGCCATTAATTTTTCAAAATTATAAGTGAACAGCAGACTAGAGGATCAGACTACAATCCTGCGATAACCATAGTTAAACAGTATCGACGTGGGTCATTAATTGGCCGGGTGACCCCTTGGTAAAACAATAGTTAACCTATAGAATTTTTTTTTTTTTTAATTTAAATTCAATCGACATTTATATTAATGAAGACAATAAACCCTGATCAAATTACTCAATTAATAATTTACAGATATTTTGAATAAGATTTTAAAAATGACTATATTCGCCCTGTTTAAAAATATTGATTAAAAAGAATTAAAAATGATGAAATTCGAATTATTTTCAATAATTTCAATTCTTTTGTTTGCATATATAGATATACAGTTGGCATGGAGTGACCGCTTCTCAATTCTTTTCAATCAGTATTTTTAACCAGGGCGTTCATACATGATTATATATGATCAGATCTGGCCAAGATTCCGATCTGATTATATATGGAGTCATACATAATTATATATAATTATACGAAATTTTTTTTCATCGGGTAATTATGATATAGACATTTTCCATAATAATTTAATAGGTTAAATGCTCTCTATGAGATTATGAGATTATGAACTTTGTCAATGAATTTAAAAGTATATATATATATATGATCATGCTAACTTATTTTAAGAAAACTTATCAATATTCTCAAATCAAAGAATAATTTGAATCTACTTTTTATACTGAATAATTAATTTTATTTACGAATTTGAGGCTGTATATATGTATTGCTTTTTAATAAATGTTTTTAGATAAGATACTTTTTTGAACTAAAAAAAGACCATTAATGTTTCTTTTTGTGATAAAATTTATAAATTTCTCTGTATTAATAAGATAAGTATGTTTATATAAAATGTTAATCGTTTAGCCTTTGTATTGATTTTGTAAAACAATTAGGTAAAATGAGAAAAGCTTCACTCACATCTTATCTAATTGTTATACAGTCTAAAGTTATAGCAAGAATTATGTTGCTCTTTAGATCGTTAAAAATATTTTCACAAAAGTTTAGGGAATTATAAAGTGCACACTTTATACGCTCATGAAATAATATAAATGTATTAATTATTACCCTTACAATGCATTTCTCAGAAAATACTTGATCGAAATTTCTTAATTTGTTGGTGAAAAAAATTTATTTACAATAAACAATATCATAAAATTTTGTTACTTGATACTAAAAAAAATTAATAATTAAGTTAAGAATAAGAACAAAAAAAAACATCCCGGGAAAAAATCGTCATGCACAATCATGCTTGATTCATGCATGACCAAGCATAATTCATGCAAGATTCAGAGCCCTATCAAGCTGGCAGTGAAAAATCGGCAGAAACTATCGAAATATGCATGGGAATTTGTAGCTAAATAGTTGCTAATTAATTGCTAAAATCACGACTTTGTAGCTCAATTCAGTTCCACAAAAAACAAATTACTGCAATCTTTACAGCAAGTGTTACGTTTTTACTGTACGATGTTGATGTTCAGCTAAACTAGATTCGTAGTATTTCTACGTATTGGGTTCTCGACAGCAAATCACCTCACGGTGACCCGAAATAACTGGTGTTGTATTTAGATATAACAATAACTTTATTCAAAATGATAGCTATAGAATTTAGAAGGTGAAAGTATACACTTATGTTAAAAAATTAAATATGTTCAGTAGTCAAACTTACAGAAGGTATGACTATGGACTTGATCGTTTTAATAAGTTCTGATGTCAAAAATCTGGCGTAAATGAGTAATCTGAAAGTAAATTGAGCGTGTTGAGTGCGACCCCTACTCTGTAAGCGAGAGTTTTTATGGTATTCTAATCACAAAAATAGTGGAATTGTTTTCCTTACCTTGAAACGAAAATTCAACTAATCACAAACAGCAGCTACGATTATCTGATAAACACTGTCGAAAGCGCACGTTAGAATTGCATTTACCCTTTGGCTATTAATTGTAACATGACGCTAACTATCATTGTTTCCATTTTTGAGAATCACAATGATCCTACGTTTCCCATGAAACTGAAGTTGCTCTTTAATTAAATTAGGTTTTTCCCTGTAATACTTAACTTTTTTTTTTTAATTATAATTTCTGTTTCATTTACCAGGTTATCTTTCACCTTTGTAATTTAATTTTTTACAACCAAGAAAGTACCATCTGTTTCATTTTTCCAGCTTTCTTCATGTCGAGATGCAAAAGTAACCGAAATGTTATCTTGTTTCCTACACTTGAAACAAATTCTTTTTTGCCCAAATCCTTCTTTGAGATTGAATTGACTGGCACATTCATCTAAATTGTGAACCGGTGTGGGACAAATAAAACATCGGTGACTACCAGTTGGGTTATCTCCTCTTATACAAGCAGGACATTTTGTTACGTCGTCGAAATATAATGAAAGACTTAAATGATTTAAACTTCTTTCGTTTGAAGTATTAAATTCATTAATTGTGTCTTCTTCGCCTTCATTTTCAACATCTTCAGATTGAGCGATTTTGGAATTTATGATTTTGAGTCTGCCGTTGATATAGTTGACGTATTTTCCTATATATTCATCAACTCTCATTGGTAGGACTTCATTTTTTAAAAATAAATTCTTTATTTTATTTAATTCACTTTCAACGCTGGCGCTTGAAGCCGGGATCCGTTCAAACCCAAATAGCATGGAGTGTAATGGACAAATAAAAATTTATATCGGACATTGACGGACAATCGAATTGTTGATAACAAAATTAATTTTTAGGTGCCAAGGTCAGGGAGGTCATATTTTAAATGTAATTTAAATATATTAAAAATATATCTTAGAATCTATAAAGCATACATGTGTTACGTCCCAGTTTAAATCTTAAATAATAAGAGACCTGAGACCTATCAAATCGATATATTTAAATAATTGTATTATTAATAAAAATATATTTTCTTTAAACGTATATTTATAAGCATGCATCTAAAAATTATAACGGTGGGTCCTGGCTACTTCGTGTCCAGTAGCCACGAACCACAGTTAATGAAATTTCCCGAATAATATTAATTAGTTAATTTTAAACTATTAAATATAGATATAAATTAAAGATTATTTTAAGGCTGGTTCGAAAGATCGGGAAAATAGATCTCAGGATGTAGGTAGACTCGTTCTGACCGGACACGCGGCTGAAATATAACTTAGTCTAAGTGACGCTGGTGATAAGAAAATTTGATCAAAGAGACTCAATTTATTTATTATTTATTTTATTTAACCAAATCTCAACTTTATTTACACAATAGTCTCCCCTTTATTTAATTTAATTTTATAATTTATTAATTAAGATTGAGCGTCCAACATTAATTTACTTTATTATTGAAATGCACAAGATTTATTGGACGCGGGAAATAAAATGTATAATTAATTAAAATTAATTTACGTTGAAGAGAGGAAGGGAAACTTATTAATAATTTGTCGAAACTTATCTGGTTGTACGTGGGCTTACTGGTGGTATCGATCTCCGATTCGTTGCGGGCTTCTTGGACTCGATGTCGATCCTCTTCAGTAAAATTCTCACGGGTAGATGTTGTATATCAAACCACCACACTCACTCAGTAATCAAATTTGGTTTTTCTTTAACCAGACGAAGGAGTCTCACAAATCTCCTAGAATTTGATCTAGGGGTCCTCTGATATGGCCCCGAGTGACTGAGGAGTGTTAATTAACATATAATTGTTCTAATAGATGGCCGTAGAATCTGTTAGATTTTGCGCTCGATTTTCAAGTCGTAAAATCAGAAACGCACATTTACAAAATAGTCAAATAGATATAATATTTTTAATGTATTAGAATACTTATTCATCGCCGACGATTTCTCTAAAAGAATGTCGATGAATAAGAATAGATAAGAATGATTGTACAACAAATAACGAACATCAAAAGAATAGAAAAATGGAAACTATTTTTTTCCGGAAATATCTGGAAATTTTGAGTGGCATCTTCCTGAACACAACTGCATCAGCGTCGAACGATGATAACAAACTCCCACTTTTGGGAATAAGGCTCTGATACCTTACCCACTTATCCCACTATTCTCTAGGGTGTTGGCTCGCGTAAAGATATAAAAAGAGTCGAAGCCTGATGCATCGATCTCGTACTCTTAATTACTCTCTCTCTCACATCATTCAGAAATTATAACAGTGCGATTTAATACACCCAAGTAAACTCTCAGTTAAATTTAATTATATTATTCTTTTGTCTCGAAGTTATTTGTCAAATAGTAATTGTAAAACTCAAGTGTATTTTCAACTAAACTCTCTGACTATTCTATTTTATAAAAATAAATCAAGCATATTTATTCTTTAATTAATGACCAAGTTATTTCGAGCTTTCAAGAACTACCCATGTATCCGAAGATCTACAGTCACGTCCAATTCAAATAATTTGCGCCGGCAAATCACAAGCCGACACGACTCCAGGATGTAACACATGTTTGAAAATATTAAATTATATTAACAATATATTTCAAATATATAAAAAATATAATTATGAAAATATAGAAATATATTGTTAAGTTAATCAACAACATAATAAATTCATCTATAATTATCGCTATATAATTAAGTTTGTTAAATTAAATCCAATATATAAGGTTGGATCAAACATGAACAGGCATGGTCATGCATGGTCAGGCCTGAAGTATTGAACGCTTGACGCAGGCGTTTTAATATCTGACATCAGACATGAACAGCATGATCAAACCTGAATTTATTGAACGCTTCAGACATGATCATGTCTGGCATCAAGCATGATCATGTCTAATTTCAGGCCTGATCATACATGAACAAGAATGATCATGTCTGAACATTTTTTCCCAGGGGATTGTGGGTCACTGATGTCTACTCTAACTGTATAGCTTTTTAATTATGGGAAAATCTTGATAACATGGAATTAACTAAATGAAAGCAGCAAACTTGATAAAGGTAGTTGTCCTGTTACAATATTGTTGAAAAGGTATTAGCCATACGCGCGGTAAGAGTAGGTTAGATGGTAATTAAAACGAGACATTGCTTTTGTTTAATACTGTACCCGTCAGAAGATTACCTATCCATTACTCATATATACATATACACATATACTGTTGAACATTTTCTGAAATTATAATCTGACAACGTAACATATGCTCTACCAGTTACGGTATATAGTGAACTGAGTATCATCTATTTAAATTTACCGCTCAAATAGTACTATGCATACTCGCATACAGCGCTGTCAGATTGTTTCTGTCCAATTCACCGACATGTATATTTTTTCATTCATTGTTGAACACTCGTTGTCATTAATGCCTGGTCCCCAAGACTATAGAATCTAAGCCATGCAGGGGGCCAGGCATTAATGACAACGAGTGAACTTTGCGTTGCTATATCTCAACAATCAGATGGTGAATACTTTTTTTCTTCAATTCAGGATAGATTCATAAATTTTCTGTTAGTTTTTTAAAAGTTTCTGACTGTTAGTCTTTTTATTAGAATCATGATCGCGACTTGAAATTCATACTCCTCATTGCTAGCAATGTTAATGATCCGAACTTTGATTATAAATATTTCGAATTAGAGATGGTTAATCGACATCAAATTTTAATGGTAATTGTATCTTAAGAATAAGAATGTAAAATTGTTCTAGTTAAGGATACTCCATCGTAAAAACTCCCAAATAAATAGTAGTATTAAAAGATAATTATAAATTTCTATCGATCAAAGAAAGCTAGTTGGAAAAAAAAGACACCTTGAACTTTAATATTATAAAATTATAAATAATTTATGTTAAAAATTTTTAATTTCGAGAACTCGAACATTCAATATTTTATTTATAAAATACGGAAATAAATACAGTGTTTAGAAAGTGGCAGACTTTAAATATCAGCATCTATTGTAGGTTCAGCTGTTTTGTTTGAAATATTTTTAAACCGTTGTAAATTTCTGAGCAAATCCTGAAATAAAAAATAATAAATTTTAATTTATGTAAAAGACAATCATAATTTTCCATTCCTATTTATCAATAAAAAATAACTATTAGATAAAATAATTTATACCTTTGGCAGTGATTTTCGATCATATGTGTGATCATACGAACTAACACATCTACTAAATTGTACGTAAATGTCACAAAGCTCTTCTATAGAAAGCTTACTCGTAACTTCCACGGTATATTTCCACATATTTTCAAGTTTTGTTTTATCAATAACTACAACAATCGTTTCTTCTAGTTTGGTTTGTTCATGATCACAGTCGACCGTTACAGGTAGATTTTCTAATTTTTCACGCGGTAAAACTACATTTGGCTCGCCATTTTCCATCGATATTTGTTCTTTTACCATAGGTACGTCTGTATCGATTGATGATCGTTCATTAATGATTTCACAGTTAATACTATTTTTCACTTCTTTTGGGGTTTCATTTATGGAATCATTTTCCGAATCTGTATTATCATACAGTGTAGCATCACCAATCAGTACTCTATTCGCTACGAACTCTTGGAATTTTTCTAAATCAACGTTTCGAATCCCATTGTTGGATGAAGCTGGAGAAGGTTTCTCATTCAATTCCACTATGTTATCATCCAACATAATTTTCTTTTTTTTTGTAACTTTTTTAACGTAACCACGAGCCCATGCAGGAATTTTCCGCTTTCTGGAGTTGACTTTTCGACCATTAATTACTACTGATCCACTTGGGCTCAAGATATTGTCTTTTTTATCATTTTTTTCATTAATATTAAAACTTTCATTTTTTACATATTCATTAATCACTTTTTTTGTCAGCATTCGATTTTTTGATATTTCTCTACATTTATCTTCGAAATCAGAATCTAACTCAGCTTTTATAAGAGCATATGCATGATCACGTAATGAACAAGCCCGATGACGTATTAGTTTATCAGCTGGATCTCTGTGAAAGAAAAAAAAATAACATTGAGAATTTTTGTTTTTATCAAATTATTAGTTTCTCGGATATGACGAGGCATAAAATAAAAAAATGATGAATTTCTATTTGATTTATGCTTCGTATAGAATTATGTTATTTATAAAAGTCATAAGGAATCGGAATAACAGGAACGACTACCTCTTTAAAATTCCAAAAGAAGATTTATCACGCAAGCTAAAGGGAAAACATACGAGCTTGTCAGTACAGTAAAATATTTTATTTAAATTATATGCTATATGATCATTAGACTGTTAAAAAAAAAAACGACTAAGGTAAAAGCACTAATTATTGACGCTATAAGAGACAAGATTGTAATTTCATTGTTTCACCATATTGACGATTAATATTATTAAATTTGGATTTTAACATTGTCTAGTTAATATTTTAACGAATCGAATTCATGCTTCCTGATAATAATTAATTAAATTTACTAATTAATTTCAAGTGATGGAATAAATGATCCGGAGATACCAATTATTGATAGATTAAAAACTTGACTGATTTAACCACTGACATGCTGTTGCTCTAATTATTGACACCCATAATGCACATGTGTCATTATTCTGTAGAACTAAATCAAAGAAATAAAGTCTCCAAATAAATGCTAATTTATTAATTAATACTCAATTAATTGGACGAGTTTTAAAAACGAAATTATTCAAAATATTTTTTAATTAAATGAAAATTAAACTCAATTAATCACTTTTGTTATAACCATTCAATAGTATAAGTATATGGCAGCGTGGGTTCGCCGAAATTGCTAAGGTTTATAACGGACTTATGTTTAAAAAAAAAGACGTTACGGCGTTGTCTACTAACCTGTCGAAATATGAGATACAATTTCAATATTATGTACTAATTATTGACATTCACTATTTTTAAATTAAAAGTCATAAAATTTACTGTAAATATATCATATTGTTAATTTGTCATATTTCATTTCTTTATAAAAAAAAAAAAGTTGATGTGATTAGATGGAAAAAATAATTAAAAATCATCGTTTGAAAAGGCTGCTTTTCTAGCCGAAATATTTAAGAAAATTGACACCCACAAGCTGTTTAAATAGGCACGAATAAACTTTATATTTTTTATTAATAAATATTTAATATTTTTCATTACCAATAATTTTTTTTCAATTTTCTAATTTTAAAGATCGTTAAAAATGTATACGATTATTATTAATATAGCAGGTAGTTGAATATTTCTCAAAATGAGATAGGGTCAATAATTGGAGCTTTTACCTGGATTTTTTTTTCTTAATTACATCGAAAATATTGTTAGAAATAATGATAAAAAAATACTGTTATAATCCGAGAGCTGGTGAGCAATTTTGGGTAAGTTCTTGAGGCACTTAGCAAAATTTTGTAAGTGCCCCTGGAAGACTCTTAAAAAAGTAAGTTGAGGTCTGGCTGGAAGGTAGCGGTCCCCCAGCTACCCTTGAATTTTTTTAAAAGGGAAATTTTCAATTTTAAAACTCTTTCAGTTTAACAATTGCAATTAATTGAACTATAATAAAAAAAAATAATTTGTAGATTTAAATTCTATTAATTGGAGTAATATAATTAATTTCAAACAAAAAAATGATGATTATTTAAGAAAATTTCTAGTTAAATGCAATAAACGTACGACCTGTAAGAAATGTCGAAAATCTTCATAGAGATAAATTATAGAAAATGAAATGTTCTACAAAAAATATCCTATAAAATTTTCCCATAAAGTTGATGGTTGCGTCATAAAAATGGAAAAATTTATCATCAATCCATCTTTAACTTTGAATAACTTTTGAAGAAATAAAAATATCGAAAAATTGTAAGAGACCTTTTTTGTATAGCGTCAAATTTTCCATAAGAATGTATTGTGAACTTTTAAAAGTATTATTTACACTGTGGACTATAAAATTCCAAAGTGCAAAAGAATTTCGATTCCATGTTATTTAAATAGAAAATAAAAATTTGAGATGCGGGATCTCTTAATGTTAATATTAAGAGTTCAAACTCTCACAATATTTTTTTTCGTCATTTCTAACAATATTTTCGGTATAATTAAGAAAAAAAAAAATTAGTCGTTTTGTTTTAAAACAGTCTAATGATCATTATCACGACTTTCCCTTTTTTTCTTTGTAGTTCATAATAATTAATGAGTAATTTTATAACTGTAAAATTTACGGTACAAATATTTAGATAAAAATATTTCTTACCTATCAGGATTATACTCAAGTGCATTCTTGCAAATGAGATCGATGTCATCGAGAAAATCACGAGCGCATAAATAGCAATGCATGTCGATTTTAGTCATCATAGTCTCTAAATCCATTGGTTGTTTTATGATTGCATTATAATCTGGCACCTCTTCTATATCAACCGGTTTCGTAAACATGAAAAATCTGACAAAACAATTAATATTTACAACATTTTTTATGAAAATTTAGGTAAAAGCACCAGTTACTGGTAGGGATCCAAATATTGACACCATATCTTATTTTGAGACATATTTAATTACCTAGTTCAATAATGATCGTATAAATTTTTAAACAATCTTCATAATAAGAAAATTGAAAAAAAATTATTGTTAATGAAAAATATCAAATATTTATTAATAAAAAAAAATAAAGTTTATTCATGTCTATTAAAACAGCTTGTAAGCGTTAATTTTCTTAACTATTCCGGTTAGAAAAGCATTTTTAAAACGATGATTTTTCATTATTTTTTCTATCTCATCACATCAACTTCTTTTTGTATAAAGAAATAAAATATGAAAAATTCACAAAATGATATATTTACAGTAAATTTTATGATTTTTAATTTTACAATAATAAATGTCAATAGTTACTACGTGATATTGAAGTTGTATTTCATATTGACAGATTAGTAGACAGCGACGTAACATATTTTTTTTAAACGTAAGTCGCACGCTGTCATATATTTACTATTGAATTGTTATAAGAAAAGTGATTAATTGATTTTAATTTTCGTTTAATTAAAAAATAATTAGAGCAACAACATGCCAATAGTTAGATCAGTCGAGTTTTTAACCTGTTAATAATTGGTGTATCCGGATTATTTATTTTATCACTTGAAATTAATTAGTAAATTAATTTTTTTTTTATCAGAAAGCATGAATTTGATTAGATAAAAGATTAATTAAAACAATGTTAAAATACAAATTCAATAATTTTAATCGTTAATATGGTAAAAAAAATAAAATTATAATCTTGTCTCTTATAGTATCAATAATTGGTGCTTTTACCTTATCATATGAATAAATTCAAATATACTAACTGTCTATTTCGCGCTAATTTAGCACAAATTTCTCTGAGGAAGATTCTTAATTCTCGTAAGGAAACTTCCTCTTTTTCATACAACATTCTTTTTTCATCTTCAGTCAACTTCTTTGGTATTGGTTCAAGTGCTACAGGCAGTTCTTCAAGTTTTTCAACTTTATCATCAATTATAATCGGTGGTTGAAAGCATTTTTCCATAAACAATGATTTAAAAAATTCCAATCTTTGTTCAACAGAAGGATTTTTTATTGTATAAACTTCTCCGCGAGATCGACTGAAAAGATTTTTTAACTGTGGAACTAAATCAGAATACGGTACATCACTTGTTGCGAGAATAAGAACCGGAAGACATGGGTCAAGAGTAGTAATTCGACACATGAAAACTGCTTTAACAGTTTCTGGTAATAATTGCCACCACTGATCGATCGAGCGAATATAAATTATTGATGGTATCTTTCTCGAGGCTTCATTGAATACTTGAACGCATATTTCTTCTGGTGTTCTCGCACTTTCAGCAAAAAGTGTACTAACGTCCAACGGCTGAACAAAAACATGTTCCATTTGATAAAGCAGAGCTTGAGTTAACTTTGGACTTTGACCATATGACATACTGTCACACGTGACCAACATTCTTGGATGATTTAAACATTTGGCAACTTTTACTTTCGCAAGCGTAGAATTAATTCCTTGGGGAAAAATTATTTTAACTGCATTAATTAAGTCTTCAAGAGCCTCACCAAGAAGAGGAATAAGAAATGACGGTAATTTTCTGCTGACAGTGGGAGCAATTCTATGAGTAGATGGTACAAGAATCGAAGCAGCTTCAATGAAATCTTGCTTTTTTACTTCAACTCGTTGTGGATCCAAGAGTAAACGATTGCTAGTCAAATAAATCTGAGGATATGTTCTTCTCAGTCCTTGTAATACTGCTTCTGTACAGAGAGCACGTAAATCTGATCCACAATAGCCAGTTGTCATTTCCGCTAATAGTTCTAGAAGTATATTAGAAGGTGGATTTTTCCACTTGCTGACATGAATTTTCAAAATTTCTAATCGTTCTTTCATTGCGGGAAGAGGAAAAAATAATTCTCGATCAAATCTTCCAGGCCTTCTTAAAGCAGGGTCGATTGCATCGATCCGATTAGTCGCGCCTATGACGATAACTTCACCTCGATCATTTAGACCATCCATGAGAGCAAGCAAAGTCGAGACAATGCTTGCATGAATTTGATCTTGTTTAGTACTTCTAACTGGAGCAAGGCCATCGATTTCATCAAAAAAAATAATAGATGGTTTCATCTGTTGAGCCTGTTCAAAAAGAAGTCGAAGTTGTCTTTCTGATTCTCCTACCCACTTAGATAAACAATCTGCACCTTTTCGCATAAAAAAAGTAACTTTTCTGTTTCCTTGTTGACTGAATTCATTAGCCAAAGCTCGAGCGATAAGAGTTTTTCCAGTGCCTGGTGGTCCGTAGAAAAGAACTCCTTTGGGTGGTGTAATATGAAACCGATCGAAGACATCCGAATACATCATAGGAAATACAACCATCTCTTTAAGACAATGAATGTGGGATTCTAAACCACCAACGTCACTAAATCGAATATTCGTATCTAACGTAATAGGATTTATATCAGCTTTTTTATCTGTTGGACCGCCTTGCGGTAAAGCATTTTGTCTCACTTTCTTACACTTTTTTTTATCATATCGTTGTGGTTCAGAATCACTAGAATCGTTTGAACTAGAACTTTTGCTTCTATGCTTACGCCGTCTCATTGAGTTACTTAGAACCGTTCTAAGTGCTCGTATTGAACGTCTAACCGGCTCTACAGTTGCTTGAAATCTATCTACAGTTGGTTTCTTTTTACGAAGGCTGTACTTTCGAGGGCCAGGTGAATCGGATGACTCACTCAAATCGCTGTCCTCTGATAACTTTTTATTCCGTTCTAATTGACGTTGAGATGCTCTTCTAGTTCTTTTAATCCGAGTATACATATCTTCATAACCGATTTCATTTTCAGAATTTCCATTTTCCACTTGTTTATCACTTTCGTGAGAGCTATCTTCATTGATATTGGCTGACAAAACTTTAATCGTTTCATCTTTTTCCAACATACCACATAATCTCGTTATCGGTCCTTCTCTCGATCTGGCAGGACTGTCTGACTTTTGTGGCTCAGAATCTTTTTCATTACTTGCTGCCACCACTATTTTACTTCGATTTCCGCTTTTATATTTTGTTTCTTTCTCATTAGATTTTCTATCCGATCGATCTTTGAGCTGACGAAGATCAATTTCATCAATTTCTTTATCGGTAGTTTTTCGGATTTCTCTTTCTCGTTCTCTATCAGCTCTGTTTCGGAGCTCCCGATTACTGAGCTCCTCTCTATTTCTGATGTGTCGTGGATTTTTCGTAGGATGATGATTTTCTCTAGATCTCAAAGGCATACGTTCTCGAATATCTCTTGGCCTACTAGGTGACTCCTCAGCCATTTCTTTGTCTGAAGAGGAAACATGCTGTTGAAACATCGGATATCCTTTTAAGGTTTGAGTCCCTGCAACATAAATTCAATAATATTTAAAGTTAATACCTAAAGTTAATCCATCAAGAAAACTTACCTAAAATCCAACTAGTATTCAAATTATCGTAAGTTTGCATTCTATTTCTCGTACTTCTTCGTACACTCAAATTATTACGAGTTATAAGAGAGTTATTGCTAGAGTGTGATCGCAATGTACGGGCACTTTTAGATCGTCGTACATTATTGCGAAGAGTAGAATTGTGAGCACTAAAAATATCTTCATCGGAATCTATTGAGTCCATAGCAATATCGTCGTCAGACATATTGTAATATAAATCAATTAAACACTTTTCTAAATTAACTCAAAATTGAATTGAATGTACAGTAAAATAACATCGATCATAAGCGATAGAAGCATTCTCGATTGGTAGCAATTTCCGTAAAATGAACTTCGTTGATCAACTAATCTTCAAGTGATGGAAAAATCAAGCCACTCATACTGTTATTACTAAGTATGAAAAATTAGTGAAAAGAATAACATTATTTTTATTTCATTACCTTCTAGAGAAATAACGAAAATTGACATATAAAAATGAAAGTAATGAATCCACACCACGAAATCCGAAAGTTAATTTAAAAGATATAGTTCGCAATAAAAACATTCCAGGGATAAAATAATGTGACACAAGCATAATACAAATACGTACAGTTTAATTAAATTACATTTAAAAGTTCATCATGAAGTAAATGATATCCAATTCACTGTTTTTTTATTCAACTTGAACTTAGTAGGTAACATAATAATAAAAAGAATAACTGAGTAACAAGATGCTTAAAGCTAAGCTCACATCACTGGAAACTTACACAAATTAACATCAAGTCGATACTCGGATATTTCGTGTACACACATGTTACGTTTGTTGCCCAAATCCAGGCTTGCTCAGCTGTTTTTTTGAATATGACAAGCTCCCTGATAGCCACCTTACCGTAAGTTAACTTCATGCTACGTCCGTATTCCGAAACCACCCTAGTAGCCACTTTAGCTTGAAATTGACGGTAATTTGACAATTGAAATTACCTAAAATTTGCTGCCCGAATTTGCCGACAATTTGACAACAAAAGTTGAAAAGAAAAATTTGCGGTTAATTTTTCTTTAATGTAAAGGTAATTTTTTACGAAAAAAAAAGTTAGTAATGTTCATTCTTACGATTTCAAAAGGCAAGCAAATTTATACATAAAATTGTCTACAATTTCACGGTAAAAAAATACTTAACAATTTTTCAAGTCAAATGAACCATGAATTGACATCAAATTTGTCTGAAAATTAACGACAACTTTTTTCTAGTCAACTTTTGAAGTGAATTTGCATTCTTATTCGGGCAGTAAATTTATTCCAAATTCAATAGCAAGTTGCATACAAATTGTCGTAAAAAATGAAAAAGTCCGAAGTTGACGGAAATTTAACGGAAAATTCAACGAAACTTTTGTACAGTAAACTTTTGCTCAAGCAAACTGTGCTATTAGGGTAATTTAAAAGAAACTGTTGGAGACCAACAGTTACGGTTAAGTTGACAGTAAATTGTCTATAACTTGAATTCAATTTGACTACAAGTATTGCTGTCAGACAATGACGTTAAGTTGATTGAAAGTTTCACTTCAAATTGATGGCAAGTTTTTCTGTCAAATTATATTCAGATGACGGCAGTTCATTTGCATCAACTTGCACGCAAGTATTATCCAGCCAAGGCTTGCCAGAAACTTTTCATTAAGTTAGCCGAAAATGTTTCACTGCAGAACTTCACTGCACTACTTGCTCTCCAACACTTTCCTTTAAGTTACCTTTAGAATACGGCAGTAGCTTGTAGTTAACTTACCCTGATAGCACGAGTTGATCGTGAAATAGTTGGTATTTATTAGTTTCCGACCAACTTGACGACAAGTTGTTGACAACTTTAGCTTTTGCAACTTTTGGCTACAAGTTACCGCCAACCTTCTCAGAAAGTTGGCGCCAGAACGGAGCCGCAAATGGAATGCAAGTTTCTGAGAATATTGAAAGGAAACTTACCGTCAACTTATGATTGCCAACTTTTGCCACCAATTTTCTCAGAAAGTGATCGTCAACTCATTGGATTTCCAACTTTTGCCACCAACTTTCTCAGAAAATGTCTATCAACTTTGGAGGTACCAACTGTTGGCGACCAACTTGGTGTCCAGTTGCGGCTGTAAGTTTCTCGTCAGTTTCTCGCCAACTTAGCTATCAGGGTACGGTTAGGGTGGCTATCAGGGAATGGTCTTTCTTACCATTTCAGAAGGTAAGCAAATTTATACATAAAAATGTCTACAATTGCCTAAAATTGAGAACTTTTTTCTAGTCAATTTTTAAAGTGGATTTGACTTCTAAATCGGATAGTAAATTTACATTAAATTGTATAGCAAGTTGTATATAAATTGTCGTCAAAAACAGAAAAGTCCGAAGTTGACGGAAATTTTACGAAAAATTCAAGGAATCTTTTGTAGGTAAACTTTTGCTAAATCAAACTGTGCTATTAGGGAAAGTACGTCATCTTAAGCGTATATCACAGAGTACATGTGAACTAGTTTATTTATCAATTTTAAAATGTATTTATATTTTTTTTTTTATCTATTATCTCTTAGTTGTCATATTTTCATTGACTATGATTTTAATACATACTATAATTAGTATAAGTGGTTTCATTGTTTAAAAAAACTTACTTTAATTATATGAATAGTAAAATTCAGTTAAAATTGTATTCGATAGTATACAAAGTGAAATCTTAAGGTATTCGAATAATAATACCAAATTTGAAACAATCACAAGATACATGTGTTTACATTAAAATTGTTAACATTTTTTTTTTGTTGTTATAAATAATCTATTGTTGATTATTACTTTGCGTATATTTATTTGTTTATAAATTTATGTATATAAATATATTTCTTTGACAAAATGAATGATTATCAACTGGAGAGTTTAATTAAATGGTTGAACACATTTGATCTGATTGCTGAACATTCAACACCAGAGGAACTTAGCGATGGAGTTGCAGTTTCAGAAGCATTGAACCAAATCGCCCCTGATTGGTTTAGCACAAGTTGGAAATCAAAAATAAAAACAAATATAGGAACAAATTGGCGGCTTCGAGTAAGTAATCTTAAAAAAATAGTTGAAGCTATCATGGAGTATTACAGTGAATTTTTAAGTCAACCTTTATCTGGATACATTAAACCTAACGCTTCAAAAATAGGAGAGCAATGCGATCTCAAAGAACTTAAAAAACTTTTACAATTAGTTCTTGGTTGTGCTATTAATTGTACACACAAGCAACAATATATAACATCAATCATGAAAATGGAAGAAACTGTTCAGCAAGCAATTATGCAAAATATACAGGAATTAGAGGATAGTATACATGGCTCACGTTTGAGCCTCGGAGCAAGTTTGAATTTTGAATCAATTGATGTTGGAAATGGATCCCACCAAAAATTATTAGATGATCTACAAACAAATATTGATTTAAAGGACCAGTTAGGACAGCGGTGTCATGAACTTGATCTGCAATTATCTTTACTACAAGAAGAAAAAGCTTTACTTATTTCTGAAAATAAAAAATTGCAAAAGTATCTTGAAGAATTAGAAAATTCCGAACATTCCGTTCCAAGCTTAAAATATTCCGGATTAAGGAAGCAAATTGATTCTTTGAAAGAGGAAATTTTTAAAATAGAAACTTCTAGAGATGACTATCGACTGAGGACAGAATTACTAGAAAAAGAGATTTTTGAATTACAGTCAAAACAAGAGGAATTACACAAATTAGCTGATGAAGCGAATACATTGAAAGACGAAATTGATGCTTTACGTGAAACTGCTGATAAAGTAGCCAAGTATGAACTTACGATTGAGTCTTATAAAAAAAAAATGGAAGACATGAGTGACATGAGACGGCAAGTACGAATTTTAGAAGATAAAAACTTTGAATATGCAAAATTAAAAGAGGAACACGAAGAAGAAATAAAAAAATCATTAGTTACTCGTAATCACTTAGAATTATGTAAGCAACAGTTATCAGAATGTTGTCATAAACTCAATGAACAAATTACGAAGTATGATGAACTTGAATTCAAATCGAAAAAATTGGAGACAGAACTAAGATCTATGCAACGCGAAAAGGAACGATTGATAGTCGAACGTGACTATTTAAAAGAAAGTAATGAAGAGTTGAAATGCACACAATTGCAAACGATTGATAATGTAACTTCTACTATAGTTCATACTATACCAGGTACGGATGTGTTACCTGGTGAAATGAAGGAGAAATTATTGCGTTTGGAAAGTGAAAACAAACTATTAAAATTAGAGCAGTTAGGTCATGTTGAAAAATTACCTACCGTCCAAGCTTTATTAGATAATTCTGAAAAACAATTAAATACTGTAAGAGGGCAAAATTATGTTGCTAATCAACGTATAATGGAGTTAGAAACTAAATTAGAACAGCTTACTGAATATCAAAGTGAAAATAATAAAGCTGATAACAGCATATTACAACAAAAAATTTTTCAGTTGCAAAATGAAAACAAATTATGTGGAATTGATCGCGAGCAATTAACATTACAATTGGAAGAAAAAGAAACGACTATTCAATCATTGAAACAAAAAATTATAAATCTTCAAGATAACATTTTGCACAAGGAATTTGAAATTTCCGCTTTAGAAGAAAGATACAAAAAGTATATTGAAAAAGCTAAAACTGTAATCAAAAGTATAGATCCTAAGCAAAATAATTATCCATGTGAAGTACTCCTATTACGTAATCAAATAATTGAAAAACATAAAATTATTGATAACATGAAACAATCTTTGAATGAATTCAAATTACTCAATGAAATGGAAGAGAAATTAATAATATCAGCATTCTATCACTTGGGGTTCATTTGTCAACGAGAACTGGTCGACCAACGACTTCTGGTTTTTAATTCTAATCAAGGGAATTCTTTTTTAACACGTCAACGACAATTCCCTGTAAGACGAACAATTAATTATTCAATATTCAATTCTAAATAACTTTATTTTTTTAAGTGTACTTTTATGGGGCAACGTTTTTATTTTAAAATTGTAAAAATTGAAGTAAACATTTATGCAAAGCTAAATTACGTCATTTTAAAATAAAATTTGAATTAATAAATATGAAGTAACTTGGTAATTTGAATTAAAATGTATCTATCTGCATAATACATTAATTAAGTTTGATTACGTCGTCACAATTAATTTCGGATTTTTTTTTTTGTAATTATTTATTTGTTACGTTCGAATTTTACTGAGGCAGGCTTAAAACTGATTATAATATTAAATTACAAGCGAGATGTTCTATTGGTCTTTAAAAGGGACTTAAATAATATTTTTTATTTATTCAGTCTTAGTATTTAAATCAGTTGACCGGAAACGTTGAAATTTTATGTGGAGAAATGTAGATGTATAAAAAAAAATTATAATAATCGTGTTTGTACACAGAAAAGGAAGAATTCTTGGCGCAAAAAACTAAGGCTTAAATTGAATTATGTTATCACTTCATGTAATTGTTAAGATAATTAACAAGTTGATCTTTTTTTTTTAAGTTATAAGTAAAAAGCTAAATTTTTTTTAAAAAATTTAGTTTTTAAATATTTATTTCGTCTATTCGATCAATTGAATTAATATATTTTTAGTATAATAACTTGTTCATTATGATTAAACTTAATTGTAAAATAAAATTCAAAGTTTTGATTTTCAATCGAATATATTTTTATTACAAGAATTAGTTTTTAACTGAAAGTTACAAAAATCAATAAAACTTGAAAATATTCATTACAATATAAAAAATAAAAGCATTTAGCAAATCAGCAGTGTAGTAAAAAAAAAAAAAATTATTATTAAGTGGCATAATGATATTTTTAAAAAATTGGATGAGTTCGAACTTAACATTTAGCTGGTTATCGTAGAAAATTTCTTTTACCAACAATCAGTGGTAAATTAACTCCAGTTGAATTATCTCGTGTCTTAAGATTACCCTGATAGCCAACCCTGATAGCCACCCTAACCATAAGTTAACTACAAGCTACTGCCGTATTTTAAAGGTAACTTAAAGGAAAGTGTTGGAGAGCAAGCAGTTACCTTTAAGTTGACAGTAAATTGTCTGCAACTTTCTATTTAATTTGACTACAAGTATTAACGTCAGACAATGACGTTAAGTTGATTGAAAGTTTCACTTCAAATTGACGGCAAGGTTTTCTGGCAAGTTACATTCAAGCTACTGCCGTATTCTGAAACCAACTTAAAGGAAAGTATTATACAGCCAAGATTTGCCAGAAACTTTCTCGTTAAGTTAGCCGAAAGTGTTGCTCTACAACACTTGTAGAGCAATGTCTGGCTATCAGGGACCCTAACCACAACCCTGATAGCACGAGTTGATCGTGAAAACGTTGGTCATTCATTAGTTTCCGACCAACTTGACGACAAGTTGTCGACAACTTTAGCTTTTGTAACTTTTGGCTACAAATTACCGCCATCTTTCTCAGAAAGTTGGCGCCAGTATGGAGCTGCAACTCGAAAGCAAGTTTCTGAGAAAATTGAAAAGAAACTTACCGTCAACTTATGATTTCCAACTTTTGCAAGCAACTTTTGTCACCAACTTTCTCAGAAAATGTCTATCAACTTTGGAGGGACCAACTGTTGGCGGCCAACTTAGTGTCCAGTTGCGGCTGGAAGTTTCTCGTCACCCTGATAGCCAGACATTGCTCTACAAATGTTGTAGAGCAACACTTTCGGCTAACTTAACGAGAAAGTTTCTGGCAAACCTTGGCTTGATAATACTTTCCTTTACGTTGGTTTCAGAATACGGCAGTAGCTTGAATGTAACTTGCCAGAAAAACTTGCCGTCAATTTGAAGTGAAACTTTCAATCAACTTAACGTCATTGTTTGACAGTAACACTTGTAGTCAAATTAAATAGAAAGTTGCAGACAATTTACTGTCAACTTAAAGGTAACTGTTTGCTCTCCAACACTTACCTTTAAGTTACCTTTAAAATACGGCAGTAGCTTGTAGTTAACTTATGGTTAGGGTGGCTATCAGGGTAGACACTTTCCGAAAAAGTTGGTAGCAAAAGTTGGAAATCCAGTAAGTTGGCGGTCACTTTCTCAGAAAGTTGGCGGTAACTTGTAGCCAAAAGTTGCAAAAGCTAGAGTTGTCGACAACTTGTCATCGAGTTGGTCGCAAACTAATGAATACCAACTTTTTCACGAGCGACTCGTGCTATCAAGGTAAGTTACCTTTAAATTGAAGAAAAATTAATCGCAAATTTTGATTTTCAACTTTTGCGGTCAAATTGTCAGAAAATTCGGACAGAAAATTTCGGTAATTTCAATTGTCAAATTACTGTCAATTTCAAGCTAAAGTGGCTATTGGAGGCTATTAAAGTTCATTTACTATCCGTCAAAACTTTCCTATAATATCCCTTGGAGCTAATGACTGATTTGTTTTTCTTTGGCACGTGGGCACGTGGTCGGCCGACAACAGACGAGACCCAATCAGGGAGAAATAAATAAAATTTGTTTTTCTGTATGAGAGCAGTCATAACCTATCGTGTCGAAACTGGATGTCGTTCGACTTATATCTCCGCTGAAAATGTTGATGAGTGTCAACACAATGTTAAGACAATGTAATGTTTCAAAAAATTCAAGAGAAATTACTTATGCTCAGGTCAGTCAAAACACAATTATTTCGTGCTTTCAAATCATTACGGCATTTTTAGCCGGTGCTCCCCCCTCCTCACCCCTGAGTTTTTTTAAGTGTTGTGAGGGTATCAAAATTTTATTAAATATATTTATAAAGAACATACAATCATTAATTTACAAAAGAAAGGCAGTTGAAAATTCGTTCTGATATATGTTTTTTAAAAAGAAAATTTGCTATTGTTCTAAATTAGTTGCTCTCAAAACTCGTTAATAAATTTTAGTTATTAAAATTTGAAATTTTAGTCATTAAAATTTGAAATTTTAGTCATTAAAATTTGAAATTTTAATTCATAATATTGATTTGAAGACTTTGATAAAATATATTTATTTGGTATAGTTGGATTAGCGAGACTGCGTTCCGGATATTTTCGGTTTTTCGGACCACTAGTGTGACCGCCTGAAAAAAAAATGATTTTTAAGAATTTTTTCTAAAGAAAACTACTGCATGGAATGTTTTAATGTTTTAAGGACATATCTTTAGATATATAATGAATAAAAGATGCAATTTTTGGACCAAAAAATTCAAAATTCAGCGAGTTATTCACAATCTCCCAACGCTCAAAATAAAAAAAGTACTCCCACTGCTGCAGTGACCTCCACAGTGCATGAAATAAAAAAAACCAAAAATTTTATTAAACAAGAAGGTAATTTTCGTACCATGACCCTCGGGCCAAGAAAAAAATTAAAATTTTATAAAATGGCGGAGTTTTTTAAAAAAATTTGATGATTTTTGGCCTACCAAAATTACATTTTTGATTCGATCGGAAAACTGAAGGTTCATGGTACGTAGAAACATGTATAAAGGAAGTTTCAATTCGAATCAAATCGATCGGAAGATTTGTCTTCGAGTTATAGCTGAAGCAATTTTGTAAAATGTATTTTCGAAAACCGATAAGCGGCTGCTCTGTAGATGGTTAGAACTCACAAAAACTATTCGAGATATGCACTTGAAATTTTAGTATGTTATTTTTAAAGGTATAGACTATCGAAATATGCAAAAAAAAAAATTTGATTTTTTCAAAACTTCACACTAGTTGTCCTTAAGTCTTTTCATAAATCATTTTTATGAACGTATAAAAATAAAAAATGAACCATGATTTCGACACTTACTTTATTTTTACAGGTTTTGTTGAAGAGTTATTTCTCAACTAATGTAGAGAATACCGAAGATGATCGATTTAAATATAAAAAAAAAATGAATAATGCTATGAAAGCATATTTACAAAGAGCTGAAGAGTATGGTATTGTGAAAATAATCAATTTCTATAATTTTTCATTTTAAAACTAAGTAAATTGCATATTTCATGTAAAATTTACAGATAAGTTTATAAAAAAAGAAACGAGGGAATATCAAATAGGTAAAAGACATTTGGCGAACATGATGGGTGAAAATCCCGATACATTTAATCAAGATTCTGTCAATGTAAGTATAGAGGATTTATAAATGGTAGTGTATATACAATGGGTCACAAAAATACCAGACCGAATTTCATAAGCAGATTAAGCATAAAATTCTGAATGAAAGTCCATTTTTGTTTTTCACCTGACGTACAGTTATTTAGTTATTAACGTAGCACCAAGAGGGGGGGGGGGGGGTAGGGTTTTAAAGGCGAAAAATACATATTTTGATGATTTTTTTTTTGGAGATAGGAATAACATTGCTTTATTTATTTTATATCTTGGGAAAAATTTTCAATCAGAAATATCAAGAAATAAGTCCATGACAGCGAATCTCTGGAGGCGCCTCGAAAAAATGCGGTGAACATCATAACTAGTTACCGGATCATCTGAAACAAAAAAATCGCAATGTGCTTAAAGAGTGATATGTTTCCTTAGGTAATCACGAAGAGTTTTTTTTTTACCATTTTTTTCCACTTTATATTAATAAATTTACCGAAATTTTTTCGCCAAAATCGCGTTTTTCACTTTTAAATGAGCCAAAAATAAGAAAATTAAAGGAAAAAAAAAAAAAAAAAAAACTCTTCCCCTTAAGGGGAAACGTCACCGGACCTTTTGTTCACATTCAGAAAAATAAACGGGACTATCTTGGTTGCACTCGTAGACTATGAGAATTTTAAAACAATTTTTCTCGAGGATGAACTAGAATTTCTGATCTTTAGCCCTCTGTTGAGGTTTTAAAAAACGCTATAGACTCTCTATTTTAGGTTTCCAGTGTTTGTCCATGAATTAAATTGAATTGAAAATCGGTTGACATTACCCCTTAAGTCTAAGTATTTTTTTGGTAGTTTACTCAAGAATATAGCTACTGTATTTGTCCTCATAGTTGAGTTTTTATTGAACTTTGCCATAATCTATCATAATTAATCGAAGAAGTTCCAGAAAGGCCATTGGTTCAATAATTTTCCGAAGCTTATCAAATCTAATTCCTCTTATTCTCATAAATAGGTTGAATTAATAAAAAGAAAATTATTAACTGATTTAAAATTGAAATTAAAAAGCATTTGGTCGTATTTTGACAAATATTTTATTTATGAAATTAATAAAATCTCTCTATCACGCGAACGAAGAACTTGAGCTACTTAACTAGAAGGACTTTTTTTTTCGTAGAGACTGAAGTTTCTTACGAAATCGTTATTAGCGTTTTTACTTATTAGACTTTACCACTTGGCGCTATATAGTCAATTATTAGTTATTAGTTTTACGTATCGCGTCCCGTATGTGTATGGAAAAACACACATAATTTCCTGCTTAAAATCTTTATTAAAATTATTTGAAAATGCTACCGTAGGATGGACGGTGTGGCTCAATGGATGTAGATGAATTGAACGGATTATGGTATTGGCTCGGATAGCTCAATTCCACATGTAGTAAAACAGGCTAAAATAGTGACGGTAAAGAAACTTGGGAACAGCGCAGTTTAAAAAGGACTTTGACACTTACTCGTACCGGGCGGCGGAGCGCCGCTTTCTCATACTCGGTCTCCGATATTCAAATTTAGAAATATTTTCCAAGTTTTTTAAAGTAGGGTAAACTGCCCAATGAATGACCGATTTGTTGTAGTGGCAGATATTTCGACTAATAAAAGCAATAATTAACTTTGAAACTCAGTCAAGCCATTATAATTGCATTGTGACATCATTTATCTTTTGATATTTATCATGATTCTTTATTTATTTCATTATAGTTTTTATGAAATTACATATAATCAGCGTAAAATGTAAAGACCCAGTGAATGACTGCTTTCGTCCATTGAATGACCGGGCATAATCCAGTAAATGACCGACGAATTCAGTTCTGACTTGAAGTTAATTTTCCTAGAAACTTTTATTGCATCCGACCGATAAATTAATAATTTTAAGCAGGAAAAAACACCAATTTTAATATTTTGTTAAAATTTTATTATTTCATTAAACGAATCCTTATAATCACAGTACCAATGGATGAAAATAGCTATTGTGTTTTTGTAAAAATAATCATTTTCAATGCGGAAAAATACTCGTAAGTTATATTAATATCACCTTAACAATTTCAACTGTTTAAAGTAAAATTATACTTATTAAAGTACGCTTGTTTAATTATCATATTTACATAGTTAACAAATTTTGATTTACGTAAATTGTTAATTTAATTATTTAACACTTTTAAATTATTATTACTAATGTTTGAATTGGTTAAAGATATAAAATCTTTGAAATTTAAAGAACAAACAATGTTTAATAAATAAAATGATAAAATTAACGAAAAAATCTTTGATTTTATAAATTGAATCTTATTCTTCTACAGTATTATTTTTTTTTTTTATACTCAGTACCCTGATTAAACAAAATCATTTTATAGGATTAAGAAGGATTGATTTTTTAATCATTTTTAATCCTTCGAAATCATGCAAATCATTTTTTGAAATTTCACGATTAATCATATCAAATCATTCTTACTACTGTAAAAGCGTCAGAATATAAAATTTTTACTCATTCCGAATAATTTTTAACGCTGAAATTATACTTGAATTTCTGCCACCGATTATGACATGACATGATTTGGCTAGTATTAAAAATTTTTAATTATTCTGAATACTTTTTAATCCTGAAATAATATTTGAGTTTTTGTCACTGGCTATGATATGAAATGATTTGGCTAGTCTTAGAAATTTTCAATTATGTATCAAATACTTTTTAATCCTGAATAGTCTAGTCGATGCGCACGAAAACAAGGTGCAAGATTATATTTCCGGTGGATATGAACCGATTATGAAATTTTTTTTTTTAAATTCTCAAAAAATACGAAACAAAAAGTTGACCTAAATTCGAAAGCCGCTTTTATTCCATAAAATCAACGAACGAACAAAAACAAACACGGTCATTCACTGGGTTTGACAAATTTCGGACTCACCAATAAATGACTTGTCGGTCATTTACTGGCTTCGTACAGTAATAAAGTACACCAGTGAATGACCAATATAAAATTAATAATAACAAAATATTTACGTTGATTTCACGTATCCAAAGTCAATTTTATTAATTAATTTACTTATGTAAATGATTATAAATTTACTGTTTTATAAAAAAAACAATTACTACTATTGAAACACATAGTTTTTAAAAATGATTTTTTTCAAACGTTCATGTTCAAATTCAATATTTCTCTTATAACTCTTTAATTCTCTATATAATTTTAATTATTTTTAATGATAATTTTATAAATCACTTCAATTCGTTGTGATTTAATAATAATAAAGACATGCAAAATTACATTTATAAGTAAATAATAACTTTTAATTAAATTTTAAAATTATTATGATCATTCTTCTGCATACCGGTCATTCACTGGTGGGTGGTCACAGACTGGACTAGTTACCCTATTGTTTTTAAGTTTTGTTTTTCTTATGAAATCGGTGATCCACGTGCGCACACTTTCGTCGAAAAGTAATAGTTCTGCCCATACACACACACCCACCCACACACACACACACACATATATATATATATATATATATATATATATATATATATATGTATAGATTTGCTTATTTGTTTGTTCGTAAATTTCTCATCTTAATTAATATCACTAAATTTTCAGAAATCGATTGAGTATTTATTTCCATCTGGTTTATATGAACCAAAGGCTCGACCTATTATGGAAGAAGCTAAAAAAATTTTTCCACCAAAAAAAGCAGCTCAGTTTAATGAAGAAGGTAGACCATTTCAATCAATGTTTTATACGACAAGACCTAATTATTATTCTGTGCTCTACGTAAGCTATTTATCTCAATTGTGTGTAATATTTTAAAATGAAACTCTTGCAAGTGTCTTTTATGTTTTTAGGATATCGTCGAGCAAATAGAAATTTTAAATAAATTTGAAGATAGCGAGATGAAAAAAGGAATTTTGCCAAATGAAACGAATAAAGCGTTAGTATTATCAATTTAAGTTTAAAAAATTTTTTTTTCTATTACATTAATTTATACAGTAAAAAATTTTTATAGAAATTTACTAGGGTCTGATTGGATCACCAAAACTGATTTCGAAAAAATCTTCCTCGAGCCTATAAACGACAATAATGTGAGTGATACATATACATAAATCAATTACAGTATTCTATTCGTTATTATTCATATTTTATTTTTAATATTGTGCTCTTTAGAACATTAATATCTTTTCGGTACCACCAAAATACTATTATTAATTTTTTATAAGCTAAACTCACTCTAATTTAAATGATTCAAGCGATTCAAACAGTTTTTCCGGGAATCGACAAAGTTCTTTAAATCTCGGTCTAATCAACTTTTGAGAGATCAAAATGAAAAGAAATTTTTTTTTTGTTTTTTTTCATTACTCTTAATTTTTTATCTACTGTAGTAAGATTAGAAGTCTATAATGTGGGTAAAATATTAGGGTACCAAACGGCACCTTAAAATAAAAGTATCTTTAATTTAACATTAATCTAGGGTTTATTGATAATCGGTGGAGTAAGAAGCAGGATGATAGATTTGGATTCAGCAGAGTATATGCCTCTACTCAGTTTCCGACCAACTGCTTTTCTTTTTGCTCTGCATCAATTATATATTAAAAAATTAATTAAGTTAGTGCATGAAATTGATTAAGTAGTGTCATAAAATTTCTTTGAAGTGATTAAGAATTACAATAGTCACTGTAAACTCAGTTCTAAGTGTCTATAAATTTTTAAACTTCAATAATGAAATTTCAATTTCAATACACAAATTTTAATATTAGCTACATAATTTTTCAAATATTTATCTCGAATTTTAAAATGAAAAAAATTTGAATTTTCAAAATTTCATATGAATATTCAAAATAATCTACTGAATTTCATTATAAAATTTATAACTTTCATACAAATCGTAACCGGGAAATTTAAATTACATTCTCGAGGGTCTGTATATGATTCCGATCGATATTTAAGAAAAAAAATTATTCAAGAGACAATTATTAACCATGTTATGACTACAAATGGAAAATTATATACAAATATTTTTATATCATTTATGTATAAATTGCATATTTTCTTTTCTAAATAGAATTTTTTAAAAACTTTATGGAACGATACAAGTCTTGAGATAAAATGTAAAAATCAAATTGTCCCAAATGCAAAAGATATTATTTCTGCTAAAAAAACTGTTTGTCGTCAGAAAATGCGAATCTATGAATATTTCGCTATCAAAATAAAAATCACTGAAGGACTTGGTGATTTACTAAGTTAAAATCATAAACAAATCTATAATTTTAACTCATCAATCTTATAAATTGTAATCATTTTATTTTAAATAGTCCGCTTAATTTACTCTTAACCGTTGTTGGGGGAAATTAATAAATGGATTTATTTTTATTGATAATTTGTAAAAATATCCGTAGATCACGAAAATAATAATAAAAAAGCTCAATTCAGTCGCGTTTTTTAAATAAATAATGAAATAACAGTACACGGAAAACAAAAATAGTAGTGGTTACTCTCTGGGATAGTACTGAGTACTTTCTGTAAAAAAAAATTTTTAGACAGTACTGTATGCTATCTAGACTGTATCCACTACTATCTAGACTATATCCACTCTGTGAAAAATAAAAATAAAGTGATCATAAGAAAGGAAAAAAAAAAAAAAAGAAATAGGGAAAAAGCAAAGTTGAAAAAAGGGCAAAAGATAATCAAGAATAGAAAAGGGCAAGCGAGTGGTGGAAAGTGAAAAAAAAAGAGGTTTAAAGTGCAGGGGCACTTGCTATATAAGGCTTGTTATACAAGCAATTCCCCTTCTCGCCTATTCTAACCTTTCAGTCAATGTTTCTCCTCTAGCGCTACCTCCCCTTTTCCGCCTCAAATCGTTCAATTTTAGCCTCCGTAAAGAAGTTTCACTTCAAAAATATTTTCCATAACACAGAATGGTGAGAACATTTTAAATTGCAGTACATGACAACCACTGAGCCCGGGCTTGCACGCGCCCTCTAGCTTAGTTTCTGCAGTCTGCAGCTCTGTTACCGACAGCGTGACTAAATGTAAACAACTAATTATTTTGTTTTTTTTAATTAATTTTTTTCGCGAACATAATAAACTCCGGGAGATTGGTTTTTGACTTTTGTTATTCAGAGTTGATCGCCCTTTAATTTAATACCATTCATCATAAGACTTAACATTAATAGATAAAAGTTTTTTAATAAAAAATACACGGTGTCTCAGCATCCCTATTGTTATTTTATTATTTATCTAAAAAACGCGGCTGAATTGAGCTTTTTTATTATTATTTTCGTGATCTACGGATTTTTTTACGTATTATCAATAAAAAAAAATCCATTAATTAATTTCCCCCAACAACGGTTAAGAGTAAATTAAGTGGACTATAAAATTGTTTTATGTAGTTTACCGGTTAAATCAGTTAAGTTGATGAGCTAGCCAGCTAATTAACCTGGTTTACTTTTTTAACCGGTTAACCCGGCTTAGATGTACAGCTCTACAAAGAAGAAATATGTCTATAATGGCTGAGGAAAAATACATTAATTTTATATGGAATGTCTAATGCACAAATGATTTTAATTTTTCTAGTTCGAAGAGTTGCTGGCTGCTCTCCAAAGATTAGCGCTACATCCTTATTCAGCAAATGCTCTGAATTTCATCATGAAGTTTAGATCACTAAAAAAAGTTCAGACTGATGCATTGATTGTTCCACCTGTATGATTTATGTATATATTTTATTGATATAGAGTATTCAATGACAAACCAACGAGTTGTGATCTGACCTTTTGATTAATTTTAAATTATAACTCTAAAAACAGAAAATTGCTATCCAAAATAATTAGCCGCGCTTGGAAACCTAAAATTCTATTTTACACAATTTATTCACGATCATAGAACTTCACGTGTGATATTTAAAATATTTGAAATAAATAGTAATTCTAATTGAGGATATGAACTCAGACTAACTAGTTGTTTGAATTTGATACATTTAGAGGATTTTAAATTTGAAACCAGTCATGCAAGTTGATTTTATTTATACATTTACAAGAAGCATCTAAATTTTTCTACTGTGACTAGAAGTCACTAGTTAAAAAGAGTGTGTCATTTCACATGGAAATTGGAGTTCTTATTTTATACATTCTGATAAATCTTGATAGTATCAATCTAGTGTAGAACAAATTTAATGCGGCCTGAGAGAAAGAAAAATAAACCGTAACCTCAGGTTCGTGTCGTTATTTTAAGCACGATGGAATCCCTACCTGTGCACGTATGTATTGAAAATATCTATATCAACATAAACATAGCTGCAAAGTAAGATATATTCAAATATAAAGTCATAAGTTTAATGTAATGAATGTTTCTATGAATTCACAAGACAAAAAAAATTTGGTATATGGAAAATAATCATGTTAAAAACTCGTTGGTTTAGCATATGATACTGTTAATTTAATATTTATATATATATTGGGGTGCTCCAAAAAAAATCGATATTTTTTTTCTCTTAGCTGTTGTAAAAAAGGGTTTATATATATATATATATATATATATATATATATATATATATATATATATATATATATATATATAAACCCTGTCAAAAGGACAATTTTTTATTTCAATTTTAAAAGTTGGCACTCGCTATTTGAATTTTCTGATGCTAATAGCATGGTAATTTTATTTTTTTTTATAAAAATTTCTAGAACTTCATTTGACATTGAGGAAATTATTTGAGTCATGGACATTTTTGTCCACGGAAAATTTTTCGAGCCACGGTTTTTGCGGAATCATAAGAAATAGCTCGAGACAAAATAGTATATATATTAACAGGCGTTTTTTTTTTCTGCACCTTTTGAAGAGGGGATTTTCAAAAAATAAATATTTGATTTTTTTTTAACACCTCTAATGCATATATACGAGACATTCCACGTCAAATCGGCCACTCTTGAACCCGACCCTTCGATTGTTTTCAAAATTTTATGTTTTTAAGAACGATGGAAAAGCTGACATAATTTTTTTCGAATTTTTTTGACCATGTGTTTTTGAAATATGAATTTACTTTCAAAATTTGAGGTTTTTTTTCAAATGCTCATACCTTTCCTAAAATGCAGCAATCGGATACTTTTTTTTTTTTTGGAAAAAATTTTTTTTTTGAATGCTTTTTCAAAAAAAAAAATATGATTTTAATCTAAATTGTCGCCTTCATTGTTTATTTTGAGTTTAAAGTAAAAAAATTCATTAGCACTTTAATTTATTTGAAAAAAATGATCAAAAAATCTTTAATAAATATAAGATTTTTCAAAACCAGTTATATCGTGAGAAAACAATTTTTTTTTTTCTTATGTCGAAAATTTTTATTTTTCTAAATTGTATATTCTGACTTATTTTAACCATCAAATATTCTTAAATTCATCTATTTTGCAATCTTAGAAGTTTTTTAACAACTTGCCATTAGAATTATTATATTTTTTACGATTTTTATTTCAATATAGTAATCAAATTATTAAAAAATAAAAAAATGACTTACAACTCGAATGTAAAACTTAAAGAAGGATAATAGATTAAGTTTTTACTAATTTTATTAATGACGTAATAAACAATATTCATTCTCTTTGACATAATCAATTTATGGATTGTAGACTCGAGTGAATTTGAATAATGTTTTAAATTTAAACTACCGTTATCATCCAGTATTACGTAAGGAAGTTTCTAAGTTCCTTTTATAGTTGTACTTTTGAATCGATCATTTAATGCTTCGGTAGCATCATCACAATCTTTTGACAACGAAAATTTTGCCGTAATATTTGGAAGAGTGCTTAGTTGCGCTGCCTATTGATATAATTCCATTAAGTAATTTTGTTATACGAAAATATTCACATACAAGTCTGTGACAGAGCTTTTCCTAGAACTTCTTTTGAAATAGACGATTTGCAGTGAGCATTGTATCTCAGCTGGGAATTATCCGAAATAAAAAACCATTGAAATTTAGCCAAAGTATCATTAAATCCTCCCCCCAACGATCTCTGATTGTTTTTTTTTTAATTTTTTAATTTTTTGTGGTCATTTAAAGTAAAAACTACTATTTTTTACGAAAAATTGCGCTATTTCGAAGGTGGTAAATCTCCTTAATGTAAAAAAAAAATTCTAAAACTTATCGTTAGAGGGAGGTATTTTATATGTGGAAAGTGTGTACCAAGTTTGAAATATATCGGTAATGTAGTTTTCAAATAGCAGTGCTCAC
Organism: Microplitis deprimator; assembly: GCA_964016945.1. Classification (NCBI taxonomy): domain Eukaryota; kingdom Metazoa; phylum Arthropoda; class Insecta; order Hymenoptera; family Braconidae; genus Microplitis; species Microplitis deprimator. The sequence goes on along the minus strand of OZ024708.1, from coordinate 7,850,204 downwards.
GGACTTTGAAAAAGTAGTTTCGAGGAAATTGCGTTTGAAGTTTTAGAAGAAAAAAGTGAAAAAAAAAAAAAAAAATTTTTTTTTTTTCAACTTAGTGCAGGAGGGGGAGAGAAAGCTCCCTGAGGCAAGAAGCCCTCCCTGAAAATTTGATGAAGAAAAAAAATTTTTTTTTTTCAACTTAAGGGAGGGTGACGCAAGAGTTGCTTTGATTGACTTGAAATTATAGGACAATATTCTTGAAATGTTCAACTATAAGAAAACCAAAAAAAAAAAAATCCGATTTTTTAAAAGTGCTAACCCTTATTCCCCCCTTAAAAACATAAAAAAATCGAGGGGTTGGGTTCAAAAGTGTCGGATTTGGCGTAGAATATCCCATACATATAAGTATATCGCTGAGAACATATTAATCTTCATTGTTTTTTTATTTTAGTTAGAGTACGACGATCAAGGAAGGCCGTTTATTATAGTAACAGGTATATTTTCTTCAATGTTGGTTGTTATAACTGGATAATTTGAACGATTCAATTCTAAACATTTGTTTAGGTTGTTGGCGAAACACATCCACCGGCGTAGTAAAAATTTTAGGCAATGGTTCAGGAAAGATAACAATTAATGGTCGGGATATCACTTATTTTCGTCACATACAATATCGAGAACAGGTAAATCACCGTTAAAAAGTAGTAAAGCTTCGCATTTATTTGAATAGAAAATTCGCATCTGCTCACAAAATTATATATTAATACTTAATAATAATTAATATTAATAATTAATAATTGAACACATTCGATGACATCTATAAACTCAACGTTATTTTTATTATAATCTCTTACTTAATTAATCTACGAATCCTTGGATCATCTACGCCTTACGCAAAGCCACAGTGGTCCTGACACTTACTGATTTTATTTTCCCATCAACGAGAAATTGAGATTCGTATTCCTGTAAATTAACATATAAGATTCAATTGTTTTGCATCAAAATAAAGATATCTGAATCTCAATCACTCGCTTATCGGACTTTAATTTAAGTCAATTTTTTAGATGTTTCACTCTCTAAATCTGAAGCAGTAAAACCACCGAAAAATAGTGTATATACACTATTTCACAGCTATAAGTATACCACTTGATATACTTATAGCTGTGAAACAGTGAATATTCACTGTTTCGGATTTAGATAGCAGTTTGTTTCAAAATAGCTTTTGTTTAGAATTTCAGCTTGATATTACGAGATTCAAAAATTTAAAATTTTTAAGTTTCCAAAGTTTCAAATTGTGATATCATACAAAATAATAATAATAATAATAATAATAATAATAATAATAATAATAATAATAATAATAATAATAATAATAATAATAATAATAATAATAATAATAATAATAATAATAGTAGTAGTAGTAGTAGTAATAGTAGTAGTAGTAGTAGTAATAATAATAATAATAATAATAATAATAATAATAATAATAATAATAATAATAATAATAATAATAATAATAACACACACGTGCGCGCGCACACACAAACACACACACGCGCGCGCGCGCGTCAACATAGCTTCTTATAGTGCGCCAAACTATATACATCAGCATGTTGAATTCCTTCTATCTATTTGGATACAAATGAACTTGAGAAATCGACAGATATCAATCGAATGATTCACTTAATCATCCATATTATATCCAAATATATTTACATTATATATTGATGTTTATTATTCTAGAAATGACATCAAATTGTATAGAATATTGTAAATTTTTAAGAAATAATTTTTTATACTATATACTAGAAATTACATCAAATTGTATAGAATTCTGTAAATTTTTAAGAAATAATTTTTTTCCAAATAATGTAACATTATTTCGCCGTATTCAAAATTTAATTTCTTAACTTTAAATTTAAATTACAGGTCTTATTTCCATTGATTTTTACGGGAATGGAAAAGAGTGTTGATATTGAAGCTACTGTTGAAAATGGAGGACCTACCGGACAGTCTGGCGCAATTCGTTGGGGGATTGCCTGGGGATTACGAAGTTTTGTTGATAAGAAAATGATGGAGAGAATGAGAATTGGTATGTAATCCATAAAAAAAAAAATTAGATTAATAGAAAAACAATTTAACTATTAACTGTCGGGATTCACTCTGAATTCTTACTCTGGATACACTCTGAGGACACACGTAATACACTTCAGTTCCACTCTAGATTCGCTCTGGTTAAACTGTGGTTCCATTCTAAAGAACACTATGGATTTGTTCTGGAAACTTTCTAGTTTTCCTCTGGAAACACTTGTTTTATTCTGGACTTACAGTAGATTTGCTCGGAATTTACTCTTGATTGACTCTAAATTTATACCCTTGAATTATTCTGAGTACACTCTGGGAATTCTTTGGATATGCTCCGCCTTCAGTTTGATTTCAGTCTGGTTTCACTCTTAAATAAGGGTACAAAACTACTCTTAAAACATGCTGGACATTATGGTTCCATTCTGGTTCCAGAGTGGTTCCACAGTAGTTTTGAGATCGCAAGGAAAATCGTATTTTTTAATCTGTTAACGGATCTTATGTGTTTAATTGTTTAACATAGAATTTGTGTTAAAGATCAACACAAACGCAATGTGTTGAATTAACACAAAAGTTTGTGTAGATCGTTTGCAATATACCGTTTGTGTTGAATTTAACACAAAATTTCAAGAGGATGACTCATTTTTATATTTTTTTCAAGTTTTTAAGCTTACTGGTTCAATTGACCCTTGGTTCAATTGACCTCCTTCTCCTCTATATTTTAAATTGTAGATTTATAAAATTTCATAAAATATGGTTGAGGATTGCTGCTCTGCATATTATTGTACAACCAAATCTAGTGCAAGCCTTACACAAGAAATTCGTGCCAGATTATAACTCAATTCTGGAGGAAGACCATAGTTGAAAATAGTTGTGCATGACTTTCTCAAGATCTGCTCAAGGCTCAAAATTGACCTTGAGCCTTGAGCAGATCTTGAACAAGCCATGCGTAAGTACTTACTGTAAGTTATACTGGTGCAAGAAATGCGTCAGACACTTTTTCATTGCACCGTGTTCAAGATATCTTTAATATTATATATAAATTATAATTTCCTCAGAGAAAATCTTGAGAAAAGACTCCGACGACCGTTCAGTGCGGCTGACAGGTCATGATAAATTTCTCGGTTGTGTCTGGCGAAGAAGTACACTCGACCTACCCCCTACCGGTGCGCAGACTAGTTAACTATGAGTCGTCGCAAGGGCAGATGCGCAATTACAAAAGGGCACGAAATTAAATTTTGCTGACCTGGCAGTCGAACACCAGGTCACCTCGTTACAATTTATAATTCTGTTTTTTCATATTGTATAATTTTACACCTCAATTTGTTTCAGCTGGTCTGTTAACAAGAGATTGGCGAACAAAAGAACGAAAGAAGCCTGGTCAAGAAGGTGCGAGAAGAAAATTCACTTGGAAGAAACGTTGAATTTTTTTTTTTGTATTTTGCAGCTAATTTTCAATTTAATAAATCTTGATGCATTTGATGAAAATTAAAGCAATTATTTTGTGTCTTATAATTTACTTGTGTAACTTAAATAAAAGAAACAAATGTTCTTTTGAATACAATTAATTTTTTTTTTTTGTTACACTTGCTCTGAAATGTATGAACTCTTTAAGATATCTTTATCTGCTTTCCCATATTGGAACACACAGTTATTTTGCGTGTAATAATCGAGCCACCAGTCAATCGTACCTTAAGTTAAAAATTTTTTTTTACATTTTATTAAATAAAAATTAATTATATAAAATAATATAACATACGAACAAAATAATAGTATTTAAGTTATTTGAACGTTATGAATATGAGTAATAGTTGATAAAGTTATTTTTCTATATTTTATCAAATATAAATAAGTGCTGACGCCTCGAGTGCATCTTCGAGACGTGCAGCTGCACAAACATCTATTTTGTTTAAGATAACTTTTGTTAATAGATAAGTGACTCATTTGTTAGTAACAAAAGCGGAGAGACGATGAGAATTAAGTTATTTCAATAAATATTAAAATGGATCATTCGAGAACATATGTTATCTCAAACGACCCCTTCATTCAATCGATGCCCAAACACCGCGTATTGATAAGACAACTAGTTTTTCTCGATCAAGAGAAAGCAGTCTGAATTATAGAATCACCGAGTACAGTCAGGCTCAGAATAAAAAACTTAACTTCGTTCTCACCTTCTCGAAGCTATTGTTGAGAATACCTTAAAAATATTATAAGTTAAATCGATTGTGCATTTCACAATTCTTCAACTATCTCTTTATTCATTGAATAAAACAGATTCAGATAATATATTTAATAATATATAAATGTAACCAGTTTATTTCAACCACCAATAGTGGCTTTTCAAACCATTTATAATTATTTATTATAATTATATGTGTTTGTCATTCGTCCACATTCATAATCAACCGCTCAACTACGCCAGCGCCAAACCATCAACCAGAACGTAACAATGGGTGTCAATAACTGGAGTAACAGCATGTCAGTAATTAGAACAGTCGGGTTTTTAACCTGTCAATAATTGGTGTATCCGGGTAATTTATTTTATCGCTTGCAATTACATGGTGGCCACAGAATTTTGAGATTGAAATTCCCTGACTTTCCCAGGTCTTCCAGTCAAACAATTCAAAAATTCCCTGACTGTGTGTAGTATATATAATATTAAATCATTGGAAATATTTATTTAATTTAAAATAAAATGGTATAAGTCAGTTTAATCAATAATTAATCATTGTCGTTATATGAAACTTTTTTATTATTTGTTAATGTTCATTGTATTTTTTTTTTTTTATTTATTAAATGTATAATTTTTTATTTGAAATCCATATTTTTATATAACTTACTCTATAATAAAATATAAATAAATTTTTCATTTTCACTAGAATAAATTTCATAACTAAGAATATTTCATAGAATATTAATAAAGTATTAATGGAGTACGCGAATAATAAACATAGTGAAACTTATTAGTTCATTACTTATGTATTAATGTTTTTAGTTTTTTAACTTGTCAATATGGATTTTAATAGCTTGAAGATCCTGACGATTGGTTTGTACTAAGACTTTTTTTTTTCTAACAGCCTTTTTAATTCTGACGGCTTCATTTTTTCGCTATTGGAATTAATGTCTAATAATTTTTTTTCAAGATGGTTTTACAACCGCATTCGCGCCGCGTCACTTTTTGAACATATTTGACAGAAAACTAAATTTGTCGGATTTTTTCAGTTAAAAGAAAGAAAGTGAAAATTTTTCCAGCTTTGTGACGAAATTCCCTGACATTTCCAGTATATTTATAATTCCCTGACATTTCCAGGTTTTCCAGAAATGTTACCACCATGTAATTAATTAGTACATTTAATATATTATTATCAGAAAGCATGCATTTGGTTAGTTAAAAGACTAATTAAGACAATGTTAAAATAAAAATTCAATAATATTAATCGTTAATATAGTAAAAAAAATGAAATTATAATCTTGTCTCTTATAGTGGCGATAATTGGTGCTTTTATCTTAGTTCTGAAATTTGTACTTTTGACGGTTTGCCTGCAAGCCACAACACAACACCTCTCTGAACTTGGCACCTAAAAATTAATTTTTTAAATTTTGTTATAAGTTATAAGCAATTTTAAATTTTATTATAAGCCACAACGAACTGCCCACTGTCCAGGAGGTGGCGTCAGCTCCGTCTCTAGGAACCATTCAAGACATTTGACTGTTATGTCCTCAGCGGCCTCAGGTACCTCCACCTGTTAATTAATTTGTGAACTAGAAATACATAAATAGGCGCGCATTTATATTACATTTGAAATTTAGATCTCAAGATCTTCCAACACTTATTGCGTCTTATCATTATTTGGTCAATAATTTAAATAATAAATCTTCGTGGCATATACTTATTAAATTATATATTTGGATTATAAGAAAGTTTAAATAAATAGATAGATAAATCTTTATTTTTTATTCAGAGAAAAGAATATAAATACAGTTTGAGTGGTCTTGAAACGTTCCCTGTCATCCGATACTTAAAACCTAAACAAAACACACGTATAAAAATCATGAATAGGCCCTTGTTCTATAGTTAACAGTAAATATGGTTATAAACAAATGCATACTCTACAAACAAATAAGAAAAGAAAATATATAATAAATAAATGTTACTTAGAAATGAAAACCATATCACAAGAAGTTAACTATTATTGTTAATATATATAGTTATATATTAAATAAAGAGTGACTCGTATAATAAATAAATTAATAGAAATGTAGCATTAGAATAATTATAATGGTAGTTCAGGATAAATAATAATGTCAATTTAATTTAATAATTAAATATAGAAAAATTATAGAGAAATACACTTCTAATAGTCCAGAATATTTAACTGAAGGATTTCATCCAAGTACAGGAAAATAGAATATAAGTTAGTAAAGAACGTAGTTGTGTAAACTCTTATCTCGTACTTGTATTAGTAGGAAGTATAAACGTATAAGTATATATTGAGTAAAGATCATTGATATATATAAGTACATATATTGTATAAGTATTTGTGTGAGCATGAGAATACTGGGAGAAGTTGAAGAGTGGAGAGTCAGAGATCTTTCTGCCGTCTGATGTAACTTCACTTCTCTCCAAGAACTATTGACGAGCACAACTGTTATTAGTGATTAAATCTTATCTATACTTGATAATAAAACTCAGAGCCAGTTTTTCAAACTGAGTTTATTTATATTCGGGTTTAAATTATCATTGCTGGTATATCTATATATTATTAATATATAGATATACTAGCAATATTAATTAAAACTCGGATATAAATAAATTCGGTTTGAAAAACTGGCCCTCAGTCTTCAGATAAAAGTTATATTATCAATTATATCTATCCTTATCCATAATTTCATTATTTCATTAAATAGTAATCATAATAATCATCATCATAGTCCACAATAAATTTATCACTATTTTCAAATTCAAAATTGGTCCCGCGTGACAACGAACTGCCCACTGTCCAGGAGGTGGCGTCAGCTCCGATCCTAGTAACCTCTCAGGACATAACATCACTTTCAGTAGAGTGAGAACTTATCGTTAAGTTGGCTATCTGAAAGTGTGTTCATTGAATTCTATACCTATAGTCAAATTATGACAAGAATCATACTATATTCATCGAACTCTCAAATCCCCCACACTAAAATATCTGAGTTGTTATCCATCCTTATCACTACATGGTATATAATGCTGTCGTCTGTACAGCTCAGCTGTGAACATGTGCGAGCGGGTTTAGTTATTATAAGTGATTGTTTAATTTTGTGATTCAAAGTAATTTGTGTGAACACATGAATAGTTATAAATATTAATCGTGACAGAGAATTATATGGTGTGATTCATCGAGTACAAGGAAGGAAAAAACGTTAAAACAGCTCTAACAAATTTTTATCATGTGCTGATGTATGAAAGTGGTGATCGATTCTTCAGTCCCTTATGTTATAACTATTATTTTTATAAGGGTGAATGATGAATTGGGTTTTTAATACATCATAATTACATATTACTAACACAAACAGTGGTTGAAGTACGATTTATAAATTCCGTTAAAGTGTTGAAAATTTTTTTTCGTATTTGACGGGAAGTAGCAAAAGACGATCGGCTATTGATAGAAGAATAATAAGGAACTAAAATAAAATTAAGTATGGCAGGACAAACAATAAACGACAGGTTGCTTGCAGCTAGGCATAGCATTGCTGGCCAAGGTCTTGCCAAAGCTGTTTGTAAAGCTACTACGGAGGAAATGATAGGTCCAAAAAAGAAACACTTAGACTGTAAGCATTCATTTGTGTAAACATCCTATTATATTCCTATTTGATTTCAAAAAATAGGGTTCGGCTTATTGTTTCTGTATAGAATCGGATTCAAGTATGGTAATGATTCTTACATGTCTCAACTGAATTTTGCTTTTTAAAAACTGACATTATTCGAATGCTACAACCATCAAGTTTTTTGACATGTATATATAGTTAAATTATATATACAGTTAAGTGACTTGGTTTTAATTTTAGAAAAAAAAAAAAATTCTTGAAATTAATTTCGTTTGTTTATGTATTGAACTATAAAATTTATTTATGTAAATTAGTATTAGTCTTATGTGTTGATGCTTGAAAATTCATTAAAATTATAAGCAAAGATGAAATTATTTTTGTGCTGTCAATTCTTTTTAGTTCCTATTTGACGTTACGTAGTATAGTTGGTTTTAATTTAAGAGATTTTTTGAATCGTAATTACATTGTGAAAAACCAGTTACTTATCAGATGCTCTGTATTTATTAATTTATATTGATTTTCCAATGTTGAAGTTCACTTTTGCGCGTGCTCGACCTTCATTCTCATTTTGGTACTGTAAATTAGATGAGTTCTATAACGGTGTACAAATTATGTTTTCAATTGATGTTTATAAACAAATTTTTTCCGGCTAAATCGGATCTATTTGTTTTAACTTCCCGCCAGAAAATTGGAAATGAAAAAATGGGAAGTTATTGGTTTAGGTCGAATTTTCGAAGACTGAGTTATTAATAGATCTTGAGGTTTTGAAGTCTTAGGAAGCTATTTTAACAAATTTCGAAATGTTACCCCAGTGTACGTATGCGTGCATGTAAATTTTCTACAACTTTTGAACGGATAAACTGATTTAGATCTTCGGTGCGTCATTCGAAGCGGCTTATCAATTCCTAGATTCTATAAAGAATTAAACTTGATTCGTTCAGTACATTGCGAGTAATTCAAAAAGTAAAATTCTTGAAAAAGTTTACTTTTTGGATAGCTTATAACATACATTATGAATTTATTTTAAATTCTAATCAGCTCTAAAATCTAAAAACTGCATCAAATGCCACATTAACCATTCAAATAGGATCTTTTGTTCAAAAATGTCGAAAAAATTTCTGAAAAAGTTTTTTTTCATTAACATCAAAATTGCTGAACTGGTCGATGGAATCATTTTTTAAATCTAGAAAACTACGTTGAATGCTGCATCGAATATAAAACATCGGTTGATTCGTTCAAAAGATAACGGCGACAAAAACTTTAAAAAATGACATTATACCTCATTCTTAGGTAACTTTTTTTTTTAAATCTAGCTAAGATAAAAGTCCCTATACCCGCTCAATTTTTATTTGAGTGAGATTAAATCACTCAATATAAATGATTAAATAAAATGAAAAATCATATTTTTTTTTTATAGTTATTTTTTGTAGTTTTAAGTATTAGAATAAAATTTTAGTTTGAAGAAATATGTTGATAAATAATTATTATTAATCGTTTAAATAAAGTCCTTGAGTGTACCCATATTCGCTCACTAAAAGTTGTGATGTACCATTACTCGATCAACACATGGCCCTATAGTCGCTCAAAGACAATCTCAACTAAACTATGATAAGTTTATTGATTTGGAAAATAATTTATAAATTATATTACTTTATTCTTTTATAATATAAAATTTCGAGAATTTTAAAAATATATTTAATAAGATATGATTACAACAATTCTTAGAAAATTTGACGTAGCCTAAATTTAATCTAACGAACGAACGTTAAAGTAAAAAATGCTCGACTGAGCGTGATTTTGAAAACAGTCACTTAATTTAAGTTTATAATATATTATAAAATTATTTGATACATTATATTTTAATGTATTTAGATTCACAAATAATTATTTATCAATAATAATTTTTTTTTTGTTGAAATTTCTTATTATAAAAATTATAAAAAACGCATTAAACAGTTAAAGTGAGCGACTAATGGTACTGAGCGGGTATAGAGGCTTTTACCTTATTGCTTTTATTCTCATTTTGGATTTTTCCAGAAATTCTGTCATCCATCATAATTAGTTGAGTAGGTTCCGAGAATACCATTGACATGATAAGATATACATATACATTAGGGTGTCCAATACAAATATATTTTTTTTTAACCCCTCTTATGGGTTTAAAAGTTACTTCACATTATAAAAAAAATACTCGGCAAATTTCAGCCAGATATCTTTAAAATTGAGCTATTACAAAAAGGGGGGTCCCCTTTCCAATTTAAAATACACGCGAAAATTTTTAATTTTAGTTTTTCGTTATTAAAACCATGAAAAAAATTTTTTTTTTAATTCTGCCTGGTATAATTTTTTGTATATCTATTATAGCAACCAAATGAATTTTTAACTCATAATTAAATTTCCTACGTTGCAAATATATTCATGTATTGTTATTCTAGAATGATTTTTAATAGTATATTACATACCTAGGCCAGTAAAATAAGAAAAGTTTCAGATCACATGTAATTTTTGGCCGAAGCTGACAAACATGTGGTCTAAGGCTTTCTTTTTAATTGGCCGAGGTGCGTATACTATTTTTCTGTTTGACGGAGCCGGAAAGTTGCAACTTCGTTCAGGGCAGCGGCCCGAAAGTTGCCACTATCCGACCGGAGGCCAGAAAATACTTTTGCGGTTCAACAGTTGAGTAATTTAAATCTATTAAAAAATAAAAATTAAAAAAGTGAACGTTATTGAATATTAGAAAAATTTAATTATTTAGGGGAGACCAGGGCACGATGGACCACCTCAAAAATTTACCAGAAGTTTTTTCTTAATCGTCATATTTTCATGAGTTTGTTGTACTTACTACACGTTTAAGAGTGATATGAGAAACCTGGGGCAAGACGGATCTCCCAAAAAATTTTGAAAACAAAAAAAATTTTTTCCGCAGCCTACATTTATAAGTTTCATGTAATTTACATATTTCCTCTCCAATCAAAATAATTTTTCGTTAAAAAAAGAAATTTTTTCTACATAATAATTTTTTTTGTTTAATTTCTTTAGGGCTTAAAGTTCACAAGCGATTAAAGAAAAAAATAGGGTATTTGAGGTCGAATGAAATACTTGCTCAATTGATAACATTGAAAAAAGTTTTTTTAAAATATCTTCATGAATACACATTTTATAAAAAAAAATGAATGTGACCTTTTTTGTCAAGAATTTAATTTCCTAAAAAATTGTTTCCATGATTTTTTCCTTCAATCTGCATATTTCATGAGATATTTGAAAAAAAAACGCTATTGTATCGAAAAATGAACTTGAATCGTCCCGAGGCACATGTTCTTTTTACTTAAATAGAAAAATTCAAATTCCCTAGGTATTTTTTCACTAAACAGAAACTTTTCATGGGGCGTTTGAGAAAATTTAATTTTCAACGAGTACCCTAATATTTATATATATATCTATAAACGTTCGAACTAATTGTTTTTTTTCACCTACTCGGCTAATTATGATAGGAAATGGCAAATTCTTCGAAAAATCTACCATGAGACCAAATGCAATAGCTAGATTTCTATGATATCTTCTATTCGTGGTGGCCACATTTCTGGAAAGCCTGGAAAACCTGAAAATGTCAGGGAACTATAAATATACTGGAGATATCAGAGAATTTCGTCACAAAGCTGGAAAAATTTTCACTTCCTTCTTTTTGATTGAACAAATCCAATAATTTTTTTTCTGTCAGAACTGTTCCAACGCTCACTTCCTTCACGATTCCGGCTCATCGGCTTATGTGAAAAAAAAAAAAGCGTTTTTATTTGTCAATCTAAATGCATGGAGTTAACTAGAATTATTTGCAAGTATTAAAAGTTGGATTTTTGGTAGACTTCTGAAAAAAAAGTATTGAACCACAAGTTACGTTGTAATGAAGATTTTTATTTGAAATTTGTTTTACATAGTCTTGAAATATTCATAAATAAACGATGAAAAACTCAAAGTTCTATCTTTTCATTGGTTGTCAAAACAAAATTCCTAAAAAACGCTTAAAAAGCAGACGGTCACACGGGGGAATCCCCTAAAGTAATGCATTTTTTGCAACTCTGGCGATGACGTAATAATAAGACCTTCAGTGTTGATATTTGAAATGAATATTAGTTACGAAAATTAACAAAGAACGATTAAAAATTTTCTATTGAAAATTTACTCCTACCTATTGTAGCACTTACAACTTTTTTTCACATCGAAAAGTGCGAGAGAATAAGTTAATTTACGAATGTTTGAACGGTTAATACTAGGATATTAATATCAACAATCAAAACAAAATATAGAGTCATCTATTATTACAAAATGTCCTGCGAAACGGGCGGGTAACAGCTAGTTCATTTATATAATTGGAAGAGTAAGCTGACAGAGAGTCATGCAAAGAGACTTTTATTAACCTGAAAGTTAGCGTGTGCAGACGTTGTTGAGCGGAGTAGCTTCGAGTGTTATTGGAATAGGGTCTCTACCGAGCTGTAGCACTTTTTGACTTCCCGCTAAGAAAATTGAAAATTTTCAAAAATTCTGGAAGTCATTGGTTTCGGTCCGATTTTCGAAAATCGAATTTCTATCATGATAATGATCCTAAACACAGATCCAAGTACATTTGTGATTTCATGAAATGCGGAAAAATCAAATTTTCAGAGTTGCCAAGCCAAAGTCTAGATTTTAATCTTACAGAACATCTGTGAGAGGAGTTGGGTCATAGAATAAGAACACGAAATTATTCCGACAAAGACGATTTATATAAAGCTTAAAAAAATGAGTGGGAGAAAATTCCGCTGAACTGATTGGAGAAGTTAGTTGACTTGATGCCAGCGCGATGTGAGGATCTCATAAAGGCTACGGGATATGCTATCAAATAGTTAATTTCTAATGACTAAAAGTGCTAATTCTATGTGAGAAAAAAATTTTTCAATGATGTCAAAATACTTATGATCTACCATTTTCTTTATTTTTTAAAATTTAAACATTATTTGTTGCGAACTAAGGTTATTTCATCACTATTCTGTAAAACATTAAATATCATTAAATAATATAACTTAAAGATTTTTGTGTTTTTTGTTTACTCTTAATAAATGAAATAAATATCATTGTTAAAATATTTTTGAGCGCTACTGTATGTGTTTATGTACGTACGTATATCTGCGCGTAAATATTCTATAATTTTTGAACGGATTAACTGATTTGGCTAATTGAGATGGCGTTTAGAGAGGCTAATTAATTCCAACAATTTTTGAGAATTGATCATAATCGGTACGGTACGTTCAGAAGTATTTCAGAAATAAAATTTTTTCAAAATTGTTTTTTTTTTTTGATAACTTCTAACTTACTCCATGGATAGAATCCAAAATCTAATCAGCTTTAAAACTCTATAAGCCGTGTCGAATGCTACTTCATCTATCAAAATTAAATTATTTGTTCAAGAGATATCGTTAACAAAAAATTTCGAAAAAGTGTTTTTTTTTTCAAATAAAATTATAGGCGTTCAGGTGATTATTTAAAAAAAAATTTCAGCGTCCGAAATTTGAAAACTGCGTGGAATACCATCTCAAACGTCAAAATCGGTTTATTAGTTCAAAAGATATCGGCGATGAAATATATAGATAATAACAATTGTTCTCATTATTCCAGGATAACTCACTTTATAATTTATCAAATGCACCTAAAATTGAACCGACTCTACCATATTACAGTCTGTTTCGATCACTTCAGATTATGTTACAATCATTCGATCAGTTTAAGTCATATTATCGAAAAAATATAAGAAAAATCATGGATTTTTTTACACTTCTTTCTGATATTTTATACACTAGTCGCAGAAATTAAGGGATATAAAAAAATTTCAAATTTTTAAGTAATTTTTAACATGCTGTAACTTGGAAGGGAATGGTCGTACAGCAAAATCAAAAAGAGAAAATTGTAGCCTTAAGTGTCTTGTTTTGAGATCTGGACTTCAAAAATCTATTTTATTAACATCTAAAGCATTGTAAAGATGATGAAGAAAAAAAAATTTCGAAAAAATAAATTTTTTTTTAATTTGTTCCAATTATTCATGTTTTTAATCGAAGAAATAAGGTTTGTCGCTAAAAAAAAATTTTTTGAAATTGAAGAAATGAGTGAAAATCGAAGAATCGCTCATTATGCCATTTTTGGTGAAAACGATAAAGTGAAAGCTTCGGGGCACTAAGATAATAAAATCACAGCGCTTTGAAATTTTTAGGGTTTTTTTCGGGACACTTTGAGGTTGAAAAATTACTGACGGTATTGTTTGTTCATCCGTTATATCCAAAGTTATTCGAAGATTTCCAAATATCTTTAAATATGCGACTTTTGACCTTGTTTTGAATCAACCTTATCGCATCGAAAAAAATTTTTTCATTATAAGCCACTATTTGTGTCTTACAGATAATGTTTTCGCAGTTTTCAAAACCCCACTTCCATTCTCTCTACGAAAAATACGTCCAGAGTATTTGAATGTCATAGGCAAAATAGAATTTTTTGTCTAGATCCATGATAACTCCGCGTCAAATCGTCGTAGACTTCTTGAGGGCAGAAAATTGGAGAGTTAAATTACCCAAAAGAGTTTTGTGGTAAGATTATCAAAAAAATTTTTTCTAAGCCCATAGATCCTTTTTAAGACGATCAAAAATTTAGAAATTTTTTTTTACGGTGGTTTCCTTAGTACTACTCCGGATCCGTGCGTGTTAAAAATCGGTTAAAAATTTGGAATTTTTTTTATATCTTAATTTTCGCGACTAGTGTATATAAACGCTCTGATCTGATTCAAAACTCATTTAACTTTCTATTTAAATCGCATTTATTGACTTTTGTCCGAATCCACTGATTTCATTAAGCTGAATCGTAAACAAAAATTAGAAAATCGCTTGGTGGAGCTCGAATAACTCAAAAAATATGAATGTATTAAAAGATATTATCGAGCTCTTCGAGCTCGAATATGTGTTTTGACAAAAGTGTTTTTGAGCTTTTTGAGTCCGCCGGTTTACAGATGTTTTGTATGTGATTGGTATTCTTTTATATTGATGACTTACTTTAATTTCTTTTTCAATGCTGTGCTACTAATCCCACCGTATAAAACGACCGAAAACCGAAAAATTAAAAAACGCATCTAGACTTTTACGTGTATCTGATTTTTTAAACTCTATGATCTTATCACGACGAAAAGGTGGTTTTAAGTTCGAAAATAAGATCTTTTGGAATATTATTCTGGGGATCAAAGATATTGAAGAGACATTTGTATCATTATTTTCGAGCTACTTGTGCTCGGAAAGGTCGATCACTGAAGCTGGTCTACTGAATAATCTGTTTTTTAAATTTTTAATCGCTTAGAACCTGATTATTTTTTGGGAAATGCGGTGAACGAAGCAATTTCGTTTGAGTACAGTATATTTTCAAATTCACAATTTTTCGATCTATTTTTTTGTTGCAGATTTAATTCACTGTACTAATGAACCGAATGTTTCAATACCACAATTAGCTAATCTTCTGGTAGAGCGATCGCAAAATACAAACTGGACTGTAGTTTTTAAAGCACTTATCACTGTACACCACTTACTTTGTTATGGAAATGAGGTAAATATATATTTTTGAATGTTTCAGCTTGATAAAACTTAATTGCATTTACATTATCATTCATTCTTTAACACTTTTTACATTTGTTGCCTTGCAACGTACAGTGTACTCAATAAGCCCGGATCCTGGTTTTATCCGCTATGATCAGCTGAATCGCTTTACCTGGTTCTCCTTGTTCTCATTATCAATTTTATTCTATTCTCGCTTCCTTTTTTCGCTTCTTATAGCACAGTTTAAGCAGCTCCCATGTTACCTTCTCATTCTGATTTTTTTTTTAATGGAATCACTTCCCCAATAAAACAACTTTTCCAAGTTTTCTTTTCATTTTTCATTCTCTTCAACTGTTTTTCGATCTTATCTTCTCGCCTCTTCTTCTTTACCTCTTAATTTCTATATTCATATCTCAACTTATGTGTACTTACATTCCTTGTTAGGCTATCCTCCATATCTGTCGAATTTATGTCTCGATTACTTTTTCACGTAGCACCCTTTTATCCTGATCCTTAGCTCAATTTTTTATTCTGCCAGTAGAAAAAATGGTTAAAAAAACGTATTTTTCGAAAACAAAGGCATACAAAAGTATTTTCGAGCTCGAAAAGGTACTCGCAACAATTTTTTCGAGTTCAAGGAGCTTGAAAACAGCGGGAAGTATTGGGACTGGCCCGCAGGGTCAACCGATAGACCGATTTTTTTTTTTTTTCCTATTATGAAATAAATATCGAGTTTCATTTAATCTGTGTTATGATCTGCTGAATGTAAGTAATTTTATACTTTACAATCATATCAATATATTCCAATAATATAATTATATATTATATTCAAACTTTCGTTTGTTTCCCAGACGTATAACTGTTCTCACCCCAAGGAATTATAATATTCTAATTATCAGAAATTTATGTGGAACAAATAAATATTTTCTTGACTCATTCATAAGTGTAATGTAATTTTTATTATGAATTAAGTAAGATTTTTTATTTGATCTAATAAAATTTCTCATTGCCAGCATATCATTAAGATACACACCTAAATCATGCAATATTCACATGTAATTTTGAATTATATTTTTCAGTTTATATAGTGTTTCTTAGTGTGATTAATCTATTGTAATGAAAAAACGTACGTTTTTAAATATTCATTTCTTCAAGTTAACCAAAAAATGTGTTTCTATTTTTTGCAGAGATTTACGCAATATCTAGCGTCGAGTAACAGCACCTTTCAGCTTAATAACTTTTTGGATAAAAGTGGTGTTCAAGGTAAGAAAAATGTTTATGAGTTGAATATTATTAGTAGCGATATGAGCGACATTGTATTCCGTCTTGAACAATTATATTTTTCAAATTGTTTGAAAACGATGTTTTTTTTAGATAGATTTTCATTTGAGTCCATTGCTTATCTGGAGACACGATCGTGTCTTGTCCCAAGTAAACCTTTAAATACATAAAAACGTGTGTACCACGCCAGTGCGAGACTACCGTATCTGTTTTCTTTAATCATAGGTTTCTTTAACTACTCACTTTTTAAATCAATAATTGTAAATAATTGTAAATTGTCAACCTATAGTATCAACTTATCTATCTACAATTTTATTATTTCTATCTGATTTACATTAAATTGAACTATTTTTGAAATTTAATAAAAAATAAAAATCCGTGTCCAATGGGTCCAATAGTTAAAAATTAGTATTCATTGTCACCAGTCGAGAAACTCCACTTTCTCAAAACCAGTTCAGCTGGTCCAGCTGCTTAGCTCATTACTAGAGTGTCTCTAACAACCGATCAATTTGAGCCCGCTAGCGCTAACATTAGCGCTCAGTTCAACTAGCTACTGCACATATCTCCAGTGGCGTCACGCTTATTAGCTTAACTCAACGAATTGTTCAGCTCACTACAGGATACATTCTACGCACTCAAGGCACTCAGTTCACTATTGGATCTCGCTGAATTCAAAATACTAGCTTATCTATTCATAACAAGTTTGACTCATCAAATCGGGAGTAACCGAAGATCTAGCTGGGATTTTCCACCAATTATCTCACACTCACGGAATTAAAAGAGTTTTTAATCTCATGTGTCAGGGCTCAAGAGAGACTGGAAACAGCGTCTCAGTCCAAATCATTCTCCACTCAGCGTACTCAAGATCAACAACGTCGAGGTAACAGCACTCATTCATCATATAATTTCGTCTTGGCAGCACTCACTCAGCAGCAACGTACTTAAAAACTCACTTAGACAACTCATCAGCCATCATCTAACACTTTTACTCAGCAGCAGACTCTAGCAGCACTCAGAGTCAATGTGACTCCTTTGGTGGCGATCATTGTATTGTACCGTGTTTTGGATTTGTCAGGTTGACATCAGTACAACGGCATCAAGTGAAAATCTCAGAGAGATTATGTCCAAATCGCTTGAGCCATCATTAGCATGTCAATCATCAAGTGCGAGCAAAGATTGTGGTCATTTTTATCATACTATAATACACTACCACTATCCTACTTTAGATCAATAATCAACACCCTAACTCAACCACACGCTGTAAAGCACTCATTCAATCAATAATACCACATGATGCTGCATGATAACTTACAGATTCAAGTATTTATTGATTAACGGACTCATTTGAAGATTTTTTATCATGTTAACACAAGATTTTTTCCACTCACAGCATTAAACTTACTGAAGTACGTGTGAGGGTACCTGTCAACATAGAAAAAGCCGTAATTCTCATCACACGTCTTATTAGCTTCTTCTCTAGCTGAGATTACTTGGCTAAGTACTTATCTAGTTAGATTTATTAATTGATTCAGGTTCTGAGATCATTTTTATTTCAAAAGCTCTAACGCGCAAATCAAAACTCAAGTGCAGTCATTTTTTTTTCTTCTGTACGAGTAGCTGGATTAGTTATTGCTAGAAAGAGTTGTCAAAATCACCCTCAAATCAAGACATTCACCTTAACCTATTGATATTAATGCTCATGTACTTGGTGAACTAATTACCGCTCTTCAAGTACGATCTTATTCAAGTACACTGATTGGGCACAAATCCAGAAACTTCAACTATAAGTAGCATCCTTATTTCATAGTACCAAGTTTTATCAACATAATACTCGGCACTGACTCATATGGATTAATCATTCAACTACAAATCCATCTAATTTCACCAACAATGTCAATTGTCCAAACGACGTTGCTTAGGTTGATAACTCTGTCCAGTCAATTCATCAGATTCTAAACTAGTTTTCACACTTCAATGATCTATGGATCAGTCCGCTTAACAACTTCAAGATCTTTTGATGAGATCTCTCGAAGAGCTCGAAAATGTATTTACAACGATTTTTCCGAGCTCAAGGAGCTCGAAAACAGCGGGAAATTTTGGGGTTGGCCCGTAGGGTCAACTGATAGACCGATTTTTTTTAACGCGTTCAAGACGGATGCCACAACTATCCTCTTGCAATCAAACCACTTACTCAGGGACAATACATTGTTGACATTTTCTCCCTCGGAAAATTGTCAAGCAACTATTAAGAGTTATATCAAATTAATTATCCAGAACCCATCGATCATTTTGATGATCCTGATGGTAGTACGAAAATACTAGAGCTACACTGGTCACAGCATTTAGACTCATTTCATTTTATTTACTCTCCACTGTGCTCAGCTTCCAACTTCAACAAGCGAGTCATCTTATCAGAAATATTTCAGATTTTCGAATCATTTGCATTCTTATTACCACTCATAATTCGAGTCTAGGTATTAATACAAGATCTTGGTGTCCGCTCAAAATATCACAAAAAAAATTTTCCATACAAAAATCGACTAGTTTTTATTGTGATGGTTATTAAAAACAGGGTATTTAGGACTGTAACCAAGATCTTAAATTAGAGCAAATTGGCTGGGATAGTCCATTATCACGCCAGATTTGTGACAAAGAGATTAACTCAGAAAAGAAAAACAAAAATCGCCGGAATTCCAATTCCAACACATGAATCAACCACTCCACAAGTTCATCAATCGAAATCCATTAATTCTCAGGCTTATTATGAGTTGCTATAGTGGTAGTTATATACATCAAGGTCCACTCGCAATCATCTGGTACTAAATTTACGCTGTTTTGTGTCAAAGCTAAAGAAGTACCTCTTCAGCATCTCACAATTCCGAGACTTGAACTTGGTGCTGCACTCCTGCAGTTGAAATTACTCTCTCATTGCCAAAATACTTAATTTAACTCAAGTGCGAGCAGATTTTTTGACTGACTCATCAGTATCTTTCATGTGGATATACTCGCACCTATCACGCTTAAATGACTGTCGGAAATCGAGTGTCAACGACTTATGATCTTACTCCAATCAACCGGTGTAGAATCTTATTTAGCAAATACAATCCATCTAATTGTGTTACTTGGGGACTAACGTCAGCTCAAACCAAGAATCGTCAACTCTAGCGGACTGGCAATCCATGGTTTCTCAAAGATTCACATTCCCGGTCAAACAGAACTTTAGACTTGGTCCAGTTAGCCAATTGGGAAAAAAACCTGGTTTGATTCTAGTTACCACAATGATGCTGGTGACAACCAACTGACTATAGCTAGGAAAGGTAAGCTCACTTACTCGGATGCTTTGAGTCACTGCAATCTGCTTAGGAATACGGCATTTGATCAAAAATGAGCCACATTCATAACTCAGCAATCCAATAAACTTTTCTAAGATTAAAAACGCACTCGAATTCTGCATCAAGGAAAATGGGCATGTATATTTTTCATCAAAACTTTAAAGAATTAATATTGACCATTCTCTGCAACTCACTATCAAGCCTTTTAGATAGATCTAAAAAGACAATAGATCAATAATTGATGATTAGTAGGATAGTCGCAGAAACCAATAGTTAACGACATGACAGGGAGAGGATATTTCTCTTAAACTTCGGGCTATTAACGTAGCATTGATTTTACAGGATATCTGCGTAATATAGGTATCCCAGGTAAGATTGTTTGATAGTTGTATACCAAGATGCCTTGTATTATTGGCATAGGAAATTATATTTCCATCCATGATGATTTGAGGCAACTGTCAACCATCAAGCAATTTAAGCTTGTAAATACTATATAGGACTATAAATTTGTTTTTTGGAAATTGATCTCCAGATTGCTCTTTCTGACCCAATCTGCGACAGCTTAAGCGTCAGCAGTGAGACATGCAACAGCGTTGCTTAAATTAAAAAGTTTGGAACGAGAATAAGCCCATTTATCATCTGCAAATAGACCACGTTTGCAGTATTTCAGTCTCTTAACCACTCCATTTATTGCAATTGAAAATGAGATTGGACTTAAGATAGATCTTCGAGGAACACCTGAGGTAGTGCTAACTGATCTTGAAGGGACCTTTCACTGTTTGAGATCTATCTAATAGGTATGAACGGAACCAGAGAATCGTTTAATTTGAAAAACCCATTTCATACATCGAAGTGGAAAGCAATTTAGAATTGAAATGATCAAAAGCCTTGGTAAAGTCAAATGAAAAAGGCACGTAAGATCATCATTATCAGTAACTCGATGAATCTCATCTGTTAATCTTAGAAGTGCAGCTTGGGTGCTATGAAATTTCCGGAAACTAGACTGGTAATCGTCTAGCAAGTTATTCGACTCAAGATATAATACCTTTTGGTTTGCAACAATGCGCTCGAAAATTTGGGTCAAATGAGACAGATTAGCAATAGGGCGTATATCTGGAATCGATTTTGGTAGTTTAACGTTATTTCATGGTATAACAAAGACAGACTTTCAAAATTCAGGGAATAAGTTGATGTCTAAAGAGCAACTGAAAATAGCAGTCAAGAAAAGAGGTACCTGTGACAAATAAATTTTTAGCCATTTTACGTCCAAGTCATGTGGACTTTTACCAACAGACTTCGAAAGAGTTATGTGTAAACTTTTGGTCACATCAACAAGTCAATTTTAGACCAACAGAAATTGCGACTAAGCTTTTCCATACTGTGATTCGGAGAAAAACGGTGGTACAATGAAAACAAAAAAATAAATTATAGCTTCAAGTGTGAGTTTCAACAGCATTTTGAAAATCACTCAAAAATTTAAAATTTTTTATATATTGCTTAATTTTTGTGACTAGTGTAAGAAAAAATGTTATAAAATAATTTTTTATATCGGTAATTCATCAAAATTAAGTCATTGTTCCTTCATCATACGTAACTAAATAATAGCTCAGACAATTAATAATGCACAGAATACATTGCACTTCGTTTGTTCATCCCAACAACAATTCAGTCCTTCATAACTCCTTCACTTCGAAACTTAGATCACATTTCTGCTGATAATTCGGTTTGTTGAATAAAACTCTCGGCTACTAGTTCACATGTAATTTATGATCGCAATTATTTTGATCGTTGATAGGAAATTGCAACTGTTTGAAAACACGAAACTAGGTTTTCTCAGTGGTTTTCCTAATAATGAAAATATGGTTTTAATTCCACGTAACTAAGGTATTTTTTATTATAATCCAATTTTATCAGTTGTATTTTATTGTGAACAAAATAATCTGTAAATTTCACAGCTATTTTATATTTCAAAATTATTTCTTTTATTACTTTTGATGTTTCAAACGTACCTGTAGGCCATATGGTTATATCTTGTCTTGTTATACATTTTATTATGTTTGTATATTTTTCTTTCTCAGTATACTAGTATACACAAGCATTCAGCAGACTTCAAATGTAAAATCACTAAGTCGGTTTATAGATGTAATTACGCTTACTCAAAGCTAGTTTGTCAATCTGAGATTTTAGTAATACATAATTAAATTAAAATTACTCGTACATGTGTACATAAAAATATAAGTATACTAACAACATTTAAATCGTGGATTAAGAATCTAGGATTGAAAAACTGACCTTCAAATATTGGTTCAACCCTAGTAAAAATGAACTAGGACCGCCTTCGTTTTTAACTAAGAGCGGGCTTGCGAAAAATCAGGACAGTGTTGAAAATTTTCGAAAAATCTACTTTCCATTCTTGCTGCGAGATAGCATTTTTTCTTATGCAGTATGTTTATTTAACTATCTATATTGTTATTGCAATAGAATTGAATCAATTATAAATTGATAATAATTGAATGTTTATCAAACATAAACAAAAAATATTTTCTAGAACTGAAATTTTCGTTTTAATAATAAAAAAAAAAATAATAGAATACTTAAATGATCAAATGAATAGATAAATTTCTGTAGAAATAAATATTTGAACTATTCGCTATAAAAAGCAATATATCGCACGAATGCTAAGAAAACAATATTCTTATTAGTATATTACACAACTAGGAAGGACAGTAGGACATTCTGATCCGCATGCGTAATTGCATGTCCACCTGACCCGAAGGTGACGTTTGTAAACCAGTGGATTGGGATGTCTCAATTTTATCCGTGGTGTGTATACGATTTTTCGCCAGATCTGCACATGAAAGTTTAAATTTTTGTCTCTGTTTGCGGAAAGAATGGTGTATGTGCTAATTTTTATCATTTGTTTTCTCATGAAAGGAAAGAACTACTTTCTTCCCTCTAAACAGGGCAGGATTTGAAACTTTTGGCTCAGGTTTGGTAAAAATTTTTTTACGTATTATTTTATAGAATTTACCATTTAATATTATGATTATTTCTTGAAATAGTTATTGGTATTTTTAAATTATATTGAATTTAATAATATTGGTAAGGCAATCAAATGATAACCTTCCTTCATTTATTTATTTCCTAGATATTTCTTGGTGGTATTTATTTATTATTTCAATTTATTACATATTTTCGATTGTCATTTTGCTTTTCGTTTACACTCTCCCTAGAAGTTTAGCCTCGACATTTCTGCCCTGAATTATTAATTTTGTCCATTGTTTAAAAACGGGATCGTGCAATCGTGCTCGAACCCAGCCTAAGGAGCTGGAGCCGACACACTTTATTATTATTTTTTTTTGTTATGGTTACTATTATTATTTATTATTATATTCAAACTTATTACACGTAAGTGATCTGTAACAAATAAGATGAAAATGTTCGCGTCTTCGTTGCGAGAAAAGAACGATTATTGATATACATTATCACTGCCGGGAAGATTTCAAACGGCATCGGCATAGCGCTACGGGCACAACACCACTTTCTTTAATGCACATAATTATGTCGGTAAGTGGTGATTTTTTAGCAATGAGTTTGTAGTTTTATATTTTTCATAATTTTTTGATATCTCCTATCTTTCATAAAGATAAACACAAACGACCTATTGACAATAGATTAAACGTTAAAAAAACTTTTTTTTTATTTCCAACAATAATACACGACATCACTTGGTGTATTATGGTGTAAATTAAATATTTCAGTCAAATTATAAAATTGTTTTAATCAACTGTCATTTTTATTTGTACCAAATATATTTATTTGTCATTAAAAAATATTAAAAAAAGGCACAAATAAATTGATTTATTCACGACAAATATTTATTTTTTTTTAGTGTAAGGAAGATTACCGATGTATATTTTAAGCTATCTGTATTATTTTCAAAATTCAATACAGGTATATGCAAGGTTACTATTTGATATTAATATTGTTTGTTATTGATTCGCCTGTTCTAATAATAGGTTATGAACCGAGAGCTTCACATTGATTGAAGATAGAGGTTAGTGTGAACAACTTCTTTTAATTCTTCATGAAAGAGTAAATAATGGAAAAACAAAAAATAAACTTAATAGTGGTTAAATTCATTGAGTTCAACAAAGATAACTATAATACCTAGAAAGTACAAAGCACAGGATATATTAGTGAAAAAAGATGCATAGAGTTATGTGAACAGAAAACAAAAGTTACTAAAGTCTATCATTAGAGATGGTGCAGACGCAATAAGAAAGGAGCTTGAAGAACGGACGAAAAATATCAGGCAACCAAGGCAATTACTTAAACAGTAATATTGCAGTGTGTGAATCTAATCTTAGAATGGATTTCCTGAAAGATAGGAATCAAAAGAAAGCGCTAGATTCCGCAGTGAGTAAGCACAAGAAAGATTATAAATAACTATAAACCAATAATGACTGAAATTCGGCAAAATATTGATCAGCAAGTATTTCGAACTCACACAACAATCATTCAAAAAGTGCTTCAGCCCAAAAACTATTTTGTTATTCATTGGAACTAAGCGGTTATGGCAAATAAAGACTTCTCCGAACTGGGTCAAGGGGTAGGTCAAAAAAACTACTTCATTGATCAAACCTGGAGGGTTAAGCAAAATGTAGAGTGGAGGACTCAGAAGATCATATATTAGCAGGGATAGCAGTGATATCTTTAGACAAGGCAATGATTTAAGAAGATAAAAAGTGGTGAGAGCTCGCGCCAGTGACACGTCTGAATTTAATTAGATAGCTGGTGGTCATTTTCATGGTTTATAATCTCCATATTCACCAACTTGATATCACAACTACTTACTTGAATCATGATGGTCCCAATTTTGATCTGAAATAATAATTCTATAGACTAAGTTCAAGCATAACAATTATTAGATAATAAAAATAAAGAAGATGATGTTTGCAAACTAGACAAAATAATTATGGACTTCAACAAGGAAGTCGAAAATCGAATGAGAGAGAAACGATGTTGAAAGAAATTGATTTTTCTATGGAAGGAAACTCCTGTTTTTATGGTGCAAATCGAGTCAGTGATATAATGCTTGTCGCTTTATACGAAAATGACATATTACGTGCCTCTAGAAATCAACAATGGTTATTATAAATCAAAACTGGATTCATGGTAGACTCGGAGGTACAAGATCTTCAGTTAGCTAAGTCAAGTATAGGACATAAAATAAACTTATTCAATAACGAAGTAAAAATAGACCGAAAAATTTGCATTTTGGACGTATTGCATCGTTTAAGAATGGAAAAATGTAATTCTATTTTAATGTCATCTGATATCAAAAATAAAGGTCTAAAAATAGCGAATCCAACTTTGAGAGCCAAGGATTTCCTTATAGAGAATTGGTTGGTGCTTTCATATGTCTAGCCGTTGCAATAAGGTTAAATATATAGAAGTCTGTAGCGCGCTTTGGGTTTTTTTTACGTTGGCTGACTTATGTTTGGTTCATTTAAACTAAAAAAATAAGTTAGAGATTATTCAAATGCAGATCGAAGTTCAAGCATTCTCGATTCCTGTTCGTTTACAGGATATACTTTTATTTTTGGTAATCTTGCTGTATCATGAAAGTTATAGAAACAATAACAGGTTTCCCAATCGTCTACTGGAGCGAAGCATCTCAGCCTTACTAATGGTGTAATAGAGGCGATTCTATTAACTAAACGACTTATGCACATGTTTTCGGTTTTGTTGTCAGAATTATTCCGATGTTTGGAAAAAACCCAGAAACAAATTCTTTTAAGTTTTTATCTTTATTCATATACAATTTGGCATAATTTGATTGTGATTCAGATTGTCTGAAATACATAATGATCATCTATCAAATATATTTTCGATCTCAGTGATCGGTTGCATACATCAAAATGCCGGTTAAATCTAACCTTCTTCATGAAGCATAAAATTGATGTACACATTGACTTTTCTTAGTCTTCATTGTAACCTTAAACGTCTCTTAAGATCTTTAGACATAATTTTAAAAAATTTGTTTTTCAAAATCGTTTGAACTATAAGGGATGATTGTAAATCTGTATAAGAACGAAAAAACATCGCAATTGTAGTGGCTTCATTTAAACTACTGCTTGATACGTGGTCTGTTTTTATTCTCAATCGTCTTCGATAAGTCGCTTTGCTAAATATGTAGTTAAGAATATCTTACACACTTGCCCAATTACCATCCTGAGTTCATTGAAACGTTTAGCACCTCTACTATTGACTAATAATAATCGAAAATCAAAAAATTTTGTAAATGCAGAAACAACAGAATACATATAATCGATAAAGATGAACAGTTCTTTTTATGGTTGTCAACTTGGAACGGTATTTTCGTTCAATTTTTCAAAAACACAATGATGTGGAATATCGTATCGTGGAATGGCTGTATCTGTATTTTCAAGCTGATGGGTAAGATTTTGAAACGTTACGTCTTCTCTACGTAGTGGAGGCGTACGCAGAAAGACTAACGTTTACTAAGAACGATTTCCCCACGTGTTATTTTCTACGTAGCACGTTTTTCAGTGAGGAAATCCCCGACTCTTTTTATCTTTTAACCACCCTGGGTCAAGCAGGCGTCCACCAGAACAATAATTGGAACGTTGAGCCAGTAAAATAGTAAGACTTACCTTTATTGCGAACGGGGAAGTTCGTATCAATCCCTTGCGACTCGGTGACGTTCATAGAAACCTGGACTGTACGTGTGAAGATGGCCCAGTAACAATATTAACACTAACTTATTACTTAATTATTTGATACAACTATGTACACTGATTATGGTAAAGGAAATACTCACATTTCAAATGAGCCAGCTGCGTATGTCCCTGCAAGGTGGACTGCAGGACACTGGACCCAAGTCTGTAACAGTGGGTTGCCTTAGGAGTTCTGAGATGGGGCATTGCGCCTCCTGGGAATAGCGCAGACTTCGTCTAATACGTAGTAATAAGAATCTGGATGTAAAATGTGAACGAGAAAAACTCGTTGCACAATTTTTGGTCTCTTGATTGTCGCGACGTTGGTTAAATAACTTAATCTTTATCCGCGAACGACAATTTTCGATCCCGGAAATATCGTCTCATCAAAATTTATTCAAGAAAAAGTATTCATTTATTGTTGCTTGTTTTTGTGAAACATATCATTGAATACTACAATTTAATTCAACATCCAAATCAATTAATTCGAATAAGTTGTAAGTTTTCAATTTTTCGAAAAATTCGTATACTTTAGAATCTACAACAATAATTTATAAATAATTTAGATTTTTCGAATATTTCGACTATTTATGAACACTGTAGATTCTTTGAATATTTCGAAAATTAATGAATCTTCCAATGTTTTGAATAATTTGAAAGCTCATGAATAATTTCAATTATTAGGTTTGGATATCGAATCTAATATTGCTATTCGACTTGAATCGCATAATGCATTTCCAATTATTCGCACGCCTCTAGTAAACGTGTCACTACATAACTTTTATTTTGCAAGGGCTTGGACAAAATTTACCAGGCAGCTTCATCGGGGTAACTATAGCGGGAAACAGAATTTCAGTTTAATTTAATTTAATTATAATTAATTTATTTTAAACTTTATGCTTAATTATATATGACTAGATTTTAGACTAGGTTCGCATGAAGATTTTCGGCGCGTGGCTTCTACTAACTGCCTGGAAAGTTCTGGAAAAATTTTTTCCGGCGCGTGGTTTACATGACCTGTCTGGAAATTTCTACTGCGTAGTAAATCCGGCCTTCCTGCCTGGATATAACGAAACTAATTTTTTTGAGTCCGGTTTTTGATTCTTCTATTAGATGATAATTTACACGACAATACTCCGCGGAGATGACGTTTATTTACGTATTTTAATTAATAAATATTCCGGCCTCTCTGCCTGGAATATTATACGAAATACCTAGCACGATTTACGTTGATTTCGTTTTACGTCGCGTGTCTTGTTCTCTCTAGCCCGTGTAGTAGGTTCTGGACCGTGTATGTCTCGTGTAACCGGGTCATCTCGAGTTCTTTTCTGTTGGTTAAGTTCCTTCTCGTACCAAGTTCTCAGTTTTACTCGTCTTTTCCAAAATACTTGAATTCTTCTTCAACTTGCTATTCAGACGCAATCAGTAATAGTCAATTCAGAAAACCGGCTTCCTGTTTGGTATTCGACTCTCAGATGGATAAAAAATATCGCTTGGTTCCACAACAAAAAGCCAAGTGTGACTAAATTAATTACCTGATGTTTGGTACTCAGCAGTCCTCCGTCTGGATGGTTACCCGGTCCTTCTGGCTCTGTCGCGTCTCTGCTGATGTCTTACGGTTTTATCAATTTTACTCGATTGTCTTCGGTTGTTATCAGAAAACACCTCCTCTGCTTAATTATGATTGGACCTAGCGTGTCAGTATTTTCAATTAGCGCGCCCGGTGGCAAGTCGAAAAACTTATTTGAATGCTCTTTTGGGGTTACAGGTAGTGTAAGTAACCATCAGTGAAAAATCACGATGTTGATCGATAATGTAATTCAATTTACCCCGTTACAAATTCATAGAAAGAGTTGCCTGAGATTTATATAAAAGAAGCTAAAAATAGAGAGTTACTTTCAATTTTCCAAATAGTTTTGAGAAAGTTGGCGGCAAGTATTTGCACATCAACTCTTTGCAGTGAACTTAACTTCAAATTTTGGTCGTAACTTTCTGATAACTTAAAGTCAATGTGGCTGTCAGGCGAGGTATCTAATCCACCTATAATCATAAACAAAGGTGCTATGACAGCTCCATAGACGGCAAGTTGGATTTAATCTGCGAGAACTTGTCGTAAAGATGACTGCAAAAGCTTAACGTGCACATTAATTGACACCAACGTGCGCTCAATTTAAAGTGTTTTTGCTCTTAAAATTATTTTGCAATCAACTTGACGGCTAATATCTGTGTCGATTTGCCGTCAAGTTGTGGCAGTAGATTCGAGTCGTTCTGGAATTAAAGTCGAGTTCATACTGTATTTAAAAGTTCACCAGCTTAAAGTTAGTTGAAACTTGGTGGCAGATTAAAGAAAACTTCTCCTGAGCAAACGTGGCTATCAGAGCATATTTTAACTGAGAAGATAGTGGCTAGTATTTTGATGAAATTTTTTTTTTTTTTGTAACTCATTAGCGATGGATTGACGATCTTATGATAAAGCTTATGTCAAAATTCATAAGTTGCCATCTGTAGTTACTAATCGGTATTCTTTATGAAAATTTTTCTGAATAATTATTGTATATATCTAGTACAATTAGCTACGTTGCTTTTTTTTACCGATCGAAAGTTTTAGAAAGTATTTTATCGACCCATTGCAATCCATTTTTGATGATTGCGATTTCTATAACTAATTTGGTATCTTTTTATGTTTGGAAGCAGCAGGGGCCCGTGTTGGTAAGTTTTAATTAAGATATCAATACTATTCATTTGAGTTGATGATTGCAAGCAATAATTTTCCATTATATTACTTATTTAATCAGTTTATTATGAGTGAAAATTATAAGATAAAAAATTATGCTATTTCGACTAAAAATGTAATGGAATGAGTAGTCTTTATTTGTAATTCTCACAACTTCTGTAATTCGAAAAAGCTTATGCAATAATATTTTTCTTATCGATCACTATTTTAATGTGTTTTAATGACTCAAGTCAGGTAAGTGTGGTCAAATTGCCTTAAAAAAATATTTTACCCATAGTGTCATAAAAGTTCAGAAAATCTAAAAAAATCACACTTCAAATGTTTTTATAACTTTCGATACTGTTAAAAAACAAAGTTTTCCGCACTATTTAAAATTAAAAGTTAGAATCCTATTGAATCATATACCTATTTATCTACGAGATCAAAATATTTTTGTTTCCCAATTTATCGTAATCGTAAGCCAATGTTGTTGTCACTACGATTGAGTTTAACAACCTACAAAAACGGCCAATCAATCGTGCCATTGAAGATTATTTAAAACTTTTAGCTGCGGGTTAAATATAGTGACTGTTAATATACGGAAAAAATTCCGCTTATTATGTATAATAGTTCTATAAATAGAAAATCTGAAGTTGATAAATTACTGTCTACACACATGTGTCTTTATACAAAACGACTCACAAATATCAGCTAAAAAAGGTATCCATACGGACAGTTTTTTATGATAATCTATTGAAAACAATTAATAGGAGCTAAAGTTCTTTTACTCAAGCTCTTTGATGATATTACTATACTAATTTTTCTATAAAAGTGTTAGAATCAGTTCAGTGAAGGTAGTTCGCGGTAGATTATATTTTATAGATAATTTTCTAGTAATAGTTCAGCACATTTATTGCTTTACCAATATAAACAAAACTTTATTACAATGAACAATATTTTCGGTATTAAAAGAAAAATTTCGAAAAAAGCGGATTTTCGGCCCACCTTAATATCTATCGTATACAAGCGAAATGCCATTCACTCGAGATTTCATGATGTCTTCGGAACTATATGTCCTATTTACTTCAAATTTGTCATATACATTCCTTTCATCATACAGACACTCAGTAAAAATAGATTTTACGATTTTCCTATCCAAAATTGATTTGTCATCTAATCACCATACCCGCCTAATAATTGTTCCGTAGCAATGGTTGCTGTGGGAATAGTTAGTCCTCAACAAAGATTGTTATGGCAACGGTTTCTATTTAGAACTCTTTGGTCTCTTTAAAGGGTTCGCGAGGGTTGGGGGGAATAAAAATTTTGACGTTTTCATACCAATAGGCCTACAGATTTTAAGATTCATATTTATATTATCTACGACACGAGGATATCGATACTGTTAATTTTCTATTGAAAATCGACTCTTACGGGGATCTGCGGGAAGTGAAAAATGAAAATATTCACATTTTCAGCCGAAAGACCTATAGACTTGAAATTCCAAATGAATATTAGTTATAACACGAAAAAATCAATGGCCAATTTTTATTACATAAGTCAAATCTTATTTGGGCTTTGGGAAGCATCAATAATGGAAATTTTTATGTTTTTTGTCTAAAAAAATTCAAAAAATTAAAATTTTAAATAAATATTAGTAACGATTCAAGAAGACTAATAGTGAAAATTTTATATCAAAAATTGATTTGTAGGAGAGTTTGCTAGGGCGTTTAAAATTTAAATTTCTACGTTTTTTCAGCAAAAGACCTACGGGCTTAACATTTCTAGTTAATATTTTCTACGATACAAGAAAATCAATAGTGTAAAATTTTTTCACAGTCAATTTCTACAGGGATTGCAGTGGTGTGAAACATAAAAATTTTCACGTTTCTGATCTTAAAGAACTACATACTCAGAACTGAAAATAGATTTTATCTTGAGACAAATCGCTTTTCAACTTCGCGATTTTAACTAGCTGCCACTAGAGTTCGCGGGTTGAACTCTGGCTTAGGCTGGCTTCAAGAAAATTTGTATTGACTTGGACAATGCAAATGGGTTCTTGCAAGAGAAAAGCCCGCACTCATTCAATCAAACAATAGATGAAATTCCTATTAATTCCCTTATGGCTATTTTTCTTAAAATGTACTCAATTGATGTAAAATTATTTAAAGTAAAAGATGAGGCAGAATACAGGCACAAGAATTAATTAAGAACGGACAGTTTTAGTATTGCCAGGTATAACATAAAAAATCACTCACAATTATTTGCAGTAACCGTTTTGACAATAACTAGGTTGCTCTTTGGTGGCAACGGTTCTAATCCAATTATTTAGACGCGTAGCACAAGATTTTTTTTTTACACTAAATTATTTAATAACGTACTGGTAAACATAAATTATATGGATTAAGGAAAGGAATTATATAAATCTTAAGAACGGTTTTCAGATAATTTTGTCCGAGCTTTTCTCTGAAATCAAAGCTCTAAACGCAAAATAAAGATACAGACCCGATGCTTTATTCTATGAACTAGTGAAGTGCGCTTCAATTTTTTGATAACTTCCATTTGTTTACGAGAAAAGCTTGGACAAAGTTCCCATTTACTGTACAAGTGCAAAAAAAATAGTACCGTTTATCCAATTGAGTGCGAATAGAGAAACAAATAAAAACGCGTCTTAAATGTACTTCTAATGAAAAGGAAGAATATTTGCGAGTTTATCGCTGTTTTAATTAATTACTTTAATTAGCAAGTAATCGCTTATGAGAAACTCTGTTAGCACATTAGCGCTATAGGATTTGTGTTTCTTAAGACCGAAGTGTCTCATCGATGCCGTAGGGTCTTAGGTCATAATTTTCGACATGCTCCCCACTTACCTTACGGTCATGCGTCTTTAAGATTTTATGTGATGTGACCAAAGTACATGACAAGTTGATTTTGGGCTGGTAACGAGACAGATGAAAATATATTTCAAGGCTAAAGAATACTAAGACAAGCACATTGTTTCAATCCATGCTGCCATGCTTTTTTTTTCTCACAAACCCGACTCTTGTGGAGCTAGCCGAGGCAATAGAAATGGACATTATATTACTTTACGACCAATTATATCTTTTCTCTTTAGAAATGCGTGGGAGGGGTAAGAATAATCACGAATACGTTCGATTTGTTAATGCTAGAATTTCAATATCAGTAATCAATAAAAAAATACATATATTCATTTAACACTACAAATGCCCAGCAAAGCGGATGGTTAACAATAGGAGTCAATTTTCTGAAAAAAATTTAAACTATTGGTTTTTTTTCTATGATAGGTGGTATTAATTTGAAAATTCAAGTCTGCAGGTTTTTTTGGCTGAGAAACGTGAATATTTTCATGATCCCGCAAACTCTAATGAGAGTCAATTTTATGAAGAAAATCATACGCCTTTGAATTTTTCGTTCGGTTCTGATTAAAAAAAAAAAATAATTCAAAATGATTAGAAATGATTCAGAACAATTAAAAACGATTCAATTTTATTACTATATAGATACACATTCATTATTGAGTAAATTATTTTCTCTAATCAGGGTGTGGTTAGTAGAATTTATTTTCAATTCCAAGTCTGTAATTCTTTCGATTGCAAATGTGGAAATCACAATTTCTCGTTGGTAACGGTTACTATATCATCAGTTACTGTAAAAACGGTTGTATATGTGTGCTCAGCCAGCTTAACTACTTATGAGAGTATCTTCGTAAAATTCGTTTTCAGTGGCTGATTGTGTCATAGAAAGAATGTATATGCTAAATGAAAAGTCAAAAGGACATATAGTTTCCAAGATCTCTTGATGAGTAAGTGAGTAGAATTCCATTAATAGATCAGTTTCCGAGGCTTTTCGAAATCTTTTCGTATATATATTCGAAATTTCCTATTCAAATCCATCGAATTTTGAAAAATTGATTTTTTTCTTTTTCAATGATAATGCAATGATAGGTATTTATTTATTCAAAAAATATACACCAGCTCGGGTATTATTAAGATACTTGAATTCTACGTAAATCCGATGCCTACATTCTAGAAAAAAAAATTTTTTTGCCACAATCTACTTTCTTATTCGGAAATCAAGAGAGGTATGTGCGTTAAATTTCTATGATATTAGTTCTTGAATATGCAGTTATTTTAAAACTACTAGTTAAATATCTTTTTAAGGCAATTTCATCATTCATACCTGGTCGTATCCATTAACATTATATTATTATTAAAATTAGAATCATTTTTAGGCTATGATATGTCACCATTTATCAGACGATATGCCAAATATTTAAATGAAAAAGCTATGTCGTATAGAAGTGTCGCCTTCGATTTTTGCAAAGTTAAAAGAGGGTATGTGTCTTTTTTATAAAAAGGAAATATTTATTTTTCTTTCCATTATTATCTTGATCATTTCTGAAACTTTATACTTTTATAATAATTTGTTTTTATTTGACAGAAAAGAAGATAGCACCTTGCGTACTATGAATGCTGAGAAACTATTAAAAACTCTTCCAGCACTGCAGGCACAGTTGGATAGTCTTTTAGAATTTGATTGCACTGCAAATGATCTCACTAATGGTGTGATAAGTATGGCATTTATGCTTCTATTCCGGGATTTAATACGACTTTTTGCTGGTTATAATGATGGTATAATCAATCTTTTAGGTAGTTATACAATTTTTAATTTTCGAAAAACATAATAATTTTAAATTTGTCAAATGTATTACTTCTTTTGATTTCTCATCTTACTGTTGTTAACATTATCATTTTCAGAGAAATATTTTGACATGAATAAGAAACAGTGTCGAGACGCTTTAGATTTGTATAAAAAATTCCTAATAAGGATGGATCGAGTCGGTGAATTCTTAAAAGTTGCAGAGGTAATGTCTGAAACTATAGTAAATACAATAACTCACCATCTATTTCAGCTATATCGAATACTTTTAGTACATATTAAGCTATGCGCCTTTTTACCGAATTTCATAGAACCCAGTCACCAGAGCTGCGCATCGAT
Organism: Microplitis deprimator; assembly: GCA_964016945.1. Classification (NCBI taxonomy): domain Eukaryota; kingdom Metazoa; phylum Arthropoda; class Insecta; order Hymenoptera; family Braconidae; genus Microplitis; species Microplitis deprimator. Next base: position 7,815,658 of record OZ024708.1, on the reverse strand, counting down.
TTAGGTAGGGACAATTCATCTGACACCTGTCACGTAAAATTAACCAAATCCAAAACAATAAAACAATGAATTTAAAGATTTCATTGAATAATTTTTTGATTAAATAACAAATTTATCACCAAAAAAAGTTCCCGGTGCAACATTGTACCACAAAGAAATTTATAAAAATAATGTGGTACAGCTAGTAAGATGGTTGTGTTCTCGTGAGTTACGTAGAACCAGCAATAAGAAAGATTCGGTTAGGTTATTTATATATTTATATACATTATTATATATAATATTATATAATATTTATTATATTATTTATACATTAAATTTTTTTAAATATTTTTTGACACAGCTTTTGCCACACAATGATTCATTATTAGTGACTCATTATATCATTTCTACTGTAGATGTATTCAACTTCATTGCCAGTTTGAACATCAAAACTTTCTAATACTGACACTAATAAGGTACCGGCGGGTAATAAGGCCTCCGGGTTAAACAAACTAGAATAGTTTAATTATACTTAATAAAATTGGTATTAGAGATAAATCATCACTTAAATTTAGCAACAATACTTTTTTAAAGACAGAAGAGTAGATTGTTTTTTATAATTTCTTCTGCGCTACGACATCATATAACGGATGATGAAATATAGAAGACAGGGAACGTGGTATCGGGACTCTATAAACTTATCGTAACATCTCTATACAAGACCCTTCTACTAGAGTAGCCTTTAGCGGAGGCGGTTATTTTAAATATCGTTTCTGTCACTTAGGCCTTATTACCCGATAGGCCTTATTACCCGCGGATTCCTTAATTTTCTTACTTTGAGCTAGAAGTACTGCTTTTATTTGAAGCTAACTAATATGGATTTTTAACTTCATCAATATAAACATCAGCACTTTATACATGTAAAGCAGACTGACAAGAATTCTCAACCATGTCAGCATTGTCATTAGTACTGTTTTTATGTCTAGTTCGAATATCAACGCTGTTCTCATATAAAGAAGTACTATTAGTTTCGTCGCCACCGTTTGTCTTATAAAAAGAATACTTTGTGGCTGTGTAAGATTTTTTTTTAAATAATTTCAGAATAGGAATATCTATCATAACAATTCTGAACTACTTCATAAAAAATATTTACCACCGGGTTCCTAGTAAAAATTAAATCCGGACACTGAGATTTGGAACCTTTACTCCCGACAAAATGTTAACTACAATTATACATATATATCTATATGTACATATTTATCAATATTTCTCACTGTGAAAGTGATATGACCGCAGGCTGCTACCTACTTTGAAGATTTCTCAATATTTATTGATAGTTTTGGAAACGGAATAAAAAAACAATAATTATCGTGGTATTACGAGTCCGTATTATGTCCGTAATAACAACAATATTTTTTGGGGATTTTATAAATAAAGATTTGAAAAATCCAAAAGTGCACGCCTCGAACGCTAATATTATGTTTTAAAAAAATTAGTTTTCAAAAAAGTTAGAATCACCCGCGTTTTTTTCATAGAAATTTCTGTGGTAAATATACAGTAATAACACAACGAAAAAAGTAAGATAAATAAAACATTCCGAATATAAATTGCTACAGCGTGTGTTTGTTCACATATGAAATTGCCGGTTTTTATGGTAATGATTCATTTTAAAAAAACGAGAATACAGTAGTGATTTTCGTAAGGAACCTTCTCTGCATAATTCTAAAGATTGTAAAAAAAAAATTAATTCGTTTCATCGATTTGTTCTCCAGATATCCGTATTACGACCTTTTATTAAACCACGGACTAATGGACGTCCACGATAAATTTATTTTATTGAACTTTTGTTTATATTAAAACTCATCGGGCAACTTACAAAAAGAATCAGGCTTTTGTATAAGTTGTCCCTTTTTATATTGATGTGCTTTTTATAACATGTATGAGTGATATAAAAATAATATATACAGTTTAGTGTGAGGAAATCGCGTGTCTTTGACAAGTAGGTTATAAAGCATAACCTCTTTGCTTCGCGTTCGAGGCGTGCAAAGTAAACATTCTATTTATAGAACTGTTCATTCTTCATTATATTGATGCTGACAATTCCATTAACCTTTCGTTACTCGCGCTATGAGCGTGACGCCGCTTTTTTGACAAAAAATGCAATAAAAGTTACTGTATGGGTATTTGTGACTTTATACTTAACCGATTCTCTCTTTGGAATCTATATTTTTGTTAAATATGTGTATAATTAAAAAATATACATTTTAAATACAAAAAAAGTATATTTATGTATAACAAGAATGTGAAAAAGCGGCACAGTGCTCATTGTGCAAGTTAAATCGTCGATTCAATTTTTGTAACTACGTTGCCAAACGTACTGTTGTTTCTGTAAGAAACAATTCATTATAGCATTATGATTTGGCAACGCCGCATTTCATGGGCGGCACAGTGCTCGCCACGCGATGAAAATCGTCGGGCGAGTTGACGTGAGTAACGAAAGGTTAATGACCGTGAAAGGTCATGTATTTTATTTTGAATTTTTTGACAGCATTTATCCCTACCTACCGTACTGACGCATTTTTTTCATAAGTGCTGCTGAGAAAAAGACTAATTAAAGTGTGCGTGCGCGCGCGTGTGTGTGTGAGTGTGTGTGTGTGTGTGAGAGAGAGATTAGAGAGAAGATTAGATTAGATTAGATATTCATTTGGGATATTGAATGGATATGTTGAACTGAAGATTACATAAGTTGCTAGCAATACTAACATTAGAGGTAAAGAATTACAATATAATAATATATAGCACAAGATAGAGTATCAAATTCTACCGTGATATACACCGTATCTAGCTAGAGCAAACATAATAGTAAAAACGACATATGGAGTAAAAATCTAGCCAGAATCCGACTCAAGTCACTAACATTATGCATCATCCCGTAGAAGCCAGTTGGTAATTTCTTTCTTGAATTCTTGAGAATTATGTACCATTCTAATAGTGACAGGCAAGTCATTCCATAGATATGGAGTGTTAACTGTGAAAGCAGCTCTATTTGAGCTAGTACGATGACTAGGAACTACTAGTGTGGTAACAGCGCTTTGATTTCGAAGCGTTCTGGCAGAAGGTCAGCTAAGTACGGTGGTGTATTTCTTAACAGCACCGAATGAGTGAAGCTCAGAACACTGCGGACTCGATCTTTCTTCACAGTTAACCACCTACGATCAACTCTATCTTGGGTGATATGGGAGTCCTTAGGCAGCCTATAGATTTAGCCTATACTTTTATTGACTCAACGTTGGAGCTTAGTGTCTAACACTGTTCCTAGGACATAAAGCACTGCAGAACAGTAGTTGGCATGGGGTGGCACCAAGGCATTGAAAAGGGTCTTTTGCGTGTTGATATCCGTATAACTGCGTAGGTGTAATTTAGAAGTTTGGTCGTACTTCTACATCTTTCGAACCGCCCATACAGAACACGAATACGGTATTCAGTTCGTGAGATATTCAAGGGGCTTGCTCACATTAACAGTAATTTTCCTACTACGTGAAAACTCATTGACGTGATAAATAAGTTTGCTTGCAAACGCTTGGGCTATTTCATTGGCAGCGGGGGCTGAACCATCATTCAGCATCAAGTCCATGTTAAACAAGGCTGCGATAGCGTTAGGAGAGGATAGGTTTTCCAGCTTCTGAGTAGTGATTTTGCTATTGGCTGGAGAAACATTGCCAAGCTGCATGGTCACGAATGTTAAATGATGACCAGTTCGAAGAGGTCGCTTATATTTGCCCAGGGAAATAATATGATCTTGATCATCAATAGTACAAAGGTCCAGTCAGGTCTTAGATTGATTCGTTACATGAGTAGCTCCATAATCAACTAACCTTAGTAAGCAGTTGCTACTGAACGATTTGACATGTTGAGTATGAAGACTCTGTTAAAGTTCATCAGCGTTGAAATCACCTATGACGATCTTGTGATCGAAGCCATCCATAATCTCTGCCAGAATAGTAGTAAGGTCCTGAAAAGGAGCATGAGGTGGACGACGATACCTGAGATGATGAGTTTAGTGTTGCCAGCAAACAACTGCATCGCCCGTTGGATCCTGGTTGTGTTGGTATTAGTTGCTGCCGTGAAGAAAGATCTTGAGTCGTTCCTGCTTATCTATTACTGTTTTCCAGTTTCTCAAGACGGTTTAAAACATTACCCATGGAGTTTTCAAATTCAGAGTCCCCCGACGTCAGCTGTGAGGGGGTCAGCTTGAGGTCAGTAATTTCCCCAGTAAAGCTTTCAATCTTCGCATTTATCCGGGGTATATCGCTAAGAAGAGCAGTATATACTAATGAAGAGTTGATGTAATCTTTTTTATACCTTGCATAATAGATGCCGGCGACGGCTCTGCAGTTACCCATCTCTTAGGCGGTGTTGGTAATGGTGTTCCATCATCATGCTGACGTGTCCTTTTACCTGAGCTTGAGGCCTTTGTTGATGAAGTAGATCCAGCGGGTAAAACAGGTTGCTTGCCATTATTAACTGCCGAAGAATTTATCGTTCAAAAATCTTGGATGTGCGGTAGGATGTCGCTAGTAGAGACTTCCAAGCGTACGTATATCTCTACGCCATTGTAGCCAAGTTTGATGGCTGACTGGTCAATCATATTTATGTAAGAAGCAGAACCAACTAAAATATCCTTGTTCTTCATGAAATTTAATTTCAGGCAATTTGTTGCAGCTTAAGCATGAATAAGAGCAATATCATTATTGATCAGCCGCATAATCTCATCCAACTCATGGTAGACATGCTAGGTAAATTTGTAGATTGTCTGCGTAAAGAAGGCGTTAGCAAAACCTTATGCACATACAGATTTCGTTAATGAAAAGTGAGAACAGTAGCGGATCCAAGATTAAACTTTGGGGACCCTAGCATTGGTATAGATCATGTCAGTGATGTTCCCATCAGAATCTTTAGCAGCTATGGATCAGCCAGTTAGATATGAAGCTATCCATCTAGAAGCTGACTCCGAGAATCCAATTATGACAAACTTCCGGATTAAGAGATCAGGACAAACTGCATCAAAGGCCTTGAAGAAGTCAAACAAGATCAGAAGAGTGATCATGCGTTTATCCATGTTAAAACGAATGTCATTGACTCACTTGATAAAAGCGTCTGCGTAATGTGCTCAGTTTTAAATCCACATTGGAGAGGATCAAGAAGATCATGTTCAGTTAGGTAAATAGTACAATAGGCCTGTAATCCTGCAGACTGAAGAGGTTAGGCACCTTATTAACACGTACATAAACCGATCTTTTCCAGGACTCCGGGAAAATCGATTCACGCAGTGATCGATCGAAAATGTCAGTGATGTAGGTCAGAAGACTTGACAAGGTAAAATTGACCGTTTTGCTGGAGATTCCGTCAGGACCAACTGCATTGGAGTGCATTGAGAGTAAAGCCCGCTGAACAGTTTCCACACTGACTTCACTGAAAGCAGGTTCAGGATGGTTACCCAGATTTCTAGACATATCAGCAGGAAGTGTCTGATGATAATCAACGATCGATACCGCAGTAATTGCATGGAATAACTCAGTAGCATCAACACCAAGACTCCCAGTATGAAAGGCATAAAGAAGTCTAAGTTTGCATAGCTCACGCCAGATGACACCACTGTTTAAGTTCGTTAACTGAGACTGATAATAGACAGCTCTAGCTTCTCTAACAGCTCGGTGAAGTTTTCTGGTTCTGCGATACTCGGTTAGTAGGGCTAATGACCTGTTGCGACGAAAACGCTTGTAAAGCGTACGCAGACAATGCTCTGACTCTTTTGGATCGTAATATATCCAGGGTGTATGCTGCGGTGAGTTGACAGTGACACTCTTCATAGGAGCTATATTGTTGAAATACGTCAAAAAGTTATCAGTGAAACATTCATCCACTCGATTTATATCCAGTTCAGCAGAAATAATCGAGGGCCAGTCCAAGTTATCTAATAGAACCAGTGCATTAGGATCAGCAAGTCCATCAAGCTTCCTAGTCTGGAAGTACATGCAGAACGAGCTATGCGGTTGAGTTTCAAGGTAGTATGAATTAGAAGGTGTCCACCACCAAAACCAAGATCTGTTTCACCCCAGGAGCTGTCGCAGTTCATTATATGAACAATTATGAGGTCCAGCCAAGTTTCAGAGTGCTTAGCGATATGAGTTATACTGTAGTTGATTAGTTTAAGCGAGTTTGCAGCTGTAAAAGACCTCATAAAATCAGCATCTGGAGTAGCACTCAGCTGATCAGCATTAAAGTTTCCAAAAATTATGTTTTGAATGTATTCATTATTAGCAGCTCCGAGAATGATAGCAAGGTCACCAAATGGTGCATGTGGAGGTCGATAGACAATAGCAATGAAGATAGGTAGCGACCTCTTCGGGTAAAGGGCATAAGTAATCTATTTTGGTATGCCAAGTTGACCAGTCCAAATGATCGCAGGCTTGAGGATGACTTTTAAGTGTAAAGAGTCATGGTAGTATAAAGCAATGTCACCTCCATGTACGTTACAATCATTCCTAACTAGATTGTAATCCAGTAGACTGATAACAAAGTCAGGAATACGATTTTCAAGCCAAGCTTTAGTGAGTGCGATGATTTGATAAAGACAATAAGAATTAAGGAAGAACCGTAGTTTATCCAAATGTGCTCTGAGAGAATTAAGATAAAGACAACAAACTCGGAGCGATGCGCTTGTAGAAAGTAAGTTTTAGTTACTGACGACATTGAATAATCGACGAAAAAATAGTTTAAATTACTTCTAGACTAATCTTCAAGTATATTATACCAGATATATCTGAATCCAACGGATTTTAGCGCTTGTTTCGCCACACCAAGCATAATACACTAAATTTAGCAGTGCTACATTTAGTGTATCAGGCATTAATGGCTACATTTGTACAGTGGTCCAGTTGATAACTCAGCAGAAATATTATGCTTGGACAAGTATCTCAAATTGACAATTTCACTGGGAGCCAATTGAAGATTCAGTGCAGCGAGTATAGAATTTACAAGACAGAATAGTTGTGCTTGATCATGACTGAGACAGCTGGTAGGAAAACCAGATATTACAAATTCCGTGCAACTGATGTTGGTGTTTAGGGCTTTTTGAAGATGAGTCGTGTTGTTATTGGTAATGGTAATAAGAAGGGCCAAATCTTCATCTCATGTAGTAGTTACAGTACCAGTACTGCTACTCGCTGCTTAAAATTTTTGATGCCTACTCATAACATCAGCAATAGATTCTTTAATAGTAACATTATCAGCCTCAAGCTTCTCAGTAGTCTGCCTTGAGTCAGAGATGTCAGCAGAGAATTTTTCGAGATTAGCTTTAATATCTGGTACGTCTCTAAGGAGTGTATCATGCTCTTTTAGTGTCATGTTTATGGACTTTCTGCCTGACATAGCAGCAGCCAGAGTGACATTGTGGCTGATAGGTTTTTTTAGGTAGCGGATCTATATCCTTGTCTTACATCACGCGAGTTCTCTTACGAGAATCAGAGGATCTGGATGAAGGGTCAGAGCCAAATGGTGGAACAGGTGGTTAGGTAGCATACTCCTCTTCTGAGTTATTCATCACTGGTAGTGTGGTGTCACTAGCGTGCAGTTCTGAGAGAGTGTAAGTGGGTTCACAATAGAGGTACTCAGTCCCGAAACCAAACTGAGGAGTACTCACAGCGTATGCATCAAATGTCCGAGAAAGAAACTTTACAATCCTCAACACGGAAACTAATTACCAAAGAACAAAGCTTGCACAAGGCCTTGACAAAGTATTTCTATGCACTAGTAAATTTGTAAGTAATAATCACTTTTTGCATAATACAAGTTATATACACACAGATAAATGTGATATGATAATTGTACAAATCTATACATTAATTTCAAGACTACTAAAATTTATCATATTAAGTGGTTGTTCCAGAAACGAACCACAGCCACTTCAAACGAATCCTTATAATAGACTGTTATAAAAACCCACATTCTTCATAATCGATGGAAGGATCCTGCTATCCAGCATTTTGATATTGCTACTTGAGCCTAGAAATATAACCTCGGTCTTGTTCAAATTTATTCCCAATCCATTGTCTTTTGCCCAACCTGCAACGGTCTGAACGTCTAAAGTAATGAACCTAATTGTTTCAAGAAGATATTAGAGCTTGAAATGTGTTGCGTAATTACAACTACATTTTCATGTCCTTCTTGTGATCTAACTTTATCATTTTCATCAACAACAGAAGTCTATATTGCAAGATCATCGGAAATCATGTCTATTTGAAATTTTTGTTAAAGTAGCTGTTGTTAGATTACTCTTAGATGTTGACGCTTGAGGATATTATTATTTTCTCGAGATAAGGACAACATTAAAATATTAATGAAAACACGTGTTGTCGCTTGCAATGTACGTTGCGAAAGATAATGGCACCTATGCGTATTTGAAACCCTATCATAGTTTGTGTCATGAAAAGAATTTATGCCAAATTTCAAATGAATACGACCTATAGTTTCAAATATCGTGGTATGAGTGATTAAGAACCAACCGTTACCATATCGATCGTTACAAAGAACCAACCATTGCTATAAAATTGTCGCTAAAAACTAATCATCGCCATGTAAGCCGTTACTAATGACAAACTGTTGCTATATCAACCGTTGCTAACCACCAACCGTTGCTACAGCATCCATTGCCCTAGATCAAATGTTGGGGAGGTATAGTAACCATGTTAAAACTCCATTTTGAATAGCAGTTTCATAAAATCCATTCTTAGTGGTTATCTAGTATTCCTAGTGGTAATATATAGATACATATTCGGGTGGCCTAAGAAACGTCATTAGATTTGTCGCAACCTATATCGTTTCCTCAAAATTTTTGAGTAGGGTACATATGTTTATACATACGATTATTTTTGTTGAATAGAATGTTGGAATCGATAAAGGAGACATTCCTGATCTTACAAAAGCTCCAAGCAGTCTATTAGATGCTTTAGAGCAACATCTTGCATCGCTGGAAGGAAAAAAAGGTTCCGCTGCAAGCACACCTACGCAGTCTGCGAAGTAAGTAGTAAAGTATTTTTACATGTTCTATCAGATCTGTTGGATAGCTTTAGCAGAATTTTGATTTAACTATCATACAACACATTTTTTTAATGCACCTTATTCTCAAATGATTCTCATTAGAAGAAAATTCCTGGTTTATTATTTCGACAGATTTTACAAAATTGACGTGACATATTGGCATACTCTACATCGAGAGAAAATTTTGTTTTTTGTGAATATTTCCCGGATCAAATAAATTTATTATTCAACGAGTTTCAAGGAAATAATTATTGTCATTAATAGTTTGACTCAAGACAGATATTGATGCATGATAATATATTAATTAATCAGGTCATATCGAATTATATATGAGGCATTCCACCCCAAATCAATCATCAGTTTGCATTTGCATCTCCGATTTTTTTGAATTTTTTGAATTTTCTAATACTGGCTAAGACTGGTCTCTATAAATGTTTTTAATTTCTTTTTATTAAACCATCCAATTTGAATTTTCGAGAAATTACGATATTTTCTTTTTAAATGCCAATTTGTGAAAGATAAACTGAATTAGACGTTTTCTTTTCTTTTGCAATTATTCACTAAAAGAAAAAAATGGTTTTCCGAACTAGCAAACAATACTTGAATGACCTCCACTGTCGACTGCAATTTGATTGATTACTATGATATTGTTAACCGTAATAAAAAAGTATCCTCGAGCTAAATATTTATTAATAAATTTAATTATCTCCAAATCCTATACGAGGGTAAGGAGGTTCAAATCATCTTTTTAGAATATGAAGATCCATACATCAAAAAGGTGATTTGAACCCAAACGTGGTAACTTCATCCACTTTTACTAAGTTTAGGTTCAAATCATATTTTTAAAAAGGTAAAATAAGTTTCCAGAGCTTAAATTTATAGATCAAGAGAATCTCATCGGATCACGTACAATTGGTAAAAAAAAAACAGAAGGGAAAGAGGGGTCACTAATTAGAAATGGCCGCGATGATCGAAGAAAATTGGAAATTTCATAATTTCATAAATAATTCTTCAGTATTAAATATTTTGTAATAAGATTAAAAATAATAAATTCTAAAATATTAATAATAATAGCTTAATTTATACGAGTAGCCGTTGGAATAGAATATAGTACTAAGTCGTTCGAAATTCGGATTATATAATTAGAACCTTTGACTTATTAGTATATGATTAATTATTTTATGTGAACAATAAATACGAACGATGTATTGGAAAACGGAAAATACTAAAGAATTTGAAAAAAACTGCTGAAAAATAATCTGCTGCCGCCAGGATTTGAAACCAAGACCTAACGAATATGATCCATAACCACTGCCACTCGGACGCTCACGATCAGTTGGAAATATCTTTATCTACTTAGAACGCAGCTATTATTGTAACAATAATATGCTAGAGAATTGAGCTCATTCGAAGTTATAGATTAGAAGTATGGTAGGCCTTGGAAGGGTGAAACATCTTGTTAAAAAGGTGATTTGGTCCTTCATGCTCTTCGTTTAGGGCATTGAGGACTTGAATAGCATTTTAAAACATGTGGTAGACCATGGAGGGTTAAAATACCATTTTAAAAAGGTGATTTACTCCTTCATACGCTACTTTTAGAACATCGAGGACTTAAATAACATATTACATTTAGCGGCAAGTCCAACATAAAAAGAATGGAGGCTTTTGAGGTTCAAACTACTTTTTTAATTTTGACTCGGGAATTTTATAAAATTTCATGAAAATATTCTTTCGCGGGATATTATATCACGTTACAGATACCATAAGGCCGTATACTTACAAAATATACCGCTGATAAGCAATAAGGGCGTATTTTAAATTTTTTTTTCGGAAACTGACGTAATTATGTTCTACAAGTATAATAGAGACGGAAAAAGTTTAGTGACCGGAACCAACGTGATTGTGACCTAAAAGTATAAGAATGGTAAAAAACGTTCGAACTCAGGAAAGTTTTTTACGTTAGTCGAATGAAAATTTTAATTTTGAAAAAAAAAAAAAATTTTTTTTTAAGTATGAAAAAAAAACGAAATGTTGAAAAAGAACAAAATAGTAGTGGCCACTTTCTGAAATAGTACTAAATTCTTTCTGTAAAAAAAAAATTTCAGATGCTACTGTATGCTATCTAGCCTGTATCCACTTCTCTATGGATAGTACTGAGTACTATCTCAGACAGTAACAAGCAACATCTCGTATAGTATACTCTTGGATAGTAGTCAGTGGCATCTGTAAAGTAATAAGTATTCTGCCAGAAAGTATAGGCGCGTTTTCAAGATATTACAACATATTATTCGCAGATAGCACGTATGTCGATTTGTAGATGACAGGTACATTTGTTTGCTTTGTTAACATTCAATTTTCTTAGCGTGAAGTTAAAAAAAAAATTATTATTATAAAATAAAAGTAATGATTAAAAACAAAATAAGCAATTGAGGTGTGCACTTTTGGATTTTCTTATTTTTTTTTTATTCCGTCACTTTTTATATAAGTCGTGAAAATGAACTATTTTAAATAATAATTTTGAAAGTATCTATTATTTTGTATTTTTTAATTCATTAATTTTTTTTTCTATCTTTCTCGAACAAATTATTTAAAATTAAAAATAAATTGAACATAATTTATTAATTATTTTATATCATTAATTTAAATTTCGTTCATTCAACATTCATATATAAGCCATGAAATAGTATATTGTGTGACAAGGGATGAAACAAGACGATTTCAGACTAGGGTGAGGTTGGCTGACATCACCCGCAGTCTGAAATCGTGTTTTATCCTGAGTCACACACTATATTTTTCATGATTACCTGCATCGGAACTTCAAGGTTCAATATCAGCAGCCAGTAAGAAACAAGTTAATTTCAAGCCGATGATGCGGAGAACTGATAGAGAATGAGAAATATGTGATCTATAGTCACTTATTAAATAGTAAATCAGACAAAAATATTATTTTCACTTATTTTTTAATAATTTTATTTGGTTAATTAAAACTGTCACTTAAAAAATTAAATGAGAAAACTGAAGTGACAAGTAAACACATGAGAGTAATAAGGCAGCAAATGAACATTAAATATAACTAACACAGGGCAGAAACAATTGTGTTTCTTCCCAAGGGAGGAAACACGCATGTTTCTGCCCGCTGTGAAGGTATTTTTGAATTACGAATTCGCTAGCAGTTGTTTGCAGCATCGGCTTGAAATTAGTTTGTTTCGACGGGCTGTAGAGACACTGAAACTTCAAGTTTCGGTGCTGGTATCATGAAAGCATTTTTTTTTTTTTTTTTTTTTTTTTTTTTTTTTTTTTTTTTTTATAATTTAGGCAGAATTCTATTCTCTTATGTATAACACAAACAAGTTACTATGAGTAGTTTTATTAAAGTCAACTTATCAAGAGCATTGTTAATAAGTCTTTGTCATTTTGACTAGTACGAGCCAGTTCATTAGTTCAGACTTTTTATTTGAACCGACCAAAATAACTGTTTAAAATCTCCCACTACATTATACTTGCTTTCTTTTTTTTTGTCCTGGCTTGTAGTTTTTATGTCTTTTGAATTGTAAATCTATTTTTGCTAGTTCCGTCACTATTATTTTTTACAGCGTTTCGAACTCAACATGTTTATATATTAGAACTTTATTCATTCCGAGCTCTATAAATCCTTTGAACAAATCAGAAAACCATCATATACTGCAAATTAATAACATGGTTAGCGTTGACTCTGGAATGACCGTTCGAGCTTCTGTTGGTTTTTTAGATGGATTATAGATCCTAGTATATTGGCGTTTTTGAAGAAATGTTCCTTCTAGTTTATTTCAAAATACGTTTAAAAATCAAAAGATTTTATTATCTACAAAAGTTATGTATGGCAAGTCCAGCTTAATAATTTCAGCTGCTCTAAAATCATTCAGTCGCTATATATTACCGTTTTTATTTTCCTGTTCTTAACATTGCTCTTAAACAATTTAATTCACGGAGATATAAGTACTCCGAGCACTCTATCCAAAAGTTCCCATAGAGTCGATTTAAATGGGTCAAAAACTGCGTAGAATTTAATAGACGGTTTCTATGTGGCTTTGGACCCATTTGAGTGAATTCTGTGGGAACTTTTAGATAAAGCAATCAACTGGTCTTATCAATAGTAAACAAAGTATCCTCTTGTACAGTTCTTCAATAAATGATAAATTCCAGAAAATCGGCTATTTTAAACTTTTTTAGTTAAGACTTTTGCAATAGCTAACGATTAATAGTATTATGCTAATTTATAATCTCTTATAAATAAATGAAGATTCGAATTATACTTCATCAATTGTGAAAAGTCTTCTATAGAACAGTTTTTAGCACCTCCGGAACACTTTTAAGTCTCCATTTAAGGAAACGTTTTTTGATTACAATTTTTACTCTCGATGCCTAGGAATATAAATTTTGTTTGATTTTATTTAAGAATTAAATTCATCCAAATTACTACTTGATTACTAAAATTTAATGTATTACAAAGCTTTCATAATATTTCAAATAATTATTTTCTTGAAATTTTTTTTTTTTTTTATATAACAGAGCAATGAGCTTGCTCAAAAGTTCTTTATGTATAATCGTTATTTTGGCAAAGTCGATCATTTAAACATGCTTTTACATGAATTGATTTAGTGTGATCATCGACCTTATTTCAACATTTTCTCAAATTGCGAATATTGCGGTACACATATTTCAACATTTTATTTTTAACATACAATTAAAAACCACAGCAAATACTATATGTATGACACAATTTTTTGTTTTCTGTTTATTTTTTTCCTACATTTTCATTTCTCAACGTTCCTTAATAATCCGCTTGCCATACAAATCAACTTTAAATCAATTTCCTCTGTACATTCCTATCATTTCATAAAAATACTATCGCATCCTCCCACTACTCAAACAGCAACAGAACGAATGTAAAGTCAGGAGTCTCTGCACTATCTTCCACCAGTACAGCGTTTGGGACTGCAGCCAATAACGCCAGTCTTGATCAACCTGGAAGCGGTCAAATCGATGAAGTTCTAAGGCAGCAAGCTCTTGCTGAGGAAGAAGCAGTCATGAATCAGTATAAAGTAAGAAATCATACTTTATAATCTACGTATGTTGATTTTAAAAGTAAAACGATTATAAACAGAATATTTTTTTCGTGTTTTTCAGGCCAAAATACAATCACCATCTGGAGCTCCGAACACGAATCCTTTCCTTAGCTCACCAACTGAAAGTGGTAACGAGGCCATCGTAGATTTGTTCAGCTCTGCGTTAGCTTCTACTACACAGGTGCAGATAATGATACTTATTTATTATTAAGCTTCGTATAAAATAGTTTTTGTAATTAATTCACTGATGAGAACCAAAGACAAATGTTTCTTTGCAATGGCGATAACTGAAAGTTTGAATATTAATTTGAGAAATTCGATTTCTATAAACTTTTTGTAAAAAAAACTGAATTTTCTACGAAAAACGATGTTTACCTTTTTTCTCTAAAGTCAACCGTTTACAAGTTAACAGCAAAAAACCATCAATTTCATAGAAAATTAGACTTGAGACTTACACGCGGGCTATAGTTGAAGGCACCGCAAAACAGATGCAAGCTTTTTAAAAGAGCATATAGTTAACTTCAAATAAAACTTTGAACTAATAAGAAACATTAAAATGGGGATGAAATCTTTTCAATAAAAGGAAACGAATCCGTAGCGTAGCAGTTAAGCGTTTGCCTCTCGCGAGTATGGTGCTGGGTTCGAATCCTCCGGATGCCAACATAACGATTATTTAATTTTTCACTAAATACTGTGAGTATGTTAGGATTATTTTTCCTAACAAAAACCCATAACTGGAGCCAAACATTACTCAATATTTAATTCTTAAACTTAAACTTTAATCAAATCTGAATCAAAAATGCTTAATTACTGTAGGCTAAATTTTAAGTCTTGAGTTACCATACTCGTAAATGCAATAAAACTCGTTGATGCTTATAACGTTCACTTTGATTTGATTCCTATACGAAAAATAACGTCACTATATATATTGAGATAATGTGAATAGTCTTCTTCGTCCTCAGCCTTGCGGTTCCCGTTTTTTCCCGTCTCGTTGCTGTCTGAAACTACACAAGTTATAGTGCCATGGTCACATGACTAATTATCACGTCGACACATGTCCGTAAGGGTGCAATAGGTACAGAGTCACGAGCAGTGCAGCCAGATCGTGCGATATTTTTACCCCCTCCTGCCATTACACTCCATGCTATTTCACCCTGGGAAGGGGTAAAAGTATCGCACGATCTGGCTGCACTGGTCCCGAGGCTAGTCTTATGCCTAAAATTATCGTTCAATTACTTCGATCCTGGATCAATTAGCATGAAAACGTTTAGTTAATCTACTATTGTAACATACTAGCAAATTACTTGCATTACTTATAACTCGGGCAATTAACTTGCCTTACATTTAAAATTACTGGCAATTTACTTGCGTTATAATTTTATTTTACATTTATTATTTGTGATTAATTAAGTTCAGTTTATCTAACTATTATCTTACGTAACCGGCGATATAGATAGATAAATAGATAAAAAATTTTATTTGATCCTGGAGTTCTAAGCTCCTTCAGGACCATATACTCACAACATAAAACTACACTGTGCCATGCGCCCATCTATATTATATCCAGTGTTTACATCTTCTTGTAAGTAATTTTTATTGTTATATTTGACAATAATAAACTTATCCATTTTCATTTCACTATTGTGCCTGTATTCTGCCTTATCCTTTGATATAATAATTTTAATTTAATTTATTCTAAAAAATAAGAATAATAAACGTGAGGGAGTTTAAAGTGAGTTTCATTTATTGTCTGGTTAATTGAGTGAGGGTTTTCCTCTTGCGAGAACCCATCTGCGTTGTCTAGCCTAAGCCAGGGTTCAACCCGCGAATTCTGGTGGCTGCTGGTAAAAATCGCCAAAGCAAAAAGCGATTTGTCTCAATATATTTAAATAGATTCAGGCCCCTTCAGCTGACCCCGAAGAATACTGGGTGTCTTCTCAGAAAGGCAGGGTAAGAAACCACGTCCCCTCTTGACCAAGTAGTATGTCGACCAATACATGGAATTGGTATTATGGACAAATCCATTCAAGCCGGGTAAGGGAAACCGAAGCTAGGATTTGATGGGAACGGACTCTTAGTGGCTGTTGGTTCGGCACCCACATGCAAAGGATCTCTGATCCTAAGGGTTATAACATCTGCCAATATTGAGCTTGCTCAATGTTTCGCTTTATAATATTATGGTAGAAAAGAAAGGATTTCGCAGCGCGAGTTTTCCCAAAAGGGTGAGGTCTTGTTCCCCGGTCGGCGAAGGTAGACTTAGGTCTCGTTACATTAATTAATTGACCCCAAAGAATTCATCCCTACTAATTAACTTAGCTTACGGGTGGGACAGATGTTCGGGTCTCTTCGATTAACGTAACACCCGGTGTTAAATCAAATTTTAAAATCAGTAAAATAACCATGGAGATCTATTTTACCCTTTTACACTTTTTTGTTCGCAAAATAACTGACGTTAAGAAAAAAAGATAACAGAGTTGAACTCGAGATCGCTTGTTTTGAAACTATAGCTTCAAAAAATTTTTTGATTCTTAATCAATAATCTGACGTTCTTAAGTAAACATGACTATATCAATAATGAAAATGCAAATAGACTTGAGTTTGCCCATTTTTACTTTCGAATATTACCAGATTCTTCTAGGTAGTTGTAAAGTTAGAAGTAATAACTATTTTCATGCCTCATAATAAAGAGGGAATGCAATACTAAATTTGGACAACGTTAACTTTCAGGTACAAAAGGCATCTGATGATTTACTCCAACTTGCGGGAAATCCATTCGCTGATATTTTTACTTCGCCAGAGTCTGCTCCAGTTATTTCAAGTGGTGTATCATCTAATAATTGGATAATTAATGGTAACAGTTTATAGATCAGTCTTTTTTTTTTTGTGTTTCTTTTAATTCATTAGCAATTTAATTTATATAGCTTCAGTAGATGCATGTTATTTCATTCAATTTTGTAGGTTTCATGGTACCAGTTCTTCCAGCAAGTAATAACTTTGTTACAGATAACAATTTTTCAACGGCTTTTGGGAATCACGATCAACAAACAAGTAAGTAAAGAATCAATTAAAGTTTTATAGCAACATCTTTTTTTTATATTAAAATAGTCAACACATTGATTTCGTTTCTATGATATGATTATTATAATTTTCTAAGAACCGTAAATGTCGACAAATTTATCAAAATATCTACAAAATAAAAGTTGACCGTCTTATAGATAAGTCAATGTAATTGTTTCCTATAACTTTTTGCGCAAGCTGCCATCCAAGATTTGTCTGGATCAATACCGAACCCTTTTACGGCGAATTTTTCTGCCCTTCCGTCTCAGACTGGAAATACTGCAAATTTTGATTCATTAAACCAAAAAAGTGTGACAGAAATTAGCGTTGATGGCAATCACCTAAACGGTGGAGATATGTTTAGTGGAAGCGGTCAAAAAGAATTTTTCGGAGCTGACCCTGTCATAACCGCGGTTATGGAAAATAGTCGTAGAGATTTTGATCTCAATACAATGTCAGATGTTGCAATGGAAACAATACTAGTTGCAGAAAGCAACTCGTCTAATGTAACTGTTATGCCACCACCAAGACCACCACCTCCAGTTGCTAGTATCAATGGTGCATCACCCGCTATCACTGGAATATCTTCCAAGCAGATTATTTCAACAAATAGTGCTGCTAAAAGTGCATTTGATGATTTAAACGATAGTATTCGCAAAGCTTTGGGTAGTTCTCCATCTCGACAAACATCAGTCAAGCTACAGTCATTCCCTGTCCAATCAACTCAATCGCAATACCAATCTCACCAAAATTTTTCTAATACCGACATTGATGCAGGGATATCATTAAATGTCGGACAAGGAGTTATTGGTACTGGATCTTTACCGAGTTACAGTACTCAACTTCCAGTACATATAGGAAGCAGCTTTTCCTCAAAGCATATAAATGCAGGTGATAATCATAATCACCTAGAATCAACAATCTGCATGTATCAAATTAATGTGATATTTTACCTTTATTAGATATTCTATTTATATTATATTCAGAAAAATTTGGGAAAAATAACAAATTTTCATGAATATATCTAGAACTATTTCTTTAATTTTTTTTACTTTGAATGGAATATATATATATATATATATATATATATATATATATATATATATATATATATATATAATTTGAGATTTTGATACATGAGGTCAAGCCGTTTTTGTAAACAATAATCACAACATATACAAAAGTTACGTAAGAATTCTCTCAAATTCGTACTTTAACGGGTTAGGTAAGTTATGTCAAATTTTTGGTTATATATTACAGAATAATCTAAATTTACTCATGTGTATTTCAAGAGAATTTGGAATTCAACACATCACGAAAAAATTTCACAGTTTTTATATTTCGCCACTATAAATTAATTAAATTTTTAATTACGCAATTAAAAATTTAAAAAATCTGATGAATTTGTCTTGTTTTAGTTTTTTATTATAATCTTCCCTGATAGCCTCACTCTAAATATAATTGCTTACCAAGTTCTACAGTGAAGCATTTACGGCTGACTTAACGACATGTTTCTGGTATGCCTTGGCTGGATAATACTTGCGTGCAAGCTGATGCAAATGAACTGCCGTCATCTGAATGCAGTTTGACAGAAGAACTTGCCGTCGATTTGAAGTGAAACTTTCAATTAACTTAACGTTATTGTGTGACAGTAACACTGGTAGTCAAATTGAATTCAAGTTACAGACAATTTACTGTCAACTTAAAGGTAACTGGTTGCTCTCCAACACTTACTTTTAAGTTGGCTTCAGAATACGGCTGTAGCTTGAAGGTAACTTACGGTTAAGGTGGCTATCAGGGTTATCTCATAGAGTTATCATTCGAAATCCAACTTAGCAACATAAAAGTGCAATTTCAGCAGTCGGTATTAATTGCAAAGATTGAAGTGTACATGGTAGACATCAGTGGCCCATAATCCGATTACCCAGAAATATGGTTGCCCCGGAATCTTTTACTTAGAATTCGTTTACACAGCAACAATTTCTGTTACCCATAAATTCTATAATCCATAGATGCTATACTACCCGACAAGATCTGATGGCGAATATTATATATATATATATATATATAAATATGAGATGTCCGAGTACACGTATAATTGGCAATCCTGTTCAATGATTATTAAGATGAGCGCCAGGTAATTTAATCATTACCGATAAACAAATTTTATATACTATGGCTTAGGGTCGTGGATTGGGGAAAGGTCAGGCACCCTGATAGCCAGGGTTTCCCGTCCAATAGTTGGTATTCATTAGTTTGTGACCAACTTGACGACAAGCTGTCGACAACTTTAGCATTTGCAACTTTTAGCTACAAGTTACCACCAGCTTTCTGAGAAAGTTGACGCCAGTATGGAGCCGCAACTGGAATGCAGGTTTCTGAAAAAATTGAAGGCTACTTTCCGTCAACTTATGGATTGCCAACTTCTGGCCACCAACTTTCTCAGAAAGTGACCGTCAACTTATTGGATTTCCAACTTTTGCCACCAACTTTCTCAGAAAGTGTCTGTCAACTTGGGAAGTATCAACTTTTGCGGCCAACTTAGTGTCTAGTTGCGGCTGTAGGTTTCACGCCAGTTTTTCGCTAACTTGGCTATCAAGGCACTCAAGATTACGATTAAGATTGTTCAGAGTTGAAAAACAAAAAAAAAATTATCGTACATTGAACCAAAAAACATAAATTGATCGATATCACATACAGCAAAAAAAAATGCGATTACAAAAAAAAAACATGTCACCTGAACTCGGCTTATGGCTCGATATAAACAAAGTAAACAAACCTAAAAAAATTCAATTTATCATACGGTTTATCCCTCATTCAGTGTACAGATTGATCACACAACTCAGTCAATATAGGTAGCTCGCAACGTTCGGTAATTATTTACTATAGTGCTCGAGTATATAATAATTGTACTTGATTTAATTGATAAAATCAGTTGCATAACTCGATACGAAAATTCGGTTGACAAAATAAAATTACCCTTTATATTTCCGACACACACATACATTGGTACATCTCAACGAAATACTTGGCGAATGACGTCAGAGTATTTCACACGGTTTTTCGTCTTTACAATCTTTTTTCAATCGCTACATAATTTATTGTAATCGGTCGCTTAGTTTAAATAATGTTGTCAACAAAGTAACTCAAAAATCACCGTATAAAATTTTTTGGATATTCCATGTTAACGATCTGATCTATTTCATTTAACGCTCTTAATCATTTTTATCACTTTCTGTCCAAATACATTGATTTTATCAAGCATAATTATAAACAAAAATTTCAAAAACACTTGTTTCCTAATTTTTTTTGATTTCTTAAATCCCCAAAGCTTAATTTGAAACGTAGGTTTTTTCGAGCTCGATATAATTATAGATGTCCAAGTATTCTCGAGCTGGACGAGCTCGAAAACAGTATGAAATTTGTGAATGGCCCCCAGGGTCAACCGTTTTCGAAATTTTTGAAATGTCTTCTTGACATTTTCTAAACTAACGAATCGATTACGAGCTGATTAGACTTTATAAACGATCAGTCCGGTCTTTAAGATATCAAAAAAGACTAGATTACTGAAAGATTAAGATCGTTTCAGCGGCAGTCGACAAGTATTGTTGAATTCTAGAGCTGATTTGATTTTGCAACTGATTAATCAAGTTATTTTTGAGAAGTTTCAAAGAAGCTAATAAAATTTTTTTCATGATACCAGCATCGTAACTTAAAGTTTCGGTGTCTCTACAGCCAGTCGAAACAAGCTAATTCCAAGTCGATGCTGCAAACAACTACTATCGAATTTATAATTCACAAATACCTTCATACAGGGGGCAGAAACGTGCATGTTTCTTCCCTTGGGAACAAACACAATTGTTTGTGCCCGATATCAGTTGTATTGAATGTTTATTCGAAGCCTTATTAATCTGATTTGTTTGCTTGTCACTTCAGTTTACTCATGTCATTTTTTAAGTGACAGTTTTAATTAACCAAATAAAATTACTAAAAAATGAGTGCAAATAATATTTTCGTCTTTATACTACTTAATAAGTGACTGTAGATCACAGATTTCTCATTCCCTGACAGTTCTCCGCATTATCGGCTTGAAAATAACTTGTTTCTTACTGGCTGCTGACACTGAATCTTGAAGTGCCGATGCAGGTAATCTTGAAAAATATGGTATGTGACTCAGGATAAAACACGATTTCAGACTTCGGCTGATTTCAGCCCTCGCCTACGGCTCGGGCAGCCAACTTCACCCTAGTCTGGAATCTAGTCTTGTTTCAACCCTAATCACACAATATACTATTTTTTTTGTATTTCTCAGTAATCTCAATGTCTATTTCATCAAATTATCCGAAATTATGAAAAAAGTTGACGGCTGACAAACTCTTTCGATTGCCGCAGGAATTATTAAAATTGGTTTATTCGTTTAAAATTTATAGAAAGTTTTTACGCATAAACACACACACACTCACCCATACAAACGGAGGTGCGGATATGAATACAAGAAATCAGTAAAAATTCGTTTTTGGTAAATTTTGGTTTTACAGAATAAAATTAACTCTATTGAATAGTAAAATTTACTATACTATACACTAGGGTGTCCGTAATTTCCAAAATTAGATTTTTTGACTTGGCCATGATATAAATCATTTATTTGTGATTCAAAAATAATAAAAAAAAATGAAAAAGTGTATTCCAATGCTGTTTAACCCTTCCTGAATAATGATACTTTCCCATTTTAGTACAAGGAGAAAAATTTTATTTCAGGCTTAAAAATAAGTGTACAGCAATGACTAATATATATTCTTGTAGGAAATTTACCGCTCTTCATAAAAGGAGTCATATATTTTTTTCGTAAATCGAACCATTTGAGAGATATTGAAGGTCAAAGTTAATAGATTTAAAAAATAATGTTTTTCGACTAAAATTCTATAACTCTTTAGCAAATAGATATATAATTAGGTTCTTAACACTTTTTAGTTGAAAATTTACCGCTCTATAAAAAAGATCTCTGTGATTTTTTTGATAAACTCGACTGCTTAAGAGATATTTAGACTGCGTTGAGAAAAAATTTTCACAAACGAACTTATAATTTCGCTCTGATGATTTACAAAATTTCTTATATTTTAAGCTTAAATATCTCTTAAGCGGTCGAGTTTATCAAAAAAATCAAAGAGACCTTTTCTGTAGAATAGTAAATTTCCGAGAAAAAACTGTTAAGAACCTAATTATATATCTGCTTGCTGAAGAGTTATAGAATTTTAATCAAAAAACATTATTTTTTAAATCTATCAACGTTGAGCTTCCATATAACTTAAATGGTTGGATTTACAAACAAAATGTAAGAAACCTTTATTGAAGAGCGATAAATTTCCTAAAAGAAAGATCATAGCGCTTAAGTGTATGTCTACGCGTTAGCGAGTTATAAAATTTCAAACAAAAACGCCAATTCTTTTAAACAATTTAAACTTTGACCTTCAATATCTCTCAAATGGTTGGATTCACGAAAAAAAACATAAGAGACCTTTATTGAAGAGCGGTAAATTTCCTACAAAAATATGTATTAGTCATTCAATTTAGTCCCCAACATAGTAAAAATTTTGAATTTTAGTGTTGTTGCCAGTTTCCATTCTAATAAACGGTTCATTGTTGATAATAATGAAACAATTTAACTTTTATCACTGAATAACAAAAGCTTATGATCGTACAGACATTGGAATGACGGTCTTGAAAGCTTCGAAGTATTTTCTACGAGATCTATTTATATTTTTGTGATGAAACATTTTTTCCATTGTAATTGAAGCCATGATTACTCCGTTACTAATAGTGAAAAAAATATCTGATCGGCTATTTTTTAAGCTCATAGTATCTTTAATAACTTTAGAAAACTTCGACCTTCATCAATTTTTTTCCCACTGTATCCGAAGAGATTAAGATTATTATTTTTGCTTAGAAAGAATTAATAGATCATTTTTATTTTTTTCGAAGGTTTTTCATTAATTTTAAGAAGTGAAATTATTTTTTAATTTTGTTTCTTTTGGCATTTTTGTACTCATTAGATGGAATCACTGAAAAAGTAGCCTTGGAAAAAATAGTCCTGGAAAACATAATCTTGGATAAAATAGACCTGGAAAAATAGCTTTGGAAAAGTAGTCCCGGACAGGATCTAGTGAATTCAAAAGGTATTTTTCCAAAAGATAACTACTTATTTAACAGTAAAAAAAAAACTTTAGTTTTTAAAACAGTTTTTAACATTCAAACATACTTTATCATTAAATTTGTCTACAACAAAAAAGTCCATGTGGGATCTTTATACCCTGTTAAGAAAATCTCATAGAATATTAATATATTCTTATAAATTCCCACAGAGATTTTATAAAAATGAATTAGTTCTATGAAAAGTGCTATAGTTATGTATAGGGCCTTACACATGCAGCTAAAAGGACCTATCGGATTTTTTAAGCAGGGTAGGATTCTATAAAAGAAAATGTGGGTATCTGGATTCTTTTGTTAGAAATCATCTGAGAATCTATTAGAGAACGTGATGTAGGAATTCATTTAAGAACTTATGCCGGATGCCCCTATGAATTTTTTGATATAGTTGAACACACTTATTATTTGATCACTAATTTTTTTTTGTTAAGATTCGAAAAAACCATCGAATCCCTATTGAGTTCAACCGACATGTCAACATGTGCAAGTAACATCACTGTATGAAAGTGTAACTAAAAATAACATAAAATCATGATTTTGTTTGTAGAATGTACACGGAAAGAACGAGATTCGACTGAGTAAAATATCAGATTGTACTACGCCCCATCTGTTGAGAAAAAAATTTTCACATTGGAGCTGCTACAATCTACATTGTAGTGACTTCAATGTACATTCAACTCAGTTTCATCCGAGATTGTACTCAGTTCCATCCAAGATTGGACTGCGTAAAATTGGACTGAGTCGAGTCTCACATGGTATTGGCTCCTATCTTACATTGTAGTCAGTTCAATCTATAGGATAGCACCCAATCCTATGTTACCGATGGGGTGCATTTAAATCTAACATTTATTCAGTTACCATGTGACATTTAACTGACTTCAATGTAAGATGGCACTCAGTACCATCTTACATTTAAAAATTTATAAAGCTAAAATTTTGGTTAATTTCACGCGGAGTTACTTTTAAACCATGCCACCAGATGCCAATGTAATTATTTAAATTAATATGTTATTCAAGGTCAAAGTTGAATGCATAGTAAATTGTAGTATTATTTGACTTTTCCGACGAAACTATTAGACTTATCGTAAAATGCCATAGGACTTTTTCTGCAAATAAACTTTTTTTTTCTTCTATTGCGTCAAGAATGTGACTAGAAAAAGCAGACATTCGTATCGGGTCAATTCGTCTCCACTACCGAAGAGTACCGAACTCAAGGTCGTGCGAGTATAACTGTTCGCAAACTTCGGGTAGCTTGAATCGCTTCAGCTATTCTCGCTATAATTATAAATGAAGCCGAGTTTAACCTGAGCAACTCAATTACCTCTTGAACACTGTTTCAGAGGCAATTAACGCACTCAATGCACTAGGTGTGCAATTGACCTCAGATATGAATCCACTGCTTACGCAGTTGATCATATCCAAGCTGGACTCATACAACAGGTAGCTCTGGGAGAACAAAATGGGTGCTTCTACTGAATACCCAACGCTCAAGGTACTCAACGAATTTCTTGTCAGTCGTGCTCGTGCACAAGAACGAGTGGAACAACGTTCAAAGGCGCTGAAAATGATCTCAAACGTCTGTTTACTCAAGGAACTCAAGAGTCAAGAGAAATACTGGGTCACATCACTGTGAACAGTATTACTTGGAATTTCAATCCACCAGCAACTCCACACATGGGTGGAAAGTGGGAAGCTGCTGTTAAATCACTCAAACACCACTTCACTCGAACAGTAGGAGAATCTTCATTCACGTTTGAAGAATTTACGACTCGTCTTGCGCAGATTGAAGCTATCCTGAACTCGAGACCACTGAACCCAATCACGGAAGATCCAGATGACATTGACGCACTCACTCCTGGTCACTTCTTAATCGGACGAGCACTCAACAGGATTCATGAACCTGCACTCATCGATACAAATAGTTCTCGATTGTCTAGATGGCAATTTTTACAACGTGTTCAACAGTTTTGGAATCATTGGTCTACAAGTTATCTGCAAAGACAGCTGGCAATCACCAAGTGGCAACGTCCAACTCATCAAATTCAAGTTGGGTCGCTTGTACTACTCACCGACGATAGATTTTCACCAACCAGGTGACCTGTCGCTCGTGTCATCGCACTCCGCCCTGGCAAAGATGGATTGACCAGAGTTGCTACACTCAAAACAGTGAACTTGACACTTACTCGTCCAATCACGAAGCTTAAGCTCTTACCAGTTAAACGAGAACCTCAAAAAGATGACAATGAATATCTCACCTGGTTCATTGGGATGCTCAACGAAAGATCACTTACTCAAGAACTCATCAATCATCAACTCTGTTGCTGATGGCGGGTGGAATGTTGCGTAATTTCAACTACATTTGAATTCCAATGTAGTTGAAATTATACAACAAGTTTCAATTGGATTCAATCGAAGTTTTTAATCAGAGATAATCAAATATTTTATATAAAAAACTTAAATAATTGAACATTTATTTTTATTTGGACGAAAGTAGATCAAATTATTATGGTTTTTTTTTTAATCAATGATTAAAATTTTTTAATTCATAATTTTTGGTTCAATCAATAATTCAAATAATTGAAATTAATCATTTTTTTCTAGATAATAAAAATTTTTTCTAAATAATTTAAATAAGTTTGATTGAAATTTTTTTTTTTCGAATTGATTGAAGTGAATGAAATGAACAAATTATTGCCGAATCGACAATGATAATCAATATAATTACATTTTTTCAGTTAATAACTAAGATTAATTTAATTATTGATTTTGCTCGTACTTTATAATTAGATATCGTACTAATAATAATTTATTTTATTTGTATCACAATTTGTGTTTTACAAAACTTTACAATATATATATCATCCGTCTTTACATTTCCACTTTTTATACTTTACATTTACACTTTTACTACTATTTATTTATTTATTTATTTAATTTATTTTATTTTATTTTATTTTACTTTTTTTTTTTTTTTATTTTTTATTTACATCCTCCATTTAACTCTCTCGCCATTTTTATTTTTATTTTCTAATGTTCCCTGTCCTGCCTAATTATAAACTAAGTCTCTTTTGCTACTGCTCGATCCTTAATTAAACTTTCTATTTCCCGAAAGTAAGCGCACAGGTCCTCATCTATCTCACCACTTAGTTTAGTTACTAGCGTTTGTTTAATCTCACTTTTATCAATTATTTCATCCCATTCCCACATTCTATCACTCACCTCTTTGTTTACGATTTTTCTCGCGCTCTCGCATACTATCAGATGCTCTGGTGTTTCTAGCTCACTCTCACACAGTCTACATCCCCATTCTTTATGCCCTTTTTTAAATGCTCTCCCCACACATCCACACCTCAGTCTCGCCCATTGCTCCTTAATGCCGCTTTTTATCTGATCTTTCTTCCAATAACTCGTATCTTCTTCTCTCTGCACTATGTCTTTATATATTTTATTGTAGCTGGACTCTCTTATCTTTTCCCTCTCCTTCTCCCTCATCTCCTTTTTATGCTTTTCTAGCCCTTCTTTAATTTTTTCTTCTATCTCCACTATATCCTTTTCTTCGTATATCATTTTCACCATTTCTCCCTGTCCTATTTTTGTTAGGTACTCTTTCACGGTTTTTCCCCATTTTGAAGGCTCGTTGTTTAATATTCCCCTCATCTCCTCCTTCAGATATATTTTTGGCCATCTCTCTCCGCTCATTTTTAGTATATCTATTATATACCTCATTGCCCTTTCCTTAATTATTATCTCTACCTCTTCGTTATTTATTTCTCTTCTTATTATGTAGCCTGGTGTGTTTCGTGCTACTCCTAGTGCCATCCTATTTAGCTGATTCTGAACTATTTTTATCCTCGCTGCTTTGCTCCATCCCCATACTTCAACGCCATACATACAGCCTGTTCTCACCAGTGTGTTCATCAGGTATGTTCTATCCTTTATGTTGTTTCTCTCCGTCCTCCTTATTAAACCCCACGTCATGTTGGCTGCTCTCTTCGCTTTCCCCGCCATCTCTTTTATGTGTCTTTCTACTCCATTTTTAACCGTAAACCAGTACCCCAAATATTTGAATTCATTTACCACCTCGATTTCTTGTCCCTTGAAGCTCCATTTTTTTTCTTTGTTTTTCCCTCCTTTTCTAAATACCATTACTTTAGTTTTCTTCGTATTCACTTCCATTTTATTTTTCTCCACATACTTCTCTACCGTCTTCAGCATCTCTCTAAGACCCTCTGCCTCGTCCGCTATAATGGCGACATCATCCGCATATTTCTCAACGAAAATTTTTTCTTTGCCAATCACCGTCCCACCGATATTCTTCTTTATTATTTCATCCTCCAAATCGTCAAGAAATATGTCAAATAGAATTTCCCATCATTACTTCATTTGTCGTTTTTTCATAAATTTTCCTGATCATCCTATGCATCTTTCCTTTAATCCCCACTTTCCACAGCTTCCGTAGCATTATTCTTCTAGATATCGTACTAATTATTTAAAATGAATTTAATAACCGAATCAAAATTAAATTAAAATATCAATTTCTTTATCGCGACCGAGTTTTCAAGAGATGGTAAGAATCTTCGTAAATTTAACGATATAGATCAGCTCAGTGGATAGTGAATGTGCTCTATAATACGACAGTCGTGGGTTTGAGACGCGTCATGGGAAAAAATTTCAAAAGTACTTTTCACGCAATGAACATAAATTGTGCAACAATACTAATGAAATAAGCTAATTGAAAATTAAATTATTCTAATTTTTTTTTTAAATTAATTCTAGTGGTTATGCTTTTTCAGATCTGATCATGCCTAAATATTTACAAGCCATGAGCATGCTTGATCAAACATGATCGTGCTCGCTCATGCATGAAAATAATGCATGATCAGGTCTGATGATTTTTTCCTGGGAAGTTACTTTACCTAAAAAATTTTTTTATGAAATATGAACTTGATTGATTGCTTTGTCGAACATAACATTCTTGACAAAGAAATCGTTACAGTTCAAAATGTACGATCAATGTTTACAGAATGGTATAGCTTATAAGTAGAACCTTTATGATCATAAATTATTAATGTGATATAATGAATTTTCTGAACTGAGGGTTTTGAAAAATTTTAAGTTCTAACTATTAATTATAGTTTAAATTATTGATTGAAATATAATAGTATATGTTACCTTTTATACATTAATTTTTACACTAATGGTATTTTTTTTTAGTTTGTGGATTCATGTTATTGTAATACCTCTGGTATTTATCAGAACAACTTATTTATCTATCATTGTTAGATTCTGAAGTAAATTTAGATATTGAAATAAAAATAGTCGAATCAATAAATTAAAAAAATCTGTAAATCGGTTGACCTTGCGGGTCAGCCCCAATACTTCCCACTGTTTTCGAGCTCGAAAACGTAATTTTCGAAAATATTAACTTGACAATACCTTTGATTACATTGGTATTTTCTTGAATAATTCAAGACATCGAAAATACTTGATAAACAAGCTTTTTTAAAATTTTTATTCACGATTATGTTCAAAAACTCAATGTAATCAGGCAGAAATCAATGTCAGTGATTTCAATGACTTTTGACTAAAATATTATGTACTAATAATATACAGGATTAAGCGATCATAATTTTTACTTATTTAAAAAAATTTCTGTGTTTTTTGATGTAACTGAAGATGCAACCGGCCAATTAAACGCCAATATATATTAGATATTCATAATAAGAGAAATAGTAAAATTAAATAAAAAATTGTAAGTGACGTTTATTCCCATAAAAAAAACATATTAATTGTGTTGTTTTCACGAATATTGACATACTTTAAAAATATTTCCGTTCGGAGATATTTGTAAAATATTTAAAAACTAATAGGATATAAAAATTTAAAATGGGAATAAAGCATTAGAAGTACAGTCGAACTGTAATTTTTCAACTGATTTCATAGCGTAGCGGTATTATCGTTGGTCTCTCGCGCGTCTAGTGTGTTAGGTTCGAATCCTCCATAAGGTAGTGGCAAAAATCCAATTCTCAGAGAGAATAGCGAGCATGTAGGTATGATATTAATATGTTAAAACATAATTACCCTTGGACTTCACTTGAGTTGAGAATAAAAAGAAAAAAAAATCATTTTTTGAATTTATCATTGTTGAAATAATTGAAGGCGCTAAACTAGTATAGTAGCTAAAACTATAAATTCTTAATAGTGGTTACTATATTTATATTGTAACGATAATTATATCGAATTCGGCTTGCTAACTATAGAAGTATGGTTGTCATAACAATTTGCTTCTGGACATGCTGAATAAGAAACTGTTGAATTTACTACTAAATATTCACCTTAACTATACTTTTCTGTTAACTAAGATCATATCAGTTAACGAAACTGCAGTTAATAGTGTAGGTCTCATTCAACTATGTTTTTTATAGATCAGCAAACCATTTTTTTCTCTCAGTGCGAGTGTATATGAGCCGTAAAATGTGTTAGAAAAGGATAAAAGTATCCCATCACACATTTTTACCACCCTCTTCTACCCACCGTAACCAAACTCCCTTACTTGCAAGTACAGCCCAAGGGCTATCTACCACTGCAACCATGAGTGGGTGTCAGTGGGTGGTTATGGAGAAAAGGCTGGATATCAAACATACACTTTCCTTTTATTTATAAATTAATGATTAAATATTATCATAGATCACTTATATATGATTATATATAATTAGACCTGGCTAATTTTTAAGTCTAATTATATATATGTTATTGTTCTGTCACGAGCTTAATCATTCTGATGAGCTTCGTGTACTTTCGCTGCGTCCGGGAGCTGCCGAACTCGCTACTAACTTCAAGGTCAGAATACTTTCGGGTCACTCGCTATTTGGGCCCGGCACATACAATTTCTAGCTCATGACCGTGTCAAGTCGGCATGAGAGCTCCGCTACCAGCCGACCAATCAGGAAAATTAGCCGCTAACTACATCCTTTTGGCGCGCTTTTAAGCCAATGAGAAAATTCGCTAGTGCAGCCATTCTGCACTCATCACCGAGCGGCAACAAAGGAAGAAATGCCACCATTTCATGTCTTTTCGCTTCTGATGTTCAACCACTACACCTCGTGCCTTCCATCCTACTGTGAGCAGTCTAACGTGCTACTACGTACTCTCCAACCGCTTTACTTTGTTATAATTACTCTTGTGTAATAATTCCGCTTAACTTATGCTAAAATATCTTCAATAATTAGTTAGTATATCAAGGTTACTAATTATTGAGTATGTATTGATTTGTTGCTCGCGTCTAACTACTTATAAATTAATTAACGCATTCTGATCCGCTACCGACCACGTGTCGAGTTTTATATGTGAATTTTGTATAGTTGCATTCGCTATCGCGTATCCCTTATTAAAAGAAGCGATTTAAAGTGATTAGAAAAAAAAAATTTTAAATACTTTTTAATAATTTTGAATACTTTGAATACTTTCAAATCGTCCTTCTTATGGGCATTTAACATTACAAATCGTTTTAAATCACTTCCTTTAGTAAGGGATAATACAAAGTCGCATTCGCTATTAAGTATATTTTTTCTCACAGTTTTTCAGTGTACATATTGTTAATAAAACAGCTAATTTATCATCTGTAATTTTTGTGTTAATTTTAATTATTGAACTATCCACACCTACACCAAAATCCTTTTGTGCCTTCGCTCATTTTACAGTTATCGTTTATAATGATATATAATTATGTATGTTTAGGCAAGATCATTTTTTTCCCGGGTGGTGAAAGAAATGATGAAAAAGTTTTTTTTCGAATATCTTCACGAAGGCGGAACGGATCATTTTAAAAATCATTTCAGGCTTAGAACACGGTATTAATACAGTAGATTTTTAGTGCATTTTATAGTTTTTTTTTGCGGTTTTAAGTTCGGTTATCTACAATATTCTACAACTGCAAGAGATGCTACAGTGGGAAGTTTTAGGACTAGTCTGCGAATTCATTCATCTAGTAGTTTTTTTTCACGGGATTACGATAGATTAAGGCGAATTTTGGAAAGTACTAGCCTAACTCTTAGCTTACATTTGATTCTTATAATGTTTTCAATATCCTTTTTTTTTTTTTTTTTTTTTTTTTTTTTTTTTTTTTTTTTTTTGCTATTTAGACCTATATGTCACTCAATTAATTTTTATTCGAGAACATTCGTTACATCGTTTTAATGCGATTTAATTCGAAGCTACCGTAAAAAAATATCGATTTATAAGACATTTAAATCTATTCTATTCATTCTTACTTTTTTTCGGTTATTACGTCTGCATTGGTCAGCTTTTATTCAATTATTTGAACATGTGGAGTTTGTTGTAGCTTACTTTGTTTCATTTGATGATAAATAGCTATTGAATTGAAAGATTTTAAGTGGTTTATTAGAATAAATGAAGATTATTTATTACAATATCTTGTTAATTTCAATTTTTATTCAGACCTATAGCAAAAGAAGTGCCTAACTTTTGCACTTTTTAATTTTCAAAACCTTTATAATAAGTTTTTTTGATGTGTTAGTACAGTAATAAAATCTCATTTTACTACTTTTTAATGTTTTAGCTGTAAGCCAATCTGCTGATGTGACTGGAGTAAATGTTCTTACTGGGGATTTAGATAGCAGCTTAGCAAGTCTTGCTCAGAATCTAACCATTAATAAAGGCGCTCAGCAACAAGTTAAGTACGTATTTAATCAATTTATAATAAATATGCATGAAGGAGAAATAAATATTATAATTAAGTCAACGTGAGCTTTTGGTATTTAAATCAAACTATTTTAAATACAACCAACTACGTAATATTTTTTAGATAGATTGTAGAAATCTATCTATTACATTTGTCTTCATTGTGGATTTTTCAATAAATTTTATCATAAGCTATCATAGAGAGGCGAGTGGGTACCAAAACCATTGGTTCGAAAATTTATCTTTGTATGCGTATATAATCGGCCTTATTACTACCATAGTGCCTTCAGTTCTCCTTGGGTCTTAACGAAATTCTCTAGACTTATTTTATAAGCGATTACCTTGATGAAGTTCTAAGATGAGTTGGATCGATCAATTAATTTAAAAATTGTAGGTGATTAAAATTTTTCCAGTATAAAAAAAAATCGTCTGTCACTTGATCTTTAAATAACTTTCAAACCGAAATCCATAGCCTATTTATGTTATAAACATCTTACTCATCGGTTAATGAGCTTCCAATTTTGTTATTTGTCTAATCACTTCAGCAATTTTCCAAGACGTCGTGTGGTTTATCGAAGAGAACAATATCAGGTTTGTTGTGGTCAATCTTCCATGTTGTTGCAAACGTCGGTTACAGTCCTAAATACCCTATTTTTTATAACTATCACAATGATGACTAGTCAAAAATAACCCGGTACAAAAATAACAATAGACAGTAAAACTAGCCTTCTAAAACTATACCCCCGTAAGGGGAACTGTCCTATTTCGACACCAAAATTTAACCCGGAAGTCGAAGCCACGGTCAATGAGACAGTGAAACGGCGAGATAAATATCGATGAGCCGATTAGCAGGACCTCTGCGGCGCAAGTCTCTCACCCCTTGGGCAAGCTATAAGTATGATACTCAACGAAGTAAAACAAGTAATTGATAAAAAATAATTGTTAATTACATTAATTGATTCGGAAAAATTAATGTGCGAACAGTTTAAAATGTTATCGAAGGCAAGGAAAGCTTTTATCTATCCTGGTTTGGATAAAAAAAAGCAAAAGCTCTCATAGAAAAATCAGAAACTGATGATTTTTTGTGTGGCTCAGGCTTATCAGACCGAGTAAAGGTGGCAAAGTCGGTCGAGAAGGTTAGACTTTCTTTAAAAACCATGGTTTCCGAGAAAAAGCCTTACGTCAAACCTCAGTCGAGTTTATACTGGAAGAGCCCGTCTGTGAAAATACGCAACCAGCCATAGATGGGCTACAATCGAAGAACAATCCCGAGAGGGTCTTATTTCATCATGATTCAGGAGAAAATTCGGTCGGACTCAGTGCAGTCTCAGAGTCGGCCATCGAGTCAACAGTCGAACACGAAATCGTCGAAGTAAATCAAGTAGGTCGAATCGCAGGGCGATTAAGACACTTTAAATCAGCTTGGTTAAAAATCACATCAGACAAGTTCATTTTAAATAGTACCTCAGGATACAAATTACAATTTAGCCACACGCCTCGTCAGTTGAGGTCGATAAAAAACTACTCTTTAAATGCAAAAGATGAACCCTACTTACAGGAAGTAATTGATAAACTGCTAAATCTATGTGCTGTCAGACAGTGCACGCCCTGCGAGGGAAAGTTCTTATCTACATATTTTTTAGTCCAAAGACCAAATAGTGACTTTAGGTTTGCATTAAACTTAAAGGAGCTAAATAGTTACATTCCAACATGTCATTTTAAGATGGAGGATATTCGCACAGCCATCAAATTAATGTCCAAAGGTTGCTGGATGGGAACCATGGACCTCAAAGACGCCTATTTTTTAATCTTAATTGCCAAACAATATAGAAAATACCTTCGATTCAGGTAGAAACATCTGTTATTCGAATGGATCTGTGTACCATTTGGATTAAACTAAGCGCCTTGTCTATTTACGGAAATTACGAAGCCAATTATAAATTTCTTAAGAACATCAGGTTGGCTGTCGGTAGTCTATTTAGATGACTAGTTATGTTTTGGTAAAAACATGGAAGAATGTTCCAATAACTTGAAACCAACTAGACAATGCTTAGAATCCCTGGGATTCGTCATTAACGAAAACAAAAGTTCACTGTTGCCAAGTACACGGTGTCGATTTCTCGGGTTTGTATTGGACTCAGAGAAAATGAATCTTGAGCTGCCACTAAAAAAGAGGCAGTCGATTTTCGCGCTGATGAATAAATTTCAAAATTTGGAAACCTGTTCCATTCGCGAGTTTGCTCAATTCGTAGGAAACATCACGGCAGCATGTCCAGCAGTACAATATGGCTAGGTATACTCTAAGAGCTTCGAAAGACTAAAGTATTTAGCTCTACTTGAAAATTCTGGAAATTATGACGCGAAAATGGTGGTACTAGCAAGCTTGGAGACGGATTTTGGTTGGTGGCAAAACAATATCTTGACAACTGTAAACCCAATTCGACAATAGAAGTATTAGTTAGAGATATTCACAGATGCGTCGCTCACCGGATGGGGAGCGGCGTGCAATGGTGAACTAACCAATGGTGCTTGGTTCGCAGAGGAGCTGAGTTATAATATTAGTCACTTGGAGTTAATAGCTGCGCTTTTTGGGTTACAGTGCTTTGCCGAAGATAAGCGAAATTGTGAAATTCTATTACGAATCGACAATACCACCGCGATATCTTATATTAATAACATGGAAAACATCCAATATCCAAATCTTAACCGTACAGCCAGAGAAATATGGCAATTGTGCGCGCAGCGCAATCTGTGGATTACTGCTTATCACATTGCATCAAAAGAAAACACAGAAGCTAATTATGGGTCTCGGATTACCAATCCAGATACTGAGTGGGAGCTGACTGATTGAGCATTTCAACGTATAATACAAGAATCTGGTTGTCCAGAAATTGATCTGTTTGCTTCAAGAACAAACAAAAAATGTAGGAAATTTTGTTCATAGCATCGTGATCTAGAGGCGTACTGTGTTGATGCATTTACAATAGTCCAGACAGACTTTAAATTTGATGCGTTCCCACCCTTTTCCTTTTATCGGTGGACGAATTACGTAGGAAAATTCGACGATATGAGGAAAAACTGAAAGCGCATCAATATGATGTGTATGATTGTGAGGTTGATGAAGGATCCTCAGATACAAAGGATGAACCAGGTAAGAAAAAATCTCTCGTGTTAAAACGTATTAATGCCTCCTTGTTTGTTAATTTTTGTCCAACCCTAAGATTCAACGCTACTTTAAACTACATGAGTGTATGGGCCGACAAGGTGGTAAACTATTGGAGGTTTCTTTTAGACTGAAAACTGTGGTGACTCCTAGTGGACTGAGGCGGTACTACTTAATATAACGAAGCTAACTGGTGCCCAGTTACTTTCAAATGCTTACCCCCTTTTACGGGGGTCGTTTTCTCACTTTCTCGGGTAGACACGCGTGTTGAACACCTCTGATTAAAAGAAACGATTCGAAACGATTTGCAATGTTAAATGCCCATAAGAAGGGTAATTCAAAAGTATTCAAAAACATTAAAAAGTATTAAAATTTTTTTTTTTCTGATCGTTTTAAATCGTTTTTTTTTTAATAAGAAACCTCCATCTATCCTCCAGATGACACTTTTGATCGAAAAATAAAATTAAGTGACGACCAGGGGTGGACGTTAACTGAAGGTGAGTTTGAAGAACTCACTTCATTGATGCGTGATGTCTAACCAAAATCACCACGAGTCCATACCTCTGTTAACTTAACACTTCTTCCATCTCAGGAAATAAATTAACTCTGGACCAGTGCTGCCAGAACGTGCGATATTTTTACCCCCTCCTGCCATTACACTCAATGCTATTTCACCTCAGGAGGGGGTAAAAATATCGCACGTTCTGGCAGCACTGCTCTGGACGAAGTGGGCTCGAAGATCCCCGTCCGTGACATTACTTTCCTGTACTGATCAACACACCGGTATGAAACAAAATGGTAACACATGGCCTTGTCTTAGTACCCTAAGAAGGTCCCTCTCCATTTGCCATCATTCAAGGGTGCATTTCGCTTCAAAGAGCATGCAACCTGGCCATGTATCCTCTCTCCTTCATTTTACTGTTTTGGTAGCACATCAAGAGATCAGCTCGTAACTCCTCCGACTACCTAAACTTATTCCTTTGGTCGGCAAGGTCGTCATCGGTCAGTAACTCACTGCTTCCCCAGCTAGTGGGTAGCCCTCATCCGGGACGAGCTGATTGTGGGAAGCATTTTTGACGTCCTCGTGGTAGGGGGTGAGAGTGGCCAGCCTCGAAGAGAAATATTTGTAGAATTACAAAAGTAGAAAAGAAAGTGACACTAATTTGTAGTTCAGAAGATGCTGTCACCTGTCCTATTAGTGCGAGTTTCGAACAAGCTCCATGAATTATATTTAAAACCAGGACATTATTACACTATGAACACCGCGAAAAAATCATAGTTGTAGTAAAGAAATGCCAACTCCACTTGGAATAACCTCAACTACATGTGTAGTGACGCTAACTCAAGTCATCAATGTTTACTACAATTTTTAGTTTTCACTATTATCCACGTTGTACCTTCTATTACATATTAGAGTATCCGCTACTACAATGTTTCACTACAACATTGTAGTTAGGAGAGCCACAATTTTTTCCGTGAATTTTTCAATTATTACCCTCAATTACTCCATTAAAATTATGTTCAAAGTGCAATATTTGTAGTGAAGACAATTAAAGAAACAATCAGAACCTTGGATACGAGATTTGAAATTCAAAAATTTTAATTTATTAATAAGATCATACATGGTCGCATAAATGAAATTTCTTATTAACCATGCTGTAGGGGTATACAATGGAATTCACCAAAAAATACTGCAAAAGCGAGTGGCATGGCAGGATGGACACCGCAGCCTATGGCAGCAACAACTGGAGCTGGGTATCGACCGATGGTAAGACATTATAGTTCCAATATAATTTTGGTCTAAAGTATAGCATTTCCACATAGGAAAATATTGTAAAACGCTTATTTTTCATAAACTACAATACGTACATGTACATATTTGTTTCTTACCTAAAAGCAAATTCATAAGTCAATGACATGAAAAAGGTCTAATTCGTCTCCGAGAAAAATTGTTTTAAAATTCTCATTTACTCTACGAGTGCAACAAAGATAGTCTCGATTATTTTTCTGAGAGTAAAAAAGAGGACCGATGAAGTTTTCCCTTAAAGAGGAAATTTCTAAAAAATTCCAACGGGGGGGGGGGGGGGGTAGAATTGTCAACGAACAAATTGTCCGGGGATGAATGGTTCGGGATAAATTGTCTTGTGACGAAAAAGCGTTGCCTCCTTCTTTAAATGAAGTTATAGGATTGTCTATAAAAAAATAAAATTCCCATTCTATTAGCATTGAAAAATTCAAATAGCGAGCACTACCTTTTGAAATTGGAATAAAACTTTGTCCTTTCATCAGGATTTTTTTTTTTTATTTATACATAGAAACTTTCTTTACAACATCGGAGAGAAAAAAAATATTGATTTTTTTGGAACATCCTAATATACATGTATATGGGGTATTCCACACCTAATCGACTAACTTGGAGCCCGACCCCTCCGGTTTGACTGAAAAATTTTTGACCTAACTCAAAAAAAAGTTAGGAAATAAAAAAAAAAAAGACTTTTTGTTTTAAATAAGCTATAGCTTTTTCAAAAATTGACTTATCAGAACGTTTTTTTTTCCAAAATTTTCGATTTAAAATGGACTTCTTTCCAAAGTAAAAAAAAATTACTCAGTGATCTTTTCATTTTCTTTCGAAATATCGAAAAAAACTGAAAATTTCATGATGATTATCACTTTTTTTTATTTTTGTTTTTCTTTAAACTCTTAGGTCCCTTGAATATCCCTATAAACTTCTAGAATGGTGTTATAAGAAATAAACTTAGTTGAAACAAATTTTTTTTTTTTTAATTTAAAACAAAAAATGGAAATCCTACCACCACTCTGGAAAAATTTGAGATATTATTTTAATTGCATATTTAATGAGAAATTTTCAAAATACATGATTTTAGCAAAAAAAATGACTTAGATCGTCTTGCGGCACGTGTTATTTTTAATAAAAAAAAAAATTCCTCGCGTTTCTTCTTCAAAAGGAAGCTTCGGGCTATCTATATTTAGGGTTCGTCGAAAAAAACTCAATTTTCATCGACCAGACCATTGTGTTTGTGTATCTAAACTTATGTTTATTTTTACTTATATGTATTTCAGGGAATGAAGAATATTTCATCAGGAGTTTCAGTCATACAAAGTACTAACTCAATAATGACTACAACTTCGGATACTCCAACTGGAGGCATAATGTTGGGATCAGGGCCAATGCCAGTGATGATAAATAATCAAATAAGTGGATCTGTGACTCAGCTGCAACAACAACAACAACAACAACAACAACAACAGCAACAGTCTACAGATCAGTCAGCGAATAATACAATACCACTCGATCCTTTTGGTGCTCTATAAAAAGAAAAAAAAAAAATTTCTGTATTAAAAGTTTCTAATTTACACCTTATGTCAAGACAAAAAAGTACGAATTTTGGATTATAATTCAAAATCAATTTTTATTTTCGAAAAATATGTTTGAATGTTCGTAGGTATATAGGAAAAATAAATAGATAATAAATTCAATAAAAAATAATAAGTCATGCAATAATTGCGCTTAATTTTGAATTATTTTGTTTTCAATATTTTTTTTTCAAGCCAAATAATTTCAGTACGATGATTACTTTTCTTCACTCTGATCAGAAGTTCTGAACCATTGCAGGTTATTCATCAAGATATGAATAAAAACTATCGTCAAATTGCATTGATTCATAATTTTATAATTCTTAAAAATATTTTGAACTCAGAAATATGACCGTTACCCATTATAGCACTTAGTGGATTTCCATGCATTTTCATATACCCGGGAAAAACGTTGAGATCTGTTTAGATCAAATTTGATCTAATTATCTAGAACTGAACAGATCAGTATGTTCTCTATAGCTGTCTAGACAAAGTTAGATCTGGGGAGTTACTAATAATTAAATTGAAACAAAATCATTATGAATTATCATAACTTATCATTTTTCGATACAATTCATCTGCTTTCAATAATTGTATCTTTATAAGTAATGTTTCTATCAATCAAAATTTATTCGCTATTACTGAGAATCAATTCTAAATCCGTCTACGTCCCCGGTGGAAATTTTTCGGACTTTCCTCTGAAAAACTCTGAAAAAGTCTTTAGGACTTTGGAAAAGTCTTTATAAGTTTAGAACTGAGTTTTTCAGAGAAAAGTCCGAAAAATTTCCACCAGGGGTATCAGTCAAAGCTTCTACCACACCGCCAATCCACATACTTTTTTATATTGAATACTCAGAAGGACTATCTAATTATCACACAAGCTCTTCGAGTTCGATGTTACATACTGAAAATTCTCCAGTTTAACTTAATTATTTAAAAATTATTTTTATTGTTTATTTTTATGAACAATGGTTGCTAACCTTAATCACCGCGCCACTGTTACATACTGAAAAATTTCCAATATTAATTTATTATTTAATGTCCTGATTTGGCCTCATTGGAGTGTCGATAGGCCCCCGGTGGGCCTTGGTCATTGATTATTTTATAAATTATTAATTTTATTTAATTTTCGTGATTTAAAATATTTCCGTTGCAAATCGGTGTCAATATCTGCCTTTATTCTCCGTAATATTTCATATTTATAAGGATGCGGATTTTTTACGGATCCTGGACAGCCGATAGCAGCGCTTAAGTATATTACTAGGTCGCCGATGTTAACGTTCCTAATAGCAGGATAGGAGGTGAGGACCACCGGTATCAGCGTTACCCAATGTACGGGTGGAACCTTGGGATATCAAATGGCACCTCAAAATCAATGGTTAATCGATTTAAATTTAATTGAGAGATTTATTTAATAATTAATAAAGTAAGAAAAAAAAACAGACCAACAGATCGGATTCAAATTCAGCAGAGTATTAGTCTCTGCTGAGTCCTCCGACTAACTGATTTTCTTTTAAGTATATATTGGCATATACTTATAAAAAAAATTTATATAAATAAAAAAACGTCAGGTACGTGTTTATATTCCTCAATAATACATGTTCATTTTTTTATTTTTCAAATTACACTCGTAAATATTAATTATTTTTCCATTAGAAAAACTTATATTGGCATCCGTATATGAAAATAATTTATATAAATAAAAAAATGAAAGACACGTGCATGTACTCTCAAATACGATAGTATTAATATTTTTGTATATTTTTTAAAAGAATATACTTCACTGCGTCGAATGGGGTAGTGAACCACGTGAAAATCATTCTTTCGTCTCCTGGACTCAAACCTACGCTCCGCTGTCCATCTTACAGCTTTAAATACTTTCATTTTTTTATTTGTATAAATTATTTTCATAGATGTATGCCATTATAAAAGTTTTTCTGATAGAAAAATAATTAATATTTACAGGTGTAATTTGAAAAATGAAAAAATAAAAAGATGCACATGTAGTATTGATGAATACAAATATGTGCCTGACGTTTTTTTATTTATATAAATTTTTTTTATAAGTATATGCCAATATGAAAATTTGTCTGATGAGAAAATAATTAATATTTACGGATACAATTTGAAAATTAAAAAAATAAAAAGATGCACATGTAGATTTTGTTACTGTAAAAACGTTTAATTTTTTTTTTTTCATTTTGGTAATTCATATGGTTAAATATGGGTTCTGATAATTTTATTGATTTAAAAAAAAATGCACGAGTAGAGCATCTAACAATGATATAAATAAGTAAATTTTATCAATTTATATTAACATATAGTTATGAGAGAACTTGTTGAAAATTTAGTTTCAAAATTATAGCGCTAGAAAAGCAGTAGATGAAAAAAGTTAAAAATACTTTTTAAATTTCTTGAATTCACATTTCTCGCAGATATCGATAGTTGAAGTTTTAAGTTGTCTGATGTCTACTACATTCACACTCATCATTTGTTCGGTAAAAGTTCGGCATTATTATAGTAATTTTACCGTCATATTCTGGCAACTCTGCAGTTTAAGTACAGTGTGATGTCCCATCGCGGTTCACCTGTTCGATTGAAATAACCCCTCACGGAATTAATAGATAAACCCTTAGGCGGGCTATTCAAATATAATTATATATATATTTTTAAAAAATCGTGGGAAAATCTTGGTTTTTTTCGGGGACTTAAAAGAATAAAACATCTGGTCCATCTGGTCACTCGAAGCTCGCCTAGAATAAAATTATAAATAGTTGTAATATTGTTAAAGTAAGAAACTTATGTCTGAAACCTTTCTAAGCAAATTGTTCACTAGAATTAAAAGAAAATTGTGTAGACGTTTGAGTTAGTTATTTATAAATATTTTGTGTATTTCGTATTTAAGTAGTTTTAAGAGATTCAAGTACTCTATCATAAATCTTAGCAAGGAAATTCTTTAAAACCGTTTAAATAAAAAACTGGAAGAATGGAGGGTAAGCCGATTAGAGTAGGCAATAAAACTCGAGCGGTTCAAGCATCGGGTAACGCAGTAGCTGTTGAGAAAGTCAACCAAGTGGCGGAGCAGAAGATTCAACCTCGAGGGGCGGAAGTAGTGACTCTGTCGTCATAAGGCCCCGACTACGTCCCCACTGCCAGCCAATAAGGGAAACTTACCCTGCCATCGTCCCCAAGGGCAACGCCTCTTCAAAACTTAGACTTAGAATAATTTTAAGATAAAAATTGTAAAACAGAATAAGCCAGAAGCTCGAGCGAGATAGTCGCATCTTTTGATAATTGCTGAATATATTTTTACGCTATTCGGTTAATTAAAATATAAGCATTTTGCATTGAAAATCCTTTTCCAACCTATCATCCAACTACTAGAGCTGAGTATTTAAATACTCCCGGGCAAAATAACTCGGTATCGATAATTTATTTTATAGTAAATTAATTAATCAACTTCCTGATAGGTGGAGGACATAACACAGTAAATATGCTGCATGACTGTAGTAAAAAGAACTGGCCAAAATATAACTATGAT
This sequence comes from Microplitis deprimator, assembly GCA_964016945.1. Lineage (NCBI taxonomy): Eukaryota > Metazoa > Arthropoda > Insecta > Hymenoptera > Braconidae > Microplitis > Microplitis deprimator. The sequence continues at coordinate 7,773,435 of OZ024708.1, read as the reverse complement.
AGGTAAATTTACGGCATGTGCATAAATGCCGAATATGTACAGCATTTTTACGGCATTCTCAAAACCGCGAGGGACAGAACATGAGAATAGAATTAATGATAGGTGAGGGTAAAACAGCAAGCGCTAAGTATTTAAAATTTGGAGAATTCAGTAATTTGATCATTTAAAATTAAAATACTTCCTATAAAAAGTATGTAAAAAAATATACGTAAAAAGTATATTGGAAGGAGTACGGATAACATAAATTAGAATATGCATTATTTGGGAAAATATGGTTTTTTAGACATACACCGCGCTGATAAAATAATTTTGATTCATTATTCACTGTAAAAGTTTAAGTAAAACCATATTTACTATACTAAATCTTACTAAGTTTACTCATGACATAGCTCGGCTGAACACGCCCATTCTCTGCTGAAAATAAAAATTGTCGGATATCGGCTAACTTTACACTCATATTCAGAAAACAAAAAAATCCAGACACTACTTTGACTCACTAGTTTCGCTCGAACCTCCTTAACTAAACAGTCGAATTTACGAATGTTAATTTAAATAAACGTGATTTTCTATATATTGTGAAATATTCAATGTAAAAGACCAAATTTTTGAACGAATTTTTATATTAATGTTGTAATACATACATCTCCTTGTTATTACAGTTATATGATTTTCAAGCTGTTCGTTAGGACTCTCTTATGTCACGCGTCATAAGCATAAATAGAATACAATTTTTTAGAATAATAATTTTCGCTTAATCGCATACATTGTGATTTAATAGCTTACAATTATTCGTTTTCTAACATCTATTTTTGGCGAAATGAAGCGAAACGTTGGGAAGGAAAAATGATCAGTCGTTCAACACATGGTTTAATATCTTATGATCCCAATATGTTTGTTAGTATTGTCTAATTAATTTATCAGAAATTTAACGTGTTTTGATATTTTTAAGTCTTAAAAATGGCAAATCTTGAAGTATACAGAAAACTCAACATGCTATCAACAGATGCCAAACCTGATCCACCTCGAATAAGTAAAGATAATGCACCTTTAATCGCTATTCACTTCTAACCAAAAAATTTATTATTTATATACTAGGTCTATCTTATATTAATGATGACACTGAAAATGCGACTTGTAAGCAACGAGAAAACTTTTCTCACAAAGTGCAGTCCTATCCACTATTAGGAGAGCAGAATGCATCAAAAAATCCAAAAAATAGTAAGTCACTGACCATGTTTAACCACTGCGAATATTTACAAACTCATCAAAATTTACCGTGAAGAAAAAGACCCAGTAGCTGGTCAGGAAATAGTATCCGATCACTGCATGTAGTTTTAATAGAAATTTCTAGATATAGATATACAATAGGGTGTACATTATTTCCCAAACTCGATTTTTTATGAGTGTGAATGTAGCAGACATCAGATAAATTTTAAATTACAAATGAATAGAGTAAATAATTTAAAAAATAATATTTATAAAAAATGTACTTATTAATTTTTTAATTTTTTAAATGTGCATTTTTTTATAAATTCTATTTTATCAATTATTTATTCTATTTATTAATAATTTTAAATTTGTCTGATGTCTGCTACATTCATACTCTAAAGTTTTTACTTAGCCATGATATAAATCATTTATTTGTAATCCAAAAATAATGAAAAAAAAAAATAAATAAATAAAATAAAGAGGTTTATTCCAATACTGTTTAACACTGCCTAAGTAATGACACTTTCCCATTTTAGTACAATGAGAAAACTATTGTTTTTCGCTTAAAAATAAGAGTACAGCTAAAACTAATACATATTTTTGTAAGAAATTTACCGCTCTTCAAAAAAAAAAAACTTAAAATTTCGCTTTAATGATATAAACAGTTCTTTAAAAGAATTCGAACTTCATCATTTTTAATTCTTTTCAATCAATATTTTTAAACAGGGATCCCTTAAACGGTTAAGCTTGTCAAAACAATGTAAGAAACTTTTTTTGTAACGCGGAAAATTTCCGACAGAAAAATGTTTAGTGCCTAAGTATAAATCTCTTTGCTGAAGAGTTATAGAATTTTAAACAAAAAACATTAATTTTTAAATGTATCAAACTTTAAGCTTCAATATCACCTAAATGATTAGATTTACGAAAAAAATGTAAGAAACCTTCTTTGAAGAGTGATAAATTTCCTACGAGAAAGTTTATAGCGCTTAATTGTATATCTATGTGTTAGAGTAATAAAATTTCAAACAAGAACTCCAATTTTTTTAAACAAATCAAACTTTGAGCTCCAATATCTCTTAAACGATTGGATTCACGAAAAAAAAAAAACAAGAGAAATTTTTTCTGAAGAGCGGTAAATTTCCTTCAAAATATGTATTAATTATAGCTATACACTTATTTATAAGCGAGAAATAAAATTTTTCTCATTGTACTCAAATGGGAAAGTATCATTACTTAGGCAGGGTTAAGCGGCATTGGAATAAACTTCTTCATTTATTATTTTTTTTTTTATTATTTTTTGAGAACAAATAAATGATTTATATCATGGCCAAGTAAAAAAATCGAATTTGGGAAATAACAGATACCCGAATATACAAATACATGGAGTGATCGAATACTAGTTCCTGATCGAATACTAGGTTTTTTATCTTATGGAACAGTATACAGTTTCTCCCAGTTCACAATTCACTAGATTTTTTCAGATTTATATTAGTAAAGAACCATGCTTTCAAATAACTATTGAACCATCATGTATTTAATTGTTTGTTATAGAGAGCATTGGAGATGTTGTCAATTATAACGTTATTAATTCTAACCATGTTACCATTGGAACAACAAATACTTATGTTTGCAATATAAAACAAGTTTCAGGAACTAACCACCGACGAACTAAAACGTTAAGTAATTATGTCGTTTCAGAAATGCCTCAGCATGTAAAAGTACTCAGCTTATGCGAGCAACAGCTCACTATTAAACATATGTTTCTTATTAAAACTCATATGGGATGTGGTTGGAGGAGAGTTTTTGAATCATTAGGTTACTCAAAAGGACAAATAGATCAGTTTGTAGAGAATTATCGAATGAAAGGAATTGATGAGGTAATTAAAACTTATTCACACAAAGAAACCAAAAACTAAAATTTTTTATCGTTTTGTCTAGGTTATTTACCAACTCCTCCTTGATTGGAAATATTCGAATGGTCGAAATGCTTCTATTGGAACTATCATTAATCACTTGTGGAAATGTCAAGTATATGATTGCGCTGAAAAATTAGCTGCAACGCTATAAATTTTCAATAAATGTAAATATAGGGCTGCACTCGAGTCGAGACAAGACAAGATTGGAACGATCTTGTCTTGATCATAACACTTTCCTTTTCGTCTTGATCCCGAACTCAAAATGTAAGTCTCGTATTGATCTCGAACATCAGTCAATTCTTTATATCGTCTTGTCTTGACTTGTCAAAATCTTGTCTTGGTCTTGAATTACTCTGAATTTTTCTTAAATTAACTTGAAATAGTTTACACAATTATATTTTATCGGTTTGTATTTTATAAGAGTGATAATTTTAAAAAATGTCTTAACTTTGTTATTGACGTCTTCATTCTTTTTTAAAATAAACGAGCATCCATAGTGTTTTAAAAATGCTATTTTAATTCCATGTAATAAAATTGATAATGTTAAATGATTGTAAACAATAATATTATAATCATATGATCATCTCTTACGTGCTTATTATATACTCACTGTTAAAGATTTCAATGAACATCTTTCAAAAAAAAATAAAAAATTTTACAACACAAAATAAACAGTTCATTCAATTTCATACCATAAATTTGACCAATGATTGTAATTTATTTATCTAAATTTTTTTCTGAATACATTATTATTTTTAACTTCCCGCCAACAAAATTGAAAATTTAATTAATTCTGAAATCTGATCCGCTCGAAAACGTTATAAGCCGCGTCGAATACTACCTCAACCATCAAAATCGGTTCTTTCGTTTGAGAGAAATCATTGTAGAAACTTTTTTTTTCTAATAAAATCTAAATTTTATGTAAAATACGTAAGAAACTGTCCGTTACGCGTAACTACTCACTCCTAACTTAGGACTAAAGAAGTTTTGAGTAAACCTGCAACCGTGCCCGATAAAATATCCCCTTAATAAAATATACTATTATGTTTTTATTTAAAATTTATTTGATAATGGTCTAGAAGAGGGGCTCTACCTATTTGTGACCAAGGTTACTAGATTCTTTTAACTTTTCTTAGTTACCTTAACTATTCTAGGAACCTTGTTTGTGACAATAAAATGTCTTCTGATTAACGTTTTTTCATCTTCTTTTTCCAATTGTTCTACTCTTCAGCGAATTGATGATGAAAAAAAAATTTTTAAAAACCAATATTTCTGTTAGTTATTGCGGTTTGAAAATTTTAAAAATAAAAAAATTAATTATTGCTTCTAAAATTTTTTCAACAAAGGATTTCTCTATTTTTATTTTTTTCGACTTAATTTACTGTAAAAACAAAAAAAAACAAAAAAATTTGTAATTGTATGGATTTTTTTTATATTTTTAAATGTATAAAAGAACAAAAATGATTTATTTCTCTTTTGATTTGATTTACTGCAGGAAAAATTAAATTAAATTAATTAATATTTGCGGTTTTTTCATTATTCTAGTGCTATTTTTTACACCTGTTTTGTGTGTGGGTATATTTTATTTAAATATTCAGTTAATTGAGTTTCTCAGAAACTCTCAGAAATTAAATTTTGATTTAAAACATTTATCTAGCTTCTATTGATTTTTTGTTGGCAATTAATTTCAAATTTTCGTGTAATGTTTTAAAATTATGATCCCTGATTAAAAAAAATAATTTGGAATAATTCAAAACAATTTGAAATGATTTAAAATAATTTGAATCGACTAATATATAGATATACACTTAACATGGAGCAAATCATTTTTCCTAATCAGGGATATAATTTTCCGATATAAAATATTTATTCTTGAAAGGACATAATATTCAATTTTTTTCATGTGGATATTTTGTTTTGAGGATATTTCGTTTAGGGGGTATTTTGTCGGGGGATCAAGAATTATGGAACCGCTATTCATACGTAATAAAGTTTTTTTAGATCACACAGCGTGGATTTAACAACATTTTTTTACGTATGAATAGAACTTTCTAAAAATAAATCATTGTTACGAATCCAAATTTATTGTTCTTGAATATTAATTATTTTTTCCCGTTAGAAATTTTATTCTTTCAATTTTCTCAATCTAGAAGTACAATCCAATTTAAATAAATGTAGTTGCTTACAAAATTATTGTACATGTTATTATTATTATTATTATTATTATTATTATTATTATTATTATTATTATTATTATTATTATTATTATTGTTTTGTTGTTGTCGTTGTTATTATCATTTTGGACCAAATTCGGCTCGGCGAAAATGTGCCACGCTTAAAACTACATTTCCCCTAGACAGCGGTGGCACATTTTTGCCGAGCTCCAGATTCAAATAGTCGAGTGCCAGAAACTCCACCCAACTGAAAAATATTCGTAAGAAAAATTTATATGAAAAGACGGATGGTCGAAATGTAAATTATTCAAAAAAATATTATTTCTTCATAATGTCCGCAAAAGCTGGCATTTCCATAAGTTGACAGCAACTTTCCGATAGGAAACTCTGGCTATCAGGGATAACTTTTTACTAGAAAAAAAAGTCGGTAATGTTCATTCTTACTATTTCAGAAAATAAGCAAATTTATGCATAAAATAGTCTACAATTTTCCTGATAGCACGAGTTGCTCGTCAAAAAGTTGGTATTCATTAGTTCACGACCAATTTGACAACAAGTTGTTGATAACTCTCGCTTTTGCAACTCTTGGCTACAAGTTACCGCCAACTTTCTGAGAAAGTGACCGTCAACTTATTGGATTTCCAACTTTTGCCACCAACTTTCTCAGAAAGTGCCTATCAACTTTGGAAGTAAGTACCAACTTTTGCGGCCAACGGCGTCTAGTTGTAGCTGTAAGTTTGACGCCAGTTTCTCGCCAACTTGGCTATCAGGGTTCACGGTAAAAAAATACTGTACAATTTTTTGAGTCAAATTAACCATCAATTGAAGTAAAAATATGCCTGAAAATTGATGACAACTTTTTCCTAGTAAGCTTTTGAAGTGAATTTGCATTCTGATTCGGGCAACAAATTTACGTCAAATTCAATAGCAAATTTTATACAAATTGTCGTAAAAAATGAAAAAGTCCGAAATTGACGGAAATTTGACGAAAAATTTAAAGAAACTTTTGTAAAGTAAACTTTGGCTAAAGCAACCGTGCTATTAGGGTTAATGCTCGCAACATATGTGTAAAATGCTTTAATTTAGTACGAATATAACCAAGTCACAGAGGTTTTCTTTTCAGATCTAGTTGTTAAAGATATTTTCAAAACAAATTTTTTAGTTGTCTTTTAGGTATGGAGACAGTTCTTATAAATATATAGGCTGTATCTTCATTATAAACAGTACTTAATAATTATACGAAACTAAAACTCGCCACTGTTATGGAAAGTGAACACAACATGCGTATGACTGTTTATACGATTGGCAAATATAACATTCATTTCATTCAAATAATTGTTTAAAAGTTTTGTTTTCCAAAATGAATGAAAACTTTCTCAATGACAAAGAATCTACTTTGAATGCCATACTCGAAAATAAATCAATTGTGACTTGTAAGTTAGCAATCATTTATAATGTAAACTTGGACTGTAAATTTAGATCTAATTATTTATTTTTGCGGATTTAATCCAAATTAAATTTGGGGAATGCTATATGTCAATTTGTTGTGTGAATACCTGTATATATATATATATATATATATATATATATATATATATATATATATATATATATATACAAGGTGATCCAGAAATCAATGATAGAGATCTAAATTTTCTCGCTGTAAAAGTAATTCTGAATCACCCTGTATATATGTATGTCATCTCATACCAAACCACCTAATTTGCACTCATTATTTATTTTTTGGCTAATTTTTTATCGAGTGGGCCGGCCCATAAATATAAAGTTTAGCTAAACAGCTTGCTATTTCTTGCTTTTTTTTTTTTTTTTTTTTTTTTTTTAAGAAATAATATTTTAAAGTCTTAATAAATTTTGCAATGTTTAATAGAAAAATTCCTGCGTGTAACCTTTACGCGCAGCTAAAGTGAGACTGCTTTAACTATGTGACGATTTAAATAAAAAATAAATCATGTTATAATTTAGTGAAGTATTATTGCCATTCAAATAATGGCTCTCTAAAGATATGAGCTCATAATATTTAGTATTGTGAATTATTAATTGTAATTGGACGGGAAGAATTTAGACTATGGTTTTCAAAAGGGTTCTTGCAATAAAAAATACAAAGCTAATGAACAAAAAACTGGAAAACTGTTGACCCTGCAGGCCAGTCCCAAAATCACCCGCTGTTTTCGAGCTCCTTAAGCAGCGTGTGTGTGTGTGTGTGTGTGTGTGTGTGTGTGTGTGTCTGAATTTTAGATCATTTGATCAAATAGGCTCTGAGAAAATTTTAAAATACGAAAAAAATTTTTTTTTTATTTATTTAAAAATTTTTCAGAAATTACTTAATGAATTGATTATAAAGTCTTATTAGCTCTAGAACTTTACAAAACGCGTCAATTGATGTAAAAACCATCTCAATTGTTTTATTTGTTCGAGAAATATCGTTGGTGAAAGAAATGTTAAAAACGATTTTTTTCGAATATCTTCTAGAAGACTGAACTGATCGATTTCAAAGTCATATCAGCTCTAGAATTCAATAAATTACTTTGATAGCTGCATCAACTATCAAGATTAGTTTGTTTTTTCGAGAGATATCGATGCCGAAAAATTTCAAAAATCACAATTTCCCTAGATACCTCATAATATAATGTACTAAATTTCCCAAAAATTATACCAGATCCTCACCTTCACGTTATTTTTCACTCACTGAATAATTTATTGCAACAAGTTCGTTTGACAATTTTAGATTTTATTTGAATCCGTTATTAACTTATATCTTCAGTGATCTCAAAATTATAGACGAAAAAGGTCATCCCAAGTAGACCTAACTAGAAATAATCATTATTATCCATAAAATAAAATTTAAAAAATATCTATTTTATATATAAACATATTCTTCATTAATTCTTTGCATTTCGTTTGTACACTCAGCTACTTGCTCCATATCCTTCTATGCCTCTGTAAAAAAAAAAACAATACATAAAATTAATAATTTATTTATTTATTTCTACAAATTTATAGTTAATTATTAATCATTGATTTTTACAATTAATGGAGAAAAAAAAAACTATTGTTGCTGGGTGTGGGGTTCGAACCCACGCTCCCATATGGGAACCAGAGCTTAAATCTGGCGCCTTAGACCGCTCGGCCAACCCAGCTCGAAGACGGTACGATTTCATGCGTAACTTGAACGTATACAGATCGTAAAATTATCTCTCGTGTGACATTTTTAACCCTTTAGCACTCTCGTCAAACGGTTTAGTATAATTACTCTTGTGATGATAAAAGCTCACGGCTTTTGCGCATGCGCGGGCATGCTTATAGCCCCTTTAATTTGAAAAGTCTGAAATAATATAAATTTCTTTTTAAAAAAAATATTAATTTATTTAAGAATAATATTTGGTTCCAATTCATTTACGTTAAATTTAATTTTTTTAAACAATACGAAACAATATTTAAACTTAGTAATAATGAACTGAACAGTACTTTTACATATCTTAAAATTAATAAAATGTAATCTTATATTATCTTTTTAATAGTGTTGCAGTGTTAGTATACTTCTATAATGAACAAAATTCAAATTTTGAATAACAATAAAAGTAGTAGAGATAAAATAAAAAGAGCAGTCTTTGGTTTATATTATCGTCTTAACATTAAAATACCCTGTTTAAAAATATTGATTGAAAAGAATTAAAAATGATGAAATTCGAATTCTTTTCAATAATTTCAATTCTTTTGTTTGTATGTATAGATATACAGTTAACCAGGGTAATTAAAGACTATTATTTTCATCAAATTTAAAAATTATGTAGTGCCAGCTCATGTTTTTCAATAATGAATATTATTCAGTATAAATTAATACTCAATCAACTTATTTCTATATTTATTTATGTAAACTAAAAACGACTAGAGGATCCCTTTTCCCATTTAAAATATATTGAAAAAAATTTTTTCTATTTTTTAAATAACTATATGAAAATTTTTTTTTTTGCCGATTTTTGAATTCTAAGATCTTGTAGGAAATTAAATTCTCGACAAAAAAGATCTCTAGTGTATACGTTCATTAATGAGAAAAAAAAATATATTTTTAGGTAGATTTTTCTAAAATCTAACTATTGTATTTGTCTTCATGGTCGATTTTTCAAGGAATTTTGTCACAACCTATTATAATTAGTTGAGTAGGGTTCAAAAACACCATTCGTTAAAAAATTTATATATGTATATATATATATTAGGGTGGTCCAAAAAAACCGACTATTATTTTTTTTCGAGTCTCTTATGAAAATTTGTTGGTTTACGATGTTTTAAGAAGCCTCTCCGAATCAGTTCGATAAAAAATTTTCAAGAGGACGCTCACGAATTTTGAAAATATCAAAAATGATTTCAATTTTTTCAATTCAAATTTTTTCTTTCTCGTGGCATCAATAGTTTGTATTTGTGAAATCATGACTACGCTGAAAATTTAAGCCCAAAATTTAAATATTTAAATCTCGACCAAGAATTTTGAATGTTTCCGAGTGCTGTCTTTTGGACGTTTTCGAGCGACCCTTGAATGTTAATAATAAAGCTTCTCGATTTTTTCACCATCAATTTGCATCACAATGAATGAAAATATAATCCGAGAAATAGAAATAATAAGTTTTTAACATACTTTTTTATCCTTTAATTCAATTTTTAGGTTTTTTCGCTTATTTAAAACTTATCAAATTTTATTGTTTAAGACTGTCCTGAATATTTTTGGTTATGCAAAAGTTATATTTTACTAAAATGACAACAATTGAGCTATAAAAAAATACAAAAACTAATTCAAACTATTAGTTACATATTATCAGTTAATATTCAAAATTCTTGAGCACCGTTTAAATATTTAAATTTTGCGCTGAAATTTTCAGTATAGTCATGATTTCACAAATAGAAACTATTGCTGCTACGAGAAAGAAAAAATTTAGAAATAAAAAATCAGAATTTCAATCATTTTTGATATTTTCAAAATTCTTGAGCGACCTCTCGAAAATTTTTTATTGAGCTGATTTTTGGAGAGACTTCTTAAAACATCGTAAGCCAACAAATTTCCATGCGAGATCGAAAAAAAAAAATAGTCGGTTTTTTTAGGCTACCCTAATATATATATATATACATATATATATATATCTTAATGAAATTTTCGACACTTTTTCTATGGGCGATTATTGTGGTTAAGTTCGAAGATGGGCTAAATCGTTCGATTAGTTTAGAAGTTATGGCTGTTTGAAATTTCCACGATTTTTCGAAAAAATCAGTTTTTATCCACTTTTAAGTTCATATAATTTTAAAACTAATACTCATAGACAATTTCCGTAAAAAGTATCTAGAAGCTTGTCCAATAAGCTTTAATTTATGACCTTAAACTTCGTTTTGACCATTTCTTCCAATAATTTTATTGCTTTGAAAATTTTAATGGAATCAAAAAATATTGAAAATATGGTTTTCATTTCACATAACTTATGCATTTTCCATTATAATACAGTTTCGTCAGTTGTATTTTATTGCGAAGAAAATAAACTGTAAATTTCACAGCTATTTTATATTTTAAAAGCATTTCTTTTATTACTTATGATGTACCAAATGTACCTCTATGCACTATGATTATCACTGGTCTTGTCATTACGATAGCACCCACAGTTCTTTTCGGTTCTTAACGAAATTTTCGACACTTATTCTATAGGCGATTATCTTGATCAAATTCGAAGCTGAACTAAATCGGTTGATTAGTTTTGAAGTAATAGCTGTTTAAATTTTCACGATTTTTCGAAAAAATCAGTTTTTATTTACTGTTGAAGTTCATATAACATTGAAACTAAAACTGATAGACAATTTCAGTATAAAGTATCTCACAGCTTGTTTAGTAAGCTTTAATTTTTTACCTTAATGTTTTGACCATCACTTCAAATAATTTGGTATTATTTTAAGTAGATATTATCGTGGTAGTATACGTCATACTTCTAGAACTATATGCGATAGTATATAAGTATGGCGATGAATGCAATACATTTCTTTTCACCATACCTGCGCCGAAAGTTTAAATTCCTGCCCTGTTTGGAGGGAAGAAAGTCGTTGTTTTCTCTTTCTGAGAAAACAAATAATAAAGATTAACGCCCTCCCCCCCCCCCCCACTAGAATAGGCAGAAATTTAACCTATTAGGTATAGACCTGATGAAAAATTGTATAACCACCATGGAGGAAAGTAGGACGACCCAATCCACGTCTTTGCCATCGTCGCTTTTGGGTCAGGTAGGCAATTGTAAACACGGATTGAAATGTCCTACTTCCATCCTTGATGTGTAATATATTATTTCAAATAAAATATAACTCTAAAATCTTTATACTTTATTTACGACACAGATGCTGGCGATGAAGCTTTATTTTTATCCGTTGAAAGTAATATATTGAACAGTATATCTTCCAGTACAGTTGAATGGCGCAGATCTTTCAGCCGGCCTGTAAAATCAGTGAGACTTAAAGTTTCCTTTGTGCCGTTTTCCATAAATCTTTTGTCTTCGGAAATTGATGAGAATTTGATGAAACAACCAATACTCCACACTTATTGGAGTGATTGCTCGGTAAGTTGAATCAATAAAACTGGTGAAATAATAACATTGCTAAATTAGTTTCATTGTAGGATCTAGAAACATATAAAGTATCTTTAAAAGACAACATTGGTAGTTGGCTTAAAATTCTAAATCAACGACAAATTCAAGATTGGATGATTGTTCTAGTTGATACTTACGACAATAAAAAAACTAATAAGTTGATACCTCGTACAACAGTTCTCGATAAAATTCACAATGATTTTGCAACAAAGCATGGGGATCGGTATTTATAATATGAACAGACATTATTAGCTATTTAATAATGTATTATCAGAGCAATTGTTTTTTACAGATGCTTATCCGTCATTAATCCAACAAAGTTCGAATCACGTTCAGCTGAATCTTGGAGAGGACTTATATCCAGGATTCAACATTTCATGCTTGTGGCTTATGATAAACAACTTATACATTTTGAAGAAATTATTAGAGAACGGAGAGAACGGCGAAATCAGAATCATTGGAGTTTTTGTGAATATTTCATCCTTCAGGTTTTATTTTTTTGTTACTCATATTATTATAGAGTCGTGGATTTTTTATAAATAAGTATTTTGTATATTCAATTAGGAAGAACTCGCTTTCATTCTAGAAATGTTAGGAATAAACGATGAAGCTTTGGTTCAGTACGATGAGCTTGATGCTTTATTCACCCAATTCATTCTTAATTGTGATGTTGGAGGTTTGTATTGATCAATATATCCATAGGTACCACACTTTTCTTAAATACTTATTAGTTCGAAATGCAAGAAAATTTGAATACATCCTAGTGGATCTGAATTACGGTAAATTACCTATTTGACCGCAAAGTACCGTAGTTTACTGAAAATTTGCCGCATTTTACGGTGTAAATCTCCCACAAGATATTAATATGAGATTCAAAATCAAGATCATTATATGATTCGCATATAATATTGTGGTTTAATTAGTAACGTACATCTTGATCAAATCTTGTGCCTGAAATTAAGTGATGATACTAATGCTAAATCTACTGAAGAGTTATTGTATAACATTCTCTATTACTTTATCTCCTTCGTTTACTTTATTCCCTGCGACGTTGAATACATTAATTTAGTATATTTCGTTTTCTATGACATCAATAAAAATTTAAAAGTGTTCCAGTTAAATAAAAGAGTTTTACTTCTAGAAACTCCACCTTGGTTAACTACATTCCAAAATCCTCTAAACGATTGGCGAGCTATAAACTTAAAGAAGAGTGTCGATTATTTTTCAAGAGGATTAATTAAAGATAATAAAGCATCATTATTAGATTTTAGAAACTATTTATTCAGTAGACAATGTGTATTGTTACTTTCACTTAAGCAACCATGGGAGGTCTGTCAAATATTTTTATTTATTAAATTTTAGTCGTTATTTGCACAAATAATTATTTTATTTCTGAAATTGACAGATCGCTCGTCGTTGTTTGTTGTTTGTGTATAATACTCTAAGTGAATTACGAATACTTGAAGTCAGTCGGCCAAATGGATCCGTGGAATGTTGGTCGGTTCTTTGTGCATTAGAAATTTTACACATTTGTCAATCATCAGTGATAGCTTCTGATCACAGTCAATATCTTGATCTCTGCTCTTTATATACGGCTGGTTTATGGGCTCTCGCAAGTGAAAAGGTATGATACTATGAAGATTATACTATGACTCTAAGTTTAAACTTTATTATAAAATGCTGGATGTTTAGCTAGGTAAATTAGGAAAATTATGTGGACTTATGCCCGGTATGGATGAACCAACTAGTGAGCAACTTCATACTGTTGTTTACCTGATATCAGGCTTAGATGATATGCGCGTTCAGGAAGAAGTTACATACACCGAAAAATTTAAGAGCGCATTATCATCTAAAGAAATTTTTACAAAACAATTCTTAGAATATTCAGAATTAGCTATGGGAACTTATAAGCACATAGGGAGAATAAGATCAGCAAGACATATCGGAAAAGAATTAGCACAATTTTATGGTAGTTTGGATGAAAAACAAACAGCTATTGCTTTTTTATTAGATGCATTAAAAACTTACATTGACGAAGGTTGGCTACTTTTAGTAGTCCAAACTCAGTTAAAGCTTGCTCAGTATTATAAAGAAATGAGTGATTTTGACAAATATGTAAAAATGTGTTGTTTGATTGCTTGTTCAAGATTGTCGCATATAGCTGTTCGAAAAATGTACTTTGAAGAAATGTTAATGCACATCAAAATGTTGACCATAGCTAAACCATCGTGTACTCAATTTGATAATTGTTTTGAAATACTTAACATAAATGTAAGCATCATTGACAAAAACATAGAAGATTTTAAAGTGAATATAAATGTGTCACTAAAGTCACTACTACCAATGACTATAGATAATGTTTGCGCAATTATTTCAGTGGAAAAAATTCAAGACATTACTCATGGCACGAAAATGAAGTGTCATCCAGAGTCACCAATAACGTTGTGAGTATTAACTAATAAACAATTACACATTCGCCGAATTTAAAGTTATGGTAAAAAGTTTTAAAATAATAATTTTATATTTTGCAGATTATCTACATGGAATAGAAAAAGTGTTAAGCCTACAATTTCACAGTTAACTCAGTTAGAAGTTTATTCATACGTCGATTTTAGAGAAGATAAAACTACTGAATCTGCTGGCATAATAAATAAACATACAACGCAACTAGTTAGTCAATTTGACAGTGAAAAATCTATGATTGTTGGCGATAAAATTATAAACGAAGTATTTGCAAAACATATTTTCGATATAAAACCTGGTGAAAATAATTTTACGATTTCAATACTAGATCATAAATCCGGAATTTATAAAATTAATCAGTTATCATTACTCGTTAACGAGAAATTAAAATTTCAATCTGGAATTATTACACCACAACTAAATTATAAAATTATAAAAACTCAACCATCAATTTTAATGAATAGTCGAAATCTTGTAAGTGGTCTTATTCAAAATACTGAACTAATAATATCTAATGGCAGCGTTAAAATTCAAAAAGGTACGAAAATAAAATTATGGACTTCAAGAGGTTTAATGATAAAACTTGTTAATAGTTCAAAAAATCTATCCAGTGAGGTGGAAGTAGAATTATCAGAGTATGAACCATGGCAAGTTATAAAATTGCCATTGCAAGTATATACTGAACTGCCACCAAAAAAAGATTCGTCATCAATGGAATACGAGGTATTTCATAAATAAACAATGATATATTTTATGGTTTCTTAGATTTTCATGTAAATATTTTACTTTTCTTATAGTTGCATATTCAACCACCTTGGGGTATAGAGGAGAGCATTTTTTTAAGTTTTGATCCTCCATTAATGTCTTGTTTAACTATCCATACGATAAAGAAAAGAAAATTTTTACAAATTATTGTTACGGGTCTTACTAAAAAAATTCTCCAATTAACTGATCCAGAATTGATTTTAAATACTTCTGTGGACATAAGTTTCAAGAATCTTAACCCTATTGCAGGCCAAAAACTTGTTATTACTGATGGAATCAAAGTGACTTATTTATGGGAAATGAAATTAGGAAAAAATCATAAATCAGTGCTTCCTTTGAAAATTGATTTTACTATGAAATATTTTCTTATTGAAAATAAAGATGATTTATATGAATTTAATATCAGTGACGACCCTCTTCACATCAATAAACTTCTGAAATTGGAACAATCGAGTTATACGTACCGGTGCCATTTTGAGATTTCAAATTATGCGGTAAGAAATTAAAAATTCTGTCTACCATAACCCAGTGAATACATAACTTTAATTTGGCACCACATGTACTAACATGCTAAGCACAGAAGTTATAATTATACCGAGGACTCGAGGAAAGAGTCCAGTATCGACTATAAATTCTGGGTATTGAGAGTGAGTATTAGGTAGAGTACGGGTAATAAGTTAGTATGTCTCGAGTTGAGTATTGAGTACATGTGGGTATGGTTGCATTTATTTGTGTTTAATATGGAATTAAGTACGGTACGTGTATGGTGTGTTTACAAGCATTAGGATTTTGGAGTATGGGAGAGTTGTGTGTGTGAGTAACAGTAGTCTCATATGTGAGGTCTATCTGAGTCGTTGATAGTGGCCAAAATAACGTGCCTCCCGACCAGTGATACCTAGGCCTAGAGAGTAGCTCTTTGGGTGACGTGGTGACCGCGAAGGAACGACCGAGATGTCTCCTCGAGGTGGAGTTTGGCACAGTGTAAGGTATGGTTACGGTTATTACGGGTGGCAGGGCTCGTTTGCGATACTCGAGGAAGTCAAATTGACTCTGTACTTGGACTCCACGGGGAGTGGCACCATGGGAAGCTCTGTGGGTCTACGTCTTATGTGTACAAAGGTAGGAATGGATAGAGAATGGAGAATGCGAGTGCACACGGAAAAGGAATAAGTTAGAGAATGGGAGTGGGAGGATGGAGAAGAGTACGTCCCCTTTCTGGGTAAATCTTGTAACTGCAAAATTAAAATTTTTTCGGATATCAGTGAAAACATCTATTCTGTTACACGTGCGTTAATGGAAGTATTAAAATTCAAGAAGCTTAACGACATCTCGTGCTAATCTTAGGACATCTCTTGATAAAACTAATATTTTCGCCGAGAATGCATTCACCATGGTGAATAATACCGAAATTTACCATGAATTTAAATTTGACGTTAAATAACTTTCGAAAGAGTAAATTTATCGAAAAATTAGAAAAGACCTTTGTTTTTGAGTTTTCAATTTCCAACGAAAATATGTATTGAACTTTCCGCTACAATAATTGGCAATTGTTTAGAAGAGGGGCTCACCCATGTTTCAATTGCCAAAAATTCAATTTTGGACACATCGCTTTAAATCCAATTTCAATCGCCATTATTTTTAGGCGGATTGAAGCTATAATTGCTTATTTAGGTGTTGTTTAAGCCTTAATAAGTCATAAGTGTATACTACAAGTATAAATTATGCTTGATTTTGCGATTTTGTTTGTTATTTTCCAGTTCCGTGCTACACTGCACTAAATGACATATTTTTCATTTCGTTCCATGTATTGACTCGTAAGCCAACCAACAAAACTTACGATATATGCCTGTTTGCCATAATGTGTGTAGTTTCGTCCTAAGTACGTTAACGGACTCGTCAGTAAGGCTATGTTAACGCAATTTTGCCTTAAACTACATCTCTTACTAGTACGCACCGGCGTAAAACAGTATTGTGGGCTTCAGCCAGACACTATTCTAGCAAAGGGAGGCAGATACCATCCAAACTACTTGCAACACTTGTAACTCTTAGATAGACCTTTCTATCGCCACCGTCCTTCTTACGGTATTATATAAAATTACTTATATTTATTAGAAAATATTTATTTTTGAAAATTAGTAGATTTTATGTTATTATTATCAATTTTGCACACTCCAATTGCAAGGTTCAGATAGATTTCTAATGTTAGAGACAAAAAATCATACAGAAAATTTAATCCGCCGTGTAGCAGAACACGTGAAAAAAGTTTAATTATAGATCTTTAAGGTGTAAGCACTTGGAACTTTCATAAATGTGATGAGCCCTGATTCCACACAATTACCCAATAATTAGCTGATGAGTTATAAAATTCCAAATTGAAAGAAAAAAAAAATTTCCCGTGTTATTTAAATGGGAAATAGAAAATTGCAATCAGGCTGTACTTAGTATTAATATAAAGAACTCAAATTTTAACAGGCGTGTTCCTTTATCCTACTTCAACTTTTGAGTTTGTGTCCTTGAAAGAAAAATAGTTGATTTCTTTGAATCGTTCGAATATTTATATTATGAACCTATACACATAATTAAACATATTGATATTTTATATAAATCAAGCCTGATCAGATCTAATCATTTATAGACTTATACATGACTGTACATGAGTTTCTATCAGTGATGTCTGACCAGATGTAACTACATATAGCCCTTTATTTATGATTATAAATGGACTTATGTTAGTCAGGATTGATCAGATCTAATTATATGTGTCCATATATAATCATACATAGTTATATATATATACTTCATATATAATTATATATGATTAGGAAAAACCATTTTTTCCTGGATAAATGAACGTCACAATTACGTTAAGTTTTTTTGCGTTAGATTCTTACGTAAAAAAGTGTTAAATAAGGAGTCATAAAGAACTCACCAATACTTCTTTCTTATGTGAAGTATAATTACGTTACGTCCTCCCGA
Organism: Microplitis deprimator; assembly: GCA_964016945.1. Taxonomy (NCBI): domain Eukaryota; kingdom Metazoa; phylum Arthropoda; class Insecta; order Hymenoptera; family Braconidae; genus Microplitis; species Microplitis deprimator. The sequence goes on along the minus strand of OZ024708.1, from coordinate 7,755,303 downwards.
CGTCAAATTTTAAGTAAAAGTGTTTACTGGGCAATTGCATAGTTAAGTTTTTAATTATTAATATTTTGCCTAGTCTATTTATACGGTAACATCAAAAGTGAAGGCAAGTGGGAATGCGGGTGAATTTTGTCGTTCCGGGAGCATATGCCATCTTTACTTAAACATGATACGAATATTACCTGGAGCTAATATAAATATTTCATCACAAGTTATGTACGAAGTTTTGGATGACCAATCAATGTGGGCTATTTGTGGCCGTACTGCAGGAATTATTACGTTTGATACTCATGACGAACAGAGTGTCACTCTAGATATCATGCCATTAAAGAATGGATATCTACCACTTCCCATAGTTCGATTGTCTCGTTACATACCTGCTTTAGAAACAAAAAATGGTAAGTTAAATTTTTTTTTTGTTAAACTGTAAGATAATTTCTTCTAGCTATTGGAAGCAATAATTTATCACATTCTATAAACTCTGAACTTGAATGAGCGAAATAGTATGAAACCCTGTAACCGTGTCAATAAGTTTGCTTCGTTCATATAAGAAACTTTGATGGAATTCTGCAGGAAATTTTTTGAGTTTTTAATCGAATAGTGTCCCAGTGTGTGTATAAATTTTCTATAACTCTTTGACTAATTAACCATTTGAAATGTTTATTATGGTAATCAAATGTGTTTGTCAGCCGTCAACTTCTCTGACAAATGGACTTTGAGATAATTGAAAAATACAAATAAAATTATTTCTTTAGTTTATTTTTTTAGAATGACTCGATCAATCAATTCCGAAATCTAAATAGCTCTATCAAATAATAGAAGAAACCTATAAATAATTTTTTTATATTTTTTTAACTTCCCGCTAAGAAAATCGATGATTTTCAAAAAATTCGTCAAGTTATTGTTTTCACCCCGATTTTCGAAAATTGAGTTTTCATTAGATGTCGACATTTTGAGGTCCTAGGAAGCTATTCTGACTATTTTCAGAGTGATGTCCGAGTGTCTGTATGTACGTATGTATGTATGTATGTATGTATGTATGTATGTATGCGTGCGCGCGCGCGCGCGTGTGTGTGTGTGTGTGTGTGAACGGTCTATAACTTTTTAACTAATGAACTGATTTGGATGGTTAAGGTAGCAATTGAAAGAGTTTGTTGGCCATCAACTTTCCTGAAAATTTCAGATCGTTTGATCAAGTAGACTCGAAAATATTTGCGAATTACAAAAAAAAAAATTTTTTTCTTAGTTTTTTATTGATTTCTCAGAAATGAATTTTACATTTTTTTATCAATTGTTTTAATTATTATTATTATTCATTGCTATAGTTGATAACAAGAAAAAATCACAGTTTGACAAAAATTACAAAATTTTAATCAAAATTTAAACTAAGAGCATTAAAAATATTCAATTTAAAAAATCATTAACTTTCTTTTCATTAAATAAAAATAAAAATGATTCGTAAATTCTTAATATTTCATTAATAAATATTCCAATATTATTTGAAGCTCAAGATGTGTGATATCATACGCGTAGCCGATGTATAGAAGTCTACAAATCTGGCGCAAGCCATGCGTTAGTATCTGTAGTTTATTTCTGGTGCAAAGTTCATTCAAGATACGTGTAAGTAACTATACTAACACATCTTGAGTAAGAAATATTTTTTCGTACAACATCATGTATAAGTTCTACAAAAATTTTGTTTAAGATTCTTACGCTAAAATGTTGTAACCGAATCATAGATATATAAAGACGTAGTCACGTAAGGGTCTTTTAAAAAACACGTTTAAAATAATCCAAGACTGCAATAAGATTGTCTTGTATACATCCTCTTGCACAAGTCCATGTACCATTTATCGAACGATTCTTGTGATCAGTGTCTTGACCAGCAACTTTAGATGGGAATCGTTGTATGGGATTATCATCAAAATGTATCGCCTCAAATAACAGTAGAAATAGAAAATAATGAAAAAATGATAATGATCAAATGTTAAAAAAATGTTGATTATACACAATAATTTATAAACTACTAAATAAACTATTTATTTTTACAGATATGATTCAAAATAGTAATCTAAAAACTGGTCCGAGATTAGAACCTTTTAGCGTAGGACAAATATACAATGCAAGTAAAGCACAACAAGTTCATGTTTTACCAGCTTATTCTACTTAACCTGAATATATTATGCAGTAAGTCTTTTTAATGTATATAACTATTATAAGATTTAAAAAATAAGAGGTACTTTCATTACTTCTTCTTTAGTTATAGACTTGACTACGAATCATCATAAGATGTGTAACACAAAATTCTCATTTTTCACAAGATCTAAATTGCCGCAAAAAGTGAATTATTTAAACTTTATAAATATGATATTTTATTCGTTAATATCCTACCTATTATTAAATGTTACAATGAAACAGATTTTTAAAATTTTATTTTATTAAAATTCTTTTTATTCACGCAGTCGAAAAGCAAACTTCTGGTACTTTAAAGTAAAAGGTTTGCCTGATGAATTATAACAGTCATTATAACTTTTTTTAACTATGCCAACTTAGAAGTCAATTTGTATTTTATTGATAATATTTTCTAAAAAACGACTATCATCAAAAATTGTAAAGGACAATAATGTTCTCAAATACATGAACATCCTGATGATTAAGTGGGGTGAGCTATGATTAATGTATTAAAGCTAATTTCATCTAAAGTTGTTGAGTGTTGCTTGAAAATGTAAACTTATTTTAATGAAAATATGAGTACATTTTGTATTAAATAGCGCAACATCGAAATCTTTTATTATTACTTTACCCTAATAAACTATTGAACCCAAGAGCGACCGATTGACTTTTCAAGCTAAACTAAAAACTTTCTGCTGTTTTCAAATAATGTGTTTGTGACAAAGCGAATTTTGTCGATCAGCCCCGCTGGCCCTGGTTGCATCCCGGAATTTACACTGATTATACATTAGTCAAATCAGATATAGTTTTGACGAGTAAGTATTAGAATCAGAATAAGAATAAGTTAGAAAAGAATAGGATGCGTCCGTAATCAGGTAATTTAGACAAAAAAGATACCAGGTAAGTAAAATAGTGACAAAAAAGGCAAACGTAGCTGAATACGGCAGGAAAGTCTTACGCTTTCAATAACTTTTTATTAGTAATTACGCCTAAAAACTTTTTTAGTCCAATTTCTTCTCTCTAACATGAGAGTTCCAGAGCTCATGTAGTATTTTTTCGCTACATTATCGGTATTTATAGCAATACTGTTATTTTTGACTTTGATAATTACTTCACATTCAACAATTGCACAGAAAATTGAATCTGGGATTTTTTTTAAACTTTGAACTATTCTCTATAAGACAGGGGCATTGTTTTTTGTTGACAAAATTTTTATTTATAAATAAGATTTTATAAAAAAATCTGTCTGACGGTTGACCCTGTGGGCCAAACCACAGTAAAATTTATTATATTTCAATTCCAAGCTTTTTTTTTATTACATTGAAAACTGTATGAGCAATTACATTAAACGAAATCGATTCAAAATGTTGGCATTATTTATTCATATTTTTCCACTTTTTATATTTTTCCGAAAGATTTTTCGTATTCAGTTGCATGTTCATTTCTGCTTCTTGGAGTGTCTCGATGCTATCGATAAATTGAGATGTCTGAATAGATTTTCGTTCCCCTCTTTCACATATTTTAATAAACATTCTTGATTGAGCCATCCATGCTTCTTTACAAAGCCTCTTCAAATCTGAACCGGAGTAAAATTTGGTTCTGGCAACAATTTCATCAAACTGTTTGAGACCATGGAGATTTGGTGAGGTATAATATTTTAATATCTTTCGTCGAGTTTGTTCGTCTGGAATGTCCACAAAAATATGTTTTTCTAATCGTCTAAGTAAGGCGTTATCTAAATTCCTGTCAATACAATGTAACATATGTGAATAAGATAAATTTATACTTTTACTTTATTATTATTATTACCAAGGCGCGTTAGTTGTAGCTAATAATAAAATTTTATCTTTTGTTGTCGATACAAGACCATCCAGTCGTGTTAAAAACTCAGCTCTAAATCGTCGAGCTGGTTCTGATGATTTTCCATCACGGTCGTTATCTCCTGATATCCAATCGATTTCATCAATAAAAATTACTGATGGCGCTTGATAGCTAGCTACTTCAAATAGAATCTGGAATACAAAGAGCAAATATAAGTGAAAACACAGAGGTTTTTATTCACGTACCCTGATTTTTTTTTTTTTATTTATTAATCATTTACTCCAACGCTTACACATTATTTTGATATGAATTTACAGATTATTACAAAACAAATTAAGTGATAATGATTAAAATTATAATCATTAAATCTACTATTATTAAATCATCAACATGATTATGTTAATTGGACTTCGTTATTATACCCGTTTATGCTTGGTTGTGCGACTGAGGTTAGTGTGTTTGAGAGTATGTGTGTAGGTAAATAATTGAAAAAAAAAAGTAGTGGAAATGGTGATTGGGAAACAGGAGAAGATATAAGGTGAATATAAAAATCAGAATAAAAGGTAAGGGGTGAGTAGGTTTTTGGAGAATTAGTGTAGAGTAGAGGTTAGGTTGTAAGTGCTAGGAAGGGGTCTACAGAAGAAAGGGAGATGAATGAAAGTACGGCTGATAAGGTTGCGCTGAGTGGAAAGGAAGATGAGAAACAGTGAAAGTAGGGATAAAGAGGGGACGATAAGATGACTAAGGCAGAGTCATGGGAAAGTTTGAGGACAAGTAGTCTAGGAGAATTAAAAAATATTAGGGGGTGGGTTAACACTGCGAATCCGAAAAGGAAGGCAGTGGAAACGGAGGAAGACAGGAAATCAAAGGTCAATGCAGTAATAGATAAGGGATTGGAGGATTCGGAAATAATTGATAAGGAATTTAGGCAGGTGTTAGACAGGTTTGATGGGAAAGAAGTGGAGGGAAATTGAAAAATACAGGAGATAAAGAATGAGAGTAAACGTATAAAGAAAAGATTTAAAAAAAGTAACCACAAGTTGGAGTCCAACTTGGACAAATTGAGAATAGAGGTAAAAGCAGGATGGGAGTCCGGTTGGAAGAATGCAGAGGTGGAACGAACGCAGAAGAAGATTAAGAAGTTAAAGAGGAGTTAATAAGGCTGAGGGAGGAGGTAAAGAAGAACATCGGGACCAGACACAGATCACGGAAGGAGAAGGAGAGATTAGTAGTTGGAAAGAAAGAGAAGAGAGACAACTTAATGCTTCGGTTGAAGGGCAGCCAGAAAAATGGAAAAGAGGGACCTAATCAGATTATTTAAATAGGAATTAGGAGTGCAGAGCAGAGGAGATAATGAAGAGTTGGGAGAAAAAAAGTGTAACAATGAAAAAAAAAAAGTTGAACGAGAAAAAGTGTTCATTGAACATGACAGGATGTAAAAAATAAAAGGTGCAAAAAGGGCAGCGAGATTGGATGGTGAAAAGAATGTAAAAGTAAGGTTTGGGAAAATATGGACAGAAAGATTCGGATAGAAATGGGACGAAAGAAGAAAAATCTCGGTGAGGGTAGAAGAGAAAAGGGAGATTCAGGCATAAAAGAGAAGTGGAGGAAAACAGCAAGACTGAGGTTAATTTTCTGGAATGTGGCGGGTTTAAAAAATAAAAATAAGAACTTCGGTATGAATATATTGTTACATAGAGTTTCGGCATTTAAAGAAAGATAAAAATAACAAATTCATAGGCATATACTCGAGTGTATTTCTCAGAATCGCCTCGCCATTTGCTAACTAAAGAACTGGCTGTAATGTTGAAAAACGTCCAATCACACTCAGTTGCTACAGCTTTTGCGAGCATAGTTTTTCCTGGAAGATATTGATTGATTATTATTTGATTTAAATGTCAAAATTGAAAGCTTTTCGTCAAGAAACGTACCTGTCCCTGGTGGTCCATACAGAAGGATTCCTCGCCATGATGAAAATTTGTCGCAGAACAACTCTGGATATTTGAAAGGATAAATAATTGCCTCCATAAGAGTATCCTTACAGTGCTCTAATCCCCAAATATCACTCCAATTGACTTTTAAGTTCGTTGACACAATATCCTGAGCAAAATAATTACTCTGATGATGATAACTTATCCATGTCACTTTTTTTTTCTTATTATGGTAAAAAAAAATAAGTGACAATATTTATGAAAGATTGAATGCGTCTTGACAAGTTCATACACGAAAAGAACAAGATGATACCGGCTATCATCTCAGATTATACTCAGTTACATCTGAGGTAATCAAAAATTTCAGATAGTACCCAGTATAATCTAGATTATACTGAGTTGCATCTAGATTATACTCAGTTTCAACCCAGATTTAACTATCTTAGATTTAACTCAGTTACAACTCAGCCATTTTTTTTTCTAGCGCATACGTATCTAGTATACTTAACGCGCATGCGCTACAAAAAAATGGCTGAGTTGTAACTGAGTTAAATCTAAGATAGTACTGAGTATAATCTGAGATGGTACTGAGTATAATCCAGATGTATGTGGTTATCATCTAGGATGAAAACCAGTATAATCTAGCGCTGTATAATCTGAGATGTAACTGAGTATAATCTGAGATGAAACTGAGTATAATCTAGATGTAACTCAGTATAATCTAAATTATAACGGGTACTATCTGAAATTTTTTTTTACCTCAGATGTAACTGAGTATAATCTGAGATGATAGCCAGTATCATCTTGTTCTTTCCGTGTAGGATTATGAGCTCTGTGAGCTTTGACATAAATTATTTAGGGTGGTAAATTGAAGATCTTCGGGTCCGAATTTGAACTAATTATTGGAACTAAGAAAAACTCAAAAACAAAAAACCTAACATTATTTTCTGAGTGGAAATAGTATATTGTACAACTGGTGCGGCAAGTTGTCGATTGCCCACGAGAGCGAAGTTGAGCGCACGAACGAAGTGAGTTAAACTTAACAGGGGTTCGCACTTTTCTTTCTATTACACTCAAGTCCACGAACGGTACTATCTTTGTTGCACGTGTACAGTAAATGGAAACTTTGGCCGAGTTTTTCTCTTAAACAAACGAATGTTATGAAACAATTAAAGCGCACTTCGCTAGATTAGACAGTAATGCATCAAAGTGCGGTCTGTGTTTTGTAATGCGAGATTTTATTTCCGAAAAAAACCCAGCCGAAAATATCTGATAACCCCTGCTAACGTAGGATAATCCCTTCAGTGGTACCGAGATTTTAAGTAACCACCGGGATACATGCCTCAGTAGCTTTAAATTCAATAATTAATAATTCAATGATTGACTCTTTTATTCTTGGAAAGCGACTTTATCAGGTTATTATCTTGAATGATTGATAGTACAACATAGTAAAGTTTTGAAGAGCAGTGTTCCTTACTTTCATTATAGTCTGAGCAGTTTCATGAAATTCTGAACAAGCGGGATATAACTTATCAATCGAACGGACTTTCTTTTCCCCCTGAAGAATATGATATTCTGGCTTTTTAGTTGATGGTATTTTAGTTGCATCATTTGATAGTTGTATTACATTTAGTAATCGAGTAATCTTTTCATTTTCAATCATGCTAAACTCATTGATTATCGAGGGTTTTGTTTTAGAATCAGGTTCACTATGTGATTTAACAAAATTTCCAAGTTTGTTCCTATAAAACAATAATACTTAATTTATATATTAATTATGTCACGTATTCACTTGTGGTTGGTATAGTGTTCCTCACCTGAAATTTTTTTGACAGTCAACTGAAACTGGTGCCTCAATCGTTTTACAAATTTTTGGTAATTTATTATAATTGGCAAGAAAAGAATGCAAGTAAAATGCAAAAATGATTCCAAGATCAATATTGTCACATATTTCAATATTCACGGAAAGTCCAGCTTCTTTTTCCAATGATCTTGATGTTTCTAATAAACTTTTGACAATTGGAATCAATAAATTGTTTTTGAATCATTTTTAAGAATCATAAAATACATTTTACATCTTGCATAAACTTAGTACTTCTATCGTTTATGAAAAATGACAGAAAAATTAGATATACTATTAACAATGCCGAGATTTGTCACATTTTCAAATATCGAATGTTTTTATCGATTGATTATATTTATTCTATTTATTAAAAATAAATGTTAATTATTAACTAATTGAATTAAGAAGGGCAACGTAAGATGAAATTAAGGACAAAGCGCATTAGTGTATCTTACGACTAAGGTACTAACCGCCAATAATCATGGAAAAAGTCAAAAAGAGGACTATTGATCTGTATGGATTTGCACCGACAGAGTTTGAATTTTTTCTATGTCAATCGATATCAGTTCACAGCAAATTGAGCATTTCACGTCAAAATTATTTATCAAATAAACTTACATCTGCTGTTCCGTTGAAATTGTGATATGTTTTTGTACCTATTCAAGGAAGCTTTTCAAAGTTTTTTCGATTATTAAAAAATTCAATTATATTCAATCCAACGATATATTCTCGATCACCAAAATGTAAACACGACTGATTATTATTCAATAGATGACTGAGTTGTATTCTAAGAATGAAATCTGGGAAACGGTTGACCCTGCGTACCAATTACAAAGTTTTTTGCTGTTTTCGAGTTCCATGAACTCGGAAGAATTATTGTAAGTACATTTTCTTCGCATATGGAACTACTCTTCAGTTTATTTGATCTTTAAGCTTAAAAAAGATTATGTTTTTTCTTGCACTACGAAAATTCCAAAAATAAAAAATAATTAAGAAATATAGACCATAAGTGAAATGGAGAGTAAGTATCAAGGAAATCGAAAACTCAACATGATAGCAGATTTTTGCTGGATGCTAAGAAGAAAAATACCAAGAAAAAATAGAAAACGAAAAAGGAACCCGCTGCGTACGTCATTTGACGAGAAAAAAGTACGATACCAGCGAAGAACAGTTTAAAATCAAGGGAGGTCATTTTTTTATCATTTTAATTACAATTTATGGTCGTTATGGTATAATTTAAAAACAATCCCGTCTAGTTTATTACTGTGAGTACGAACAATCCTATTTTTTGATATCATCTAGTATTTTCTGACTATTTTTTACGATTTTTTGCTATTTTTGGTGATTTTCCGCAATTCATTCAAAGTGGGAGGGTGTAAAAGCCAAATTGACTTCGGATTTGAATTCAGCGCATCAAAGTACTGCAGAAAAATACTTAATCCAGACTGAGAAATTTTTTTCTTGTTTGCATAATTGCAACTTTCACGATTTTTTAACCATTTTTAGCGGTTTTTTTGGAATTGACTCTAATTTCGGAGGCATTACGAGCTAAATAATCTTCATATTCGGATTCAGCGCATCGAAACACATCGGGAACATACTTGATTTAAGATTTAATTTTTTTTTTTTTTTTTCGAAATTGACAAGTTATCCTAAACTCATATTTTTTAGCCAACTACTGGCTACTTTTCATATCTTGTCATTAGCTCATATTTTTTAGCCAGCGATTAGCTATTTATAATTGCACTCTCACTACCTCATTGTTCTAACCTATCTATTGGATATAAGTTTGAATCTATCCACTGGCTTGTTCTGATCAATCAGCCATCGGCTAAGATGGCGTTACATAGTGAGGTTATGGCTGGTCAATTCTATTAGGCAATGATGAGGTATGACTAAAATCTGTTAGCTACGGGCTAGCCAACTATAAGTTTCAATTCTACTCGGCATCTATTTAAATACTTTTTAGTACACACTTATTTATGTTCATGTACGAAAAATATATCATTATTACAACATTTCTTCCGTATGTCTATTCAAATATATCGATTTAATATGTCTTAGGTCGGCTCCTTATAACTTAAAATTTAGAAGTTGCCAAAATCATCGGACGAGGAAGCTGGGACGTGACAATGAATGGAAATTGAAATCAACATCATTACTTTCTCGAGTATAATTCACTGTGAAAATATTGATGGACTATACTTGTGTTATCACAGCGTGTCAGCTATTTATCCAATTCAGTCCTAGTATTTTTTTTTTCTGTTCAAATCTACATCATAATCTAATAATTATTTTAACAAAAAAAGTAAAATTGAACTGAACAACAGATATAACCAATGATTGAAAAATTGGAATAAATTCACTGTACACTTACTTTTCTTGCCGTAAGAACGCTCGAATCATGTATAGGAGATCTTCCCGCTGACGTAGAAAATACTTTTTTTGCTAATGAAGAAAAAAAAATTGTTTTTAAAATGAATTATTTAAAATAGCAAAAGATTAAAATTTTTAATCCTCATGAATCGTAAAATAATATACAGAAATTTCTGGTCCTGCATGAAGATTAAAATCGATTTCAAACGATTAAAAATTTAATCGTTTTTAATCCTCTTTAATCATCAATTGACGATTCGTAACAATTTAAAATGATTAAAACAGTTTGAATCGTCACGAATCGTTTTGTTTAATCAGGGATAGTGAATAAGAAACTGTTAAATTTACTACTAATCTGTAGTTGCGGATTCATTTTTGATCTTATTGAATGGAAAAAGATCAAAAGATGACTTCATGATAATAATTTATACGATTTTCATTTTTATTGAATTATTATTCAAACTTTGTATACAGCTTCAGAAAACTGGTTTAATCTGAATTCATAATTGGATTGATTGCCCTATCCAAAAATTCCCATAGAATCCACTCAACTGCGACAAAAACCGCACAGAATCCTATAGACTGTATTGGTTTCTATGCGGTTTTTGTCGCAGTTGAGTGGATTCTATGGGAATTTTTGGATAGGGTGGGCTAATTTCGAATATTACCATTGGAGCCTGACGAAAGAACAAAACGTAACACATGATTCATGGAGAATCATGTATGATTCATTGATCACGTCTGATGATTTTTTCTCGAGTTTATGGATTTTTTCTATCCTCCTTTCATTGAATACATCCCATTCTAACTTATCTAACACTTTTTGTATCAATAAATTTTAATTTTACATTGATTCGTGTACTTATTGTCGGTTTAAATAAATTTATCTTTAAATTTTCATTTATCGTCTTACGCAAAATAATTGCCTTCATGCAGACTCCAGTACTTCAAAACAAAAATAGATAGATTTTGTTATGATCATCTGGATTTTAGTGTATGAAATCTGATTATACAAACAATAAATAATTTCTTATTTCACTGTTGAAAGTAAAAGGTAAAAAACATAACCATAAGTATATTTGATAAACTTAAATCAAATAATATAAAAATACTAAGATCTTAACACACTTTAGTATAAAAACTCTAATAAAATTGAAATTTTAATCGTGATTGTTAAAAATCAGTAAACTTATTCATTGCTCTCAATAAAATAAATTAGAACATCTTAATTTAATAGTTACAGTACGATATTAATACTTTTAAATTTAACTTATTACATTACTATGTTTAGTCGAGATCGTTGAAAAGAATTCCATAACTTAAATACTGCTTGTAAGAATTGTTTCAGGTAAATAAATAATTGTTATAATTATTACTCGTTGATAGAGTTAAGGTCCGTGAATTAAATTTGTGTATCCACAAGTATATTGAGAACTCACAGTGTTGCAGTTTCTTGAAAGCACTGTTAAAGATAACGTGTTATTTTTTCATTGTGGCTCTGCCTAATTACGAATAAAACTATTGAGTAGATCCTTGAGATAAAAGATGATTGGATAGAATTGTTATTACGTATATTACGTTTACCTTAGCCCGGCTTACCTAGACTTTGATTGGCTACAATCTCGATTGGAAGTGTTTTTTTTTTGGCACAGCTTACTTTTACATAGAATGATTTCTTAATTTATAAATCAGGGCCAGTTTTTCGATCCGGGCTGTTTTAAATCTAGAATTAAATTATCATCGCAAGCATATTTACAATAAACAGATATACCTATACATGAACGTATAGACATACGAGCAAAAATAATATAATCTCCGTGACATGAAACCCGAATTGAAAAACTGGCCCTTAGAATAAATTCCGCTTACAAAAGGTGACTTTTTTGAATCAGTTTTTCAATCCAAAATTTTATTAATCCGAGATTAAATGATTATTGCAAGTGAATCTTTATATCATAAATATATCGATAGACTAGCAATAATGATGTAATCCCGGCTTCAAAAAATCGTGGATTAAAAAACTAGCCCTAAATTTAGAAATTATAAGTTATCAATTGCAGAAGAATCTTACGTCAATAGGAATTATCTAACAAAAAAATCATGTCTAATCAAAATTGTATCTCGCGATAAGCGGGATGTAGGAAAACAAAATATACGTAATAACAGTTCTATCCAATCGCCTTTTATCTCAATTACACCTGCCCAGAGTATTCTATACGAAAAGGTTTCTTACCAGCTTAGGCTTATATTTATGAATGTTCACAGTTATCGATTTATTAACCATCAAATTTACTTCAAATTTAGTCATGGAGGCTTACATCGTTTAAAAACAATTCTGAAATAAAATCGATAAAATGTTTATCTAAGAAGTTAATAAACAATTTATCCATCTAAGTTCATTTAGGGCCAGTTTTTCAACCCGAGATTTTATTAACCCGGACCTAAATTATTATTGCTAGTACAGTCAACATCATGTTTTCACACCGTACCTGGTTACAAGCGTAATTTTTACTTCTCTATGCATAATACTCTACCAACATGCAACTCTCTTAAATAGATTTTTATGCGAATATATCAACATTAAATACACGTATGTTACAAAATAATTCAATGTAAATATAACTCTATGTACTCTTATTATATTTAATATAAATATATGTGAAAATAATTTATGCCCAAAATATATCTACATATATCTTTACAGAATTAACAATATTATGATATAATTAGGTGTTAACATATTTATATTATAGAACTTTGCCATAACTATACATCTCTCCTTAATATTTCTCTATTCTCAATATCTCTATGACAAAACGATTCAATGGAAATTTTTCTACATTTCCATTAAAAATTTTTATATGTTAACCAAAGTCAGTTTGGACATTTCTCTACACAAAAAAAGAAATTAAATTAAATGAATGATTGTGTATCTTACCACCAGCAATCGTATGGCGCTACCCTGGCGGACCTGAAATACGGTAAAACACCGAAATTTCAGTGAATTTACGGCAAATTACCGTAAAAAACGGAATACCGTAGTATTCCATACTGCTGCCGAATTTTGCGGTAAAATTGCAATCCCTCGCCTGAGAATCAGCCATTAGATTTTCTGCGCAGTGTCTCCTGTTCATTTTATAAGCGTTACATTAATAAATAATTATCATTGTGGATATAAATGATAAATCAATTGATTTCAAATAATTGAAACATACAAATTTATATTGTGATTTTTTACATCTTTTACGTGAGAATATTCTTAACAAGTGATTATAATAATCATTTTAATTTTTGTTTATGACATGCTAAGTATATCGGTTAAGTGTAGCGTTGTTGTAATAAGTTAGCAGGATAAATAATTAAATTCCAATTATTACGTGCTATTTACAAGAATTGTTTAATTCTTAACTTAAATTAAAATTTTTCTAATAAATTAATTTATTCTAAACTTGAAAAAGTCAGATTTATGAAAAATTTCTAGATTTTTGTACTTTTCCGGTGAAACTGTCCGGTTTATCACAAAATGTCAGTGTCTTTTTTGTACACAATTTTATTTTTTACGAATTATCTATAATTTCTATTTTTATGTCAAGCTCTTGAAATCCATCAGAACACTAATTTTTTTAAGAGCTTGACATTAAAACGGAAATAGCTAGAAAACAATGGGGGATTTTAAAAAACTTTATCGGAGATAATTTTGAATGAATAGAATTCTCAAAAAAAAAAAACGATTCTACGACATTTCGTGATAAGTCTGATAGTTTCCCCGAAAAAGTAGAAAGATCTCGAAGCTTCCTATAAATTGGATTTCAAGCTCCAGTAACTTTTAAACAGATGAATTTATCAAAAAAATCATGGAAAATTCCGCGGAATCTACCGTAGTTTACCGGAACTTACCTTAGAATTACCGTACTTGATTACGATGGCATTACCGTAAACTACGGTAGTGATACCGAAAAATACCGTAAAATCAGATCCGCCAGGGTACTATTAAATTCCAACAACAATTCAATAATAATAAAAAATGTCATCTGGTAGCTAGAATGGAAAGTAGATTTGTCAAAAATTTTCAGCGCCTACCTGACTTTTAGCTAGCTCGCGCTTAGTTTAAAACGACGGCGGCCCTTGTTCATTTTTACTAAGGTTGAAGCCAATTTTTGAAGGTCAGTTTTACAATCCGAGATTCTTAATCCGCAATTCGAATGTTGTAAATATACTCATATATTTATATATAAATGTATGAGCAACACTAAGTTAATCGCGTATTACTAAAATCTCGGATTAATAAACTGACTTTGAGTAAAAATGGTTAGAAACGAAAATAGACATACTTAATAAAATATGCATTGATGAAAACTTACACAATTCATCAAAAATTCGAGATTTATAAATTTATCAAAATTATCAATAACGGCGCAAGCAAATACTTAGATATTTAAAAATGAAAAATTAAATATAAAGTTCAAAGATTTTTCATGGAATTGATAGAGAATGATGATAGATTAATAAAAAAATAGGTAAAATAAATACTAGTTGAAATTTATATTTATCTATTATTAATAAGTTCAAATACGAGAAAAATTAAACAGGCATATGCCACTGATATAAAGATACGGCTAACTCACGCCGCCACATTCACATATTAATATGAAATCAGTAATAGCTTAAATTGATAAAAATATATTTAATACGTGTTGTGTTCAAATTTCAGAGACCTAGGGTTCATAGTTTATTTATAAAACGAGATTAAATATAGGTCATGTAACATTGTCATGATATATCAGATTTCACACCTATTCTTGTTTTAATAAATTTCATGATGAAAAAATAATGAGAAAGCTTGGAAAAACTCATTGTGTAAAAAAAAAAAAATTGCAAAAATTATTGAATAAATAAAATCAAGTTGAGGGTACTTAATTATAAAAATAATTCAGTTTAAAAAATCTAAATTTAAAGAAAATAGTCAGCTATAGCAAATGTAGGTTATGTTGACTGCAACGTTGTAAATGGTGGATCACGCAGGAAATTTAAAGTTTCAATGAAATACGTTAGCGGAACAGTCAAATAGGTAAAGGAAAGTATTATAAAATTTTTATTATCTATTATAAAACATAACATAAATATTTACGTAATTAAAAATAACGTTTTTTTCCATTACTCATTTTCTTTTTATTATTCAAAAATTTAGCAATGAACTAACACTCTGTCTGAATAGCATTACTTGTAAACATAACACACACGTACACATCACCAATTCGAATAGATATCCTTTTTCCGGTTAACTATTGCTTTAGCTAAAGCAGTTTTGGCTGATTGAGGTGGATAACTAGAAAATAATTTTAGAACGATAAAAATTGAACAAAATTACAAATGACGCTTAACCCTACGTCTATCTACATTAACCAGCAAAAAAACATCAATATTTTCGTTAGCTTTGGTTCTAATTCGACAAGAATTATTTTTTCATACATTTTTAGCAGTGAGGGCATCATAATAATATTATTTTTCAATATTTTACTTACCTTTTTACTTTTAATTCCAGACGTGATTATTTTTATCAGGATATCCGGTGTTGTATATATCATATAATTTGAATTAGCTTCGAAAAAGGAAAGAAAAAGCTCCAAAAAAGATACGTTTTATATTGATACATTGTTTTCAACTAGAATTCTTAAATAATGTTTACAGAAATATAAAAAAAAATCGGTGTATCGGTTGACCTTGCGGGCCAGCCCCAAAACTTTCCGCTGTTTTCAAGCTCAAGGAGCTCGAAAACATTGTTGTGAGTACATTTTCAAGCTCATCGACCTCGAAAATTCTTCTGTATACCATTGTTTTCGAAAAAAACCATTCTTTAGCATTTCTTTTTCCCATGATATCTCGCGAACGAATTAACCGATTTTGATGGTTGCGGCGGCAATCGACGTGTTTTATTGAGTTCTAGAGCTGATTAGATTTTGAAGTCGATCGTTTCAGTCATTTCTGAAAAATCAATAAAAAACTAAAAAAAAAATTTTTTTTTCGTAATTCGCACACACACACACACACACGCGCGCGCGCACGTCCATCCGAGAAATAGTCAGAATAGCTTCCTAGGACCTCAAAACATCGGCATTTGACGAAAACTCGATTTTCGAAAATCGGACCGAAACCAATAACTTCCCTTTTTTTGAAAATTATCAATTTTCTTAGCGGCAAGTTAAAAAAGAAAAAAAAACTATTACTATTATTATTATTATTATTATTATTATTATTATTATTATTATTATTATTATTATTATTATTATTATTATTATTATTATTATTATTATTATTATTATTATTATTATTATTATTATTATTATAGAACAGAACTTCTCTGTCAATATTAAACTAGAATTAATGCTGATTAACCTATTAGACGGTTTAAATCCGGATAATTTATTTATTATGGGCATATTACATTAGTGAGATACCTCATTAATTATTGGGTATTAGGTTCATAATACAAATATTACGTATGAGGTTGATATGGAAATTAAATATTAACATATATATGTATACATACATATATATATATATATAAATATGTATATATATATGTACATATATTTATATATACATATATATTTATATATTCATATCTATATGTATGTATATCGAATCATTAAGCATATTAATACAAATTAGATAAATTTTCACTATTTATACTATTTAGAAATTTTACATTTCATTCATAGAACCATTCGTTGAATTATTACTTGGTGCTGTTGAAGAGGTAGAACTTCGGTTACTAAGTTGATTCGCAGCTCTGTTAAAGAAAAAAATGATTAGATTACCTTAAAAAGTATTTTTATAACTCGTGCGTTAAAAGTTCAATATTCGAGTGTCGTATGGCACGACTAAAATAAGTCTTTCTCTCAATAACTCGACGAAACTATAGAGCGATGCCGAAAAATTAGCTGTTTCACTTTTCAGCAAGATTTTACTGTGCTGAAAAGTAATTTGCTATAGGAATTATTCACAAATCAGGGAGTGACCGTCGTTCACTATAAACAGAATGAGATAGAAAATCGTCTCTCTGTTTACTCATATTGTACATCTTGTTTATTGACCCGCGCACATGTAACTAAAAAATAAACTACCAAATTTTAAATCAAATGTGATTCATAAATAAAAGATGTGACAATTAATAGAAAAACAAAACATGTGAATAAGTTGTTGCACAAATACACTCATATATTCCATCGGAAATTTTATATTTTTTAGTAAAATAATTTTTTTTTTAATCATTTAAATCTCTCTCAATTGAACTTTAAACACAGTCGTTATAAAAGCTCTTGTTCGACACGAAAGATTCAAACGTGAATTCCGGTATACTTGTTGGGTCAATACTCGTCTTAGGTTATATTACATTCTCAACGAAAACTCGTACCTAAATCTCGTTAAGAATGCGTCATAACCCAAGACTTGTGTCACCAATACAAGCATACCGCAAACCCTCGTTTTAATTCTATGTATCGAGAATAGCTATTTCAAGCATTAGAAGTTAAAGTAAATAATACCGAAAAAGTGCTGCTAAACTTGGTCCGACTTCATCTTGATTTTCATCGATTGTACTTTCATCACCCAAATTTTGCCGACAAATTGGACATGTACCGTGCTTAAAAAAAAGAATGATCATTACACCAATACTTCATAAAAGAAAAAATTATACCATGATTTTATTAGATTTTTGATCATTCATACCAATTCCAGCCATGGGACAATACAAGGTGCATGATATAAATGCTTGCATGGTAGTTGTCGGACAAACTCCGATAAAATAAAGTCTTCCCAACAAATTGAACATTGCAGTTTACAGTCTTTTAACAAAAAAAAAAAAAAGAATGATTTATTTGCGCAATATAATTGACTCGGTATGGTAGGAGGAGGTAAGGTCAATATAATAACTAATATAATAAACATAATAACGTAAATATAATAACGTTCTGGAATCAGTATGGTTCCATTCTGACTCTGGTACCAGAGTGGGTCCAGAATATATTTCATACCGCTAGGACTTACATGGATTATTTCCGTGCTGTTCATATTACTTTTCTATTAGTTATAAAATAAAATAGTTATAAAATAAAATTAAAAAAAAATTCACTCACTAGTGTAGTGAATCAACATATTTTTTATCGGACTACATATAATGGTTCAATTTTATTTATGATTAAACAAGTTTTCTAATGACTTTAAAATTTTCATTAAAAATTTTCTAAATTAAAGAATTAATTGAAATATATTCATTAAAAATGTTGCTATCCTTGTCTCCTAACTTCCTTAAAGGAATAAACGTTACAAGTAACAAAAAACAGTTCTTTATTAACATCTTAATTGATCGACTTAAAAATGTTTCGAAACTGTTCTCGAATCATTTTCCTTTGTAACGGTGTATTTTTATAGCATTCAAGCGAATATTATTAATTTCAGATCCAATTTAACATGACAAAATTGATTTCTTGATTCTATAACGAGTGTAGAGCATAACCTCCGCGCTTTACGCTTAAAGATATACGACATATACCATGTCGATTATGTAACCGGGCAGACATGAGTTAAACGTGAGGCTCTCTTGCTCTTTCTCTCTCTCTCCGCCTTGTCTAGCCGTCAAAATACTAATCTAATGACTGGGGGATCAAGTTAGCGTACAGGGAACCGCATATCCGCTTTTAGCGCATTTTAAGTGGGGTCACTCAGGCTCAGAAATCCTTGCTCGTCATTGGTAAACGACACTTGAGATTTAAGTATTGTTACCCACAGTTGCAAATTTATTTTATAAATGTTTCGCTGTACTGGGAAAATGGTTTGTGAGTCATTTGAGATGTGTTGTGTGATCATACGAACTGTCCAACCAAAGGTCGACAACACCTTTTGTCCAAGGGATTTCCTAAGCGGTTTCACCATCGACAGCGAGGCTATGCAACGACAGGAGCCCTGCACAATAAAGGGACATCAATAACAAATTTACACTAGTCCCCTCTCTATCTCTGTCCAATTATCTATATCCAATCTACCCGGAAAATATACCATGTTTAAATTTTGTAATTAAATTAATATCGAATTTATTATCAAAAAGATAAAAGAGGAAATGTAAGCTTGCATAGGAAATTGGTGAAATAAACCTTGTTGAATTTCATGATTTTCCTTAAACTCAATTTCTAAATTATATCAGCACCCGTGTCCCGAAGATTCGATTTCTGATTCAGGAATGCGTGTCCAGTCGCTAGACTAATGCGGATCTACGGTCTGAGACAAAACTATAATATACGCATGCAATTTTATTTATAACTGTTCATTATAAAATTATTAAATTAATGAATCATTTAGGTTTAGACTATAAAAAAAAGGCTATTTTCATTAATTTATTTGTAAAGAAATTTTTATAAATATTTACAAAAAGTTTATTGAGGTTGACTAATGCACTCTTAAAGTACATGGAAAAATTTTGTTTTTCTATTTTTTCACTCTTTTAATATCTTGAAATGACGGGTGAATGTAACTCCATAAAAAAAAAGGTAGGGTGTTGGCGGCAGTGAATTTTCAACAATGGCTGATTTAAAATGAAAAAAAAAAAAAAAAAAAAAAAAATCATTTACATTTAGTAGACGTGTAGCTTTCGTCTGAACCACGGATATTGATATCTACTGATAAATAAAAAAATGGCGGACATTTTGTGTCTAAGCAGATTTTTACATCATATTATACTAAACACTGGGTAGATATATGAATGGCCTCAAAAGATGAAAATTCTTCCAACGTGGTATCCAAATGCTGCCAGAAAGATGAGAAAAAGTAGTCGCTAGTGATGAACAATATTTTGAATAAAAAGTTATGTACCGCTCTTTCATAATAAATTCCTAATTTTTGATAGAAAACGGTGGAAACTTATTTGTACTCCTAATATAATTAGAAAGTGTTGCCCCGTCGAGTTAACCATAAAGATCAAATCAGATATTAGCAGTTAGTCAAGTCGAAATTTAATTGGTGTTAAAATGATTTAAAATATAAATAGCTCCGATTTGTAAATATTGTAATAGAAAAAAAATTACCCACATTCGGTCAAGTGAAATTTTTCTCATGAATTGAAATCACGCCAGATATTGCTGCTCCTAGTGAATCGATAACATTTTCTAACACGGTTCTATGCAGTAAATAAGGTAGGAATTCTAAATAACTTAAAAATTCTAAAACTCGAAAACTTGAAATTTGGAAAGGACATTCCGTGTTCTACGTAAACACTTGTTGAGTTTATCTCCGATGAAAGTTAATCCAAAGTAGGATTTTAGAAAAAGAAACAATAAAACCACACCCGTTGTTTGGCTGTCAGATACATAAACTTGAAAAATTAACTGGCTGATGCTTCTTATAGGTAAATATTTGTCAAGCATGTATTTTAAAAATATCTCTATTACTCATTAATGTAATATTAATTTATTTATATTTACCAATATGTGATTGAATTATCGATGTCGTGGGAATTTCATCAATTTGGCTACGTGACAACGGTGGAGGACCACTTCCATCTAACTGATTTAATAACTCAGTGACAATAGTATCCAATCCATCTCTTCCCCAAACGTAATCACCAGGATTTCCCAAAAAAAATCTAAAACATTCAATGAATAAAATCTTAACTCAAACTATCATCGGACAGAAAGATAACTAGCAACACATTGAAATTTTTTAACATAATTATAATTTATTTTTATTAATGCAATTCCTCTTACGGAAAATAATATTTCTCTGTCTTAATTGAAGATGATATGAAATGGTAGGGTAGATTGATGGAACTATTAATGGATTTTAGTAGCAGATTTAAGTCTATAGTAGTGTATGGTATCTACTATTCGGAATCTTTCTTAATATCTGGTTTAAAGTAACTCTCAAGGTTTTCGTAATACGGTTTAATCACTGCATCAAAAGAATATAGATCTCGATAGCAAGTAGTTTTACTGAATTTATACGGTGTAGTTGTGAAATTTTATTACGGTATTTCTACGGAGCTTATATTGCATGTATACGGAGTTTATACGGCATTTCTACCATTTATACTTGGAAATATTACAACAAATTGAAGCCAGATTCTTTTTCGTTATAAATTTTAAATACATCTCTCTATTGATTGTGCTGGAGGTCCTAGTTGCATTTTTTCCTTCATTGAATCTTCATTACACGGTGCTTGTTTATCTGTTATTTAGTTGTGAGCTATATTGAACAATATAAGTCGTCCAAAAGTTACTTTTAAATTGTTTATAAAAATTTTTACCGAACAGACCAACAAATGAATACGAATTTTTACTCGATTTTTTTTTTTCATTTTCTTGCATTTTCACCTAATTCTGAGTTATGCTCCAAATTTCAAGTCTCTAGCTCATCGGGAAGATAGTTTAAAATCGATTCCAAAATTCCACCCGAACAGACATACATGAAAACGCATTAATAAAAACGTCGTAAAACAAACTTTTTCATACTTAAAATGATGTTTTCTGAACTATAATGCTAGACTCAACGGTGAAAAAAAAAATAATTTTTTTTTTGCCAAAATTCAAAAATTCATACTTTTGAAACAAAAAAAATCTGGACATCGGTTGGCCCTGCGGGTCAGCCCCGGAACTTCCCGCTGTTTTCAAGCTCTAAGAGCTCGAAAACATTAGCATAAATGCATTCGAGCTTGAAAATACCTTCGGTTCCTAAAAATGTGCTTAAGTAGCGCTTCACATCATATGAATATACCAAAAATTAAGTCAATTCGTGGAGAACCTCATAGGATGAAGAGTTTTTGCGAAGTGGCATTCAAATGCTGCCAGAAATATGAGAAAAAGTAGTGGCTAGTGATAAACAATGTTTTCAATAAAACGTTATGTATTGTTCTTTTACAATAAATTCCTAATTTTTTATAGAAAACAGCAGAAATTTATTTGTATTCCTAATATATACCTATTAGAAAAAGGGAAAATATATTTTGGATTTTGGTTAATTAAAGATATTTGATAATATGTTTGAATGTTAATAAATCTGTCGTAGTAAACAGAGCAATCGTCAGTGTTTCTTACCTATTTTGTTACGTAATTCAGGCCACGCGTCACGGTTACATGACGAAGGAGCGCACATCCAGCATTTCTGATTATTTCATCTAGTTTATAATTTTCCTATTTATTTATATTTCAAGAATTATTACTTATTTAGTGACGTGCGCTGTGAACTGGTTGACACGGACCAATTCAAGTGCCCGTGATAATCAATGTTATTCTTGTTTTAATAATTAGTTAATAAATATGCAAATACCTATTGTAATTGCTATGCCATTTATTTAGAAAAAATACTCCGTATTGACGAAGTTTTTCCGTTGAGTTGTAACTTCAATCGAGAAGATTACTGAGCTCTGATAACGTGTACCAATGGAGGGGATAAAGTGACAGAGACAAGAGTGAGATAGACAACGTAATGTGACACACCTTGAGCAGATCTGGTGCGAGATATGCCCAAGTCGACTGTATCAATATATTTTGAGCAAGATATGTTCAATATTTTTGTACAATTCTTGAAGTTTAACATAACACAAAGTTATTTAACAAGTATTGCGCAACACTTGCAATATGAAACTTTAGAAAACTGTCTATAGCAAAATAGATAATAATATAGAGACATAGACGACTAGTAGACTCATAACCAGGCTTGCGCAAGATTTCCGCAAGATTGTTTTGTGTATGTCGTCTTGGACTAGCCCATGTATCTAATAAAAAATTCTTTTGATTAGTACCTTGATCAGCAACTTGTAATGGAAATTCTGACATAGGACTCTAGGTTAACCATTTGTAACTTTAATAATCAGTAGATAAAAAATTGGCGCTGTATGAAAATAGAAGAAATTTGTTTTCAATTTCTTTAATGAATAAGTAAATTCCAATCATTTGAATACTCACACTGGCGCCTGTCGTCCTGCACCTATAGGTCGTTGAATATTAACTCCAGTCAAGTTCAAAAGAAATTCTTGAAGTAGGTTTTCGTGAGTCATTGTCCGTCTTCTATGACGAGAATGGCCATGTCTGCAAAATTAATAATTTCATCTGATTAATTTATGAAATAAAACTACCTTACTGAGGAGTTGCTGAATGCTTTGGATGAAAGTGTAACGGAAGCGAAACCGCTTCAGTCCGCCTATACAGCTTCTGCTTTTTAAATCTTTACCCCGTAAGTATATATGTATGCGAGCTATACACAGTATATGATAATATACCAAATCGTAATTTTCCGTAATTTGCTATACTTCTACCACGTATTTCCGTACTGCTATCGTATTTCACGGTAATTTGCCGTACGAGATGCGATTAAATACCGAAAAACTGTGTGATATTTCAGAAAATTACTGTATTTTACCGTACAATTTTTTTTATGGTAAACCTACCGTACTATTATCGTAATAACGAATTTTTGCCGTTAATCATCGCTTGGCCACCATAGCATACCGTTGTATCAACGGTACACCTGTACGTTAAGCATATTCCGGGAGAATCACTTTAGTCTAGTTAATTTATTTTTAAGATTCCTCTAGAACTCTGAGATTAAAGCGACGGAAAAGTTGAAAAAAGTCTGAGCAACGGTTGGTCCGGCGGGCTAGCCCCAAATCTTCCCGCTGTTTTCGAGCACCTTGAGCTCTTTGAGCTCGAAAATGCTCTTTGGTGCCACTGTTTTCTTATGAGATTTTCAAACTCAAACGCATTATAGTACATTATATCATGATTTACCCTGGGAAAATGACATAAAATATTATTTTTTTAACTTTTCGTCGTCGATATCGTTTAAACTAATTGACGGATTTTGATGTCCAATTTGAAATCGGCACGTTTCATTGAGTTCTAGGGATAATTATTAGATTTTGGAATTAATTTATCTAGTCGTTTTTGAGAAATTTCGAAAAAACTAAAAAAAAAGTTTTTCTTTAATTCTTTTGACAACAGTTTCTCTTGAACGAATGAACCGATTTTGATGGTTGAGGTGGCATTCGAAGCGACTGGTAAAATTTTAGAGCTGATTAGATTTTAGAATCAATCTATCAAGCACATTACAGGTTATCCAAAAAAAAACGTTTTAAGAAAATTTTATTTTTGGAATATCTCTGAATGAACCTTACCGATCAAGCTTAATTTTTCAAAGTTCGTAGTAATTAATAAGCCGCATCGAATACCACCTTGGAGATCAGAATCGGTCCATCCATTCAAAAGTTACAGAATATTTACATACAAACTTACGTACGTACACACACACATACATTCACTCGAACATCATCTTGAAATTAGTCAGAATAGCTCCCTAGAACGTCGAAACGTCAAGATCTATTAGAAATTCGGCTTACGAAAATCGGACTGAAACTAATCACTTTCCTTTTTTTTTTAATATTTTTAATTTTGTTAGCGGGAAGTTTAAAATTATCCGATTCGTATTTTTTTGATGTTACGAATGAACCTCTACACTGAGTAACATTAACAACGAAACGTGGTATATTAAAGTTTAGGTGATTCTTCCATAGATTTTTTAACGACTACAGTACATTCTATGGGTATTATGGGTAAATTCAATGGTACAATTGCTGCTTCTGTGGTAGTATTCCCGGAAAATCTGTCTTTAACGTATTTCACGGTATAATTGTCGTGAATTACGGAGACCATACCAAAAGCTAATTCAATAAATTTATGGTAACTCCTGGTAAACTACGGTGCATTCCACGAAATATACTGTGAGTTACCGAGAATCACCGTTAAGTTAGCGGAGTAGTTTTAGGTATTACCACTGCAATATACGGCAATAATTCCGTAAAATACCGTATAATCAGAAACGTCAGGGTAATACCGTAAAATTATAGTAACCATTTACTCTCAAAAAAACCATTTAGTCGTTGGTTAATATAGTAATACTTTATTAGTGTAAAGTTTAGATTGCTATAGTATCAATAAAATACTTTGTTGAATCGATTATCTCTACATACACGAGGGTGCTCCGTTTAAAACGAACAAAATTTCCTTTCGTTTCCCATTAAAAATCTCGTTCTGCATGTTAAAAGAAAAATTCAGTCCAATTTTGAGCTCCTAATATTAATTTTAATAACTGGAACAATGTCGTTGAAGTTTTTTCATGCTAAAAGCATGTAAATTTAGATTTTTTGATCATGAAAGTCATATTTCATCATGCATGATAAGAGACGAGTTGTCACTTATGATGCAATCAGTCATGCAGGAGCATTCATGAATCAATTATGATTATGCATGATCATACATGACCTTAAATGATTCATGAAAGTCATGTATGTTCATTAGGGTGGTCGTTAAAAATTAAGTTTTCTTAATCGCCCTATAAAAAGCTTCTATTTAGTGAAAAAATACGTGGGAATTTTTTTTTTTTTTTTTTTTTTTTTTTTTTTTTTTTTTAAGGTAAAAAGAAACACGTGCCTCAGGAAGATCAAAGTTCATTTTTC
The DNA here is from genome assembly GCA_964016945.1 of Microplitis deprimator. Lineage (NCBI taxonomy): Eukaryota > Metazoa > Arthropoda > Insecta > Hymenoptera > Braconidae > Microplitis > Microplitis deprimator. Next base: position 7,729,667 of record OZ024708.1, on the reverse strand, counting down.
GATGCGATCACGGTTTTTTTTAATATCTCATGAAGTATGCAGATTAAAGGAATTTTTGTAGAGCGTTCAATTTTCAACAAATATATTCATTGATTTTTCCGATTCACTAATTCCCTGGTGTTTCATGGTAAATTGTTACGACAATACATGTCAATAGAAGTTAAGCATTTACTTACATGTTTATTTTCATAGTGCTCTAAAATATCTGTAAGTGAACTGTAATTTATCCACTAGGTAAAAAATTATTTTTATGAAGGCTTTATTATAAAAGTTTATATTAGTATTCAAGGCGCTGGTCCAATGATAATTTGGGTAATTTTCATGAAAATGTTGTCAGGTAATTAATTATTAACATTTTCGAAAAAACAAAAGAAGTGTTCATCGAAATATTTAGTAATAAATTAACTGCTTATACTAAAAGTATTGAGTTTCCAAGAGATTTTCACAAAAATATAACAAATTTAAAATTTCAACTATAAACATTCAAAAGTACCCTTAACAAATATACTCGGTACTATAAATACTTAACAATATAGTAATAATTTTACAGACCTATTGAAGAGAACATCTCGTCGTCTTCGATCTCTTCGAGTATTTCCATCACCAGTAGAATCATGAAGTTGTGATGGTGGAATCATCTCTGGTAAATCCATGTATATTTGCTGCAGATAATGGAAACATTAGAATTCATTAGAGCTGAAAGATAAATTGTAACAGGGTATTTCTCAACCTTGCCAAGTTTGGCTCCTTTATTAATTGATTAAGATCGCCTTAAAAGGGCGCCACTGGAAGATAAATATCGGCCTTCCTAAACCGGAGATGTTGTTTTTGAAAATCAGGGTCGTTGAAATGTACAAGAGTGAGGAAGGATGAGGGATTAAATTTATTACTCACACAATTTTTATAAATATATCGATCAAATTTTATTTATCAACTAACAATTATGCCCACCGGGCTTTTATATCACATAATTAATTATAATAACAATTTTTCACCGGGCTTTTTATTCTTATACTAGTGAGTCCCCTGGACTTTTATAATTAAATTGGCCACCGGCCTGATCCCCTGGATCTTAATTAAAATTGGGCCCCCTCGACATACGAAATTTGGCAACCTGCCTGATCCCCTGGATCTTAATAAAATTAGTCCCCTGGACTTTATTTATAATGGCTACTAGCCTGATCCTCAGGATCTTAATTAAAATTTAGTCCCCTGGACATTCATGATTATTGGCCACCGGCCTGATCTCCTGGATCAATTATTTTAAAATGAAAATGGCAACTTGCCAGATCCCCTGGATCATTATTAAAATTTAATTCCCCTGGAATTATTCTATCACACACACACACACACACACACACACACACACACACACACACACACACACACACACACACACACACACACACACACACACACACACACACACATTTATTTAAATTATTGTCCACTGGACTTAACTCACACACACATTTTGTGATATACTAAATTTCCTTTTTACCCACTTTTACTTTATCTCAATCTACTACAATTATTTATTATAAATTTTCCACTATTAAATTCTATTGCAGTTCTATACGTTAATTAATCAACGCGTTTTAAATTCACATAAATTTTTCTTTGGATTTATTGTACTGCGAAAACTTACGTGAAGCCGATGATTGTACTTTGAACTCGTGCCTTGTTCTTCGCAGTTGACTCACGCACTTATTACCCAAACTCAATTTTACCTAATTTTTACTTGACAATTTATTTCAATGAAATATTTTTATAATTTATAATTAATTACTAAGTTCTTATTATACTAAATTAAATTAATAATTAATTCTGTATTTCCTTCCGAGAACTAAATTTTATAGAATTGAATTTAAAAATTAATTTAATAGTTAATTCTGGCTCTCTTGCCGAGAATTTATTTGATCAAACACGTGGTTATATTTACTTTATTTCTTTATAATAAATTCTGGCTTCCCCGCCGAGAATTTACTCTATTAAAGACGCTAAGTTGTTAACACTTCTTATCACTTTATACTCGATGTCAATTAATTTATTAATTCTGGCTTTCCTGCCGAGAATTAATTTACAGCACTACTATATTAACACTAAATTTTGCACTTTTCACTGGATGTTACCTTTGGCGTCTATCTGTGTTCCCTTGGCCTTCACTGGGTTTCCGGCCTCATGGATAAGGCTCACTGCAGATGGATGTCCGTTCAGCTTGTCGGCTCGACCGACTCTCTCTGTTTTTGCTACTGTCCTGTGGCTATATATTTTTAGCTTGGTCATTTTCGGCAATTTCCGGAAAATGGCTTCCCCACTTAATTAATTTTAGGACAGAAGTCCGAGCTTCTTCAATTAGCGCACCCGGCGACAAGTCGAAAAACTCCAACGGGTACTCATTCGGGGTTACGGCTCGGATAACTGACCATCCGCGGAAAATCACGATTTTTGGTAATGGTATGGAATCAGGGTCAACCACATTTTTCAGAATTCCAAGTGCTTACACCTTAAAGATTCATAATTAAACTTTTTCCACGTGTTCAGCTACACGGCGGATTAAATTTTCTGTATGAGTTTATGTCTCTAACACCAGATATCTATTTGAACCTTGCAATTGAAGTGTGAAAAAATGCCAAAAATAACACAAAATCATGTGAATTTTCAAAAATAAATTTTTCTAATAAATATAAGTAATTTTATATAATACCGTAAGATGGACGGTGGTGATAGAAAGGTCGATCTAAGAGTTACAAATAATTTTTGAACTCTTGTAATAGTGAAAATCAGCATATTTTTGTTATTTCAGTATTTTAATGTGTACAACAGCTCACATAACATTTTGTTGCAAGTAGTTTGGATGGTATCTGCCTTCCCTTGCTAGTATAGTGTCTGGCAGAAACCCACAACACTGTTTTACGCCGGTGCGTACTAGTAAGAGATGTAGTCTAAGGCAAGAGTGCGTTAACATAGCCTTACTGACAAGTCTGTTAACGTACTTAGGACGAAACTACAAAAATTATGGCAAATAAGCATATACCTTAAGTTTTGGTGGTTGACTTAAGAGTCAATACATGGAACGAAATGAAAAATATGTCATTTAGTGCAGTGTAGCACGGAACTGGAAAATAACAAACAAAATCGCTAAATCAAGCATAATTTATACCTTAATTATATACTAAGGTTTATCAAAGCTTATATAACATCTAATTAAGCAAAAACAACTTCAATCCGCCGACAAATGCTTGGGATTAAACGTGGTCCCTAAGCCATTTGCCAGGTTTTGGATTTTTGCTTTTCGAAATACCTGTTGACCCCACTTCTAAATAATTCCCCGATTTTCTTTGATGATAAATTAATTTTACCCCGTTACAAAATATTGAAGTGCTCAGAAAAAAAACTGAAAATTCTTATTTCACTAGGCTCCAACTGAAATTGGTTGGGTATGTGAAAGAAAAAATTCTGTTCAAATAGAAGCCTTCAATTCGAAACTTTAGAGGTCTGATTCTTCAAAAGTTATTCCAGGACAAATTTGAATTTATAGCGGATTTCCCTATAATTGCCTTTTTTCGGTGAAACTACTAGTTTTATCACAAAACGCGATATCAACTTTTTTTAAACGCCCAGTAAAAAAAAAATCTGGAAAACCATTGATTCTACGGGCCAGCTCCAAAACTTCCCGCTGTTTTCAAGCGCTTGTCAGCTTCTAACGCTAAAAAAATTAAAATATTAATCTGCTCAACAATTCCAATGTTACTCGAAATAAACACTTTTTCGAAATTTTTTGTTAACGATATCTCTAGAACGATTGGTCCGAATTTGATGGTTGAGACGACATTTGATGCGGATTTTAAAATTTAAAGCTAATTAGATTTTCAAATTAATGATTAATGTATCATAAATTTTATCTGGAAAACTCGTTCTTTCAAAAATTTCAGTTTCGGAATATGTCAAAACGTACTCTACGGATCAAGCTCAATTTATTACGGAATCTAAGAATTAATAAGCCGCTTCGAATGATGCATCATAGTTTTTTTTTCTTAATTATCGTCAAAATGACTAACCGGACTGATTCCAAAATTAAATCAAGTCTAGAAAATTTTTTTATGATTTGATATTTAATGGGGTCAATTGGGTTACTTTATCGACGAACATCGTAATTTTTCACTGATGGTCCCTTACCCTACCTGTAACCCCAAACGAGCATTCAATTAAGTTTTTCGACTTATCGCCAGGCGTGCTGATTGTAAATACTCGCACGCTAGGCCCAATCATAATTAACTAGAGGAGGAGTTGACCGATAACAGCCGAAGTCAATCGAGTGATATTGACAAAACCGTAAGACAGCAGCGGAGACCAGAGAGCCGGTAGGACCAGATAAACAGCTAGACGTAGGGACTGCGACTACACAAACATCAGATAATTAATTAAGTCACACTTGGGTTTTCCTTGTGGAACCAAGCGACATTTTCATTCATCTTAGAGTTGAATACCAGGCAGGGAAGTCAGTATTCTCTAACAACTTATTACTGATTGCGCCTGAATAGCAGGTTGAAGAAGAGTGTACGAGTATTTTGGAAAATACGAGTAGAACTGAGAAATTGATGCGAGATGGAAGTTAACCAAAAGAAAAGAACTCGAGACGACGCGGATACACGAGACCGATACGGACCAGGAACTCATACAGGACAAACGACGAAGAAAGAATCAACCTAAATCGTGATAGATATTTCGTAAAATATTCCAAGCAGAGAGGCCAGAATATTTATTAATTAAAATCCGTAAATAAACGTTGTGTCCGCGGAGTATTGCCGTGTCAAGTAACGTGTAATAAAATAATTAGAACCCGGAAGTAGACAAAATGAGTTTCGCTAAATCCAGGCAGGGAGGTCGGATTTACTGCGCAATAGAAGTGAAAGTAAAATTGTTATTTTATGTTAATGTAAAATATTAATTAATTATAAATTATCCTTCCTCATGCTTCTCTTACAAATAAATTTTATAACGATCCTGAACGATTAAGACCCGGTTCTGGAAGACCGTTAATACTTCTAATGGCGCCCTGAAAAAGGACGACCAAAGTAGCAGTACCCCTGTTATAGATAATCATGCATGAAGAAACTTTCACTCAAAAACCTATTATTTTGATTCATATGATCAATTAAAAACGGTCAGAACGCGATTTTTATAAACAAAGTGACTTTTGCATGCAAATAACTAAAAAGCTTTTAGGAATTTTTAAAACTATATGAACGATAACTTGAGCAAATAACATGATCTAGAAAAAAAAGTCACATGACATTTTGTGATAAGCCTGAAAGTTTCGCTAGAAAATTTGTATAATAGTAAAGTTTTAGTTGAATTCAACTTTGACTATGAATAATTTTTAAAAGATAAAATATGTCATAAAATAATAAGAGCTCCTTTTCGTAGAGCGTCCAATTTCCAACGAAATTAGATCTTATTTTCGATACATAGATCCGCTAACGAGTTACAAAATTCCGAAATTAAAAAAAAAATTTCTTTATTATTTAAATGGGAAATAAAATATTGCGATAAGATAAGTTCAACTATTAATATTAAAAGCTTATATTCAAACAGGAACTGTCGATACACTCGATTTTTTTTTTGAAATACCACATTAAATTTCTAAAATTTGTAATCTAACAGTAATTTTTGGAACCTACTCGACTTAATCAGATAGATTAAGACAAATTTTATTGAATATTCCACCATGAGGACAAATATAAAAGCTAGGTTTCTATTGAACGCTTAAAAAACTTTTTAATTAAAAAGTGAATTTCAAATCAAACATTTAAAAAAATAAGTGTCCTAGTCACATTGTGAATGAAAATTTTCTTATTCTACGCTATTTAATATTGTTTTACTTACATCAAAATCAATATCATTGAAGTCCTCGGCATTCATCTCCATATTAACGTCACGATCTTCTGCATTTTCGAGCTTTTCAATGAAACCACTAGCACAATTAGGACATGTATAATCCTATAAAAATATAATGTATTTTTTATTTACCACATTTAAATAAATCAAGAAAAAAAAGTCATAGAGATATGTAACTAATTCAAAAGATTCAAATATTCCTTTGGTGAGAAACTATCGGAGTAACCGTTCAGAATATTAAAAAAAAATGCTAAGTTTAAGCTCTTAATATTGATATTAAGAAATACACCATTACAATTTTACATTTCCCAAGGACCATCACTCGTCATGTATTATCTTTTACCTTTACACGTGAGTTTACCTGCAGTTCTAGCATTATTTTTCCAACAATGGAGCCTCAGATCTTTTTGTGGAGAATTTTATAGCTTCAAAAAATGGTTTTAAAGTTATAAACTAAACCAATTATTTCTTCATTTTTTAAACATGATTTATATTTTTACGGGAAAATTTAGGGAAATAACGTGCATACACCCGTGATATATTAAAATAGAAATAGAATGCAAACGGTGGTAATATTTATATAGTCTTCCAAGAAGACTGATTGATAATATCAACATGTTTAACAGCTGAGTAAAAAAAAAGTATAGAAAAAAAATTAAATGAATAGAGAATCTCCATTCTTAATAAAACATACTTACAGGTAATAAACACTCGATTTCGATACTGCATTTGTGGCAAAAAAATCGAGATATTGAAGTTCCGTCTACTACGGCTTCAGCCATATTTAAGTTTGCTTACTGGTTGTAGAAGGGTATCTAAAAATTTAAGACACACAGTTATAAAAACAATAGCAACAATAGAAATGATAATAAGTACGTTAACCATAATATTAAAATTATCACGGCTACTCCTGGGAAGAATCAATCAAATATATATTAGGCAGCATCAAAAAAATCGACTATATTTATTTTTAAAAAGTTTGATTCATAGTAAATTTTACTACTATTCGACTTTTTCGCCGAAACTATCAGACATCGTAAAATGTTATAGGACTTTTTTTTGTAGATCATTCTATTTTCTACAAATTATCTTTATCCAACTTTCCAAAATTTTTGAAAGTTCTTTAGTTATTTGCCTTAAAAGTAAGTAATTAAATTCGAAAAAAATACGATTTCTTGGAACAAACACATTTAAATGCAAATACCTAAATAACGTTCAAGAGTCTCGGAAACTTCGATTTCGGTTAATTGTAGGAAATAAAATGATCTACAATAAAGTTCCTATAACATTTTACGATGAATCTGATAGTTTTGCCGAAAAAGTCGAACAATAGTAAAATTTACTATGAATCAAACTTTAACCTTGAATAGCTTTTGAAAAATTAAATTTATCAAAAAATGATAAAAAACCATTTTCCAACAAAAATGTCTATTAATTTTTCCGATACTTTAATTCGCTAATAAACTGAACTAACAACTTCCAAAATTTTTTGAAAATTGTCGATTTTCATAGAGGAAAATTAAAAAATTCTTGTTCTTTACTCATTCCCAATTTCTAAAATTTTCAAAGTTTAATATGAACCGTAACTTTTTCGTTGGTATCAAAGAGTTCGAAAATACCGATATACTTGAGGGACCAATCTGGTTTAGGCGGAGAAAAAAAAGGCTATTTTCATTGATTTGTTTAGAAATGAATCGTCATAAATATTTATAAAAAGTTTACGTAGGTTAACCAATACACTCTTAAAGTACATAAAAAAAATTTTTTTTGTACACTTTAAGCGCGAAAGCGCAGAGGGCGCTCTATTGTCGCTCGATTTTTTTGATTTTTTCACTCTTCTTATACCTTAAAATGGCGGGTGAAGCTAACAGCGTAAAAAAAAAAAAATCGGTCTGTCAGTTGACCCTGCGGGCCAGCCTCAAAACTTCCCGCAGTTTTCGAGCTCCTTGAGCTCGAAAACATTGTCGAGAATAGATTTTGAGTGCCTTTGTTTTTGAAAAATAATGTTTTTTACCATTTTTTCTCCAACAATATCTCTCGAACGAATTCACCGATTGCAACGGTTGAGGTGGCGATCGACGCGTTTTATTGAGTTCTAGAGCTGATCAAATTTTAAAATTGATTTATCAAGTCGTTTTTAAGAAATTTCATAAAAACTAAAAAAAAAATTTTTTTTTAATTCTTTCGTTCACAGTTTCTCTTGAACGAATGAACCGATTTTGATGGCTGAGGTAGCATTCGACGCGGCTTATGAAGTTTTAGAGCTGATTAGACTTTGGAATCAATCCATCGATCGAATTAAAAGTTATTCAAAAAAAACATTTTTGAAAAATTTTATTTTTGGAATATCTCCGAATGTACCCTACCGATTAAGCTCGAATTTTCAGTGCTTATAGTAAATAACAAGCCGCGTCGAATGACACCTTGACGATCAAAATCGGTTTATCCGTTCAAAAGTTACAGAATATTGACATACGTACGTACGTACGTCTGTCATACATACATACATACACTTGGACATCATCTGGAATTTAGTCAAAATAGCTTCCTAGAACCTCCAAACGTCGACATCTGTTGGAATTTCGATTTTTGCAAATCGGGGTGAAAACAATAACTTCCCGAAATTTTTGAAAATCTTCGATTTTCTTAGCGGGAAGTTAAAAAGTAGTTTGCTGGCGGCGGTGATATTTCGATATTGGCTCATCTAAAATAAAAAAATAAAAATTATTTACATTCAGTAGACGTGTAGCTCTCGTCTGAACTACGGTCAAATTCAAATTTTGATTTTAACTATTTTATTTTAGTCCAAAAACGGTGAAAAAAAAAAAAACGCATTTTAAAAAACTTTTTTTTATATGTCCGCCATTTTTATTATTTATCGATAAATATCATTATCCGTAGTTTAGACGAGAGCTACACGTCCACTGAACGTAAATGATTTATACTTTTTCATTTTAGATGAGCCATTATCGAAATATCACTGTCGCCAGCGAAATACCTTTTTTTTTACGGGGTTATCTTTGCCCGCCATTTCAAGGTATTAGAAGAATGAAAAAGTGAAAAAATAAAAATTTTCTATGTACTTTAAGATTATATTAGTCAACCTAAATAAACTTCCTATTAATATTCATAAAAAATCATTTCTAAACAAATTAATGAAAATAGCCTTTCTTTGTGGCCGTATAAGCCAGAATGATCCCTTAAGGTAGTTGTTTCGAGGTAGTCACGTTCAAAAGTATAGCATACCGAATTAAATAAACAGCATAACTGAAGCGGTTAGTTGAACGCTGCTCATTGGAAACTTTTGTCAAAGTACAGTCATATTGCTCTCACATACATCCAAGTAGTATCAATACGTTTATATACACATACATCCATCATATTCGAGAAGTGGTCGTGGCAACGCCGTTTACTGTTACTGCGCATCTTTTTTGCGTTCAGTAATATTCTCATTATTGTGGTCGTAAGACATATAACCAATTTAACCATCAAAATAAACTGAGCTGTTTACCATTGAATTATTAGTAATGTCAGAATGTTTACTTATTATTAATTAATAATTTTTATTATTTTTCTATTTAATTTATAATAAACGTTGAAAAGTTATCAACCCTGATTAAAAGAAACGATTCGAAACGATTTGCAATGTTAAATGCCCATATTAAGGGCGATTCAAAAGCATTAAAAAGAATTAAAATTTTTTTTTTTCTAATGGTTTAAAATCGTTTCTTTTAATAAAGAAAACAAAATGTTTCAGTAAGAGCATTTGTATGTCGAACAATTTATTTATTTTTAGGACAAACAAATAATAAATGTTGTTATTTTTATTTTGTTTGAAAACAAATTTATAAAACGTTTCCCTTTCATAAATTTACAAAAATTTAATTTTATTGATTAATTAATTAATTTTTTTTTAATTGTAGAATAATTAATTAATTTTATTTATTGGTTATATTTTTTTATTATGTGCCTATTTGTGTTTTCCCGCGCCTATTTGGCTATAATATAAGCGCTGTTGCCACATTGCACTACTGTTTTGGTACATCTTTAAAATTTTTAAAAAGTTTCAAGGTTTGATAAATTATATTTCAGAAACGACTTGGTCAATAATTTTCATTTTTTTTCATGTAGTTTATAATTTCAGTCTTGATAACATAATAAAACTTTTGATAAAATTTTTAGAAAGATCCTACATTGCGTTTTGATTTTATTTAAAAAAAATTGCCCGTAAATCGCTATTCTCCACAAGAGCCCGTGTTAAAATTTCAATATTTTTAAATCGTTTTTCATAAAATTGGAGTGGTCAATGATACTCAGATTTGTTTCATATGAATTGTAGTCAATCAAAGAACAATCAGGTGAATTTTTATAAAAATCCTACATTAAATTAATCAACGCAGCAACTACCTTAAAAAAATTGTCAAACTTGAAGAGCTTAAGAATGTTGATAATGTTTTCGAGCACAGTCTTCAAGGTACTCAAAAACAGCAAGAAATTTTGAGGCTTGCCCGCAGTTAACCAGTTTCGATAGCTTTTTTTCCCGAAGTGAAAAATTCAAACAAAGAAAAACTTTTTTTTGCAATAACATTTTTACGAATAGAGCCATCAACCGGCATAAAAAAATAATAGTAATTGTCATTGTTATGGCTAATTAGACATTAATGGCTTACAAACTTGCAGTTTTGATTTTCAAATAACTTCAAGAAGTTTTAAATGTTGAGATAAAAAATTAGGTAGTTTCTATAATTCAACTCCTCCCAAACAAAAAACAAGGTGACACAATCTGGTCCAATTTTCATATTAGAACTGTTTGTTTACACAGTCACACTGCAAAGCGTATTTTTTTTGTTTGATAGCTGCACAGACTTTGTTGCGGATAGCAAATTTTTTCGATTTCTCATATCGTTTAAGAGACCCCCCCCCCCTTCCACGCCACTCACCAATGAAAAAAAAATATTAATAATAATAATAATAATAATAGCAGTGGTAGTAGTAATAGTAATAATAATAACAACAATGATGATGATGATGATGATGATGATAATAATAATAATAATAATAATAATAATAATAATAATAATAATAATAATAATAATAATAATTTAAAACTTAATCAACTGTAATTACAGATAGATTTGTTGTCAAATGTATTTACATTAATTAAAGAAACTTGCATTATGTCCTCAAAACACAGAAGGGTAACGATAATAATTATCTGTGCCGTTTTAGTCGGTTAGTTACTGAGCACCACATTTAAATCCTCGATAATGTCTTTGGAGATAAGAAAACCTCCATTTACCCACGAATAATTAATAGTACAACTAAGTCTCAACTATTATAGATAACCATCAAAAAAAAAAAAAATTACAAAACGTGAGAAAAAAAAATACATTATGTTGAGAAAATTGTACACTCACGATAACGACAATTAAACACAGAAACGACAAATTTGCCTCGCGCTGTGCCCTTCAAATACTCATGCTAATAACAATTAACAAGGAGAGCTATAGTGAAAGTTTAATACTTACTAAGAAGTTACGATATACCTTTAAAGTGAACCTTGTAAACACGTTTGCAGTTGAATTATAAAAAAATATACAATTCTGACAATGTCAAAAGGCAGTTAACCTATTAAATCACCGGTTTACCAATCTACTTTCATTAAACAAAACCTAAAGAAATCTAGGTATGAGAGCTTTTTTTTACTTATTATCTGTTGTAATCAATGCCTGGTAAAGAGTTTTTTTTGTAGTGGTTAGTCTATCTAGAGATATTTACTAGTGCAAAGTTTGGACGGTCGGTAGTACATTCTTAACAAACTGAAGTTAAATTTGCTGAGACCATCCTAATCAAAATTGACGGCAAATATACGTCAACTGTTGTGATTCAATTTTCTAATTAGGAATGAGTGCGGTGACATACAGTGCAGCAAAACGACATGAAGTTCTCTGTAGATTGTACTTTTAACTCTTGCTGACAATTTAATATCTCTTGATGGCCGCACATTTTGGTCAAGTCCAATTGCTACGTTGAAAGTTAAATTGGTACTATTAGAGTGTTTGATCATTTTTCTATCAAATTTTCCGACAGCCATTATGATCGCAAATTGACATCAAATAAATAATTGAAGTTAGCTGAGATTTGTGACTGAAGGTGGACAGAAAATTGTCAGCAAGAGTTGAAGAGCAACACAGCCTACGGTGAACTACCCAAGAATCCGGCTTCGCTATCTACCTTTATTGATAGTAAAAAATAAGCAATTTATGTAATCTTGTATTTTGTTTTTACAGAGATAAATTTTTTCCATTTACTTTCTGTGAGCGGGATAAATTAAATAAATTAATATTTTTTGTTTGAAATTTTTAACTTATAAAATTTTTAAAAAAGTATCTATTATAATTTAATTTCTATAGGCAGGAAAATTTAAGTAATTTAGTTTTTGTTGTAAATTTTTTTTTACTGGATAAAATTTAAAAATTATATTTTTATTTTTAGATGTCTAGTGGTGGGAAGTTATAAACTTGAAAATACGAAAATTTTTGAAATAAAAAAGTAATTTTGAAAAAAATTGATGTCATTTTTTTAATTATTTGATAAAAAAATAAGAGCTAAATTAAGGGTTTAAAATTTGACGGAATGCCATTATAAAATTTTTATGATCTCATGCTAACAAAACCCCTAGTCGCAACCCATTTGACGTGGCTGGTTTGATATTACACTCACACACACACATACACACATATTCAAACTTTTGAACTGATGACATGTTTCGATATTTCTCAGCAAAATAAAATATATTACAGTAAAATTCTTTGAAAATTGCGACACGAGACCCTCCTTCAATAGCTATACTTCCCAAAGAAATATACTTAAAAAGCACATGGTGTTTCATCAAAATTTGTGTAACAAATTTTAACTTGTCGAGTTCACATCTTCGTTTATAATTTTGACCAACAAATTCAGAAAATTGTTATCTTACAAGGTGTTCATGAAGCTCGAATTCTCATTTCAACCAAATTTTAATGTAATTTTAACCATCAAAACGCAATCGGCTGAAAAATTTTGGAAGGTTTGAAGACCTGTAGGGTCAATAGTTTTTTAGATATAAGAAAATATAGTTTTACGATTTGCCTAAACTGAAATTTTATTATTAAAAATATTTATTACTTCAGTATTTTTTAAATACAGATTACAAATTTCGTCACTGCCACAAAAATAGAACACATTTTTTACTTTTATTATTTTCTGAAAATATTTTTTTTTTAAGATTTAAAGAAAATTTTCATTAGTTTATCAAAAACCCATTAGACTTGAAAAATTTGTCCTTAACTTCTATAAGAATGTAATTTCAAGTAACCATTTATCAAATGTAAGCTGGTAATAAACACAATCAACTTATTTCATTAAGTTAATCAATTTTATACCTTTGTGTTATGATTTTGTTTGTTAAAATTAAATTTGTAGCTAATTCTACTATATAGGCTTAACTCTTAAGTATAAGTTAGATAAAAATATTAATTAGATTGCTTTATTTCTTAAAAATTAGCTTCGATTATAATATGAATAATTTAATTACTATCTACACATAGTAATACCTTGAAGCTGAAAAGAAAAGTGTAGTGAAATAAAATAACTATAGATAATTGAGTTAATTAATAAAATATCATTCACCATTTCAAATAATTTAGCTATTATACATTATTGATGCAGTTGCTAAATCAACTTCAGTGCCTGATTCGGTTAAATCAGGCAAAGATAACATGACAGGAATAACTTGAATTTTTCCATTTTCATCTTTCTGTCGTAAGTGAACTATCGTCCCAGGTTGTAACATTTGATCAGTTATGTCTTCATGCTCAATGTTTTCAGCAGAAACTTCTTCAGTATAAACTGATGTATTTTCAATACTCATTATTACATCAGCAGAATCAGAAGCTATTTCCGAAATTTCATCATATTCTTGTTCATAAACTTGCTCATATTCTTCATCAACTTCTACTGCTTCAAACTTGATTATTTGCTGATCTTCTTCATGTCCGATTTGCTCGCCAAATTGTTGTTCATCCTCTACAATAGTTTCATATTCGTCTTCTGGTTCTACTTGTTCTTGATCTGAACCTGAAGTTTCTCCTTCGTGATTTTTTGACTGTTTAATATTTCTTCCAGCAACAATGCGTTTGAACCCTGCACCTCCGAGACTCTCATGTCTTCTCTGGTGTTTATTTTTATCTCCGAGATATTTAAAACGTTGTTTGCAAACTATGCAAGAATACGGTCGTTCATTCGTATGTGTTCTTTCATGACAAACCAATGCACTAACTTGTTTACATCTCCATGGACAGAATCGGCATTGAAGCGGTCGTTCATCACTATGTTTATTTTGATGATGTTTTATTAATTGAATTTTGGTTTTTAAATTAAAACCACAAATTTCACAAGTGTAAGGTCTATCTTCTGAATGTGATATCATATGAGTTTTAAGCCTTAACTGGTTAACAAAACGTTTTGGGCAATGAGGACATGTAAGTGTACCTTCATATCGATTATGAGAAATCATCATATGGTGTTTCAGTCTTACTTCTGATGTGAACATTAAATCACAGTCTAAACATTTAACCGGATTTTTTTCCATATGTGTATTTTTAATATGAGTTCTCAAAATCATTTCGGTCTTAAATGTTTTATTACAATGATTGCATAATACTCTTTTTTTCTCAAGCGTAGGTTCAACTTGATCTCTTGAAATACCTGGTGGTACTTGATTATGAATATGAGACATATGCCACTCTAATGATCTGGAAGAAAGCATCGAACGATTACATATATGACACGTATATTGTTTACCATCTTTATGAACACGATTTCGATGAATAACGAGCATTGAATGATTAGGAAATTTTTCTGAGCATATCTGACAAGAGCATTCTCGAAGAGCTCGACTATTAGATTTTAAATGAACTCGCATATGCAATCTTAAACCATCTCGTCGATTAAACCCAGCTCCACAATTTTCGCAACGGTATGGTCGTTGATCTTCATGAATTCGTAGATGTTGTTTCAATGTTGACGAATTTTTAAACATTTTATCGCAATGAGGACACTTAATTGTATATGCTTTATGAGTGTACATATGTTTTGAAAGACTGTAAAATGGAACAATTTTATGACAAACTTGACACTCTCGTTTATTACTCGAAGGCTGATGTTTTCGAATGCGATGATGTCTTAGAGATGCTGGATTTTTAAAATCCGCTCCACAGTCTTCGCATAAATAAGCTCGTAATGTTGTATGAACTGATTTTACATGAAAACTTAATTTTTGTTTGAAAGCAAATTTTTTGGGACACTTAGGACATTGAAAAATTTTTTCCCAGCTCATATGTTGGGTTTTAATATGTTGATCTAGAGTACCTTGATGTTTAAATTTTTCCCCACACATGTCACATAGTTGACCATAAATAGCATCACAGTGCTTTTGTTCATGTTGACGTTTTTTCCCCTTTGATTCTGACACGAAATCGCAATATTTACAAATTAATTTCTTCACACATATTATATTATGTGCTCGCTTAGCTTTATTAGTTGAAAATTCAGATCCACAATCTTCGCAAAAAAACAAAATTTTAAAGTCATGAGTTTTAAGATGTTCTTCGAAATTTTCTTGAGAAAAAAAAATGTCCGAACAATAATCACAATCTAAAAAATTGTTTTCATTAGTAGGATCCATAAAAAGATTTTCATAAATTGAATTTGGAAATTTTTTTTGTATTGTAGCATGACGATCTTCATATAACGATATAATATCTTCATCGTTTAATCGCGCAATTACGATCTTCCGTTGTTTCAGATATTCCTGAAATTCTAGTAGATTTTTTTCATTTTCTCCTAAAATTCGATGTAATTTATCAATATTTCCTTTTCCAATTGAATCATTCAATTCTTTCTTCAACGGCTGTTTTTTAGAATTACTCATTTCGCATTTTTGGTTAATATTTACTAATGTCGTCACATATCCTTGTGTATTTTCATGTTTCACTTCATTGGTATATTTTTTATTTTGATCAATGTCCGAAAAATGTAATTCTTCAACTTCTGTACCATCCAATAACTTATCATTAGTCTTGTTAGAATCGATAGATTCTATTGGAATTGGCCTTTGAATTTTATCAGAAGAACTTTCTTCCCCGTCAAAGCTATTTATATTTATAGAATTGTTTATATTTCCTGTACTAATTGCACTATTATTACTGCAGCTAACAACACCAAGAAACTTTTCACGTTTTTTTTTGTATTCCTCAATTTGTTCTTCAATTATCGCTCCTCGATTTTCTATTTCTTTTGTACGATTATTATATATATCTTTGTATGAAAGAGTTTTAAAAAACTTTTCCGCAGATTTCATATCAGCGATGTTTTTATTCAAATAGTTTCCTCCTTTTCTGTCGCCATTTTTATGCATTTTTTTAACTTTAACCAAAAGTAATTCATTTGGTTTAGAACCTTTTACAGTAACATACATTATACCTTCTTCTTCTGCTGGTGGTGTAATCACGGTATCGAATTGGTCAATCTTTGATTCTTTCCCTGGTAATGCTATATTGTTCAATGCATCTAATGAAATGTTTTTTTTCAACAAATTTTTTTCTTTCAACAATGCATCATTTTCAGATTCAAGGATATCTGGATTCGGTTGAATTAACATATTAGTTACTACTGATTTATCAGATTCTAATCTAATATAAGTTTTAAGTTCTGAATCGTACTGATAAATCGATTTATCTGTTATATCTGATTCTTCACCATTATCTTGGCATAATTCATCTTTCATTGGAAAAGTCGTTTCTTTACTATACATATCAGCACGATTTTCTTGTTGCTCGTTATTTAAATTAGTATCTATTTCCATGTCAAAATTTGACTTATCACACGTTTCTATTGAAAGTATAGAATTATCGAGATCAAATTTTTCACTAAAATTATTTTCATTATACTTATTTTTTTCTTTATGTTCCATTAAATTATCTATTGAATTTGCACAGTGGTTATTAGCAGTTTCATCACTCGAATTAATTATGATACGTGACGATTCTCGTTTATTAATTTGTATTGGGCACTTAATGATTTCTTCTCGTTCTTGAGACTTTTTGGAATTTATCAATTCATCTGGCTCTAAGTCTGCTTGGCGCGCGGACACTGAACTTAAAGACGTACGAATTGATTTTAATTTTACTTCAGCCTTTTTTATTTGCATAAAAAACTTGTAGCTCATTTTTAAATCGCAAATGCAATCCATACAAATTTGTGTAGATAAACTATCATCTTTACTAATATGCTCTAGATGTCTCATTTGTTGATTTAATCTCATTTGGATACCTTTTTCTCCGAATATATCTACCAAAGGTATTTTTAATCCAGCACATGTACGACAATAATTTTCTAATTGAAGTTTAGAATGTGCTGAGAGCGGTACTTTATTTTCATTTAGTATTTTATTTGAAAAATTAACTGTATTTACTTCATCGCAACTACTGATTTCATCTGTCACAACCTTTACTTTGGAGAGTACTTTTTTCAAATCATCTATATTTTTTACTGGTTTGACAGGTTTTTCTTCTAGTGTTGTCATTGTTCTCGGCGTTTTATTCGTCAAATCATCAAGCGAATGAATATTTTTCAATAGTTTCTTTCCATTCAATAAAAAATTGACTTTGTAATTTTGTAATATATCTCTATCATCATTTCCTACGTTAACAAAATCTATAGGGTTATTTGATTTTATAAAATCACTACTTTCACTTGTAGAATTCCTTTCACACGATGAAGAGTCACTTGATCTAGATTCTAAAATAAATGTAAAACATTTGTGTTAAATTGTTTATTTCAATAAGATCTTTAAAAAAATTTAATTACCATTAATATATTGATAATATGCATTCTTCTCATCGAAATCGATCATTTTGTCATTATGATGTCGATCTAAATAATTTATTGAGTCAATACTGGGGTCTAAAACTTGTTCTGAGCCCCTCACATTACATTTACTTTTATCATCATTGATAGACTGCATTGAAAATGAATTTCGGACTGCATTAAATGTATAAATACCACTATCCTATAATAGTAAAATGGAATAAATAGTAGTCTCAAAATTTTTAACTGTTAAATACGTTACATTTCCATCTGATGCATTCATTTTGAACAAAAAACTAGGTTAAAGTTCACACTATCGTTAGATTCGACTTATTAAAAAATGCAAAGTTAATAATGCATTAGCACATACAATTTTATAAGAAATATAAATTTTGAAATTGTTGGTTTCAAAATTATTATATTTAAAGTGAAGTTAAAATTGAAGTTTGAAGATTCATTTACTAATATCAACTTTGATAGCATTTCTGTGACATTAACTAGATGGCACATAATACGATGTTACTATATACCCCAATACCCGCTTCGATTGCGAATTCCCTAATAGCACAGTTGCTTGAGCAAAAGTTTACTTTATGAAAGTTTCCTTGAATTTTTCGTCAACTTCGGACTTTTCCGTTTTTGATGACAATTTGTATGAAACTTGCTATTTAATTTCACGTGAATTTACTACCCGAATTAGAATGCTAATTCACTTCAAAAATTGACTAAAAAAAAAATTTGATGGTGTAAAGTTAGCCGACATCCGACAATTTTTATTTTCGACAGAGCATATCTCCGACACAGTTTTAGTTCCCTAATAGCCACTTTAACTTGAAATTTACTGTAATTTGTCATTGAAATTTCCTGAAATTAGCTGCCTGAATTTGCCGACAATTTGACAGCAAAAGTTGTAAAAAAAAATTTTCGGTTAATTTTTGTTCAATTTAGAGATAACTTTTTATTAGAAAAAAAAAGGCGGTGATGTTCATTTTTACCATTTCAGAAGGTAAGCAAATAATTTACACATAAAATTGTCTACAATTTCATGGTAAAAAAATACTTTACAATTTTTTAAGTCGAATTAACCTCAAATTGAAGTAAAAATACGCCTGAAAATTGACGACAACTTTTTTCTAGTCAACTTTTGAAGTGAACTTGCATTCTAATTCGGGTAGTAAATTTATGTCAAATTGCATACAAATTGTCGTCAAAAACGGAGAAGTCTGACATTGACGGATTTTTGACAAAAAATTCAAGGAAACTTTTGTAAGTAAACTTTTGCTAAAGCAAACTGTGCTATTATGGCCGGTTTTTCAAGTCATCATCATCGAGAGTTCATGGTGATGCCATCTCTTGTTGTCAAAAGAACTACGTTATTTTAAAAAAACCACTGATATTTTGATTTCTAATAAAACATTATTCGTTGATTAATTTCATTATCTATGATTTTCTATATATTTATAATAATTTTATACAACTCGGAAGCTATGAAAATATAGTGTAAACATTCTTGCAAATTTTATTCAAATTTATAATTCATAAACTGAGAATTTCGGCAGACTTGAATAGCTTTCAAGGACGAGTAAAAAATAAACTTTTTATTAAGCCAATCATTATTTAAAAAACATTCATATCTAACGTGTAATTAGAATTCTAAAATTAGCTAAAAAAATCTAGGGAATTTTTAGGTACGTCCAGCTTTAAGGTGACGATCAGGGTGGGGTTATTTTGTCTAGTTCTACAAAAACCCGTAGTCATTGATGGGCGTGAATATAGCAGACATTAGAAAAATTTAAAGTTATTATTAAATAGACTAAATAATTAATAAAATTAAATTTAAAAAAAAAACGCGCATTCTAAAAATTTTGAAATTAATAAATGCACTTTTAACAAATATTATTTTTTCAATTATTTACTCTATTTATAAGTTTTTAAATTTGTCTGATGTCTGCTACATTCACACTCATAGTCATTTGGCGGCGCTACGGAAACAGTAGAATCCCCTAGTAAAGACAGCCAATATTTTAGTGGGAAAAGATATTGTTGTCATCTCCCCTGTCTCTCTGAATCATAACAAACCCACGAAAACGTTCATCATTGCATTTACACGGTAAATTAGAATTTGGAAATAAATTAGCTCGTAGACAAACAATAATTTTGATCAAATCAGACGATACAACAGAATGCTGAATTCTCTTTATTTAAAACTTGTTTTCAGATTTTTTTTGTTCAAGCTTTTTTTCCTAAAGAAAAACTTTGAACTCTAACTAAAACTAGAGGCTCTATGCAACACTTAATAATCTGGTCATCTACGATTTTATATTTTGAATATTTTCTTACTCACAGTGCAATTGTAACGAAGATATTACTGTTCTTTCATTAGAGCGTAAAAGGGGAAAAAGTGATTACTATTTTTAATTAACAAATTATTTTTTTAGTAAATTAAAATTTAATCATAAATTTCTTGTTGTCACATTTTGGGACTAATGATATGTTAAAGCCAGTTTTGTAATCTGAAATTTTATTAATACAAGAATAAATTATTATTTATAGTATATCTATATATTAAAAGTACATAGATATACAATCAACAATAATTCATTCCCTGATTTAAAAAATCGCGATCGAAAAATTGCTCCTTGTATATTTCAGCTGTATCTTAAGGCTGGGCCGCACCTAACGAAATCCTGAATTTAAAAATTCTAATTATTTATTAAATAATTGTCATAACAGCAATTTTCTTAGCTTCCGACTAGAAGCCGAAGACGATCTTCCTCGGAAGATTTTCATCATTCGAGTCCCATAAATATTCCAAAAGTAATTAGAATTCTTAAATTCAGGATTTCGTTAGGTGCGGCCCAGTCTTAATGACCAGTTTTTCAATTCGGATTTCTTTAAGACTAGGATTAAATTATTATATAATCATTTATTCCAGGTTTTCAAAAGATCCAGATTGAAGAACTGGCCCCAAAATTTAGATATCGTTTCGATTGTAGAACTCATTATAATAATTCAGAATGCTTGGTAAAGTATCCGGAATCTCTTCCCCTGTTTCTTATTCTGAAAAGGTATTTATCATGTTGTTTTCCATTGCACGTGGTAAATCAAATTTACTGAATTCCTCTTATTATTTACTTATAAGCCTGATGCTCGTGATACCGACGAACAAACTATCAAATTCAATGAAATTGTTGATTTATTAGTCGCGGCTGGATATTTTAGGGCCAGAATCAAAGGATTATCAGATTTTGACAAGGTAACAGTTTCACTTCATTCATGTATTTTTCGAATGCTATCTATTTCATATTTTACAGGTCATTGGTGGTATAACTTGGTGTATCGAGTCATGTAATTTCGAAATAAACGTTAATTTTTTATTTCATGAAAATCTTACGATAGGACAGAAAATGTAAGAAAATTTTTTATTATAGAGTTTGAATTAATAATTTCTGTTTCATAATCAATGTTCATAGAGCTTTGACAGAAAAAATTGTCTGCATGTTATTGAAAATGAGCTGCCCTTATCGAATAGAGCCTCATCAAGTGCAAGGGTTAGATTATATTCATATATTTCCCGTTGTTCAGGTAAAATTGACGGATTTCTGAGTACAACAATTGTTTATGACTATTATTCATGTTATTGCATTTCTTTTCAGTGGCTTGTAAAGAAATCGATGGAAACAAGAAAAGAATCTGCTGGCTTTGTAAGATTCTTATCTCACTATCAGTTTCATAAAACTCGTACTACATTTGAGCGAGACTCTAATGAATTATTTAATGATAAAGATTATAAAGATTTTCATATTCGAATAACAAAATATGCTTATGCACCTCGAAGACGATTAAAAAGAGATTTACCACCGGTAGCTCAAGTCTCAAAATTGAAAAGCGCCATATTAGAGTATGGAATTTCTTCATTCCCGATGACAGCATATAAAAATCTTGACACCCTAGAACAAGATCTTAATCATATAAAAGTTAAACCAATGTCAGTCATGAACATTGAAACTGAGTCTCAGAAATTATCTGGAAATGTAAGCTGTTTAGATGAAATCTTAGTAGGTGATATTATAAGTTCACAAATTAGTGAAATAATGGAAACTGAGGGGCGTTATTTTACGTCATGTGCTAATACAAAGGTATTCTTAAATTTAGGGTGTAGGCCTTTTTATAATTAGTTATATGCAAGCGTATTCAAAGTTTGAATCAAACCGTGATTTAAATATTTCGTAAAATTTTCACAATAATAGCTGGTAAATCCACATTATTTCTTTGCTGAAGTAAAGAAGGAACTTACAATTTTCACTTTTGTAGAACGTTAAAATGTAAGAAAAAGATGGCTAACGTTGACGCATGCATATTAAAAATTTTAAATGTTAAAAAGGCCTATTTACTTAGTTTAGTAATTTTAATTCACTAAGTTTAATGATACAGGACACTATTGGCGATAATAAATTATTAGCTGCACTAGAGAACAAAAAAATTAGTTTGCTGAACCAGATACCAAAAGTTAAAAGAGACAAAGATAAGTTATTTAAGCAAACTGTAACGTTAATTGAAAATTCAAATAAGATTTCAGAAAATCAGCTTATAATAGAAAAAAACTTTACACAACTAATGAAGTGCAAATCTATTAATAATAACAGGTATAAAGTTAACGGATTTATTCTTATGTCAATTTTATCGACTACTTTCTATTACAGCAAGTTAGGAAAACTCGAGCAACTAATTGCCGTTCATATGAGCTTGAAAGATCAAGAGAACAAATTTCGTGAACAATGTAAAAAAGATGTGACTTATCTGCAAAAAACTTGCGGTAATACTAAAGATTGTGCGTCTGTCAAAGAGCATAGTTATGTTACAGAATACGATGAATTTAAGCTATCAATTAACAAGATTAGACTCAATTTAGCAAAAAAAAATCGAGCTTGTGTATTGTTGACACGACAGCTAGACGACGTACCACGCCGATTTGAATTGACGCAATATCAACGTCGATTTATGGAACTGTATAATCAAGGTAAAGAAAAAATAATGTTGAGAAAAATGTTATCTAAGGTAAGGGACCCCGTTTCTGACCTTTTAAGAGTGCCTTTTATATATTAGGGTGGCGCAAAAAAATCGACTATTTTTTTTTTCGAGTCTCTTATGAAAATTTGTTGGCTTACGATGTTTTAAGAAGCCTCCAAAAATCAGTTCGGTAAAAAATTTTCAAGAGGTCGCTCACGAATTTTGAAAATTTCAAAAATAATTGAAATTCGGATTTTTTATTTCTAAATTTTTCTTTCTCGTGGCAGCAATAGTTTATATTTGTAATATTATGACTATGTTGAAGATCTCGCTCAACAAAAAATACTACGAATTGAAAAAAAAAAAAGAAAAATTTGGTCCGGTCATTTATTTGAATAGTGTATTTGTGATCAACCGTTTCATTATTATTTTTCTAGTTTCAGCGAAACATAAAGAAACAAAACAATACTATACTTTGTACAACACAATGGATGATAGTAAACTATATTTGAGTAAAGAATTGTCTCTTCTAAACTCAATTCAAGATAACTATATTAGGTAACAATTATATGCTTAGAGTATTATTGGTTGCATTTTATAATTTACGAAAATTGACTTTTTAAACCAGGGTTATCTCATCAAGTGGAAGAGAACAATTTTTAAAACAATTTGAAATAATTGTTAAAGGTATCAAGAAAAACAAAGAAAAGGTATTACTCTTTTACTTTAAAAAATTATTAGATTGACAAATTTTTTATCATTTTAAAAAATACTGAATCGCCGAAAGTAAGAAATGTAAAAATAAGTTTACATTACAAGTTAGATAATTTTCTCTTTTTAAGTATATTTCTTTTCGAAATGTAGCTGTTGTAGAGGGTCTCATGTGGGAATTTTCAAACAATTTTACTGTAATATGTTTTATTTTGCCGAAAAATACCATCAGTTCAAAAGTTTATATATGTATGTACATATGTAAATTAGGGTGTCCCAAAAAAAAAAAAAGTTTTTTTAACGTCTTATGAGCTCAAAAGTTACTTTATATTAAAAAAAAAATTCCTTATCCATTGCAACCAGGTATCTCTAAAAGCGAGTTACCACCATGCCCCCCCCCCCTCTTTCCCATTTAAAATATACTGGGAAAAAGTTACAGAGCTTCAAAGATCAACAAAAGTTACAACATATTGAAAATCACTTAAAAATTTGGAATTTTTTTAATATCCCTTAGTTTTTTCGACTAATAGTTTATTAATAATAAACATAATAGTTTCAATGAACCAAACATATAGTATAAAGTAAGGATTAAATTCGTGAAAATTGAAAAGTGATTATGATTATCTGACCTATAAAAAATACTGTTAACCTTCTAAATAGATTTGTTAAATTAACAAATGATTGATTGTTCGACATGTATTCAGAATTGAGGATAGATATGAGTCTTCTGTTTTTAAATTCGATGACCAATAATTCAGATTCTTAAAATGATCAAAAAAATATTTATTTGTCTTAATTTATTCAGTAACTTATTTATAATAATTCTTATATTCTTTAAATTAATCTCATTCAATTTACAGGTTGAAAAAAAATGTATGAAAGAGAAAAACAGACAATATAGTCTGAGCAAGCAATTTGTAGTGTTCATGGAGCAACAACGAAAATACATAACAGCAGTTCAGCAACTTACAATTGAGTGTCGCAAAAATGAAGCTTTACTTGATCAACTTCGAGTTATTTAATTTCAGAAATAACAAGAAGTTGAAAATTATTGAAACTGTACGCTTCAAAAGCTCTTGCTAGTGAAGAAAGGGTTTTTTGTTTAATCCGATCACCAGTAAAGGATTTTCCGCTGAAAACTAATTTTCATAAAATGAAAGTGGTAGCAGAGCTTAAGTTAGAAATTAATTAGATAATCTTTTATCGCACCCGAAAATTTTCAGATTTTTTTTTTTTTTTTTTTTTTTTTTTTTTTTTTTTTTTTTTTTATGAAAAATGACTGAATACTTTAGTTGTTTTGACAATAGGTTTGGTGCCGCTTTAAGGAGGTTTTAATACAGTTATGTCCAAATAAATTTTTTTTTATTTCAAAAATTATACTATAAATAATTATTATTGCTTCTTTTTTTAAAAGCGCTCAAAAACGCTGTGTCAGCTTTTCCACATTTCATGCGCCTAGGAATAGTGGGAGAGTACGTGCAATAAAGTTAACGCAAACAACAGTGACTAAATATTACTACTTCTCTATTAACCAACTAGTTCTTTTCAGAGCTAACGTTGAACTAGCTCTTTTCAGGGCTATTCCACAAGACCTCAGAGTCTAACGTAAGACTGCTCGCCATCTCAACGGTTCTCTTTAGGGCCAATTCATTGCCAGCTCATTTTTAACGTAAAACTCAACGGTCTCAAGACCAAACCGGCCATTTTCATGGCCATCACATCATGTACTTAAGAATCCGATTCAATAGAGAAGCGATCATACAGGCAGACTCCTAGTCGAATAAATTAGTTCAAAAGTTATAAGAGGTTCACATACACGCACACACGGATATCATTCTGAAAATAGTCAGAATAGCTTTATCGGACCTCAAAACGTTGACATCTAATGAAAACTCGATTTTCGAAAATCAGGGTGAAAACAATAACTTCCTGAATTTTTCGAAAATCTAAGGACTGTGTGTAGATCACAGGTATCAAAATAAATCAATTAAAACTAGTGTAATGGAAGTAAAAGTAAATTTATTGAAAATTGTTACATGGGATAGATATACATCGTGTTAAGAAACAGAATGATAATATGTGTGATATTGATAAGTATAATTATGAAATGTAGTGATGCGGGCGGTGGCTAGTGTATTTAAGAATTAAGGGTTAGGTTTGATATTTCCTGGCCAGCAGACTTAATTATAGATGTGTCATGAATTAGATAGATCATAAGTGTTAATCACGCAGAGGGTCCGGCCGATCGCGTGAATTAGTGAATAAATTTTGGTCACGTAAAGGGTTCGGGTGACCACCTGAAATTAATTCGTGTGTGTGTTTGAAACAAAGCCCAGGGGACTGATTTCAATTTCAACGGGTAAGATCTGTAGACTAATCTCACAACAGAGTCAGTGATTAGAATAACCATAAGACAGTAATGGTGTGCATGCGAATAAATAAACTTTCCAAGAAATGTAATTCTTAGCTGTTAAAATTACCGTTACGTTTAATCCGGTTCCTGAATGCTGGCGAATCAATGTTCAGTTAGCGCCCGTCAAAATCCGGAAAAAATGAGAGAGGCAATTGGCAAGCAATGTGTAACGTAGACTGACTTTGAGTCTCAATATTTATTTAATTTGAATATGTATTTTGCTTAATTTATGCGATCTATATAAATAGAATAATAACATCATTTTTATTCGAATAAAAAAAAACTAAAACTAATTTATGTTCATTACTATCTCATGCATAGAAAGTGTAACGACAATGTGTGCATTCAAATTTACGGAACTTTTGGTTTTTTTTTTCTATCCTATTAGTGGAGGTCCAGCCATAACCCAATTGTTTATAGTGATTTTAATGTTTGAATGACTTTTGGTATCAAAGTCTTGCTTTATTGAATTCAACCGATATTTACTAATGTATTTTATACAGAATCTTCGGTCATTTTAGTGACATGTACACAATCATTGTTCAGTAAGGTTATAGATAGTATTAAAAACATATCTATTTATTAAAATACTTGCAGTAATACTTATGATGTGAAATTTTAAAATAACTGGTATATGATAAGAGTCATTTCTTCTATATGGCAACCGGAAAAGGATTGGGTCATCAAGACATTCAAATTCACAACACCGTTCACCTACTCGGAACTTCTTGCATGTCTGAAAAATACAAAACAATTCAAGATCAAATAATTTTCAATTTTATTATGCAGCAATCCAACTAGATTTAGTACCAAACAAGATTTAGTACCAAACAAGATTTAGTACCAAACAAAAAAAATCTGGGTGTCGGTTGGCCCTGCGGGCCAGCCCCAAAACTTCCCGCTGTTTTCGAGCTCAAGGAGCGCGTTCCATTGAATTCTAGAGCTGATTAAAATTTGAAATTGATCGATTCAGCCATTTCGAAGAACGCATTAACCGATTGAGATGGTTGAGGCGGCAATCGATGCGTTTCTCTAAGTTCTAGAGCTGGTTATATTTTGGAATTGTTTGGTTGAGTTTTCTCAAAGATATTCGCAAATAACTGTTTTTTACCATTTCTTTCTCCCGCGATATCTCTCGAACAAATTAACCGATTGAGATGGCTAAGGGCGCAATTGACGCGTTATATCAAATTCTAGAGCTGATTAGATTTTGAAGTCGATCATTTAAATCGTTTTTGAGAAATCACTAAAAGACTAAAAAAAAAAAAATTTTTTTTTTCATAACTCGCCAATATTTTGGAGTCTACATGATCAAATGATCTGAAATTTTCAGGAAAGTTGATGGCCAATAATCTCTTTTGATTGCCACCTCAACCATCCAAATCGATTCATTAGTTAAAAGTTACAAAGAGTTTACACACACACACACATCATTCTGAAGTCAGAATAGCTTTTTCTACGCATGTGCCTTGTTGCAGAAACTTCCCAGTGAACATGGCAACGTGACGGGGACGTTACATTTATAGGACCAAAAACATTAGGTTACGTAAAACGAAAGTAACTTGTAAGTCACATGTGAGTCATATGTGACGCACATTTTCACGTTCATTTATTTAACATTGTTATGTAACATAATGAACGTAAATATGATGTTAATGTGACGTACATAGTACATTGATGATATAGCGGTGATGTAATTTGAATATCATATTTACATAACATAGAAATGAAATAGCTATTTTCGATACATAGGATTAAAACGAGGGTTTGCGGTATGCTTATATTGATGACACAAGTCTTGGGTTATGAAGCATTCTTAATGAGAACGAGTATATACATCTTTCTCGCACGAGCGCAGCGAGTGACAATTTAAATGAATTAAACACATCCAATGATATTATTTAAGAGTGCCAATAATAATAATTCTACACCGATTTCCTAATTCTCAACTTACATAAGGTGGAATGCAATATATTGCCTGACACCACATAGGCTCGGAATGATAACATACACATAGGCTGCACACTGCAGGACCAGGTACATATAATAATCCATGTATTACCGTACCTCCTTTAAAATCAGTACAGTTCTCCTCTAGTGCGGCTGAAAAAAGAAATATTTCTCATATTAGAAATATTGATTACATATGTCGGGGTGTCTATAGCTACCAGTCACGGATCGACCCAGGACTGTAAAACGGCACAGATGGTGGCACTGAAGTCTGCCGGTCTGTGACTGAAAGAGTTTAAGACACGGACTAATTGGAAGAGGAGGCTATAATTTTCTGATCCGTGATCTAACGAATTACAGTCACGGACTGATTAAAGAGGGGACCATAATTGTCTGTTACCCTGATATGTCTCAAATCGTGTTTCATCCTGAGTCACACACCATAGTTTTCATGATTATCTGCATCGGAACTTCAGTGTCAGCAGCCAGTAAGAAACAAATTAATTTCAAGTCAATGATGCGGAAAACTGTTAGAGAATGAGAAATCTGTGATTTGCATTCACTTATTAAATAGTAAATGAGCCAAAAAACTTATTTCCACTCATTTTTTAGTAATTATTTTATTCGGTTAATTAAAACTATCACTTAAAAAATGAAATGAGAAAACTGGGGTGACAAGCAAACAAATGAGATTAATCAGGCTGCAAATGAATATTAAATATAACTAGCACTGGGCAGAAACAATTTTGTTTATTCCCAAGAGAAGAAACAAGTATGATTCTGCCCGCTGTATGAAGGTATTTGTGAATTACTTCTTCGCTAGCAGTTGTTTGCAGCATCGACTCGAAATTCGCTTGTTTCGGCTGGCTGTAAAGACACTGAAACTGTCAGTTTCGATGCTGGTATCATGAAAATATTTATGTGATTTTAGATAAAGTTTGATAGATATGCTGACGCAATTCTTTCATGGGTTAATGATTACTTTTGCATTAGATATAGGCTTTTTAGGAATTCATTGAATCAAATCAAACTCCTATAAAATAATGAATAGTTTACTTACATGATCTCGATATTATATTTAAAAAGATGGCCAACAAGAAAACTTTGAGTGTGCTGTTGAATTTGAGCATTTTATTATCGAATTTACGAAAACTTCAGGAAAATTAATTCATTGTCTTGGTGATGTCAATTATGTTTTTAGATTCATCAGATGCAATATAGATGGACAAAATCATGTTAAAACAGGCGTTCCGGACAGGCATAGAATTCTGTAAATATTAATTATTGTTGGAGTAAAAAACAGTCAATATCTATAGGATGGATTTATTTAGACTAATTGAAGTTGATATCATTCAAAAGATTAAAATTTTAATTTAAGATTCTTACTCAAAGTACTTATTTTTGATTATCAGTAGACGAAAAAAAAAATTCCAGCTAAATTTACGATGCTACTATCGGGATTTTTACTAGTAAATATTGGAATGCTGGACTATACCTTTAAAATTATAACTTTCACGACATAGCATTTTGAATTTTATTTGAAATAATACTACCTACTGATAATACTGTTCTAAGCTTTCTTCATATCACTTACGATATTCACGTTGTAAAAATTGAAAATATGATGCATTAAAATTTCTAACAAAAAGACGGAAATGATCGTCCGGATGAGAGTAGGTTTTGAAGACTGGACCTTTTAATCATGAGATAATTGACGTTTTGGACTATCAGTCAGAGTAAGACTTACGAAGTGGAGTGTTGAGATCCATATGAACAATTTTTATGTATCTAACAAGTTACACAGCACTCCCTATCATCGATTTAGAATATAAGACTAAATAGTTAGCTACGCGAGCAGAGAGGGTGAAAATATGCGTATAAACAAAATAGTAAGATAAAATCTTCAATATGATATAAGAAAATATTCTAAACGACAAATCCCTATAATACAAGCGACGTCAAACCAAACTACTCCTGACATAATCGGCCAAGAACTCAACAAAGCATAGAAACTTTGAAAAGAAAGACCCCGCACTCTACTATCTTTTGAAAACATTAATTTTAAACTTGATTAATAAATTTTTTAAAATTTTTGATTACAGGATTAGAACTTATAAAACCTGTGAACGTGCGTTTCTGATTTTACGACTTGAAAATCGAGCGCAAAATCTAACAGATTCTACGGCCATCTATTAGAACAATTATATGTTAATTAATACTCCTCAGTCACTCGGGGCCATGTCAGAGGACCCCTAGATCAAATTCTACTTGAATTTAGACGACAGTGGGGTAGTTCCACACCTCCAAAATTAACATATAAAAGGGCCAGCAAACACTTGCTCGAGGACTTAGGCCCTGGCCATCACCTAGAGTGGACTGATGACGCTTAGCGAGGTCCCTACTCTAGCACCAGGACTCATTACAATTTATATGAGTCGGCCTAACCAGTTATATTTCGTTTAAGCTGTTACCTGAATAATTTTGTCTTTTGAAACTTATATTTATATTAAAACTAAATTATTAATTTTATAAGTGATACTGGTTTTGATTCAAATTAATTAATTAAGGAGATTTGTGAGACTCCTTCGTCTGGTTAAAGAAAAACCAAATTTGATTACTGAGTGAGTGTGGTGGTTTGATATACAACATCTGCCCGTGAGAATTTTACTGAAGAGGATCGACATCGAGTCCAAGGAGCCCGTGAGGATTTACTGAAGAGGATCGACATCGAGTCCAAGAAGCCCGCAACGAATCGGAGATCGATATCACCAATAAGCCCACGTACAACCAGATAAGTCTAGACAAAATTGTAACAACCATTTTCTCTATCTTCAACGTAGCATAATTTAATTAATTATATATTTTATTTCCCGCGTCCAATAAATCTGTAGCATTTCAATAATAAAGTAAATTAGTGTTGGACGCTCAATCGTAATTAATAAATTATAAAATTGAAATTAAATAAAGGGGAGACTATTGTGTAAATAAAGTTGAGATTTTGGTTAAATAAAATTAATAATAGATAAATTGAGTCTCTTTGATCAAATTCTCTTATCACCAGCGTTACTTAGAATAAGTTTATTTCAGCCGCGTGTCTGGTCAGAACGAGTCGACCTACAACCTGAGATCTATTTTCCCGATCTTCCGAACCAACAACAAAATAATTAAAAGTTTATATTAATATTAAAAATTAAAATTTATTAAGTATAATCATTCGGGAAATTTCATTAAACTGTGGTTCGTGGCTACTGGACACGAAGTAGCCAGGGCCCACTGTTATAAACCTGATTTAAATTCTACTACTAATTTATATAACATATATCTTATTCAGTATCAGGAGAGTGATGCTCTAAATCGTTAGGATTTTCATGACTCATTGTTATTGTTATCATTTTCCATAGGTTGATTCTCTTGATTCAAATTTTCTCGCTTTGAATTTCTCAACAGATCAATAATCTACGTATTGAAACAAGGTATTACAATGAACTTTATTCAAATATTCTGGACCGATCTTAATTATTTGATCGCACCCAACCTCTTGTGCTGTCCCTAATTAGATATATATTTCAGAGTTGTATGTATTCAATACTTGAAAACAATTTTGGAACGGGTACTCCTCTGATATTTGACAGGGTGACAAGTGCCTGATTTAATGGTCATATAGTAGATGCTTACTTACATTATAGCGAGCGTGATGTCTTGGATAGACTCGCGGCAGCCTGATCTCCTGAAAGTAGGCGTGTTGCCGGTGTTAATGACGATAAAATCGAGTCTAGCGACCATGTCTGGCACCTCGTTGCCGCGGGTATCATTCCATGCCATGCCCCACTCGGCGGATTTGGCGTTTAGGTTTCCTGCTATGATAATTTCGCCTGCAGTTTTGCACGCGAAAGATGTGGAAAGAAGAACCAATTTTAAATAAATGAGTTGATTGTCAACAGAATTATTCGAGGTTTGTATTCAAACATACTACTTTTGAAAATTTACCGTAAATTTGGAATACTCCAATAATATATATATATATACACATATATGTCCGATTTTTATAGTCAATTCAAACAAAATTTGGAAATTTTACCCAATCTGATTTTAACATTGAGGCCGGAGAATGGTTTCGGCTTGGGTCTTAGCGTCTCGAAAGAAAAAGTGAAGCCTTGTTAATGTTTTGGAGGAGAAAATTTCATTGGTTTTTATTTATTTTAACAATTTTTACTACATTAAAAAAATAGATTTAGCTATGCTCGTTTTGTGTTGAAATAATCCGTATGTATTCAGAAATCTGTAAGTTGAATTTTCCTTTATTATAAATAAAAGTAGCATTTAATAATGAATGATTGAAAAATTCATTGAAAGCAATAATTATCACTATTCACTGAATGTGTATATGTTTATACTAAAATGAATTAATATAACCCTTACATATGTAAGCTACTCTTTCCTGAATACCCGGCCTTTTTGCTCGGTATGTATCTTGAGGCCTGTAGCCTCTGACGTCAGGAGCTACCCCCAGCCTGTGACGAGGTTCACCCCCACTAGAGAAGGGCGGGATGGACATCGAGGCGGACGAAGAAAAGGCATTCCGACGGGGCCCTCCGAGAAGACCCAACGTGATGTCATCAAGCTACTCTCACCCTTACCCTTATTATACTTATTATCAACTGTCCATATTATACGATTAGCTGTCGGGTTTAATAATGTTTAATTGTTAAATAAATATTTGGTTCTATCTACTAATAAGTGAAATATATTGAAGTGTCCTTCTTACACATAATTAACTCAATATAATTATTACATAAGTTGTAACGTCATATAGAGGTCACGATGGTGTAAATTAGATGTTAAACTGCTAGTCATTTGTGACGTTTATATTGCATCAATATAATAGTTAATTTCCGTCACTAGTACGTTAACGACATAACACGCACCTAACATTGGCATCATATTGAGGGTGCGTATGTTATGTCACGAGTTTCACGTAAATGAGTGTGAAATTGTGCGTCATATGTGACGTACTACAAGTGAGTCACATATGACTTTTACTTTACGTAATGCAATTTCTTCCATTATGTTTCTTTTATATCTATATTACGATGATGTGTTCACTATGATGTCAGAAGTCTTATTTGAGAAGTCAGAAAAAACTGTTTGAGAACTCATTTTCAAGATGTCTTACTTCTTGGTGTTGCATTCGACATCTTGAGAACTTCTTAAGGCTAGGCTGTACTCAAAATTTTCGAATTTTCAATTTCCATTAATTTATTAAATGATTAACATTACAACGATTTTTTTAGCTTCCGGAAAAATGGACAAGACTTCCTTGGAAGATTTTCATCTCTCGAGTTCTATAAATATTTAAAAC
The DNA here is from genome assembly GCA_964016945.1 of Microplitis deprimator. Taxonomy (NCBI): domain Eukaryota; kingdom Metazoa; phylum Arthropoda; class Insecta; order Hymenoptera; family Braconidae; genus Microplitis; species Microplitis deprimator. The sequence goes on along the minus strand of OZ024708.1, from coordinate 7,696,413 downwards.
GTAATTATAAATCTAAAATCCGGAAATTCGGTTATTACTGCTGATCCTTAAAGACTGCTCTAAGGTCCTGTTTTTCAATTCAAGACGTTTTTAAGACAGAATTAAATCGATATTGCAAGTATATATTCACAATATGTAGCGATGTACTAGCAATAATAATTTTCTCCTGATTATTAAAAAACCCGGGTTAAAAAGGTCGTCATAAGACGTTGGGTTGGACGTCAAAATAATCGATAGGAACGGACCTGGAGTTCATTAAGGTGTCATGTGAATTTCTATTGGATAAATAACTAAGGTGGACCCTTACTGACTTCTAAACCTCCTTTCAATGGTCACAGATTCTATTTTATTAACAACTTCAGTCTGGAAAGCATGAACTTTTCAAGCATCAGATATAATAAAAAGATTTGCGGTTCATTAACTCTCTAATCGATAATTTACAGCCATAGTTATCAGTTCAGCTCAAGGCATATCTCACTCAAGCAACTTTAGCAACATTATATTTCAAAAGTGAACTTTATTCTATTTCGACAACGAATATCAACAAACGAGTTTTCTATAATGTATAATTATGAGCGAGGATTGATAAAGATTCAAAGATGTTTAAAATATAAGATGAATAACAAACCTTTCGTCTACTCAAATGTATTAATGTAAAATCTCAATTTCATTACACATTGAATTTCTTGGAAACTATTGTTCACTAATGTTATAGTTATCACTATAATAATATCTTCTGCTTATTCGTCTATAGTCTAACTGAACAAGACGACCGGCTGAGGACATATATTTATGGATAGAAAAATAAGAAATGCGGTTAGAAAAAATATTTTGCTGTAAGTGCGATAGACTTACAAAAGCTGAAGCATCCTCTGGAGCATATCTTATTAAATTCTGAATAAGACTTTGCTATTTCCATGTTGCTTACTATCATGTATTAAGGTACCTGAATACAAGCGTACCAATGTAAGTTTCTATGGAATAAATAAAATGCTGTCCTAAGTGGTTACTAAGGTCGATGCTGACGCCACCTCCTAGACAGTAGTCAGTTCGTTGTTACCTATGACCAATTTGAAATTATTTAAATTTGTAAACTTACTTTTATTGACGACGATAATTGTGATGAGTGAGAATGTAGCAGACATCAGACAAATTTATAATCATAAATAAATAGGGTAAATAATTAATAAAATAAAATTTTGAAAAAATGCACATTTAAAAAATTTTGAATTTAATAAGTGCATTTTTCATAAATATTATTTTTTTAATTATTTATCTTATTTATTTATAATTTTAAATTTGTCTGATGTCTGCTACATTCACATTCGTTAATTGTGATGATTATTATTATTGTCGAATTTATCGAGAATAATTGTGAATAGGAATATATATGATTGGTAAAATTAAAATACATTTTGTCCGGGAACTAACGACTTGTTTGTACTAATCGTATGAAAATTTGAAAATTGTTTGATTAAGCAATACTATAAGATAGTATTTTGAAAGAACCGAACTTACTTAAATGATAGATTTACAAGGAGTAATAATAACTTTCGATTAAGATGCAGTTTTATCAAATCATATGACTGGTGTGTGATGACACGACAATGATAATAATTATGATGTAGAACGGCGTTAACTGTACCGTTTGTTTGTTGTAATTGAAAATATTGCAAAACTATGATATACAATGACCCTGAAGTTAGCACAAATTTGACATTTTTTAAATTAAAAATTCTATAACTTTTAAAGAAATAAATTTTTTTTTTGGAATTGAATTATATATTCCTATTCATTTTTTTTTTTTTTTTTTTTTTTTTGTAATTTGGACGATTACTATTGAAGTTTAGTAAAAAAAAATAATCATCTTCGTTATAATTCTAAAATTAAATTTTGGATCATTTATCTCTAGGTTATAAATTAATGCAAAAATAAAAAGCTTGTTTGATTTATGTAACATTTTTCGAAATCTGCAAGAGTATTTTTTTATTTTTTTCAATTTTTAATTGCAATTTAAGAAATTAGCTCCTTATTTAAAAAATCTTTATATAACTTTATAAGTTTAAAATAAATAATTAAAATATTCATTTCTAAATTATAACTTGAAAAAAAAATAAAAATATACTCGTGTAGATTTAAAAAAATCTATATATATATATATATATATATATATATATATATATATATACTAGCAATATTAATTAAAACCCAGATAACAATAACCCTGATACAAAAAAAATTATTTGGAATAATTCAAAACAATTTGAAATGATTTAAAATAATTTGAATCGACTAATATATAGATATACTACTGAACATGGGGCAAATCATTTTTCTTGATCAGGGAAGCTCGGTTTGAAAAACTGGGCCTAATAATACATAGATATATCAGTAATCATAATTTAAACCCGGATGGAAAATAAATCCAGTTTAATAAACTGGCCCTAATAATAATAATAATAATAATAATTAGACCTCAGATCGAGGGAATCAGATTAAAAAACTAGTTATTCGCAAAGGATAAATCCCCTAATACAACTTCTTCTTAGTATTGTTGTAACTGTTTTTTTTTCCCAAGTTTTAGTCTTACCAGTCAACTTCACGTTATTTGTAATTCAATTTATCTTGGTTAAAACTAAAAGACATCAAATTCAAACGTAAACTACTACATTTATGCTAAAAATCGTAGAATTATTAAATTAATTGTGATTGTGTGTATTTTTCTATGCATTTTCGGTTTTTTTTGTCAAGAATTCCTTAAAGAAATTTTCAAAATGTCTAGCTTAAAAGATTTTTCTTGTATTGGTGGATTGGAAAAGCATATTAAGATTGTTAAAGAAATGGTTTTATTTCCTCTTATTTATGGTGAACTATATTCGAAATTCAATTTAAAACCTCCAAGGGGATTACTGTTTTATGGCCCACCAGGTTTGTTCAATATTATATATTTTCAAGTTTGGTTGATAAATACTCTGGTATCATTTATTATTCTTATTGAAGGAACTGGAAAAACGCTAGTAGCAAGTGCTTTGGCGATAGAGTGTAGTAGCTCCGAACGAAAAGTTGCATTTATATTTCGTAAAGGTTCTGACTGCCTTAGTAAATATGTCGGCGAGAGTGAAAAAAAACTAAGAAAAATATTTCAATCTGCTCAACAAGCTAAACCTTGCATTATTTTTTTTGATGAAGTTGATGGACTAGCTCCAACCAGATCTAATCGGCAAGATTTTGTCCATGCTAGCGTTGTTTCAACTCTTTTAGCTCTAATGGATGGTCTAGATAACAATTCAGAGATAATTGTTATTGGTGCTACAAATCGGTTAGAGGCAATTGATCCAGCACTCAGACGACCGGGCAGGTTTGACCGAGAGTTATATTTTCCACTGCCATGTTACATTGCCAGAAAAGATATTTTGTCGGTATGGACGTGATTACTTATTACATTACTGTAATTTGCTGTTTACCTTCTTGAGTCAGCAAGTGTTGGATTTAAATAGTTTATAATTAAGATAATTTTCTTTATTACTTTGTCGATTATCTTACAAAAAATGGTTCAGATTCACGCGTATCTAGAAAATTGATTTTATATATTATATAATATAATATTATATAATATAAAAGTTTTATAGATTAAAAATTGAAACTCAAGTATACATAACAAAGCAACAGTGCACGGAGAGAAAAATATTTTCAGAGTAAGTATTCGTATCGCTATTCTGGCTATACACTCTATACTCATCTTACTTAATGATACGCCGTATAGCCAATGTAGTTATACAGAGTTTTCTCACAGTGGATCGTCAAAATGACGGTCGTATCCTTATTTAAGGGGCTGTATGAATCTCTAACATGACTATTGCGTAAACTCCGTAATTTAAGCAATCGGTACCGAGAATGATGCATCGTATAGCCAATTTACGATGCTAGCAAAACAGTTACTTATATTAATGAAACTGAATGAACAATTTGAATGAAATTAAATGAACATGTGAGTATTATTAAATAAGGTAACCTAATCGTTATTCTAATCATACATCATTTGAAGATACAATGAATCATCATTCTGACAATATTTTTCTCGCCGTGTGGTATAGTCGTCCCAACGAAAGCTTTGGATTTTTTTCCCACTACCCAGACAGCATTCAAGTCGGAATGACTGCTTTACGACGTGTTTTTGAAGGCGTCCTCAAAAAGTCTTATAATGACTTCTTAAAGGTGACATTTTTAAGAACTCTTAATTAAGAGTTCTTGAAGACTCCATAAATAAGACGTCAGTTTTGTGACGTCTAAATGTATTCTTTTTTAAAACTTTTTTATGAAGTCAAAATTAGGAGCTCCTTAAGACGTCATGGTAAATTCATACTGAAGTCTTATTTCCGAAGTCAGAAAGAAGAACTTCTTGAGAACTCTTTTTAAAGACATCTTACTAAATTCGCTGGGTGGCTCATTCGACATCTTGAAAACTTCTTAACACTTTTTTAGGATGTAAATGAGACGTCCAAATCATAAATAGAAACTCATTCAAAACTCATCAAAACGTCATTTTGCGATCTGGGTAGTTTCTTCCCCCCACCACCATAATATTAGAATGGGCGTATGTGCCATTAAATGTGCACTACCAATAAATCCACTAAAACAAATATTTAAAGGCTGGGGAAGAAACCGTGGTAGGAAAAAAATCCCAAGCTTTCGTTGGGATAACTATAGTTACAAAAATGGAAAATTATGAACATGATCGGAATCATAGCTCGAGTTAGAAAGTGTTTGATTTCAAGCTTGTTGATTTAACATGGTATATTTGTAAATATCACTTATGATATTAATAATCATACAATGTAAACCTATAATAGGTGTACGTTAAAAGTTGGAAACAAAAACCTTCCGTTAAATTTCTGGCTTACTTAGCGTCCAAAACAGTTGGATACTGTGGCAGTGATCTTCAAGCTTTATGTGCAGAAGCCGTAATGTGTTGCGTTAGAAGGCAATATCCTCAAATATACTCATCTAAAACGAAATTCAACATTAATGAAAGAACTTTGAAGGTTAAGTTTACAAAAATAAAATCATAAATTTTAATAAATATGATTACGAATCCTACGAGCTCACCTCAAATAAACGATTTACAGAAATTCCGTGCCAAAAATAAATACCCAAAAAATAAATTCTTATTATTCATAAATAGCTACATATCGTCGTCCTCAATAGGATAACATCTAACTCCATTTTTGTATATTATACAGCAAGAGAAATCAAAAGCAGTGAAAAGTCATTTATTCAACTTAAAAAAAAAAAAAAAATATTCAAATCTGCATGATATGCAGATATTTTCCTTCAGGATATAATTTTTTCCAATAATGTGCATAGAAAAAATATTTTTTATCTTAATTTTTGAAAGTATCCGTTCTGTCTTATATTTGTGTTGAAGTAAGGCATTTTTCGTGCGACACCTTTTATAACTTAAAATAGGAAGTTAAGCAGTTTTTTTTACTCAGAACGACGATACTAAAAAATTTTTCATTTATGTGGATCTTTCTAATTATACTTTTGACTTCAATGTGAACAACGTAATAATGAGAATGCTGTTTGCTCTGTTTTGTGTATTGCAAAGTTTAGGAAAGTACTTAAAGTAACGTAGCCGCCGGAGAATTTCTGAGAGCTGGGGCTCTCTAAAGTTCACATCTCTCAATATGACTAGACTCGACACTACTGGAGTTACGCTGCCCTGATTAAAAGAAACGATTTACAATGTTAAAAGCCCATAAGAAGAGCGATTCAAAAGTATTCAAAGTATTGAAAAGTATTTAAAATTTTCTTTTTCTAATCGTTTTAAATCGTTTCTTTTAATGTCATGAAAAAAAATTCTCCTATTGGGCAAAATTTTTAGCTCAATTTTAAAAAGTGTCAGTAGCCATTTGGAATTTCCATTTAAATAACATTAACACCTACCACCTTATTACCCTAAAAAAGTTTCTCGTTATTTACATCGCTAGAAAGTTGTAAACTTGCTATTCTCCACGGCTCTTGTTCTGAAATGAAAAACTACTTTTCCAAGCTTTCGGGCAATTTGAATTTTTTAGCCAAAATAAAGATGGCATCCACTCAGAAAATATAGCTCACGAACCCACAATAACCAAAACGGTTTATATTCGAGGTAGGCCAGAACTTTAGATTCACATCTTAATTTGCCAACTTATAAACTTTATTGCAGGTTGAAAAACAAGACTTTGTATTAGCGCAGCGAAGTATTGTTCCTGCTTCATGTCGAGTTAAATCAATAGTTGTAAAATGTTTGTCAAGTTACATTTTTCCTCTGTTAGAAGATAATTTCTATTCTATATTAAATATAATACGATCTGTTTGTCCATCAGAGATGCTTATTCCGAAGGATACGTAAGTAGTTTTGTATTTTTCGAGCATAATACATAATTAAAGATACAATCATCACCGTTCAACTTTTACTAATAGCTCAAGTCCTCCTGTTTCCAAATCGACTCATTGCCCAAGACTTTTACTTTGTGGTCGGGATAACTGTCATACTCGCCATTTAGGTCCTGCTCTTCTACATAACATTGAAAATTTACCATGTCATTTATTAGATGTCGTAAGTCTTTTTGAAGAAACTGGAAGAACTGTTCAGGAAACCATAATTCAAGTAATTACAGTACTTAACATTCTCACTAGAATTTTTTAATTCAACTTCTCTTTCGATTTGCCTAGGGGCGCGGGACGGCTCGTCGACTTCCGCTCACCTTTGACTTAAATCAGCTAGGATGCCGCCATGGTATTTATTTTTGGCGCGTTATATGAAAGAGAATAGACACATGGTTAGACAGTGTACCTAATCTACTGCCCAACCATGGCCATACGCAACTTAACCTGCCGACAGATTGAAGTAGACGGACGCTAATTATAATTTAACGGGCTCGTTATATTCCCCCCTTCTTAATTGTAATTGCTACTTCCATCCGTTCAAGCCAGAGAGTTCATACACCACTTATCTTTGCACCCTGGTTGCGTATGGCCTTGGTGAGGCTAGACACTAAAAACATAGAACTTTAGTGTTCAATTACCTTGCAACGATCACAAGTATAATATAAATCCTTTAGCACAACAATATTCACGTGGTCTTAACCTATTAGCCATCCTATGGTTATTCTTATACTACGGGTCGGTTAGTTTTAGTTTTAATAAAATATTTTTTAAATTCTTTCTTATTTTTATTTTCGAGCGCAACGGCGCTATAATTAACCTGTTGGTCACAATAAATCGAAAAATCAAGAAGAAGCATATTACGATATGTGATGATCAAGAGAAACGATTAAGACGAAGAATCAGTATGATTTAAATACAATGTAGTACATTATATTATGATTTATCCAGAAAAAATGACATTAAATGTTATTTTTACACGTTTCGTCGTCGATATCTTTCGATTAGTTGAACTAATGAACCAATTTCAATGTTGGAGATGGCAATCGGTGTGTTTTATTGAGTTCTAGGGCTGCTTGAGTTTTGACAATGTTTGGTTTTGTCGTATCAAAGATATTCGTGAAAAACCGATTTCCAATATTTATTTCTCCGACGATATCTCTCGAACGAATTAGCCGATTAAAATGGTTGAGTCGGCAATCAGCGCGTTTTATTAATTTCTAGAGCTGATTAGATTTTGAAGTCAATCGTAACTATTATGCATATTTATGATCGATATGCTACACATCTCACTGTACTAAAAATTCAATCAATTAATTTTTTAATTTTCCCTATCCAATTTTATAATAACAATCGGGGTATTGTATTTTTCAGAAAGTGAAAACTGCTAAACGTACGCTTCCATCTATTCTTTATATACCAGACATTCTTACATGGTGGAATTTGGTTGAAGAAATTAGTAGAAATATTTTTATATCTCTCATGAAAGGGCAAGATCGATCAGTTTACATGTTTGTACTGATTACAATAAGCTCCGATATCACAGATATTCCACATGAGGTTTAGCTTATATTTCTGCTTAAAGTAAATAACAATAATTGTAATAATAACTTATAATTTTATCAGATTTTAGAATTATTCGACGAGCACCAAGGTGAAATATACGAGATTCAATGCCCAAACAGTGTACAACGAAAAAAGTTTTTTCAACAACTTTTTCTCAATCCACATACTACAGCCAATGTCATATCAAACCACTCATCTTATGGTTGGTACATAGATTTCGAAATTAGTCTAAAAAATCTAGGAACCGATTGACCCTGCAGGCTAGCCTCGAATCATGCAGTTTTTAAACTCGTTATGCTTAAAAAACAGTATAGTTAATATATTTTCGAGTTCCAAATTCGAAAAAAGTTGCGTTTCTTATAAAGCTATGGAAATTTGAGAAATCGCAAATAATTAGGAAACAAGCGTTTTCTTAATATTTGTTCACAATTATGCTTGACAAAAACAATGAACTCGCGCAAAAATTGATAGAAGTGATTACGATCTAGAGTTAAACGAGGGTTGAATCAAATCAGCGCGTTAACAAATGAAGTTTTCGAGAAAAATATCAAAAAAGGTGATTTTTAAATTACTTCTCTAACAATTTTATTTTAACCCTTCGTCGGTCGCGTAATGAGCGTGGCGCCGCCTTTTTTCCATTTTTATTTTTTCTTAATATTGCTTGAATTAGTAGCTTTGAAAAAAATTTAATTCCCTCTTTAAACTATTTCGAAAATTTTAACGCTATTTACAAGCATAAAAACACTTGGAAAATATTCCTAAATTTTAATATCCGAGACCGAGTATGAGAAAGCAGCGCTCCGCCGTCCGGTGCGAGTAAGTGTCCGAGTTCTTTTTAAACTGCGCTGTTGCCAAGTTTCTTTACCGCCAGTATTTTAGCCTGTTTCACCTCATGTGAAATAGGTACACCTATCGAAAGTGAAGTGATTTTTCAGGCTGGTTTTTACTTTCATTATTTTATTTACAACTTAATTGTTATTTAATATTATTAATTTAATTCATATAAAATAATTTTCAACAATTTTCTTATTAAAAGAAAAATTTTTAATGCTTTATTCTTCCAAAAATGAAAAGAAATGATTATTACACAGAAACAAAAAAGGATTTCTTGACACAAAAAATTTTTACTCGCTTCAAGAAATTTTTTGCATTATGAATTGAAAAGAAAAATTTTCTTAAAGCGAGAATGAATTTAATGTTCAATTTATAATAAAAAAAAAATTCTTGCGCCAAGAAATCCTTTTTTTCTGTATAAGCTTGATGATGATGATTGAATTATCATCCCATATAAAATTCATAGAAACTAATAACTCTATTTTTTTCTTTCACATACATTCTCACTAGGAGATTTCCTTCAAGTTTGGGAACAAAAAAAAAAGCGAAAAATGGAAGTCTCAAAACAACCAGTTGTAGCTGAGGTATTAAAAGGGCCTGTAACAAGAAGTTCCAAAATGAAAACTGAATCTAAATCTAAATTGAGTTACCTACCGTCACGATTCAATCAAAGTACAATATTTTCATTTTATCCAAAGATTTTAAGATATTTCGACATGCAAACAACTTTAGAAAAAATAATGTATGAATGCAACCAACAGAAAAGATTAATGTTTTTAAACTTTCTTAATTCAAGATTATGTGTCTTCCTCACTTTTTTGTTTGTATAAAAGAAACTTGAAACAATAGTTAAGAATAGTGCCTGATCACAATTGTATAATTGTAAAATCGAATGATGAACGTATCTTAAATATGATTGCATACTTAGCATGCATGTTTAAATGTGATACCGTATATGGATAATGAATACCAAGTAGCTAAGCTATAGCTTCAATATTAAAATGATGTGTGTGATATTTGTATTTATGATTTTTTCTTTACTGTCAGTATTCTCCGTTTTTTTGATTAAATTACTAAGCTTTAGCCGTCATTTGCTTAGATTACCCGTGACGTACGACTTTATTTTCCTGAATACTAGTGGGTTGTTCGATCATGACTTCACTGTCGACTTACTCATTTTTTTTTTTTTTTTTGAGTAATCTTCTTTCGTTCCGCTGGAATCCAGTCTCTCAAGTGAAACGAAAAAAAAAATTGTTGACTTTTTGTTGAATTTGAGTTAACAATTGCTGACGTAATAACTAATTGGAAATTTAGATTTGATAAAAAGTTGACAGTTTTTTCGTGCTGCGTGGGCTTACATGAATTTCAAGTACAAAGTTGCCTATAATATACTGATACGTTTTGGGAAATTACCCTCTTCGAGCTCAAAAATACTTTTCTACACCGTTGTTTTCGAAAGAAAAACGTTTTTTACCATTTGTTCTGCAACGATATCTCTTAAACGAATTGATAAATTTGGAAAGTGACAATATTTAGGGATTTCTGTGATAGAGTAGAATTCATTAAGATATAACTTTTTTTGATACATAAAAATAATTGATTTTTCTATTTATTTAAACAGATCTTAAACGGAAGCGGAGTAAATCTGATGAGAAATTCGAATCGAAAAAACCAGACGTTTCTTCGAATATTCTTGCAGAGAACCGAAAATCATTGTTTCATTATGGGAATGAGCATGGAATTCAAGATCTCCTTAGCCAAATCGTTGAGCGTACTGAAAAGTGGACCACACTAGAACTTGAAGGCTTACATCTTTCACTACAAGGAGTCTTAAGTCAACCAGATACTTGCGATTATACGAGCGTGACCGAACATTTAACACATTATTTTAAATATAAAAAATCTAATTAGTAGCGATGAAAGAATCTAACAAGAAAATAGTATGAATTTGATACATACATCATTTTTGGCATTATATACAATTAATAAATTTCATAATTGAAAATTGTATAAAAAAACTTCTCATTCTTTTTCTTGAATATTCGAATCCAAAAATTTTCCAAAGTTCATATCACACTTGATTTTAATATCCCAACATATTTGTGAAATAATGAGAGCATTAGATTAATTATTAATATCATAACCAAATTTAACTACACGGAAAAACTAAATAGTACTGGTTATACTGTTCTGCACAGTAATCGACGAACAATATAGAGGAAAATTCATTTTAACATGACTGATTCATACTAGAGCAGGAGTGAGTCATCGCTTAACACGTACTATTACTTTTTAAACAGTAACCAGTGCTATGCTACAACTATTCAGTCGTGTTCTGACATGAACAGTTACTAAATTCATACTCGTCTTTGCTATTCTTGACAGTAGAAGTCTATCATTTAAATCTGTTAAGTACAGATTATTAAAATTTTATTTAAATCACTATTCTTCATGTTTAACTTTTTTTATGTCAAATTATTAGTTTAATTGTCAGTTTGTAAAACGCATTAAAGCACACTGACAGAAAACTATTCAACTATAGAAAGAGGTTAGAATAGACCTCTACTGTCAAGAATAGTAAAGACACTTATGAATTTAGTAACCGTTCATGTCACAACAGGACTGAGTACTCTTCTGGATGTTAATGACGACTATTTTGACAGTAATCAGTCATATGTTTCATGTACTGTGAAGCACAGCACTGGTTACTGTTTAAAAAAGTAATAGTATGTGTTGAGCTATGACTCACTCATATTCTAATACGAATCAGTCACTTTAAAATGTATTTTTCGCTATATTGTTCGTCGATTACTGTGCAGAACAGTAACTAGTACTATCTAGTTTTTTCCGTGTATAAGTAATTATATTGCATGTTGATATTCGTAGAATTTACATGATAAAAATAAAAATAAAAGCTCTTCGAGCTCGAAAATACTTTTGTATGCCATTGTTTTCGAAAAAAAAAACGTTTTTTACCCTTTTTTTCTTCAACGATATCTCTCGAACGAATTAACCGATTGAGACGGTTGAGGTGGCGATCGACGCGTTTTATTGAGTTCTAGAGCTGATCAAATTTTAAAATTGATTTATCGAGTCGTTTTTGAGAAATTTCAAAAAAACTAAAAAAAAAATTTTTTTTTAATTCTTTCGTTCACGGTTTCTCTTGAACGAATGAACCGATTTTGATGGCCGAGGTGGCATTCGACGCGGCTTATAAAGTTTTAGAGCTGATTAGATTTTGGAATCAATCCATCGAGCGAATTAAAAGTTATTCAAAAAAAACATTTAAAAAAAAAATTTATTTTCGAAATATTTCCGAACGTACCCTACCGATTAAGCTCAAATTTTCAGTGCTTATAGTAATTAACAAGCCGCGTCGAATGACACCTTGACGATCAAAATCGGTTTATCCGTTCAAAAGTTACAGAATATTTACATACGTGCGTACGTACGTACATACATACATACACTCGGACATCATCTTGAATTTAGTCAAAATAGCTCCCTAGAACCTCAAAACGTCGACATCTGTTGGAATTTCGATTTTCGCAAATCGGGGTGAAAACATTAACTTCCCGAAATTTTTGAAAATCTTCGATTTTCTTAGCGGGAAGTTAAAAAAGGCGGCAATATTCATTTTTACCATTTCAGAAGTAAGCAAATTCATACATAAAATTGTCTACAATTTCACGGTAGAAAAACACTTCACAATTTTTTTAGTCAAATTAACCATAAATTGAAGAAAAAATATGCCTGCAAATTGACGACAACTTTTTTTTAGTCAACTCTTGAAGTGAATTTACACTCTAATTCGGGCATTAAATTTACCTCAAATTCAATAGCAAGTTGCATACAACTTGTCGTAAAGAATTGAAAAGTCCGAAGTTGACGGAAATTTGAAGAAAAATTCAACGAAACTTTTGTACAGTTATCTTTTGCTCAAGCAAACTGTGCTGTTAGGGTAATTGCTTAGAAAGTTCGGCAGTGAAACATTTTCGGCTGACTTAACGACAAGTTTCTGGTAAGCCTTGGCTGGATAATACTTGCGTGCAAGTTGATGCAAATGAACTGCCATCATCTGAATGTAATTTGACAGAAAAACTTGCCGTCAATTTGAAGGGAAACTTCAATCAACTTAACGTCATTGTCTGACAGTAATACTTGAAGTCAAAGTGAATTTAAGTTACAGACAATTTACTGTCAACTTAAAGGTAACTGCTCGCTCTCCAACACTTTCCTTCAAATTGGCTTTATAATACGGCAGTAGCTTGAAGTTAAGGCTGGGCCGCACCTAACGAAATCCTGAATTTAAGAATTCTAATTATTTATTAAATAATTGTCATTAACAGCAATTTTCTTAGCTTCCGACTAGAAGCCGAAGACGAACTTCCTCAGAAGATTTTCATAATTCGAGTCCCATAAATATTCCAAAAGTAATTAGAATTCTTAAATTCAGGATTTCGTTAGGTGCGGCCCAGCCTTAACTTGTGGTTATCAGGGAACTTTTTGCAATCAACTTGACGTCAAGCTTGAGCGTAGATTTCCGTAAACTTTCAGTCACGTGGCTCTTCTCTTCGGGAATCTGGCTATCTGGGCTTGACGACCGTGGAATACACTTTGAGTGTCACTGCTTCATAGTTCTGGAAACAGCTGATTTGTTTAATCATTGATCACTGTTATGACCACATGTTTGTGATATTAAACATGTTTGCTTAATGAAATATCTTATAATTCTTGAGAATTTTTCGCTCTCATAAAGTTTTCATAAACATATTACGTCATAGTTAAAATAAGACTTTAATGGGATTTTGCATTTCGAGTCATTATATTTTTTTGTAAATCATCAAATTTTTTAAGTGAAAAATAAGATGGCTGACCGTGATAGTGCATCCGAAAGCGACTCAAGTTCTATAGACGGAGGGCCAATTATGATGCCTCCGTCACCGATAACTCGAGAGCAATTGCAAAAGCGTATTGAATCTCTTCAACAGCATAACCGAGTATTGAAAGTTGAACTTGAAACTTATAAACTTCGAGTGAAGGCTCTTCAAGAAGAAAATCGTGGACTCCGACAGGCTTCAGTGATCATTGTAAGTTATATTATAGATATATTGATTCAAGAGTAAAATCTTTCTTTTTCTTTAAGCTTTTCATATTTTTCTAATTTTTCAGCAAGCCAAAGCAGAACAAGAAGAAGAATTCATCAGTAATACTTTATTAAAAAAAATTCAAGCTTTAAAAAAAGAAAAAGAAACATTAGCTCATCATTATGAGCAAGAGGAAGAATGCCTAACTAATGACTTATCAAGGAAATTGAATCAGCTAAGACAAGAAAAATGTAAATTAGAGCAAACTCTGGAACAAGAGCAAGAGTGTTTAGTAAATAAGTTAATGCGAAAAATTGAAAAATTAGAAGCTGAAACTTTGGCAAAACAGAGTAATTTGGAACAGTTACGTAGAGAAAAAGTTGAATTGGAAAATACTTTAGAACAAGAACAAGAAGCATTAGTGAATAAGCTATGGAAAAGAATGGATAAATTAGAAGCTGAGAAGAGAATGCTTCAAATAAAGTTAGACCAACCAGTTTCTGATCCAACTTCTCCCAGGGAAATAAGCAATGGTGATGCTGCAACAAATCTTAGTACACACATACAAACTCTTAGAAGTGAAGTCGCAAGATTGAGACACACTCTCTTAATGTCACAACAAGAACATACCGAAAAAATGCAGCGCTATGTTAATGAAGAAAAACATATAAAAGAAGAAAATTTGAGACTGCAGCGGAAATTACAGTTGGAAGTCGAACGTCGGGAAGCTCTCTGTAGACATTTGTCAGAATCTGAATCCAGTTTGGAAATGGAAGAAGAACGTCATTATAACGAGATTGTAATGTCAGGCAGTAACATACGGAACCGAACAGTATCAAGTCCAATACCACACAATCCGTCGCCAAGCTCATCTAGACCTCTGAGCCCTGGAATCAATATAGTTGGCTCTACCACACGTGACAGCTTTACATCTAATCGCTGTTTTGCATGCGGCCAACCAATAGTGCTTCCATTTTCCAGCTCTCCACCATCAAGTATTGGGCATATAGCTCCTTCTTCCAACAGACGTACTTCTGACAGATTTATTAAACCTGCAATTCCACCAACTATAATTAGTTCTGGTGGACCTCAATCATCGTTACCTATTGCTAATACATCTGCTGGCTGCCCAATGGATATAGCTAAAACATGAAGTGATGATAAAAATATTCAGCTAAATTAACTTTTTAATAGCCAACAAACAAATACAAAATATTATCGTCATTGACAAACTGAAAACATGAAAGTTCATGTTTAATAAATCATTAATTCATCATTTGTTCAATAGACTTTTATACCACTGTAAATCTTGGTGAAATATGTTATTTGTATGTTTTCTCATACACAAACAATTTAAATTTTTGGAATGTTCTTGTGCTTTTTTATACAGTTGTAATTTTAGTATTTCCAAACAAACAGACAATATACTTTCATTGATGCAAATTCTGCTGCTGGTGATAATAGTAACAATTCATATTGCACTATCGCAAAATTAATTTCAAACTTTTATATTAATTTAATAATTAATCTTGGTTTGGATTTTTTGTTTTAGTTGATAAATTTCTATAGAAATGTATTCAAATAATTTTTTTTAGGTTACGAATTTTTTGAAAAACATGTTAGCAATCGTAGAATTGATTTTAAAAAAATGTTACTATTAATATATGTCATACAATATCAATAAAAAGTACCTATAAAACTCACACTTCCAAAAGTATCGTTTAAAATTTGATTACTTCACAGTTATTTTTTTCTGTTGATACCGATTCCAAATATCTTTCGTCGGTTATAGAAAAAAGTAGTGTTTTTTTTTGCAATCCCTGCTTACAAAATCCGATAGATTCTTATAGCTGTATGTCTAAGGCCCTATAGTTAACTATAGCACTTCACATAGAACTCTTTCATTCTTATAAAATCTTTATAGGAATTTATGAGAATCTATTGAATTCTATGAGATTTTTTAAAGAGGGATGCCTATCGGTACGCATATTGAATCATTTCTCGCTAACCATATTGAATTGCATACGATAACTAAACTAGTAATATAAAAAAGACGAAAATTACCACTAAGAAAGGAGAAAGAAATCAGCTATAAAGTTTTGTATCTTGGGGAGGTTAGCATTGGAGAGATTCTATAGTTTTTCTACATTAGTTCGAAATTAGATTTCAGTTCGTAAAGTAGTTCATCTTTGACGAAAAATAGTCAACTAGGCTGGAATCACACTGATAAATTTAAACTCCAGACATTCAATCTTCAAGTCTCGATGTGAGTAAATATGAAAAAAAGTTTAAAGAATGCAAAAAGCACGCCTGCAACGCATATCTACGCTATCAATTTATTAATTATTATACGATGAGAACTTTTAATTTAAAATTGTAATCTTAATATGTACTGAAAGAATTACATGATAAGAAGCAAATCTCGATTTTTTAAAATAATTTTTTCGTTGCTGAAAAGCGCATTTGCTAATTAACAATTTTTTTTTCTCGCCTTGGCCAACAATTACATGTGATCTGAAATATTTCTTACTTTACTACCCTGGGTGAGTAACAAATATATTATATGTTACTCAATATTAATATTAATATTTAATTAAGGAACCATTATGTTTCTTTTAAATCATAATTTATCATGTTCTCTTATATTAGAAAAAAAATTTTTTTTCATTCATTCATTATTTGTTTATTAAACAAACAATTTGTTATAAACCAATAAATTTTGCGCAATATTTTTTTTAAATACTAAAAACAACCATGCGTTTTTTTTTTGTAGAAAAATTTATTTTTTTATTTTTAATATAATTTTTTTAATTATTGTACGCTTGGACTTGTCGCTATCTTTCTGTTCTTCTTCATTGTTATTAAAATAACTTTTTGAAGATACGAGTACAACACTTCAAATCTTTTTCATTCTTCCTTAATCATCACACAAATTGAGCTTTTAAAAAAGCTTTAAAAAATAGAAATATAGGTTCATAAGTTAAAGATTTATTGTTTGTAAATTTAATAAACCATACTATATTGAAAATGAAAATAATTTAAAACAAAACTTTCATATTTACAACATTCAGTCAATTTATTTTTGTCACGCATACAATAGGAGTTATTTTCATTTCAACGATTAATTTTCCAGATAAGGAATTGAACACTAACGTTCGGTTACTTCACGAAAGTGTTATACTCGTAATTGAAAATTAACAAAATTTATTTTCAATGTAATTAAAAAAAAAAAAATGATCAATATCTGTATATTAGCATCAAAGTAACTGATTATAATTTTTAAAAAAATTTTATTATCGTATTTCATAGCATTTTTCGTGTTATCCTCAAATAAATTTAAAAAATAATTTTATCAAAATCAAACCATCTATCAAAAAACATCTTATTACAGGTTATGAACTAAATTGTAGTTGTAATTACTACAGCGCTTCTAATTTTGCAAATGAACTCCGTATTAAAAATGTTTTTCTATCCGATTATAACTTCAATTGAGTACCACTGAGCTCTGGTAACGTGTGTCGATGGAGAGGATAAAGTGAGAGAGACAGGAGTGAGATAGACAGTGTAATATGACACACGTCTTGAGCAGATCTGGCGCAAGATATGCCCAAGTTTACTGTATCAATACATCTTGAACAAAATATGATCAAGATTTTTGTACAATTCTTGAAGAATAACATTACACAAAGTTTTTAAACTAGTCTTGCGCAAGACGCAATATAAATCTGGACCAGTGTCTGCAGCAAGATACAGTCATATAGACATAGACAACTAGTGGACTTGAAACCAGGCTTGCGAAGACTCGCACAAGATTGTTATGTATGGGATATACCGAAATTCTTAATCAGCAAGACACAGACATTTAGAATTACTATCTTATCATGTTATTATTAAAAAAAATAAACAATGTAAACATGGGATAAATATAATAAAATTACTTATTCATTTAAATTTACGTTGTTAATAAAAAATAAAGCTCAATTTATTAAATATGTAAGCACACAAACTTATAGGAAATACATAGATTTCAAGAACTAACATAATCTCATTTAAATTTAAATATATTTATTAAATGTGAGCGGCTGAGGCAGCCGTTCGGCACGCAGTTGGCTCGGGCGATCACCGAAGTTAAGTAGCATCGAGCATGATTATTACTTGGCTGGGTGACCGGTTAGCCACGCGTTGGGTTCGAACGAAGGTCTCTGCCCTGATAGCCAGACATTGCTCTACAAGTGTTGTAGAGCAACACTTTCAGCTAACTTAACGAGAAAGTTCTGGCAAACCTTGGCTGTATAATACTTTTCTTTAAGTTGGCTTCAGAATACGGCAGTAGCTTGAATGTAACTTGCCGTCAATTTGAATTGAAACTTTCAATCAACTTAACGTCATTGTCTGACGTTAATACTTGTAGTCAAATTAAATAGAAAGTTGCAGACAATTTACTGTCAAATTAAAGGTAACTGTTTGCTCTCCAACACTTACCTTTAAGTTACCTTTAAAATACGGCAGTAGCTTGTAATTAACTTATGGTTAGGGTGTCTATCAGGGTGACCGTTAGGCGCGGGATGAAGATCTAGTGATCGGTAAAATGGGAATTTTATCTATCACTGGAGCTTCACCCAAACTGAAACTGTACTGGCTATAGGATTTCTCTGTGGTTTTCCTACGCCACTGCACCTCCATTGCACGAGGGAGGTGTTAGGGCATCACCGTAATGATGCAGTACAGAGTACAGTCATAAGCACAAGTCGGGCCACAGCCGCAAAAAAAAAAAAAAAAATTAATTGGGAGCAATAAAAAGTAAAAAGGACAGAGTCTTTTAAAACTCAATTAGAGCAGTGCGAGGCATGCGATGTGTGATACAAGTAAAAATAAATATATATATTTATTAAATGATTCCTTTTCTTATTTGTTTATAGAGTATGCATTTGTTTATGACCATATTTACTATTAACTATAGAACAAGGGCCTATTCATGATTTTTATGAGTGTGTTTTGTTTAGGGTTTAAGTATCGGGTGACAGGAAACGTTCCAATACCACTCAACTGTATTTATATTTCTCCGAATACAAAATAAAGATTTATTTATCTATTTATTTAAACCTTATTATAATCTAAATATACAATTTAATAAGTATGTGTCACGATGATTTATTATTTAAATTATTGACCAAATATTTATAAGACGCAATAAGTGATGTAAGATCTTAATATATAAATTTCAAATGGAATTTAAAAGCGCGCTGATTTATTTATTTTAGTTCACTAACTAATTAACAGGTAAAGGCACCTGAGGCCACTGAAGACATAACACAGTTTGCTTCAGCAAAAGTTTACTTACAAAAGTTTCCTTGAATTTTGCGTCAAATGCCCGTCAACTTCGGACTTTTCCGTTTTTTACGACAATTTGTATGCAACTTGCTATTCAATTTGACGTAAATTTACTACCCGAATTAGAATGCACGATAGCCACCCTAACCGTAAGTTAACTACAAGCTACTGCCGAATTCTATAAGGTAACTTAAAGATAAGTGTTGGAGAGCAAGCAGTTACCTTTCAGTTGACAATAAATTGTCTGTAACTTGAATTCAATTTGACTACAAGTGTTACTGTCAGATAATGACGTTAAGTTGATTGAAGTTTCGCTTCAAATCGACGGCAAGTTCTTCTGTCAAATTACATTCAGATTTCGGCAGTTCATTTGCATCACTTGCACGCAAGTATTATCCAGCCAAGGCTTACCAGAAACTTGTCGTTAAGTTAGCCGTAAATGTTTCTCTGTAGAACTTGCTAAGCAATTATATTTAGAGTGTGGCTATCAGGGTAACTTTTGCTGTCAAATTGTCAGCTAATCCGTGCAGCAAATTTCAGGCAATTTCTATGTCAAATTACTGTCAATTTCAAGCTAATATGACTTAGGATATATTTGAAGTGTGGCTATCAGGGGTGTTATTAGGGCAGCTAACTATCTTATCAACAGAACACACATATGAGTATAAAATTATCACAAAAGAGTGGATCCTTGATGCAATGCTTAAAATTTAAATGTTAATTCCACCAAGTCATTTTATACTTTCCGGCTTTACTGAAGGCCGCCAACAGCCGCAAAGTTCTTGCAAACACATGTAGTAAAAAATTATGGCGGGATTAAAATTTTTATTGAAAATAATAATATTTATAATTAGCACTCAAACACAATCGACGTGGAATATTGCATCGGCATCACGACTCAATGTACCAAGAGTTTTATTACCAATATTCAATGACTTCCCAGTTAATTTTACGCTGGAAGTAACCGAAGGAGGTTGTTACCAATGGTAAAAATATTTTTTTATTATAAGATTATTTATATAGATATTATTAACTAACTAATGGATCTAATACATTATAATTATTATTACAAATTAGGTCGACATCACGCTTAGATGTTGTCCATTTAATTCCCATGAATGAAAATCCCGATCATACATGTTCATCAGCGGTTGTGGTACAAAGTGTTTCCAGAGATTTAACCCGTAATACAGCGATAGTACTGGCAGAAGACATAAATACTGGTCAATTTTTACGTTGTGATGTAATTGTTGATATGATATATTCTTTAAACTTAGTAACAACAACGAGAGAATTATTTATTGAAGAAGCCCCTGAGGCATTTGAAGTAAGAGCACAAGATGAACAAGGAAATGAATTTACAACTTTATCTGGAGTTGAATTTACATGGACTATTGGCAATGGGGATAAAAGTTCAAGTGTAGAAACAGCTGATAGTGTATTAAGATTCATAACCTTTCAAGAATCACCATACGAGACACCTCCTACAGTTGCAATGCTCGATGGTACTGGAAAAAAAGGTAGCATTGTTTTATTGGAAGGTGTTAAAACTGGTACAGCTAAAGTGGCAGCTAAATTACCTCATTTAGAGTACAAAGATGTGCCGTCTGTTGAAGTGGAATTAATTGTTGTTGCGAATATTATTATAATACCAACTGATCTGACAATAATGGCATACGATAATATTAAATACAAAATAATGCAAGTGCATCAGGGACGTTTGGAAGAAATAAATTTGCCGTTTAGTCAATATTATTTAGAAGCTGAGCATCCTGATATTTTGGATATAGATAATGATAGTGGTAAAGCATATGCATTATTACCTGGAAAAACTAAAGTACTGCTTCATGATAAAAATGTTAATGAAGATTATAGTATTGTTCTTCCAACTGCTGTTGTTCATGTTAATTCTGTTGAATATATTATGATTACCGTTTTACCTAACAGAAATCGTGGATTAATATTGGGTGAAACACATGAAATTGTCGTTGAATTATTTGATGCGTAAGTATTTTTAGTTATTATTTGTCTTTTGTAAATATTTCAATTTTTTTTTAGTTAAAAATAATATATTTTCATATTGTAGTAAAGATCATAAGTTTTACATTGGAGATGGTGTTGAAGTAATAATGACTATTGATTCAAAATATTTTCATTCAAAATTAACAAGTAAAAATGGTACTTACGTTGTTGGTGTCCCTATTTCTTGTGGTACAACTACTGTCGAGGCTAAATTACATGGTGTAATTGATAAAAACGGTAAAAAAATTCCATTAAGTACACCACTGGTTGCTAAAGCTGATTTAGTCATTCACACACCGGTGATTATTAGTCCAAAAATATTAGCAGTACCTTGGGATCCCAAAAGTAAATCTCGGTAATATATTCTTATCAACTCATAAATTAATTATATAAATACAATAATATTAATCAATTATTTGTTATGTAATAATTTTATAAATTAAACAGATTAGATGTACCTTTAAAAGCAAGTGGAGGTGATGGTACATATTTATGGAACTCAAGACAACCATCAATAGCTACTGTAAGTCAAAATGGAGTTGTAAGAATTTTAAATCAAGGTACTAGTGATATAGTTGTATCAATGGCTCGCAATCAATACAATAATGATAAAGCAAAAGTTTACGTTATGTTGCCATCCAAGTTAGAAATTATTCAATATAGTATGGAGGCAGCTACAAATGAACCAATTCATTTACATATTGCATTGTATGGTAAATTAAATAATACGCCAGAAGCAAAAGAAATGCTATTTACTGATTGCCGTGATACCTTATTTGAAATATATATTTCTGATAACAATTTTGTACGCAATGCAACAAGTGAATTAGTTGAACCAATCGGTATATCATGTACAACTTTAACAGTAGTAGGAACCGACATTGGATCTTCAAGTATTACAGTAGCTTATCGTACTAATGGACAATACCTTATGGATAATGTTACTGTATCGGCTTATAAACCTTTAACTTCAATTCATCCATCAAGTGCTGAAACTCTTCTTGCTGTTGGATCCTCCAGAAAAATTATTTTCAAAGGTGGTCCGCATCCATGGACAGGTAAAATAAATAGTTTTACAAGAGAAATCTCAGTTTCAGATGAAGAAATAGTTCAAATTGATGAACAAGATAATACCGGTGGTGTATCAGTATTTAAAGTTACTTGTCGTGCTTTAGGTCAAGCAACATTAACATATAAAGTATTTAATAAACCATTTTTACCTAATTGTCATAGTACTGGTGCTACTGCAATGGTACAAGTAATTTGTGGTAAACCTAGATACATATATCTTCAACCAGAATTTAAAGACAGTCAAAATTGTCCAATTGGTAATAATGCTGAAAGAATAATGGTACATGCTAATCAACCTCTAAAACTTATTGTTACGGTAAAAGATGAAGATGGTAAACGTTTTGATAATATCACAAGTTTCAATATTGAATGGGCATTAAAACCATCGGGTATTGGATTATTTGAAGTATCAACTGGAATTTTCGAAGAAACTTTTGTTGATTATAATACTATATTGCCATTAACTCATTATCAAACTGTTATTCCAAAAAAGCATATGGGTACACTGACAATATCAGCTAAAATTACTGACTATCAAAAGTACATACTGGCAAAACTCAAAATAGCACCAGAATGGCCACCATTTCCAATAATTACCGAAAAAGGTACTTTAGTAACTCCGCGTATAACAGCAGAAATAAATGTACTATTAGTTAATGATACGATGATAACTCCAAGCAAAATCAAATTATTAAATGATCCGAATGCTAAATATTCATTGCAAGTAAATCAAGGATCTGGTTATTATGAATTTATACTAAGTGCTGATGATATTGCAGATGTACGTTATATTGAACCAACAAGAACAATCAGTATTGTCCCTAAAAAAGCAGGCATACTTCAAATAGCTTTGAAAGATCTTTGTTTAGAATCCACACCAGCGTTTGCAGAAATTCAAGTTCAACTATTAGCTGAAATTGAAATAAATAGTGTAAATAAAGTTGAAAAGGACAAATGTATTCCAGCAGTAGTTAAATTATTTGATACTACTGGTAATTTGATAGAATTACCATCATTAGAAGCATTTGATCTTCGACCAGAAGTAGATAATAAATTTATTGAATTGATAAGATTGCCAATTAATGAACAAGGCAATCCACCTTATTCACAAATACTTTACATGATACATGGTATCGATGAAGGTGAATCAAGACTTAGTTTTATTAGCGGTTTAGATGATAAAGAAATACGTAGTGAATCAAATATTATTCAAGTATTTATGCCATTGAAAGTCATGCACAAAAATATAACAATATTAATTGGAACAATTTATCAAATTATGACAACTGGTGGACCTGCAAATGCACAAATTGAATTTACCGTTGATGATGATGATATTGTGACTATAAATAATGATGGAATTTCAGAGGGTAAAGCACTGGGTCATACTAGAGTAATTGCAAAAGCTGTTGGTCTAGATTCAAAAGGTACTAAAATAATTTATTCAGAAGATTTTATAGACATTCACGTAATTGAATTGGAAGGAATAAGAATTGTAACACCAACTACAAGAATAAAAGTAGGTGCAACTATTCCACTTTGGGCATTTGGAATACCAGATCAATTGACACCATTAGTAATTGGATCTTTGAAATCATTACTTGTATTCACATGGTATTCTAGTGATTCGAATATAATAAATTTACACAACATGTATGAAGGTACGAGAATTAATATACGATATCAGAATGAAGTAACACTAAGAGCAACAGCATTGAAACCAGGATTATCAACTGTTTATTTAAATGTTACAATACCATCCAAAATATCATCTAGTTTTAAAGATGATGTAACATTTAGTACATTCCTTAAAATTGAAATAATTGAAGAGTTAAGTTTAATTAATCCAGCCATTTCAACTGGGCTTCCAGTTATACTTATGACACCAAATTCTAGTATAAAATTAAAAACAAATAAAGATAATTCTGGTGTTACAAGTTATAAAATAGTATTATCTGGAAATTCAAATGAATCTGATGAACCAAATGCATTAACTACTGCCAAAACAGTGAGTGTTGATAAAAATGGTTTTGTTAAATCTGGTCATTCATTAGGTAAAACAATATTATCAATAACAAATATTGAATCTTACAATCGAAAACAGTCTATGACAATTGTTATTGATGTTAAACCTGTTCATTATATGATGTTATCATTAAGCTCAAATGTACGAATACGTGATGGTGAAGAATTAAATATTTTACCGAAAGGAATGGAATTAACTTATATAGTTGATTATTTTGATAATATTGGAAATAAATTTCATGCCGCTGAATTGAAATTTGATACTGTTTGTAATCGTGGTGATTTAGTTACATTTACATCAAGACAATCTAGTAATCAAGTAAATGTTAAATTTCATAATAATGGTGAATTAGTAGCAAAAGTTTACAGTGATAAATATACAACAGGTATATTTGATTATGTTCACATGATGATTGGTGATATTATATTCCCATCAAAAACAGTACTAACTGTCGGTGATATTGTATGTTTTTCAATGCCTCTATTATCAACTAAAACTGGTGATCCAGGATTTTGGCAATCATCAGTACCTGAAGTTCTATCAGTTGATGCGGTAACTGGAATAGGAAGAGCTAAAACTCCAGGACAAACATTTGTAAGACACAGTTTAACTGACCATAAACAAGATGATATTGAAGTTAACATTGAACCAATATCAAAAATATCATTGGTATCCTTGCGAGGTAAAAATATTACAGGAATGGAAATATTTAGTGTACCTCTTGTATTAAAAAGTAAAGATGAAGGTATTAAAGAAAATAACGTTTTAGCAAGAGGCTTAGGTGGTTGTCGTACACGTACATCATTTACATTAGACTCTTATCCTTTTACATGTACTGTGCAAATTGTATCAACAATATCATCAATAAATATTAAAGATTTATTCATTGCTAAACCACGATTTGATATTGTAAGTGGTTTTTACTACTGTGACATTATTCCAATTGGTACACCGACAATAGTTTCTAGTACATTGGACACACGTATTAAAATCAATGCTCATAGTCATGATATAGAAGGTAAAGCTTTAGAAGTTATTTATTTACCACCTATATATATCAAATCAAGTGATATTACTTTTATAAAAACAAATCCTCAAGTTATAGCTACTGCTACACTACAAATTTATGGACTTAAAAATGTATTAGAACATACTACACTTCAAGTACCAGAAGGTGTAATAATTAATTCGTATGAATTAACTACAATGTCGACATTGCAATTTAATTTACGATTAATGCCAGACAAAGATGATATTCAAGGCCAAAAAATAAATGTAATTAATGATCTTACTCGACAAAATATTACACTTATTATTAGAACATCTCAAAATGAATATAATACATTGTCTGGTATTAACTGGATAGACTGTTTATGCTATTACCAGTATACAATAATTACATTTGCCATAATTATTATCACAATGATTTGGATGTGGAAAAATAAAATAGCAAGTGTTAATTTATCTGTGAGAAATACAAGTGTTTTTGCAGATAAAAGTCCACCACCTTTAAAAAAATCACCAAATCATATCAATGCCAATTCTACAATAAATCGCACAATTAATTCATCTAGTCCACAACGAAGTCCAGAATCACCTTTAAGGCCATTTTCAGCTTTTGAACCGGTGTATGGTGATCCACGCGGTTTTTATACACCAAATACTAGACGAAACATATCCTTTAATTGTTCTTAACTATTAAAAATTTAAATAAGTTATTGATATACTCATGGGGACTTGTGATAAAATTTGATTTTCTTATTAAACAGAAAAGAATGAAAAAAGAATAACGCGTGGAATAACTTAATTTGAGTTAGTTTCAATAGTAGAATATAATATAAAAATTCATGTACTTTAGTTGCCATTTACTGATAATTTAACGATCTATTGTTTTGTCCGTAATTTGATATTGTTTCTTTTTGTCATTAAATTTCTTAATTTGAAGAGAAGAAAAAAAAAAACTCATCTAAAGTTTGACTATCTTTACTTATCAATAAGTTAATTTAAAAATTACTATATATACGTTTAATAAATTAAATTAAATTATACTTAGTAATATTACTTAGTAATATTATAATGCTTCCAACTTTGAATATTAAAAATAGATAAAACAAAATTTTAATAAAATGTTTTACTGCGATTTATTTTTCATTGTAATTTAAATTAAATATTAATAATTGATAAATAAATTAAATATTCTGTTTTTCAATAATACGAAGTGACACATTGTAATGCGAAAAATCTTGTTTTCATTATTATATATATAATTAATTAGTTATAAACATTTTTTAAGAATAACTAAAGAGAAAAAATAGATATATTTTTTTAATAAATGTTTTGACACTAACATTTCTTACGACAATGTATATTATACACGTGTGTTCATGATACTTAATTCATTTTCTTTTTATAAATAAATAAATATCGCTAAACTAAGAAGTATGAATAAAAGTTGTGTTGACTGATTTAATCGAAATTACATACATAAGTCGAACGATTAACAGTTATGCCGTTCAAATATATATTGTGGTACATTTTTATATCGTTTAATAAAAAATAAAAAAGAGAAAAGTATGATAATAAATGTCAATTATTTTCTTGATTAATTATATATAAATTTTTATTAAAAAAAAAAAAAAAAAAATTAAATTAAACTGAGCTGAGTACATTCACGCATATCACAGGCACGCCAGTTAAACAGTGCCAGATAATAACAAACT
Source organism: Microplitis deprimator (assembly GCA_964016945.1). Classification (NCBI taxonomy): domain Eukaryota; kingdom Metazoa; phylum Arthropoda; class Insecta; order Hymenoptera; family Braconidae; genus Microplitis; species Microplitis deprimator. The sequence goes on along the minus strand of OZ024708.1, from coordinate 7,669,327 downwards.
TGATCATTAACTGCATGAGTTTAATACAATGAATGAATTTTAATGCTTTTTAGTATTTTTTGAAAGTTTTTCATACTTCGTTTTGCTTGAGTACCAGAGAGCAAACGGAATAGCTAATGAAGGTAATGTCATAACAGCAAATGCAATCCAATCAATCTGTAAAATAAATACATAACATAAAATTAAAATATAAAAAAATGATCAAGATATGAATATAGATTATAAACTTACAACGTGAGATGAGAATTTTTTCGCATAATCTCTATAAGATACAATAAGGCCTTCACCTGGGGCACTGCTTACTGCAACTTGAAGTCTTGAAGCATCTTCGGTACGTCTGTATAAAACTTCAGCAGATGTAAAGTTAAAATATCCAAATTTCCTGGGCCTAACAACTACAGTATGAGATACGTTGCTACCAGGTGGTACACGATCAATTCGTGCATTTAATTCACCACTAACGTGATTAAAGTGATCAGGATGGAATGAATTATCTGTTATTTCAACTTCTAATGCAGCTACACTACCAACATTATATACAGTATACTGAAAATAAAAGTTGTTACTTTTAATAATATAAAAATGAATGACTATAGAACAGATTTATTATATTAATACCTTAACAATAATATCCATGTTTTCTACAAGATATTTGTTAAAAATATATTTTGATACTAATAATCGTGCGACTTCTGGTTGTTGTTGTTCTTCTTCAGCACAAATTGTTACCCATAACATGGCAATAGCCAAATAAAAAACTTGAAACTTCATTCTGTAAAAATAAAAATTTAAATCAAATAAAATCATGTAAAACAAAATAATTTTGATAAATTATTAGTTTTTTTGAATTATAAACTGTAATACAATATTGAATGAGTAAAAATACTTTATTTTACGAGAAAAATATAATAAATTAATTAATAAATAATAATAATAAGTATAGAACATAAAATTTATTAATGAAACAATATTTTTTATTCCTTACTGTCATATGTTAGTTTTCATTTTAAAAAATAATGATTGTCTATCAAGTTAGTAATACAAATTGATTATAATGCATAAAATTGAATTAATTATGAGTAAAAATTATATTAATATAATAAAATTATATCAAATTTAGAAATTATAATTATTAATACAATTTTTTTAGTATTATTTACCTGCTTAACGTGGATAAACTTTGCGTACGGAAAATATATTATATTAATAGTTGACTTGATGACTGATCTGGAGGTTTTATCAAAAAATGCCAACAGCGCTCCGCTTGCTGCCACGTTTTCGGCGGCATTCAACATCATCAAAACACATAACTTCCGATTTAATTAAAGAAACATGCGTATTCAAGATTTCCGGTTAGTAAATGGTAGTGTTAAAAAATGGCGCTAATATTTAAATTATGATAATTGGAAATTTAAAATTTCTATGTAATATTACTTAAAAAAATTTCTTTTCACATTAGTAATAAAATAATTAAACAATCAATAACTGCAACGTTCATATGTTTTATTACTAAACGGAATTGCCTTGAAGGTCTATAACCGTATCTGCATCATTTAAGAAGTTAGAAGTCACGAAAGTTCGAAAAACATCGAAAAAAATATAAATTTTTATAAAAAAATGCGCATAAAAATAGATTAGCAATAACTAAAAATTTTTTTAATAACTCATGTGAAAGATCGTTTAACCCTTTATAAAACCGACTTGAATGTGTATTTTCGTATATCTAATAGTTTAAAAGTTATATTAGTTTTTAGTAGACAAATGAAGCAACCGCTGCAACTTTTGTAGTACGTGTTTTTTAAAAGTACAATAAAAAATTGAAAAAAATTGTTTACTATACTTTGTTATATGGAGTTGTTCTTGTAAATTTCAGAAGTGTCAGAAAAAAAAATATAACAAAGCTAAAAATTTGTTTATAATAAATTGGTAAGTTAATAAACAATGGGATTGTTAATAAAAAAAACAATTTTTTTTCTGTCACTTTATAGAGGACTGTCAATTATGATTTTTAGATAAAAAATAATTTCTTAACTAATTATTGAAACAATAGAAATATAAAAAAAACGATTATAAACAATTAAAACGCAGTCTGGTGGTTAAAAATCAAACTAATGATAACTTACAACAGTCAAGTAAATACACAGTAAATGCATGCTGTTAACATCATCAATAAATTTAATACAACAAATTATTAAGAAATAAAAATTTAAATAGAAGTTGGAATATTTAGAGAACGTAAAAAGTAAAGAAATTGAGTATTTTGTGCAGTAAGAGATTGTCGGACTAAAGCAAATAAAAAATTTAAGTGCGGTATTCTATAAATTTCTGGAGGCTGGTGATCGTTCCGTGTCATTAGAAAAATTTTTTGATAATTTGGAAAAAGTTAATAAATTAAATGCGTGGAAGAAGTTATTAAAACTAAAGAAAATTACTCATCGAATGAAGGTTTGCTCTTTAGATTTTTAAACAACCGATTATATATTGCCAGATACGTTTGTAAAGTTTAACCTAAAATTAACAACTGAAAATATTATTTATGTTTTTTCAAGTAAATAAATATTGATTATAAAAATATTTTTATTGTTCTGTAATTTTTTAGATTTTTGCATTAATTTGATGAGGTTTTCTTTCATATGAGACGTTTGTACACAAAGCGCGGTAACTACGATCACATATTTATCACTTTTTTAGCGGTTTATTCCACATTTAATTAAATAGCTGACAAATAACATTCGTTTGGTATCATGTACATTTTTTTGTTTTGGGTTTTTACCCGTTCGAGATAATATGTCTATGAAATTTAACAACATTTTATTTATTTACCCTAATATCACATGGGTTACGCATTTGAAAGTGTAAGCTACTTTCCGACATGTTTTATAAACCACGCCTCCATGTCACATCCCAATTTATGATACTGAAGTTAGCCGACGTCTAATAATTTTTGGATTTTTTTTTTCAAACAAATTATAAAAAAAAATATATGAAAAAGTTGCACCTGAAGTTTTTAAAATTTTCTACATGTGTATATTTTTAGTTTTTTTTTTTTTTTGTCATTGATATTGTGAAAAAAAAAATCCAAAAATTACTAAGTGTCTGCTAACTTCAGGATCATTCCCAATTTACTTATGAAATTATTGTGTTATATTTACGTTAGTTGGAAATTGATTATAGTGTATTGTAAATAAAATAAGTTTGTTATTTAAATAATTAAAAAATGACTGCGAAAGTATATCAACCAGATCCAGAATTTGAGCAACGAGTTAAAAAAGGTTATTGTTACTTTCGTTTATTAATATTGTTTTTAATAGTATTAATTTATTAATATATTTATATTTCAGCAACTGAAAGAATATCTGAAAATATGCATATTGTTGCCAATGAACCATCATTAGCATTTTATCGTTTACAAGAGCATGTGAGAAAAGCATTACCACCAATGGTTGACAAACGTGTTGAAGTACTTGCGTTAAAACGACAATTGCAAGGAAGGTGTTATGATGTTGAATATGCTGTAAGTGCTGTAAAAACAATGCAAAAAGCTGAGAAAAATTTTAGTAATACTATTGAGTACCTTAAAACTGGTATTCACTTTAAACAACAATTGAAATTCGAAGAACAAAGAAGAAATAAAAAAGATGGACAAAAAGATTCTATGTACAAAAGGTTGTCAGCTCATATCACAACCTTAGATTATTTACCTGATGAAATATCTGATGTTGTAAGAGAAACAGCCAATAAAGTTGAATCAATGATGAATCATGCAAGACATTCTAATTCTAATGAATTACAAAGAGCTAATACGACTAATAATTAATATTTACACCGACTTATAATTTTATACGTTTTTATTATCGCGTATTATTTCAAAGATCAACTTTATTCGTATTTTTTTTTTATTGTTTAATCTTGGTGTACAATAAAAGAAAGTATATTATAAAATAGCATGTGCCAGGATACTTTTAAAAAATAGTTGTTAAATTTTTTGTTTCTTATCTTTTTTTAAACATATATATACATGTTTTTTTTTACTATTACATGTAATAAATGGCGATAAATATTTTGAATTGTGATTGGAGTACTTAATTATTTTTTTTTTAAATAACTTCAATATTAGTTGTTCGATGGCGCTAGAATCGAATCTGTACGTTTAACCTAGACTCTAAATCATTGATGTAGTTCACAGTGAAAATAGTAAATTTTAAGTATGTAAATTATTGCGCAAATATTTTATATTTATTAAATATAGTATTTAAAAAATCATACAATAATAGATTGAAAAAATAGCTATTATTCAATTGGTAAGTTTATCAATTTAGTATTTGCGAAATTTGAGATCATTTAATATTATAATGTATTTACTAGTCAACTGTCGTAATTTTATGTAGTCTCAATTCAACGACCGAGAATTAAAAGAAAAAGAAAATAACTTTATTTTATATACAAGTATTAAATAAATTTTTTTTTTTTAATTTTAAGTTATTTTTATTATTTTAAAATTGACATTTTTAATTAATAAAACGTTTTCGAGAAATGATGTAATTCTAGTCAAATTTTTCAATGCTCATTATTTGAAAAATTTTGTTCTTAAGGCTGTGTCGTACTAACATATTTTTTAAATTTCACTTTTCTTTTAATATAATAACCGATTGTTATTACAGAAATTTTCATAGCTTCCGAAAAAATTCGTAAGACAAACTTTTTTGGAAGATTTTTATCATTTAAGTGACATAATTCAGACGAATTTAGAAAAGTAAAATTCGAAATTTCGCTTAGTACTGCCGACCCTTAAAATAATATAAATAATCAAACATATTTTATATAATAATAACAATTATTAATTTAAACTTAAATATAGTTAGTTATTGATATGTTATTTAAATTTTATTAATTCTAAAAAATCATTTGTCTTTTACACAAATTGAATAATCTTTATCATTGATCTTTTTAAGTTATTTAGTTTTCCTTTATTACTTATTTAATTTTTTCCGAATAAATGATTTAGATCTAAACAGAGATAATCAGTTTATGTAAATTTAATTTAAAAAAATTTTACATTTCCAATGATCCCAATAGAATTATCCTAAATCTTCTCAGAAAAATTTAGATTTCGATCTAAAAATTTATTATAGTTTTTTTTTCTTTTTATTAGATCTAAATTTTTTCAAAAATCGAAATTTGAAACTTACACTTCAAATATATGCCTTCTTAGTTTTCATTTAAATAGATCAAGAGAGGTTTCATAGATGTAAATAACAAAAAAAATGAAATTGACGTGTTTGCAGAATACGGGATTTTGGTCGCCACAGATCTAAATTATTTTTTCGGGTTTTAAAAAAAAATATGTCATCTAAAAGATTAATGTTGAAAGTTTTTAAACTATCCAAAAAAGGAGTAAAATAAAATAAAATAAATTATTTTTGAAATAATTTATTAAAGCAACAATAAATTTATGTCAGTTTGTATGAATTTAAATGGAATTTAAAACAGAAGTAATTAATATGTCTGTGATAAAAAAAAATGTAAAAATACTTAATTTCAAGATCAAGTTTATGAAAAGTTGAACCTACAATAATAAATAATGATTCTATTAAGTAATTACGGTCACATGTTGATCATCCAATCTTAAATCATACATTAAAAACTTTGACAGAAAGGGGCCACGGTCAGTATAACTAAAACGGTCACACTCGATATAATTTGCGAAAAGGAAGTTTAAATTAAGTGATACTTTATCATATCTTTCACTTTTATTTTGTCTATATTAGTATTACTAATCATTAAGCAATCACAAACATAAACTTCTTCAATTTTAAAGTAACCAAAGAATTTATTGATAATTAATTTAACAATTTATCTTTTAACTATGCCCGTATATAGTTTTGGAGATATTTCATTTTTGTGTACTTGCATGTAAATCGATAACATTTTATTACATTAGATATTTTTAGTTTGTAAATACTTCGTTGATATTATACAGATATATAATTTAATAACATGTTGTTTTATTTTTACGTGATAACTTGATTAATAACATTATTTTTGTACTGATAAATTAACTTGGAATAATTTGAAAAATTTACTTAGATTGTGATTTGGCCTCAATCGTAAAAAATGAATCTTATTATAAAGATTTATTTATTCAAGTATTGTAATTTAATACTATCATAAAAGTCATTATAATAAATTAATTAATTATTTAGTCTTACTATATAACGGATATTTAATTTTATTAATAAAAAACAAGCCGTATATTTTTAATACGTCAGCCAAATATAACATTAAAACAATAATATGTATATATATATATATATAGGTTGACAGTTACATTCTTTATCTTATTAAAAATTTTTGTTGGAATTTTAAGTTCAAAAATCTCATAAAAATTGCATGATCAGCTCAAAAGTTCGCTCACAGAAAAAAAAAAAGATAACTGATTTACAGTATTATTTAATTATTCAATTTATATTGTATACATTAAAATTACTTTAAAGAATTGGAGATTTAAGATCGAGTTATTTCGAGACTAGAAAAATTTGCAAAATATTTTGACCTTCCAGAAGAGAGATTTCTCTTCCATACTAAAGATTTTGTATTCTAAAAAAAATTATACATACGAACATTTTTTCCTTTTTGAGCTATTTTTTTAGGTATAAATTAAAAATAGAAAAACATCTAAAAACCTAAAGAATATTAGCATCATACTGCGATTTGAATATATGTATAAATGGAGTTTCAAGTTTATTTTTTAAATAAATTCAGATAAAAAATTCTCATTTAAAAATATTAATTATACTTTTTACTTTATATTATTTTTATAAGAAATAATTTTTTGTTAATCGAATCCATCGATTGATTTTGTTTGTTGATTAATTAATTTATTTAATAATTTAAATATCATATTTGACCTTTCATGTCTAAAAATTACTAATGATGATATTTAAATAGCACAATAGTCTACAATATTTAACTGATTGATAAATTGTTTAAAAATTTTTTTAAACGTACATAAATGATCAATGGATTTTAAAGTTGAAAATTGTTTGAATGTTGTCAACACTAAATACAAATAGAATTATATATATAAGTGAGCGGGAGAGTTTCGGACTACAAGTAAGAAAGAAGTGGCTTTTGTTGCCAGTCGATTTCTGTTCATTCGTTCATATGGCACGCATTTAATCACAATTCTGTGTTGGGTCTTGCCTGCAGGCTTAAATTATCATTTTATTAGTCTTAAAGTTTAATCATATATAAATATGTTCGTATATACTTTTTTTTGTACGAAATTTCATATTTAAATTTGTTGAAATTAAAAAAAAAAACTAAAACCAAGAAAAACCGTTATTTTTTTATTATTAATAGAAAAAAAATATTGTTATTAATCATGTACAATTAATTTAAAATTTGTGTTTTTATATTAAAGACGTAAATTCAATAGGATATTTTTGGTCAGTTTATATAAGAGGTATGTAAAAATCACATTTTTATCGTATAAAATTCCTCATGACGTTGTATTAATTAATAAATTATAGTATTAAATAAATATAATAAAGTACCCAGAGTAATTGTGATTCGTTACTCGAATCTAGAAATTTATTATTTAAATATATTAATCAGATTCTATTCTAATACTTGTCAATGTAAGTCTCGTACAAGGTTCATTTAAAAAAAAAAAACGGTATGTCGTTATGATAAAGCTTTCTCGGTGATGCTTTCGCAAGTTTTTTCCGGAAATTTAAACATCGGGTCAGAATGTATTTTCTTACGTCTTATTTTATTAAATGTCAAATTGTCACATGGAAACCATATTAATGTAACTATAGCTAAGTAAATTTTAAAGTGATGAGTAAATTTTTTACTTTAACTCTCGTCAATCTCGGAAGAGAAAGGTGGAGAATATAATACTTAAGATTGTATGTCGAAACTCTTTCTCGATTCAGATAGGTTGCTTATTAACAATGGTAATAAGTATTTATAAGAATTATTCAACTCAATTTATATTTAAAATTTTATCTATTGTTGTACAGTGCTTACTATTTATTATTTGATAATCAATATTCTAATCATTCATCAAGTCTAATAATAAGAATAATATATTATTTTTATTATTTGCATCTATTATAATTAATAAATGATATGTAACAGGAATGTACTGTTCACATTACTTATATATTCATCCTTTAATAATAGTTTATATTTTTCGTATACCATGTATGTCCACCTTTTGCAAGTAAATATTTAAAAATTGCATTATTACTTATTTAATTGATAAATTTTTATTTTTAATCACATTATTTTTATAAGCATCCAATTAAATTGGGTAATTATTAATTTAATAATTAACATGAATCAGATGAATAAAAAAATGTATAAACTATTAGTTTCACTTTATTTCAACTACTTTTCATTTCCAATGCTTTACTCTGGTTGAGTTATATTATAATGTATAATCATGATTAATATAAAAAAAAAAAAGTAATCTTGAAAATGAATCCCGTACTTTATGTAAAATAGTTTAAGTAGAGTAGTTAGAAAAAAAAAGAGGTCATTGTTCAGCCAAGTACTGGAATATACGAAAAGTCGGCGACCTTGGCAGACATTAGTTTCTTATAGTTATTAGCACGTGTATCTATGTGCAATTACACATCTCAAATATTTTTAAGAATTTTTTTTTATTAATATATCGCTTATAAAATATCACTATTAGTTCTATAAAAATGAAATTGATTATTTAATCAAAAATTTTAATCTCGAGGTCTTCTAAATGAATCAATAGTCTGACAGCAATTTAATTTTTAAATGTCAAAATTTTTGGAAATAAAAAAAATTAAAACTTTTAAATAATAATGTATTTTAATTAATTTTTGTTTTATGTAGTGATAAAAGATGATACTTTTTTTTTAACTTAAATAAAATATTCATGAAGTAAAATTAGTATATTATTTAATATGCATTAAAATACATTTTTATCAAAAAAATAACTTTTATAAATTAACAAAATAAAGATTAAAATATTAATCATTAAATTAGAATGGTACATAAATTACGTTTGTAGAAAAAATATTAACCGCAATTGTTGGGGGACAAATTATTAATAACTACTTGTACATTTATAATAATATAAATTTTTGATAATGCATACCTATGTATTTGTAAACAATAGAATTAAAATAAATAATAATAAAATAGCTTGGTGAAAAAATAAAAAAATTCCAACTTGTTAGATGAACAAAAATAACAGAAAAAAGAAAGCTATATTGTAATTTAAAATTGAACCACTCTCTCTTTTTCTTTTCTTACAGATTTTATTTGATTTAAATTAAATAAAATTATTTATCATAAAAAATGTTGGCCAAATTATTTGAAATTCATGGTAGATTTTGTGTTAGTCATCCATTAGAAATAATTGTCACAACACTAACATTAACTGCTTGTATGCTCAATTTGGATACTGGTAATTCATTATCTAAAGACGAAAGATTATCAGGTACATCAAATTGTTGGAACGGACGATGTAATTCTGATGTAAGTATTTGATAGGCTTATTAACTAAAATATTTTTTTAAATGCACTAACAAATTAATAAAATAAATTATTTTTTTTTTGTTTTTTATAGGATCACAATGCCGTAGATGTAATTGTCATGACAATAATACGGTGTTTAGCTATTTTATTCAGCTATCATCAATTTCGTAATCTTTATAAACTCGGGTCTAAATGGATTTTAGGTAAAATATAAAATACATATGTATATAGATATATAAATATTGATTTCTTGAGTAATTATATTAATGAAATTATGTAAATCTTATATTGAGTTTGTATTATTAATAAAACCGGATCTTGCACTTGGAAGAATCATCGTACTCGTGTGAAAGCCTTGAGCGTCAGTGAAAGTTCTGTGGAAAGCGATAGCGTTTCATTTGATAGTTGAATCGCGATTGCGATGTATTTGATTACCGAATTATTTTAGTATTCATTTTAAAATAAAGATGATTGCCTTTACCTTGAGATATTTATAGACATTGAAACGTATTAGTGAAATGAATAAATAGTAGATTAATTATATGTTAATAGATACATTACTCATGTTAATTTTTATGTATATACTCTAATTTAAATAATTCAATTTTTTTTCTACTATATATATATATATATATATATATATATATATATATATATATATATAATAAATAAATAATGATAGTAAAATACTTTTGAACCTACTAACGAACGAATTGTTGTTGTTGATTACTAGGTATTGCTATCCTATTCATCGTTTTCTCTAGCGTTATATTTACGACAAGTGTTGTTAACTTCAGTCGTAGTGATGCTTCCGATCTCAAGTTAGTTTAGATAATATTATATATAAATAAAAAGACAATTTTATTAATAAATAAATAAATTATAATAATTGATATTTTTAGGGATGCTTTGTTCTTTTTTTTATTACTTATTGATTTAAACAAAGCTGGAGTACTAGCGCAATTGGCATTAAGCTCAAGAAGTCAAGAAGAAGTTAGGACAAATATTGCTCGAGGAATGTCACTTTTAGGACCAACAATAACTCTGGATACCCTTGTAGAAATTCTTCTTATTGGAATAGGATCATTGTCAGGTGTTAAAAGACTTGAAATACTTTGTAGTTTTGCTTGTCTTGGTATAGTTGTCAATTATATTGTATTTATGACATTCTATCCTGCTTGTTTATCATTAATACTTGAGGTGAGATTCAGTCTACTATATTTATATTTATTTTACTATTAATAAATATTTTATACTTTTTATAGTTTTTTTTTATTCATTGAAGTTAAAATTTTTATGTTGTCTTTCAGCTTTCGAGAAGTAATATTGGAGTAGGAACTCTTAGCGCTGATAAAATATTAATGTTACACTCATTGAATGAAGAAGATCAAAAGCCAAATCCAGTAGTAGAACGTGTTAAATTAATAATGATCGCAGGTCTTTTTGTTGTACATGCTCATAGGTAAGTAACTTGTTAATAAATATTAACGATTTAATACGTAATTGTTCAATTTAAATGTTGTAATATCCGTTCTATTTATCTTAAAGAAAGGAAAAAAAATAAATCAATAAAATTGCGTGCTCATGTTATGTAGTGAATATAATTATTATTTGATTAATTATTGAGTAATATATCTATTTTGATAGTAAAAAGAATCATATAAATGACCTTGTTCTCCAAGGCAAAAAAAATTATTTTCATTCTTACAATAAATGATTGGAAATACTATTATAATTGCTAATGATTACTTTCAAATTAGCAAGCATCAGATTTATTTATTTTTTTTATTATTTATTTGAAATTTAAAAAAACTTATAAAGATATGAATTTTATTTGTGCGAAAAGTTTGTCAATTTTTATGTTATCTTATCTGACCTTTTTTTCTACCCTAACATTTATTGTTAGATAGTCCTTTGTCAGCTTATTCAGCAGGTCAGGTTCACCACGTAACAGATCATAGAGATAAAAAATCATTCATGTTTTACATTCAAAACAAAATTTTAAAAAATTTTTATTTTTATATATTACGTCATGGATGTCTTAAAATAATATAATAATTATATATATATATATATATATATATATATATATATATATATATATATATTATTGATGTAGATAACTCTTAGTATCGATAACTATTTGAATAAAAAATACAAATATATTACGTCAAGTTAAATATTTCATAAGTATGATAATAATAACTTTTGGACAAAAGATTGTGTTCGTAGAATATAACGAAAAAATCAACAAATAGTTTTTTTTTTTTTTTTTTTTTTATTTATGAATGGTAGACGAAATTCTTATCACTTGAAGATGTCAAGGTAGTTGACTATTCAGTTTGTGAATGAACACCCACGAATTCACATGGTTCTCTTTTAAAACTAAAATATTATTTATTATGTTGTTTTAACTTTATTTAAATATAGTTATAAATAATAAGTGCTTATAATATTCGCAGTCGTTGGCCATTTAAACACAGTGATGATGATAATCCAGTAGAAGTAACGTCTTTACCAATAAATTCACACGTTGTTATAACAAGTCATAATAAATCAAAAACACCAGATGACTTGACAGAACATTTTATGAATTGGCTATCCATCAGTGCAGATAATATTGTTATTTTAATTCTTCTACTAGCGTTAGCACTTAAATTTATGTTTATTGAAGACAAAGGTGATATTGCCAAACAATTACAATTTAAAGAAGAAGAGGAAACTTCGCCTGAAACACAATCAACAGATGAAAGTATTGATAAAATGCACGCTACATCTCTTAATGTTTCTTTGAGACAAAGATTTGGTAATAATTTACCAAGTATTCATACTCCTATATTTCCTTTATCGGAAATGAATGATAATTGGATTGAAGTTGGTAATGAAAATCATATTGAATTTGAAGATAAAGAAGTACAAACTGACGTTAGAATTTATAATAATACTGATGAAGTCAATAATGATTTATCACCTTATTTAGAAGAACGTGAGCCTCGTAGTGTTGAAGAATGCTTAGCAATATATCGTTCTGAAGTAAGAATTAATAATTATAATATATATGATATTTTAAAATATTTATTATAACTTGAAATATTATAGATGTGCTCTATACTGCCTAAAAATTTATTATTATTTTAATTATAATTATTTATTTATTTTAGTTGGGAGCCAGTGCATTAACAGATAAAGAAGTAATTCTATTAGTGCAACATAAATGTATTCCTGCTTATCAATTGGAAAAAGCAGTTGATAATATGGAACGGGGTGTTGGTATTCGTCGTTTATTAGTCAGTGCTGCTGCAAAATTTACCGATGAATTATCTGATTTACCCTACAAGAGTTATGATTATGCTAAAGTATTGGGAGCTTGTTGTGAAAATGTTATTGGATACATACCTGTTCCTGTTGGAATAGCAGGTCCACTATTAATTGATGGTGAATTATTTCATATACCAATGGCAACAACAGAAGGGTGTCTTGTTGCATCAACAAATCGAGGAAGTAGAGCATTGTCTAAATGCGGTATAACAAGTCGTGTCGTTGCTGATGGAATGACTCGAGGCCCAGTTGTAAGATTTCCAAATATTGTGCGTGCAAGTGAAGCCATGGCATGGATGCAAGATTCTAATAATTTTGCTGAAATGAAAAGAACTTTTGATGAAACAAGTAGATTTGCCAGATTAACTAAAATTCACGTTCGTATTGCTGGTAGACATTTGTTTATAAGATTTGTTGCTAAAACTGGTGACGCGATGGGGATGAATATGTTATCAAAAGGAACTGAAAAGTCATTACAATGTGTACAAATTTATTTTTCGGATATGGAAATATTATCACTAAGTGGTAATTTTTGTGCTGATAAAAAACCAGCAGCTGTCAATTGGATTGAAGGAAGAGGAAAAAGTGTTGTATGCGAAGCTGTTGTACCAGCTGAAATTGTAACAACTGTGTTAAAAACTTCAGTTCACTCATTAGTAGATGTTAACATTAGTAAAAATATGATTGGATCTGCAGTTGCTGGTAGTATCGGAGGTTTTAATGCTCATGCTGCAAATGTTGTTACAGCAATTTACATTGCGACAGGGCAGGATCCAGCACAAAATGTTGGAAGTAGTAATTGTATAACACTTATGGAACCTTGGGGTGAAGATGGAAATGATTTATATGTTTCTTGTACAATGCCTAGTATTGAAATAGGTACGGTGGGAGGTGGCACTGGATTACCAGCACAAAGTGCTTGTCTTGCAATGCTGGGTGTTAAAGGTGCGCATGAAGAGGAACCCGGTAAAAATGCTAATAAATTAGCACGAATTGTTTGTGCCACTGTTCTTGCCGGAGAGTTATCTCTTATGGCTGCACTAACTGCCGGTCATCTAGTCAGAAGTCATCTTAGACATAATCGGTAATAATTTTTATAACTAATCAATCTTAATTCCGATCTAAAAATATTCATTATAATTTTAATTTATTTGTAGATCATCTACGACAGTTTGTAATCCAGTAAAATCAACAGGAAGTGAAAGATTATGTTTAACGGTGCCAAATACTTTAACGACTCCACAATTTGAAAGAACGAATGACTCTAGTTAGCCTTAGCGTTAGTTATAGCTCATGTTTCACTATTTTTTTTTTTTTCGTTCTTCATTTTTACTGTGAGTTAAATTATAAATTTATGAGAATTTATGACTGCCGCGATGATCAATAATTATGCTTTTTTGATTAAATCAAGCGATATAAAATTAACTAAAAATTTTAATGGTTAAATTTAAAATAAAATTCATTTGATATACATAAATGTAATTTATAATTAGTATATACGTGGAAAAAAAAAAAAAAAGAAATCAATTGATAAAATCGTGAAACTTAGACAAATGTTATTTTAGTAATTTAAGAAATACATTATATACTTTTGTTTGCATTTATTGATCACAAATTATTTATAACTTATTATAAAATGAAACATTATTCGTTTAATATAAAAGCATGAGTGATTATTTGTACATTAATTTTTTAAATTTAACAAGAAATATCCTAAATTATGTAATTTTGTTTTGCTCGGTATTACAGAAAATGTATAGAATAATATAGATAGACGTAAAAATTAATTGTTTAAATTTTACGTTTTAATACTGTATAAAAAAAAATATTTTATTTTATTTTTCATATATTCTTAATATTAAATAAACTTTTATGTAAGTTGTTACTAAAACTATATGTTATATAAATACTATACACGGATTATTTATGATTATTTTGATCAATAAATTGGTTTTAAAAATTTTTTCGATAATAATTATTGACATTAAATTATTATGTAAAAAAGAGAAAAAAAAAATTATTCGTTTACATTTTCTCAAAAGTTTCTTCATAATTACACTCAACACAAACTCGAGAATATGTATCGTCTTCTTCATTATACGTATCTCCACCAAATTTATGAATGTGAGATGCTTTTTTAGTTTTATCATAAATAGAACTTCTTACTTCCATCCTTAACTGCTTGAGCTGAAAAAATTAAAAAAAAAAATTTTTACATATAATTAATTTATTACTAATAAATAAAATATTCAAGTATCGTAAATTAAATAACAGCTTTATTACTTTTTTATTATATTTTTTAACTTTTGTATCTTGACGTTTCATATCACGTTTTTCACGTTCTGCTAACAAAGCTTCTTCGCTACCCCATACTTCTAAAGCTCGTTTTTCAATTTGCAGATGTAAATACAGTTTCATTTCACCCCAACGTGGATTGTGTGGATTTTTTTTAATAATATATTTCAAATTTGGTTCTCTTCTATCAAGATCGCAGTCTTTTAATAAATATTCTTCTTTTGCTTCTGTTCTAGTTATAAGTGAATGTTTTTCATCTGGTTCTCTAAAATTATTTTCGAGTATAAATACATTGGAAAAAAATTAAAAAATTAACAACAGAAAATAATTGATTTCTGCAAACAATAATTGTTATGATTACTCAATAAAATATTGGGATATTATACCTGCATGCATCACAAATAAGATAATCAAATTTTTGCAAAAGATATGAATCTTTAAATTCTTTTTTACATTCCTCACATTGTGGTAAATTTACTACTATTGGTGCAGGTATATCAACTATTTTTAACTATAATAAAATGATTTAAGCATTTACATTAATATCTTATCAATGAGTATATACTAATAATTAATAAAATTTTATAAAAAAAGTTACCATCTCCTGTTCCAAAGCATCATCATCTTCAATTAAAAAACCACCTCCAGTATCAATAACTTTTTGTCCTTGCACCTTAATGGATCTACCTTGTGATGCTTTATCATTCTCATCTTTGCTAAATAAATTTGTTATGTAATTAGAATAATAAAAAATGTAAGTAAACAGTAAATAAATAAATAAAAAAAAAAAAAATACAACTTACCCTTCTACATGGGAATAAGTAATAAGTTTTGACTTTTTTAACAATAATGCACGTTGACGATTTCTCTCTGCTCGTTCATTATACCAATCCGAAGATTGTGAATCATTTTCTGATTTATCAAGACTATCAGATTTTTCATTACTTTCAGTTGACATATTTTTTTTTTTATTATAATAATTCGATAAATCCAATTGATTATTATAACCTATTGTTATTATTGTTAAAAATTTAAATGTATTGACTGAATAATATAACTACGTTATGAAATTAACAATTAAAATTAATTTTTCATATATAATAAATTAAAATTTTTATAGTTTCATCAAGATTAATTTTTCTATAGAATTTAATACTTTTGTTTCCGATCAAAACACAAGTAGCCGATAATTTTTAAAAATTACACACACTGGAACATAAGCGCCCTCTTGTTAAAATTTATCAGAATAAGATTCAGGGTATATCAAGATAAAATTAAGACGTTGTTTTTATTATAACATCGTTGATTGAAATATTAATCATTAATAAATATATAGTTACAGTATATTAATTAATAATGGCTTCACGAAGTTGGAAGGTTAGTTCATTTAAAAATATTTATTTGTAAAATATACAATTTTATTTTAATCACGTAATTTCAACAGATTAAAAATTTTATCTGTATGTATAGGTTGTTCAAGCTCATTTACCAATGATAAGGTTCCGTAAAGGGGGTAATAAAGGTTTTTTAATTTATAAATAATGCTTAATTACATGGAAAAAATAATAAGTGATCATTTCAAAACAACACAACTTTTTTACATTTCTTTTTTTTTTTAGCAACAGGAGTGACTGCAACACCATCTGCAGGATCAGGAGCGTCTATTTCAAGTGCAAAAGGGGCTGCAAGTGGACCTGGTGTAATTAGGTTACCAACAATTGAAGATTTCCAAATACCACTACGCTATCAACGAAGACCACTTGATGATAAAGAAATCGCATACATTAATGTAAAATAATATACAAAACTTTTTTTTTTTTTTTTAATGCTGCTTAATTGTTTATAATTATTTTTTTTTATTTCAGCGTGGTGGTCCTGAATAATTTATTCGTCGAAATAAAATCAAATAAATTTAAATGACTATTGTAAATTTTAAATTTATTACAAACTATAAAGATTCAATTTAGTATTAGTTATAAATAAAATTTCGTTGATTGTATTAAAAAGTAAAAATTTTTTTCAATATCTGTTTTTTTTTCTCAATAATAACTCAGAGAGTACCCTAGCGGATCCGAATTACGGTAAAATCCTGTAATCTACAGCAAATTTGCCGTAAAATGCGGTATTTTTTATCAGAAATGACCGAAATTTTCTGCAAATTACCGTATTTTACGATAATTCATCTGAGTACTGTAAATTACGGTAAATAATGCACTTTTACCGTAAAATATCGCAGTATTGGCGCAAATTTTACGGTCGATTGTCGCAAATTTGCTACATTATTTTTTAAAGTATGAATTTCATTAATTATTAAGTTTTATGAGAACCAGGTTTACTTATCATGATTATAATCATAAATATAACCTTGTTTTAATAGTTTTTAAAACTATATATAATTTTATAACTCATTGATATTCGCCATGTTGCTTACAACTGATATCGAACTCAGTTTTAGCATCGATATCTCCAAACGCATGAATGGAAATATTCGATTTTTCTACATAAAAAATTCGATTTTATTTTGTAGGAATAACTATACCTATTAAAGGAAATGAAAATATTCTTAATTTAAATAATTTATTTAAAAAAAAAAAAAGTGATAAAATGTTATAAATTGACACAATAATTTATGATCCTGAAGTTTTAGCAGACACTTAGTAACTTTTTGATTTTTTTTTCACCAAATAAATTACAAAAAATAAAAAAAATAAAAATATGCACATGTAGAAAATTTAAAAAACTTCAGGTGCAATTTTTTCATGTAACTTTTTTTTTATAATTTATTGTTTAAAAAAAAATCTAAAAATTATTAGACGTCGGCTAACTTCAGTATCATAATAATTTAATAAAAATTATTTTTAAATTTCTTATTGGAACTTAATTTTAAAAATTACTTTTATCAAATATTTTCAAAAAATCTACCTTACATTCTGGCTGCCAGATGGAATTTTTTTATTTACTTTTTTTTTTTATAAAAAAAATTGAAAATTTGAGTAAAAAATTTATCTTAATTATTATATATTTCATTACGTAATATAAACAAAAAAATTTTCTATAAATGTTATATAATATTTCACCAATTTTTTGGTATACAGAAAATAAATAGAAAAATTAAAAAAAAATTTTTAAAGCTACTCGGATGTTCGGGGGTTCAAAATGTGAGCGCGACGACCTTGCTCTATTGACAAAAATAGCAAAAGCCTGATGATCTATATTCTCTCGTCACTTACTATTATCAGTGGTGAGTAGTGTCCCTGGATGCTACTGCTTCGAAAATATAGCGAACAATATAATTAATAAAAAAAATATATAATATTATTAATAATAATAATAAATAACAATGGAAAGAACACGAAATTATCAGCGAATAGCGAACGACACAGTACGAAATAAAATTTCTAGTGAAAGTGATTTCGGTCCACGTAAAACGATATTTGTTTTAACAGTTGTTGCTGGTTGTTTTGCTATATTATGGCCGAAAATTTTTTATCCTATGCTTAATGGGCCTGCCAATACCGTTCATTCACCTATTGATGGATCTGGTAAGTTTATTTTATTCACAGTTTCTATATATATAAATTATTATTTAAACTTTCAAAACTAAAATGACGAGGAATAATTGAAAAAAAATTGTAAATCTTAAATAATAAAATTATATTTGTGTATTAAAATTAATTGTTTAGTATGCTGTGATTTAATATTCGAAACTGATATCAATGCCGTGGATATTTTACGAGAAATGTGTAAAAATATATTAAATTATCATCAAGTTGATCCACGAGTAAGGGATATTGTAAACACAAATAAATTATCACCTCAAAGTATAAATTTTTGTCGTGAACAAGTACTATTGCGTTGTGGTATTGACTTGTCATCATTTTTGGCTGAAGAAGAAAAATTAGGAAAAACATATAAACAAGTTCTTGAAGAAATTCGGTCATTCAATAGTTCATTATGCCTTAAAATTAATTTTGGAGTATCCATATCACGTTTAGGAACGCCACATCTTATAAGATATCATATTTTAATGTCACACAGTAAGAGTTTATTTTGCGTGTGTTGTTTGCTTTACTCATCTAACTTCTTACGTACTCTAACAATGTGTGACAAGCTTATCATAAAATAAATATTTTATTATTAATTATTTATGTAAACTAATATTAAATAAAATTCAAAGTATTCGACCTTTGAAAAGGTCGATATATATATATATATATATATATATATATATATATATATATATATATATATGGAGTGCTAGCTCAAGTTGTCCATTAAATTTTGGTATATTGCCAAAAAGTCTACATCATACGGAGAACAGTTTCCTAAAATTACTGATGACTTTTTATTTACAAAAAATATTTATTAATACTTACTTAATAATTCATTTGAGTGTTAAATTTATAAATAACTTTTTAAAGTTCATGAATTCATTAAAATAATTTTTTATTTTTTAGCACCAATTAAACAGGAACGTCGTATACCTCCTCATGCGGGAGGTTTACATCCAGCAATGAGAGAACGTGGTAGAGCAATACCTTCTTCACATATTGTACCAAGAGTTGAAGGAAGACCTGAACAAGTAGTTGTACAAAAAATGAGACCACCAATGGGTGGTCCAGGTCGTGTAATAACACCTCATGGTGGAGGTAGCAGCATGGGAATTATTATGCCACTTTATACCGTAGGAATTTTGTTATTTTTTCTCTATACAATCTCCAAGGTATATTAATTTTTTTTTTTTTTTTTAAAATATCATTTTTCTGTTTATTTTTATTTTTTTATTTATTTTTACAGATATTAAGAAAAAATTCAAACAATGAAATTTATCCTGAATATACAAATGCTGAAGCTGAAAGAGAATTTCGTGACCGAGTTTTTAATCCAAAAATATTAACAACAGCTATGACTGGTATGCCTTATTATCGTAAAGAAAAATCACCCGAATCCATTCGACGTATCCCAACCATTGAAGAATTAAAACAACGTAAGTATAAAATATTTATTTATTTTATTATCACTTTAATTTATAGTCACGGTAAACTTCAGTTCGAGGACTCGACCTCGAGCAAAAGGTATACCCTGAAGGGCGGTGTTGTTTAAATTTAAGGTTTTTTTATAACCTGGGGCGCCAGTAGAAGAATTCGCCAGGCCTCTACTCCTGGAGCAGCTAGCTGCCTCGAGAGCTACTCTTAGTTAGATTCAGGTCGTAACGTTTGAGGAGGTGTCAGGTGCATATCCCAGCACCTGGTGTAGAATGACTAGGATCGGAGTTTGTAAGCTAGGAGACTAAATTTATTATCTAATTAATTTAGAGTTAAACTCTATTCATTTATACAAGCGTAGACCTTCACAATAACAGTAAAATTCTTATTTATGACTCGGTATAAACTAAGGGCTTCTTTTAGTAATCAACGCTCTATCAATCTTTTATTTTAATAAAAACTACACAATTATTATCTGTCTCTCTCTTTTCGGTGTATCTTTATTCAACACAACGTAACGTCTAATAGCACTTATCTGTGTATTACTGGAAGTAGGTTTACAGGTGTCCTGGTGCTCACGGTCCTCTAGGTGACGGTCACGGCGTCGAAGATGTGGGGCTCTGACCAAGGCAGGCTTTTAAGATCCCCATTGCAGGTTTTCAATGTTGTTCATCAACAAGAAGATTGGATATTCATGGCACGTGGTGGATCGAACGCTCTAACGGATTTCACTTTGTGTATATCTTTATTAATTACTGGAGATGTGATCAACACATCTCTGATCTGGCAAGAATAAAGCTCATCCTCGATCCCCGGCTTTTTCATATTTCTGCTTTTCACAGCGCCATCCCGTGTTACTTGTAATCACTGTAACAAAGTTTCAACCACAGAAAGTTTTCGACGTACGTGTTCTGTTGCTCCGAGGCTGGGACTAGTGAGAGAGTGTTTCGAGAGAGAGAGAGAGAGAGAGAGAGAGAGAGAGAGAGAGAGAGAGAGAGAGAGAGAGAGAGAGAGAGAGAGAGAGAGAGAGAGAGGCGCCAAATTTAAACTACATTTTACCTTGTTATAATATTTTTTATAATTTATTACAAATTATCATGTCACTTATCACAACGTGTATTTTGCAATAATGAAAGTAATAATTGATTTTAATTAAAGATAAGAAAGCGCTGATGCACACATATATATGTGTATATATGTCGTAGACAGATCGTGAAATTAGACAGTTCATGAACTGTTTAGTCATTTCATGAACTGCAGCTAGGTCGTGTAATGGTCGATCAATTACACGAAGTGACTAAAATTTTTAGACAGTTCATGAAATGTCTAATAGCTTTTTTGCCGATCGTGTAATATTTGTAAAGCAAATAAATATCTTAAAACAAGTCAAATTCCGCGCTTAACAACACACAGTTTCATGCGCGTTTACCATAAAGAGTTGCGCATAGTGATGACATAGACTTGGAAAAACTTCTTTCTCTGATAGAAGCTGTGAAAAATTTCAGTGGAGGACAAGGATTTTTTCAATGCTCGTGCAGAGCTTCTGACGTGCAATGCACTACAAAAAGGTGTGCGTGCAAGAAAGCTGACGTTTTGGGCAACAGTAGATGTCACTCGAGTTTACCATGTGTAAAAAAATAAAAATAGTCGAATGATTTTATATTTCAAATTTTGTAAATAAATAAAAAATGAAATTTTATCTATAAATAAATAACATTAGCTGCTCCAACTAATATCTTATCTTTTTTTAGTTGTCTCCTTTTTAGGAATCCGTTATTCCTAGATATTACACGATCGGCAAAACAGCTATTAGACATTTCATTAATTGTCTAAAAATTTTGGACACTTCGTGTAACTGATCGACCATTACATGATCTGGTTGCAGTTCATGAAGTGACTAGTCAGTTCACGATCTGTCTAGGACATATATACATTTAACAGCATAAGTATATCGAAACAGCAAAAAAAAAGTATTATATAATATAATAAATTGTGATAATAATAATCGTAATAAAATTGCACGTGAGTTAATGTTCTGAATCAGTGTGGTAATGTTGCACATGCTGGACACTAGAAGCTGCAGGGGACATAGAGGTAGATCAATTAATTCAACGATTGGCCGACACAGAAGCAGCGATGGAAAGAATTGTCGTACAAATGGGCAACCTATCTCGTACAGTTGCACAAAATCCAAACTCACAGCAAGATACACAGGTTTATCAGACACGTTTGAAAGAGTTTATGTTATCATTTTTATTTTATTTTTTATTTTTAGTTATTTTAAAAACCTAGATGGCACGCTGTTGTGTTTATTTTATGCTTCACCTATCCTGTGACCCGCGATTATCATTTAAATCAGTAATAAAATTATTTGTTTTATGTAATTGTTAATAACGTTATTGTTATTATTGTCATTTGAATTCATTTTCAATAATGAATTGAAAAGTATATTATTTTATATTTTAAGTAATAGATGGGCCTCCAAAGTCCAATGATCCGGCAGATGAAACCCTTCATTTGAAGGTATCGTTTTTTTCGCCGATAATTATTAACAATCGGAAGTCCATTTTATCTAAATAAACGGCTTTTTAGATTTTGTGTGTGTGTGTGTTTTTTTAATTACTTTTAGAAATGATTTATCTTTGTAGTTTTATTTATAATAATCAATTAAAAATAAGCTTATTTTTTTTATTTACATGGAGACAATTAAAATAAAAAAAAAAACAACATACGTATATTTTTGTGGACTTATATTCTGTAATTATTATTTTTAATAAATAATAATTATATTTATTAGCTCTTTGGATCTTTATTTTATTTTTTTTTTTAATATAACTATCATAATAAATAAATAACTGTTTCCAAATATAATAAATTATAAATAAATATTTTTAATTACAGGGAGAATGTTTGGATAGCAGTTGTTGCAGTATTGGTAGAAATGAAATAGAAGAATTAGATAGATCATCACCTACTGTGAAAGTCATAGGGATGGAAATGACTGCAAATTGTGAAGGTGGACAAAAAATAAGTAGACCATCAACACCAACTACTACTCATTCACTCAAGTAAATAAAAATTATTAGATACATTCAAATTTCTTATGGTTAATTAAAAATTTCTGTTGATGTCTACATATCAAAAATATTAGGATCTAATTGGAGTTTTTAAGTGAGGATAGTTGTAAATATCATAATAGTTCGCGTAATTTGTGTAAATTGTCTATTTTTTTTACATTTTAAGAAATAAATTCTATACTTGCACGTGTGATAGTACATTGCTTTTACTGCTTGTAATATTTCAAAATTAATAACATGAAAGTTTTGAAATAGTATATTTTTTTTTTTCATTTTATTAATACTGTTTCATTTTATGTTTATAAATTAACAATTATTCATTGAACAATATAATTAAAAATTTATGTGATAAATGATATAAAATAGATGGTTACATCCTGATAGCCACGAAGTGATTGCTAAGTATTTGTATATTGATATACAATTTAATAATATGTATTTATTGTTATTGTCATTTAGTCATTCGGAGCGTGAGAAAACACCACCTAAGCCGATTTATCTAGAAGGTGCACTTCCGTCGCAATGCGAACTTCTAGTTACGGACTCCAAAACACAAACTGAAAATTTAGAAGAGAATGCTGGAGCCCCAGTTGTTTTATCCGGGAAGATGACGCTATCTCTCATCAGTCTCGACCAAATTTCAGCTGTAAGAAAGTATTAGAATTATCATCAGTCTCAAATGAATCTGCGGAACGTAGTATTTCTCGGTGATTCTTTTATTTATCTAATTATATCGCCTAACGGCCTTGTTAATTTTCTTCTATTGGGTCATTCCACCAAATAAAGTTATTTTTACGGGATGACCCTTGTCGATTTGGTTCAAACTTTGTGGAGCCGTTCTATATATTAAAAAAAAAAATACTCTGAAAATTTGAGTCCTTAATGTAAAGCTGTTTTAAAGTTATGATTTTTTGAATATTAAAAAAATTTTTTTTTCAACTTTTTCATTAATTTTTTTGAAGCAGAAAAATTTTTTCAAAAAATGAGCACATAACAGTTTTTTGTAGGAAAAATTCTCAGTTTTTTAATGAAAATATTCATTTTTTATTTTAAGTTAGAAAATACCCTTTAAAATTCGATTAAAGTAGAAAAAACGATTTTTATGATTGTGCGACACTTGATACATCTAATTTGATATTTTTTTCTGAAAGCTGAGACTTTTTCCTACAAGATATATAATTTTCACGATGTGCATATTTTTTATTTAAACAAAATTAAATTAAACGTAGACTCTCTATGATTAAGAAACTTTAATTTTTAACTTTATTGAGGATGTTGACACATTTTGAACACAAACAAATCCTAGGCTATCAATAATAGGTGAGAAAGTGAGCAATGCTTGTGTGTTACACCGTATTTGACTCAGAGTATCGTACGTCTAAAACATTCATTTTCTGTAGAGAGTCATCATTGGTTATGAAAGTGAAATCAACACCGGTAAAATTTTGAATAGCCCGGATGTATAAATCTTGCGATGTAAGGATATGTTTTCTGGTATGTATCTGCAAGCTCTGACAACAGAAATCATAAAATTATTTTTCATGATACCAGCATCAAAGCTTCAAGTTTGGGCGTATAGTGATTTCAGACTATTAATTTTATCTGCATCAATGATAGTTCTGACATTGTAATTAAGTTTTATAAAAATTTGTGTAAATAACAAGTAGTATTTATAGTTATTGCTTAACTATAAATTGCAAATCATAAGTTACGCGTAAACTAATGGTTGATCACACCACTGATCTTAAATTAACTTGATTCTCACTAGCTGCTGACACTGAAACCAATTTTTAATGCAGGTAATCATGAAAAAAATTGTGTGTAACACGGGATGAAAACTGACTTCAGACTGCAGCTGTTGTCAGCTTTTGCCGACGGCATGGGAAGCCTACTTCACTCTCGTCTGATATCGTTTTGTTTCATCTCTTGTCATAAAATGTACTATTTCAGTTCAATAAAACTATAAAATCAATAACTTTGTATTTAAATAGTTATTGGTTTTGTTCAAACAAAAAATATGCACATCGTGAAAATTACATACCTTGTGGGAAAAAGTCTCAGCTTTCAGAAAAAAATATCAAATTAGATGTATCAAGCGCCGCATAGTAATAAAAATTGTTTTTTTTTTACTTTAATCGAATTTTAAAGGATCTTTTGTAACTCAAAATAAAAAATAGATATTTTCATTGGAAAGCTGAGAATTTTTCCTACAAAAAACTGTTATGTGCTCATTTCTTGAAAACATTTTTCTGCTTCAAAAAAATTAATGAAAAAGTTGAAAACAAAACTTTTTTAAATATTCAAAAAATCATAACTTTAAAACATCTTTATATTAAGGACTCAAATTTTCAGAAAATTCTTTCTTGAATATATAGAACGGCTCCTCAAAGCTTAAACCAAATCGACGAGGGTTGCCCCATAAAAATAACTTTATTTGGTGGAATGACCCATTCTTTTATTAACCACTAGTTCCGGCTCCACTGCTTTAAATGATTAATTATGAAAAAGTTTGAGTGTGTTAAAAAAAAAAAAAGTTTTTATGATTTGGGTCTTTGATATTAATTTGAGTTTTAATTCTATAACTAGCACATATTACGTTTTTAGTAGATTTTATAGAAATCTAACTATTGCATTTGTCTTAGGATATAGTCGTCCCGATGAAAGCCTGGGATTTTATTCCCACCAGTTCTTTCCCCCACCACTATAATATTAGAATGAGCACATGCGCAAAGCCACTCAAACCAACATTTAAAGGTTGAGAGAAGAAATCGTGATGGGAAAACAATCCCAAGCTTTCGTCGGGATGACTATAATATAAATTTATAACGGAATTTCCAAAAAATTTTACTACCTCTGGACTCAGCTCGACGAGTTGAGTCAGGAAATGCATATGGTTCGAAAGTTTATATATGTATGTATTTATATATATATATATATGTATGTATTTATATATATATAAATATATATATATATATATATATATATATATATATATATATATATATATATATATATATATATATAAATACATACATATACAAAAAAAATCTTTGAGCTTAATATATTTAAGTTTTCATTTTTTAATTTATAAATCTTTGCTTGCGTCGTTTTTGATAATTTTAGTAAATTCATAAATCTCGAATTTTTGATGAATTGTGTATATTTTCATCAATACATATTTGATTATTTATGGATATTTTTGTTTCTTAGCATATAAGTATGCTCAAAAATATTAAGTTAACTTTAAAATGTAATATCAATAACTCGGCCTATAAATATAACCACGCTTATTCAAAGCTATTATGTTAATCCGAGATTTTATTAATACGCGATTAAATTAGTATTGCTCGTACATTTATATATAAATATAGAAGTATACTAACAATA
The DNA here is from genome assembly GCA_964016945.1 of Microplitis deprimator. Lineage (NCBI taxonomy): Eukaryota > Metazoa > Arthropoda > Insecta > Hymenoptera > Braconidae > Microplitis > Microplitis deprimator. The sequence continues at coordinate 7,642,740 of OZ024708.1, read as the reverse complement.
TTTGAATCGCGGATTAAGAACCTCAGATTGAAAAACTGACCTTCAACAATTAGTTTCGACCCTACTAAAAATGAACAAGAGCCGCCTTCATTTTAAACTAGGCGCGAGCTAGCGAAAAATCGGGGCAGTGCTGAAAATTTTCGAAAAATCTACCTTCCATTCTGGCTACCAGATGGAATTTTTTTATAACTACATTAGTAAAACAAATTAAGTTATATTGAAAATGGAGACCTCATATGTATTAGTTTTAAACTAAAATATAAAGTTTGATCAACGAGAAAATTTTAATAAAGTTAAAAAACTAACGCATAAAACCAAAAGACTATAAGAAATATAAATTGTTTTTTTTTTAACTTCCCGCTAAGAAAATTGTGGATTTTCAATGAATTGACTGATTGAGATGGTTGAGATAGCAATCGAAAGAGTTTATTGGCCGTCAACTTTTCTAAGAAATTCAAATTGATCGATCAAATGGACTCTAAGATATTGAAGAAATACAAAACAAAAAAAAAATTTTTTTTTTTTTAGTTTTTTTAAACTTTTTCAGAAATGGCTAGATAGATCGATTCCAAAATCTAATCAGCTCTAGAATTCAATAAAACGCGCCGATTGCCACCTCAATCGTCCCAATCGGTTAATTCGTTCGAGAGATATCGTGAAGAAAAAAATGGTAAAAAACTTTTTTTTCGAAAACATTGGCCCACAAAAATATTTTCGAGCTCGAAAATGTATTCACAACAATGTTTTCGAGCTTAAGGAGCTCGAAAACAGCGGGAAGTTATGGGGCTGGCCCGCAGGGTCAGATAGACATATTTTTTTTTCTTTTTTCATAACTATACATATATTTATAATTTTTTTGTTATTTTCATAGAACTCAAAGGAAATCAATGGCAGCTTTGACGAACATGAAGAAAAAATTGTCAAAATTGTACCTGAAAATTATAATGCTCTTGATGAAAGTAAACAAGTTGATTTAAATAATGATAAAATTGTAATGAATAAATCAAAAAATATCTTAAATAAAAAAAAAAAAGAAAACGAAAACATAGATGAAGATGGAGATGTAGATGAAGAAGACAATGATGACAATGGTGATAATGATAATGATGATGATGGTGATGATGATGATGATGATGACGATGATGATGATGATGATGATGATGATAAAGAGGATGATGAAGATGTTGACAATGATAACGATGACAACAATGACAATTATAATAATGATGATGATGATGGTATATTTAATGATGACATCAGTAAAAAAATATCATCAAACGCTACTATGTTAAATTAATTTAATAACTACTAACAACAAATCACTCAAAAGTCATAGAAAATCGATAATGTACATTAGATTATTTACTTTTGTACAGATCATTCGAAGTCATTTAAACCAAGTAATTACTATAGTGATATGAAATTATTAACGTTCACAAAAATCAAGCATCAGTATCATATTTCGTTTAAGAAATTGATTGACTTTTTATATTGATTATATTAAGAATTTAATAAAAAAAACTTCGAATAAATTTAGTGTTCGAAAAAAATTGTTTTGCATGAGAAGATAAAAAGCATCTAATCTAATCAGCTATCTATTGAAAATATTTAATTGATAATTATCAAAGATCATAATAGCGATTGAAGCAAAAAATAAATAAATAAAAAAAAAGTTATTTGCCGATATGGATACTTTATAGCCAAATTTAATATTTTTTTCAGACGGCTGAAAATTTTTTTACAAGATATATGTAATGTTCAAGTTGAGATCTCCGTCTTAATATTTAAATTAAAATAATTATAATTATAACAGTAGAAGAGTAAGATAGTTATGAAAGTTAATAGTTATACAGTGGAATGTATCAATGCCCATAACTATTAAAACCTTCCATTATTGTTGCAAATATTTAATATTATCATCAATCTGTTAAAATTTAAATAAATTACAATTTTAAAAAGTGTAACGATTATTTACTTATTTTGTTTGAGAAATACTCTTAAGGTAGATTTAATATTATCCAATTCCTCTTCTTTTTTTGTAGATTTCTTATAGAAATCTGGCTATTGCACTTGTCCTCATGGTGGAATTTTCAAAGAAATTTGTCATAACCTAACATAATTTGTCGAATAAGTCCCAAAAATACTATTAGCTAAAAAATTTATATTGTATATATACAATATAAAAATTTAAACAATGCTGTTAAGCGGGAAAGTATACACTGATAAAAAGAAACCTTTGAGTTAATTTGGTTTGAGTTGAGCCAAATACGCCACGACTTTAAATATGGCGAAACACGCTACGACTTGGGTTGAAAGGCCACACGTATTTGGAGGGTATTATCTACTCAAATACATGGCGTACTTGTAAATATATCTGTAATTGAGTTAACATACTAGAGACTTTATCTCGCCTACTTTTGCTTTTATTTCTAGAATACTTAAATTTGATGGAAAAATGACGATATTCTATCTATTTTTTTAAATTTGAGTTAACTTACATTTAGTTGTAAGAATATAATTTTTTTTCAACTCGATTGCATTATATCTTTCTTCTAAAACACCGTCGGGTGACAGAGGAATAGCTGTGCCAGAGTCCTCCCCGAGTTCAGAATATATCACTTCGAAATATATTCATTGTCAGGGACACCACAAAAAGCTGGATGTGATCTAGCGACGAGCACTGAACTACTCCTGCCGCTGCTTCTTCGAGATCGGTGCTCGCCGCTAGATCGTATCTATCCTTTTGTGGTGTCCCTGACAATTAATATATTTCGAAGTGATATATTCTGAACTCGGGGACGTCTGGCACAATTAGTGTCATCCAACAGAGTGACAAGTGCCTCTTTTGATGGTAATATAGTATATCCTATATTACATTGTGACAACAATATCATTAGAAATATTTATGTCATATATTACAATGTTATTATAAATTTTAATTTTTGTTTCCTTAGATAAAATTTTTTGTAATCCAGAAACATAAAGTACCCCCCATAAAAAACATTTATAAAAAGAAATATATTAAAAACACATAAATATATATAAAATATGTATAAAAAATAAATTTTTAATAGTTAACTTTTCGCCGATTTTTGTATATATTTTAAGTGTAATTTAAATATATTAAAAATACATATTAGGGTCTATAAGAAATACATGTTTAAAAATATGTAAAAATTACATATAATATATATATTTCAAATATACAAAAAATATAATTATCAATATATAAAAAATATGTTTATAATTTAACTAACAACATAAGAAAAAAAAATATAGTAAAATTATATATTTTTCATGAATTTGGAATTTTTTTTTTTAAATTTTCATACAAGTATTTTTAATATATTCTAAGATATAGGGGAAGGGGAGGCAAATAGAGGTACCCCCAAAATTCCATCCCATGGAAAATCATCGTAAAAATCCACATGGGAATCTATACTAGGTTTCCATATAGATTTGATATGATGCAGATTCTCATAGAAAATCATTGTAAAAATCCACATGGGAATCCATACTGGATTTCCATATGGATTTGGTATAGTGTGGATTTCCATAGGAACCCATGCAAGAATCTATGCTGGATTCCTATAGGAAACCATATGGGAATTCATCCGAAAACGACATGTGGGAACCCACATAGAAATCCAGGATGGATTTCCATATGGATTTTTTTGATAGAGAAGACATATAGTGGCAAAATTTTTTGATAATTCCAACATGATACCCATTGCAATAGTCCGATTTCTTAAGAAATCTATCTAAAAATCTACTAATCCCATTTCGGCGGCCGAATCACCCTTATTTTTTTTTTTTTTTTTTTTGTACAAAAAAATATTATATATCTGACAAAAATGGAAAACTCATAACATACATTTTTGCGGACTATGTTTTTTTTCAATATAAAAAATAATAAATTTGTCGATAATGACTAACATCTGCATCAGATAAATAGGTGACCTACTGTTCCACTATTCAAGTTTAGTACTACCAGTAGCATTTTAATAATTATAAATATGAATAACTAATAATACATATAAATAAGTTAACTATTCTTAAAATAATAATTTAAATGGTAAATAAATATCGTATTTTAAACCTTAATACTTGATAATCGAATTCCGACATTTGAGGTAAGGAATATATTTCCCAGAAGAGTAAATAGGAGAAAAATGACAGAAAAAAAGATAAGCGAATGACCCTCGCTCTCAATGACCTGATGATAGTATCTCGTTTAAGTTACTGACGCATCTCTGTCCAATACTATATATATATATATATATATATATATATATATATATATATATATATATATATCTATTACTATAGGATCAGTTGACGGGATGGTCATTCAGACGTACGTTAAAATAAATCAGTTCCGGTTGCTGTAGAGACGTGTTCACTCTTTGAAACTTAGTGAAATGGAATTACTTCAATTATTCATTTTTATCGGTGGGATTTTTTTCTGTAATTGTAATACTACTATTGACGGTAGGAAATTTGATTGATGTACTATTTTTTATAGTAAAATTAATTAGTAAAATGTTTTTTATCTCAATATAAAATACTATTCGAAAAAAATTTCCATTAAATATCAATGAGCAATTGTAATTACAATTAAATTAATTAATTTTGTTATTTTCATTATTTTTTATTTAACTTTTTTTATTGTTCAAAAGAAATATACTATAGAGAAATGTGATTAAAATTCTATTGTAGATAATGATACAAAGACAAAATTGGCACAGGGAGAAAAGCAATTAGGTAACCAGATTCGATTAATACTCAAGCATTATCAGCAACCGGATCCGATCGGCCTTCCAGGCGCCCCTATACCTGATCCAATGATGGTTCCAGACATGAAGCATTCGTTCTCGATGTATACTATGAATTTCAAATCCATTAAAGTGTATGGTCTCTCGAAATTTCGGATTGAGCACGTACAATCCGAACTAGCATTGATGCAAGTAAGCTGTGTAACTTTTATTTAAAAATCAAACTAATATATCAAATTATATAAAAGACATTAAAATTTTTGAATGTATTATTATGAATTATAATCTCAAAAAGATACGAATCTTGAAAAATTTCAAAATCAATAAATATTAAAAAATAGGTTTCATTTTTTTTTTTAATAATTGTCTTTAATTAAAGAAACTTGAAAAATAAATTTATTGAGTAAATTACAAATTTTTTAAATTAAAAAATGTAAAAAAAAAATTTTTTTTTATAGTATCCTTAATAATTTTAGGTCAACACTGTTGGTAAATATTTTTAAAATATGGCAAGAGCCATAAATAATCCACTTAAATTTGAATTTATATATCTTTTCACTATTATATATATATATATATATATGTATGTACACCAAACGTATGTGTATAATATGGATTGATATTTTCGATAAAGGCAAAATAAATGATTAAATTATATGATCTTTAAGAAATTATTGATTTTATGAAACGTCGAAATTCATATTTGCCTTTTTACTTATAAGGAAATTTCCTTTTTTTTATATTAGGTATCAGTTGCACTGAGTATTGAATCTCTTGATATCCGAGGACTCTATACACTTTCATCGTGGCTGTCAGGATCATCTGGAGATTTTATTGTTAAATTAAGTGAAGTAAATATCCAAGGATTGGCAAAGCTTCAAGTTGGAACAGATGGAAAGCTCCATGCCCAAGATATTGATATGGATTTAACATTTGTTAATATTGATATGGATTTCAAGAATCTCGGCTTTTTTGGAGCAGTATTTCAGAGTGTTATAAATTCTGTCGGAGCATTTATTTTTGATAGCATTAAACCATTTATTCTTAACGAAGTTAATACAAATGTAAGGTAAGATTCATTTTATTAAATTTATAGTAAGTATTAGATACTTGAGTAAACAACTTCAAAGTTGTTTCAAGCTAGCTATTGAGGAATTAGCTGAGGGTATCATCCAACTTGAAAAAGTACATTGGCTGATTGCTGGCTACCATTAATCGGTCGATAGTCGAGCGCCATTAATGGGCCGAGGTTATCATCCCGGCTATAAGCCGTTTATCGGTCAATAAAAATTGCCATTGTTGAGCCATTAATTGACATTCTTGGCCCAGTAATGGCCCGATCTAGGGCCGATTTCCAAACTTTGTCTGGGACGTACGCTCATACAGTACCCAATAGCACAAGGTCTGTTTTGATCGTACATTTTTCTGGAATTAAGTCGTGAAAAAATTACGACTAAAACGGAATTTACATTTCGACTCGGATGCTCAATAAAAGTTATGACTAATGACTATTGTCTGGTTTTAGAGGTGAAGTAAATAAACAGATATCTCAGTTACCACAGTACTTTCCAAACTCTATTTCACCCTTCGACATGGCAGTTGCCGAGGCACGCAAACAAGTTTCTGATATGGGATATGATCCGTATAGAGTTAAGGATTATTCTCAGAGTGTTGGAATTTTCACTATTACCTCAAGCCATACCTGGCTTACTGGACTTGCTAGTTTTTATCGTATGGGTAACATTACGCTCACTATGGAAAATGGAACGGTAAATTAATTTTAGTACATTATATAATAATTATTATTTTAGAAGTAGTATACTTTTATGAGTTATTAGCTTGCTATTATTTATGTTGAATTCAAGAATTTAAATTAAAGGTTTATGCAATATTGGATGTGGGCACACAGGAGATTGAAGGTAGAACACACTGGGAAGTGGGTGTAATTGGGGGGTTTCTCTCTAGAGCCGGAACAGTCTCGTTCACGGTTCAGTATTTTCGAGTGCAAGTAAAATTAAGTCAGCCTGTAGATACTCGGAAACGGGCATCTCTAGAGAAGCTTAATCTTGAGCTTGGTAATATTCAAACGAGAATACGCGGTGCAGGTACAGTGGATTACATTATAGAAGCAGCAATAAATATATTACCTAATTTATTACGGTGAGTTTAAAAATATTTGTCTCTGTATGAAAACATAAAGTCAGGTTTTATATCATTCATTACTTATTATTTTTGTTTTATCGTTTTTATGGTTTACTTTATTTTCTTTTTTTTTATCTGGCCATAAGATATCAAATTATGGATGCTATTGAGGGACCGATCAAAAGACGGCTTCAAGATGAACTTAATAAAGTAGACGTAGAAAAGCTAATTCACGAAAAAATTCCGGATATTGAAGAAAAAGCGAGATTTCTTCAAGGAATAACACCGCCTGAAGATATTATTCTTGAAGAATCGCCACCACTTTTACCGGTAGATCAAGAGCCATTCTCCGAAAGTGAAGAGGAACGTGGCCCTTCATGAAAATGTTATTTATGTAGATAATTTTTAATATTACATTATTGACATAATGTATAAAATCAAAGAATATTGATACAACAATAAATATTTTTTTTTTTTTATTAGTAAATCACATTGGATCGATATGAAAAATAAGGAATTGTATATTTTGTTATATTTTTATTAATAATATAAAAAAAAAATACAGGAAATTTTGACTTAGTCGGAGAAAGTAGGCACCCTTTGTACGATTTATATATTTTCTTTTTTTTTGGAGCGATTATTTTATTGAAAATTAAAATGATTGTATTTATCAATTGTATATGCATCAAAGATTAATGTAAAAAAATTATCAGTCAATTATATTTATTGTTTAATAATAACTTGAAATTAATCTAGAATTCGTATGAATGTTCCCCACGTATGGGGTACTTTCATACAGCTTCGGGGTTTTTTTTTGGACATTAGTACTCTTGTTTCTGTCCGAATGTGCCCCATTAACCAAACTACAATAAAACATAATCTCTAATTATATTGATATGCAAACTGGAGACATTGATTATTAAAATCATCTTATAACATATAATAACATATCTTACAACTTTTCGATCGTATTTTATAATTACTGTACGAATGTGCCCCACGTACGAAGGGGCTCGATTTTCTTTTATACATAGAAAAAGTAAATAAAATAAATAAAAAGGAAAAAAAACTAGATAATTATTTAAGTTAATAACGAAGTGGTCTATTCAAACTTTATTGAATCACCATTTAAATTGCGATACAGCTGATTTAGATGCAAACCACCCTTCCATTGCACTTTTTCTTCGATTGTATCATTAAAATTGAATTAAACTTTTTCCACCGTATTTTAACGATTACATTGTTGAATTATTGCATCATAGTGACTGGCTTTTAATTAATTATTTCATTTTAATAATTTATTGCATTTAATTATTCAATATTAGTTCGAATTATTTTATCTGACTCATGACAATTTGAGCATTTTATTAAATTAAAATTTTCGATGTATAAATATCAATATCAGTTTGAGAGCTGTGCAAATAATTACTGCGCATGCAATTTAATTTCCTATTTTACCAGTATCATTTCATTCTCTTTTCCTAACGAATATTTTAGAGAGTTTTCTCTGCATGCATTCATTTCATTTACTGTGTCAATATAAAATAGATGAGTTTATTGAAATTTTATACTAAATAAAACATAGTAAAGATCCAGAGATTCGGTAGTATTACGCGCAGGTACACGTTTAAACATATGGGGCATTCCACGCTAAATCGAATACCATTCTGCTTTTGCATCTCCAATTTTTTCGAAGAATGTAATGTTATAGTACCCATTGAGAAAGTCCTCCATGATTTTTTCCAACTGTTTTCTAAGTTTTTTTTTAAATTATTCTTTTTTACGACACTTTTGGAGTATGAGATCAAAAAAATTTTCAAAACCTTATGTCTATGAAATTGTCAGATTTTGATTATAAAAATTTGACTGCCAAAAAACACGTTGCGATCGATTGTCTTGAAAATTATTTGTAAAAAACTGTCAATAATAGTCGAGCGCCATTAATGGGCCGAGGTTATCATCCCGGCTATAAGCCGTTTATCGGCCAATAAACATTGCCATTGCTGAGCCATTAATCGACATTCTTGGCCCAGTAATGACCCGATATAGGGCCGATTTCCAAACTTTGTATGGGTATAGATCGATAAACTAATTTTATTTGCATTTGCTGGGTCTCGAACCTGGTCCTTCATGCCTGCTAGGCAAATTTCTTAGCCACTAGACAGTTACGCTATACATAGAAGCCAGAGGTTTGTAGGTACAATTTGTTATTTAGACCGGTAAACCAGGGCTTTTTACTTGAGTATTGGCCCAAGACTGACAAGCCAAGGCTCGTCAATCGAGTATTGGCTGGACCTTGCCCAAAGACTGCCAAACCCAAACTTGTCAATTAAATGTCTGTTGAATCTTACCCCAAGACTGGCAAACCGAGGTTCATCACTTGAACGATGGTCGGATCTCAGAACAACCTTGGGAGGCTGAGTCTGGGTAGCCCAGTATTGTGCCAAGATCAGCCCCGTTGTCAATATTTTTTTTCCTGCAAGGGAATGTCTGAGAAAATCTATAGAAAACTAGGACTTGTCACCGTCTCAGAAAATCTATAGAAAATCTTAAATTCAACATTTTCCTTTTGATTGAAGATTTACGGTCAGTAAGTAAGAAAGTAAATATGTGTCATCGGGATCTGGATCATCAATACATCTGCGTCATCGGAATCTGAATAATAGACATCCACCCAAATAAAAAATCTGAAAACCGCCTGACCCTGCGGACCAGCTCCAAAACTTCCCGCTGTTTTTGAGCGCAGGGAACTCGAAAACATTATTACTTGTAAATTTTTTACTTCTTTGAACTCAAAAGACTATTAGACCGACAAAACACAGATTTCACTGAAAAAAAATAATTTTTGTCCTACGATATCTTTGGCGTTCTTGGCGGCAGTTGAGAGAGCACACTAAGATTTAGAACTGATTATATTTTGAGATGAATCGGGCAAGTGACTTATGAGTTATACGCAAAAAACAAAAAAAAAAACTAATTTTAATTTTTTGTTTAACTTGTAAACTACATGACCGATTGTCTTCAAAATCTAATCAATTTCAAGTCTTGGTGAGCTCTTTCGATTGCCACCATGAATGTTCAAATCGGTTGATTCGTTCGAAAGATATTGTCGGACAAAAAAAATTTACACACACACACACACACACACACATACACACACACTCGGACATCATTCTGAAAATAGTCAGAATAGCTTAGGTCCTAGGACCTCAAAACGTTGACATCTGATGAAAACTCTATTTTCGAAAATCGGGGTGAAAACAATAACACACACACACACACACACACACACACACACACACACACACACACACACACACACACACACACACACACGCACACACAGTATCACAATCTTTACTAGGTGTGAGAAACTTATCGATAAGTTTTCATAACAATTACTTTCATATATTATAATAATTGTGATGCGGCATACTAATTTTTTGTAAGATTATAATAACTTTTTGGATGCTTCACTTCTTGTTTCAAGTTGTGTCGATAGCATAATAAAAATTGGTAGGTTTCAAGCCATCAATTTTTTTCGAGTATTTTTAAGCTCTTCAAGCTCAAAACTGTAGTTACAATAATGTTATCGAACCCTTCGAGCGAGAAGTTTTGGAACTGGCTGCAGGGTCAACCAGTTTTCATAATTTTTTTAGTAGATTCCAACAATTTGTTATTTTTATAAAAATTTTCAACTTTCTGTGCTTGAACTTATTAATATAAAGTAGTATTTTGATTCTTAGCTCATATTATTGATGTTTTCCCCTATTTAATCAGTCTAAATTTCTCATGTTTTTAAAAAACAGAAGTATCAATGTTCTTATTATGATGCTCGTTCAATGGGCATAACGTAAACATGATTGAATGGCAAACTCTGGTGAACTCCAATGCAGAAAAAATTTCTATTGAAAGCTAAATCCTCCTGTCTGATTTAAAAAGGTAACTGCGCCGACGTGGTATATATTAGGGTTATCTAGGTTCGCATGCCGTTTTGGAATCAGTCTGCGTTCGTCCTGCATGCGGTATGTTTGCAGTTTATCGTGTATTAAAAGTTTTGACTTTCAATTATGTCAGTATTTATATCCACCTGTGTACACCACACAAATAATTATTAACTTCTAAATACGAACAAGATTTAAAATCAACAATCGTACAAAAACAAATAGTAATGAATTTTGTGGTTATTTAACATCTTTTTGTACATATAAGGATTTTTTTTTTTTTTTGTTATATTCAATAACTTTGAAAAAAATAAATAAATAAAATCTATTCAAGATAACAACAAATTGATTTACATGGATAAAAAAAATCGAATAAATAACAAATATTTTTCATGTGTTCACGTCTGATTTAGTGTTGCGTGTTGTATTGTGGGAAATAGACGTTGTGGAAAATCTGCATATCACGAAGTGGTGGTTTATTGAACGAGGCATCATCAGACTGAATGCAAGTTGCGATAATCTCATTGTTATTCACGTCATAGTACAGATAAATGTGATTGTTAACCACGACGTTGATGGCCAAGTTCGCGCTAGTGAACAAATGTACAATGTCAAAATGTATTTATTGAGCATATAATAACTGATGACAATTTCAAACAAATCATAAACTGATTTTTATTTGTTGTTGCCATAAAAATACTGGTTAACATTTTGGCAGTGACGCAGATATAATTGATGAATCGCGAATGATTTTTCATGCTATTTAGCCAATGCTATAACTGTTATTGTTATTTATATAATTTAAAATAATTTTTTTTTTCGTATTTTGACAATCATTTATATTTGGGAAGTGCTATTTTTTTATCAATCAGAATATAACGAAATTAATAATGTTATTTGTAAAAAAATAATAAAGCGGAACTAAAACCGCAAAATGAAAGCTCCACTAATTCTTTTTGGTGGGATAATTGTTCTTTCTCTTGCTGTAGCGAGAGCACTCTCATGTGTTTGTTCACCATTAGAATGCGACGTTCTCACTGAAGAGGATTGTCCTGGGGGACTTACTTGGGACCCATGCAAGTAGGTTTTAATCATTAATTATTACTAATATAATTTAATTGAAAAACTAAGTTTCTATTTGCGACATTCCATGCCAAATCACCGAGTTTTTGACCGGACCCTCTTAGATTTGGCTGAAAATTTTTTATCATTTTCTACCGAACCAAATACGTTTTTCAGAATATTTGTAGATTTTTTTTCCCAACCCGGGAAAAAAATGATCAGACCTGACCATGCCTGTTCATGTATGATCAGGCCTGAAATTAGACCTGATTATACCTGTCCATGCCTGATCATGTCTGTTCATATCTTTTCATATCTGAAACGTTAAATACGCTCAGGTCTGATCATACCTGTTCATGTTTGATCCAGCCTGATATATGGGAGTAAATTTAAAATCTTAGTTATAATTAAATATAACTAACTTACACTGTTAAAAATTTCTTTGGTAATTTTACAAGAAATGTGTTGGAAGTCAATTGCCAACGCAGTTTTGTGATTTAATAAAACCAGTGTTGTAATTTTACAAAACATTTTTTAAAATTTTTGTTTTGGAAAATTGCAAAACAAAAGTACTAATCTTACTAAACAGATAATAAAAAAAGGTTTGTCAATTTTACACAACGAATGTTGTAATTTTCGGAAACAATTCAATTAGAAATTATTTGTAAAATCTCAATATATTACTGTTTTAATACAAAACGTTTAAGAGATCATACGTGTTGTAAAATTGCAATACCTACTGTTAAAAATTTCTATCGTAATTTAACAAAACATTTTCCACTGTATTTGCCTTGGAACAATTTAGTAATTTTACAATATAGTATTATAATTTTACAAACATTGAAAAAAAAAAGATTTTTTTTTTTTAATTTTTTGTCCAATCATTTTGGCGATGCTAGGAGTATTAGATATGCGATATTGGATTTCTAATCGAAGTAGGAATTTTTAATTCAGAGAAAAAACGCTAAACTTATCAATAAACGCACACGCATTAGTGGGATTCGAACACGGGACCCTACGCACGAAAGACCGACGCTTTAACGACTAGGCTACACAACCGACAGTGACTGCTGAATTTAATTGTACACTATAGTGTATACATTGTATTCTGTTATGTATACATAAGATTTTTTTTAACTTTTAGGAGTGTTTTTTAACATTTTTTATTTCAAAATGTAATACGTCAAGAGAAAAACATTTGAATACGATTTAATGGAACTAATTGTAAAGAAAAAAATTATTACTGCTAAATATATTATATATTTGAAAAAATTTGGGTATCATACATTAGTTATAAAAATTAAAGGATATTCAAAAAATTCCAAATTTTTAAGTGATTTTCAACGTGCTGTAACTTGGAGGAAAATGGTCGTACAGTGAAAATAAAAAAAGCAAATTGTAGTTTCAAGTGTCTAAGTCTTAGATCTGGTCTTGAAAAATTTTAATCATTAACGATTCCGGATTTAAAAAAAAAAACGACCGCAAAAAAAAAAAATTCCAAATTTTTGCTCGTCTTGAAAAGTCTATGAGTTTCAACAAATTGTTTTTGATAATCTATCCTTGAACCTCTTTTGGTTAATTTAGTTTGCCGCCCTGAAAAAATCTTTAGAGCCAAGAAAGTCTAAATCAAGACAAAAGTTTCTTGAAGCAAGGTAATTGGCTTTCTACAGAAATAAATTATTGACTAAAGAAAATATTTCTTGAGTCGATATAAATTTTCTATCAGTGCATACATTAGTTGTAAGCTTTGAACGCGTTTTCTCTAAAGTCAACATGCTATTTTGTAAAATTACGACTCCTATATAATAATTAAAATTTTTAGGGTGAAATTACAAAACACTGTAATTCTACAATTAAAGTTGTGAAAAAAAAAATTTAGGTTTGTAAAATTTCAGTGATTTCTGTGTAATTTTATTTAAAATATTTTTTTATTATTTTACTAAGAATTATAGCAAATTGAATTATTAACATATTTTGTAAACTTTTATCGCTTTTCATTTAAAATCAACGCACTGTTTTGTGAAATTACAATTCATGTATAATACATAAAAATTGATAGTAAAATTACAAACCACTTAGCAATTCTACAATAAAATTCGTGAAAAAACAAAATTAAAGTTTGTGAAATTTCAATGACTTCATTGTAATATTAATTACAATACTTTTTTTAAATTTTACTAAGGATTGTAGTAAATTAAATTACAAGCATTTTTGGTAAATTTTGAACGATTTCTATTTAAAATCAACGTACTGTTTTGTAAAATTACAGCTCGTGTGTTATAAGTAAAAAGTCATAGCGAAATTACAATACACTCTGTAATTCTACAATAGAATTTGTAAAAAAATAATTAAGGTTTGTAACATTTGAATGATTTCACTGCAATATAAATTACAATATTTATTTATAATTTTACTAAGAATTATCGCAAATTGAATCACAAACATTCTTTGTAAAATTTTATCGCTTGTTATTCAAAATCAATCTACTGTTTTGTAAAATTACAACTCGTGTACGATTCATACACAGAGATGGTAAAATCACAACTCATAATAGTAGTTTTCCTAATACATCATGCAAGATCACTCAAATTGTGTTGTAATTTTGTATTGACATGCATTGGTTTGTATTTTTACCATACCATTGCTTTGTAAAACTATTGTAATTTTACAAAAATTTTTAACAGTGTAGTTATAATTATATATAATTTCATATATCTATAAATAAATAATTGATAAATTAGATATAAAATTTTTTTGACCAAGAATCTATCACGTATAAGATTTTTATTACTTGAAGTTCATACGAAACTTACTTTTCAAGTTAATATCTTAGGTTAACGGATAGCGGGTTAAGCTTCCGAGTTCGAGGTCCACGGTTCAAATCCTGTACATGCTCGATTTTTTTTATTTTTATAGAAATAATTAAATATACTTGTATATAGTTATACATAATTATATAGGGCCATTTTTTATCTACAATTTTTTTACCCGGATGGGCATGAACAGACATGAGCATACCTGATTAGACCTGAACATGCCTGGCCAGGTCTGGTCAGACCCGGTCATTTCTCATATCTGGTCAGACCTGAAGACTCATGCCTGTTCATATCTGATCATTTTTTCCCGGGTATGTCATAAAAAATTACTGAGAAAATATGCTGAGGCTTCACCTGATGTCACTGATAACAAATCTAATGAGAGCTTTGATACTGATGAAAATTTAAGATATTTCAGAAAATTCGTATTTTTTTCTGAAAACTACATCTAAAAAAAAAAATTTTCTATTCGGTCCGGTCCCAATTGGTCGATTTTTGAAAAAGTTCTAGCATTTTCAAAAAGAAAGAGCGGTTTTTTTCAAAAATTCGTAACTTTTCTTGGGTTGGGAAAAAAAATTTACAAATATTCTGAGAAATGTCTTTGGTTCGATAGAAAATGATAAAAAATTTTCAGCCAAATCTAAGAGGGTCCAGTCAAAAACTCGGTGATTTGGCATGGAATGCCCCATTTGTTTTCAGGTAAATATGACTAAATTTTATCTTTATTATGAGAACATTATAATATATTTTAAATAGTTTTGTTTTTAAATTCAGATAGAATAAGATTGTTGTTTAGATAATTATGAATAAATATATTTATATGATCAAAAATACTATTCAAGGTGCCGTGACTACATATCCGCAGACAAAATATCCCGGACAAAATAACTACACGACAAAATATCCGAGGAGAAAAATTTATACCATACTGGTCATGGTCTAGATGTGGAGCTCTACTTACTTTTGGCCATAAAAATACTGGTATTAGGAATTTTTTTTCAATTGTTCTACTCCTCGGCGAATAGGTGACGAAAAAAAATAACCTTCAAAAAAACTAATATTCCTATTAGTTATGGCTGTTTGAAAATTTAATAAATCAAAAAAGTTATTTTTCTACATTAATCATGGTTTCAAAAATATTTTTAACGAGGTATTTCTCTATTTCGATCTCTTTCGATTTGATGCACTGTAAAAACATAGTAGAAAAATAAAAATTCTAAACTTTTTTAATTTTACGGCTTTGTCAATATTTTTGGCTGCTTGAAAAAATAAAAAATGATTTACTACTCTTCTGATTTAATTTACTGAGAAATAATTAAATTAAGTTTAGTTAACATTTGCAATGTTTTTCATGATTTTAGTGCAATTTTTCACACTTTTTTATGTATGGGTATATTTATGTAATTACACGTACATATTCGTGAAAAAAGGGCACAATTTTTCATAGTTTGAAAAAAAAATGTCAAACAGAAGCCATTTTACAGCTAAAAGTATGTGGAGCCCCACTACCAGACCCTTACCGACGTTTCTTTGGCAGCTGATATTTTACGGATGTAGTAATTAATTAAGCTGATATTTTGTACGGATGTAGTCATTAATGCATGGTACACTAAAGAGCAGTGCTACGCATAGTGTACCAGGCATTAATAACCACATCTGTTCAGATATTTTATCATGGTTGATTTTTCAACTGGTTCTTATTTTTCCGGTTATTTTGTCTCGCGGAAATTTTGACGTAAGGATGTTTTGTTCGCGGATATTTTGTCGTGTGGTTATTTTACACGGAGAGAAAAAAATAGTTCTAATTCCTATGTAGAATGGTAACCATTACTATGTTACATAGAAACGAGGATTTTTTAGCGTCGAGAGTCACCGGGCAGAGTAACCCCCCCCCCCCTCCATTCTACATAGTAACGGTGGCTATGCTAGCATAGGACTGATTACTATTCTACATTGACGAGAGAACTATGTAAATGGACATCACTACAATGTTACCTAGTAACGTTTACGATGTTTTATTTATTTCATTTTTAGTAAATAAGGTTATGACAAAACAAATAACTCAGGTAACTATAAAAAGATATATGTAGAAATTGAATTCATCTGTTGAAATAGTTAAGATATTGCTCAAAAAGAAATATCATATTTTGATAACAGATAAATAATAAGTAAATAAATTAAAATATTTAATAATATACATCGCACATATACATGCATACACATATACACAGGTTATTGCGCAAACGTCCGCGCATGTTAACTTCCTTGTCTCACTTATTAAACTGTAACGACAGCTATTCCAGCATGGGACTGAGTACCATTCTACATAGCTCTGATTCCCATGCTAGATGCGATTTTTACCGTTTTAGTTGTTCCAATGTAACATGTTAATCATTACCAGAAAAATGGTAATGAGTCCTATTCTACATAGCATTATTTACCATTTTACAAAAAATGAGTCTGGTTACTATGTAGTATAGTAATCATTACTATTCTTTTCTCTCCGTGTATCTTCGGATATTTTGTTACAGAACCACTATTCAAATATTCTAGATTTTTTTAACAAGTAAAGGATGTAGGATATAGTGTACTAGTTAATTATCAATTCATTTTTAATTAATTAAGTAAATGTTTTCTTAAATATCAAAAATAAATAGCATTCTATTTTTTCCATTAATAATTCGATAAAGTAATATGAAACTATCTGTATTTATATAATTACATCACAAATAATGGAACTTTTTGCACACCTTGAACGAGAAACAGAGAGATAGTTGTTTACTATCGCCAAACCTAAAAACCGGGTTATCGTCAACTTAAATCGTCTTCACCAATTTTATGAGACAAAAACTGTCGAAGTCATCTAGCAGAGCATTTAAATTAAATAAAAATGATAAAATTAGATATATAGTTAGGTTAGCTTTATTTCATTTATTATTTAAAATTAATTTCTTCTCAATCTTCTCAAGTAAAGAAGAATTGTCGATATCGTACCGTTAAAGAACATTTCGTGTTAATATAAAAATAAGTTGATTAATGAAAATATAATATGAGCGTTTGAGATGTGAACTTTTGGATTTTCTAAATGTTTTTTTTCAGATGTTGCAAAGTTTGTGCTCGAGTTGAAGGCGAACCTTGTGGTGGACTTTTCGGGTTTTCTGGCAGTTGCGCGGTCGGGCTCCAGTGCGTCATTAAAAATCTTCGTCCACCTGATGAATTAGATGAAGGAATTTGTTCAAGTAAGTATTTTGTATTTATCAATGAAACAAATAAGCATGTCGATTTTATAAAACGCAATTACATACTTGAAATCCTTTATTAATACATAGAAAAAAATCTGAGTAGCGTTAGGCCCTGTGGACAAGCCCTACGACTTCCCGCTGTTTTCGAGCTTATGCTTAAGGAGCTCGGAAACATTATTTTGAATACATTTTTGAGCTCTTCGAACTCGAAAATATTCGTGAACGCCATTGTTTTTCATGAGCTTTTCAAGCTCAAACTAGTTAAGGTACATGTTCGTTTGAAAATTTAAGAATGGAAAATAATAAATGAACAAGCGTTTTATAAATTTTTATTCATGATTACGTTCAATAAAATAAAAATATTCAAGGAGACATCAATGTAAGTTACCAAAATAAGGTTTTAAATGAGTTTTGACTCAGATCAGAGGGTTAATATGTTACTTTTTTCTCGGAACTTCAATTTGCTTCAAATTTTCAGAAAAGTTGCTTTGTAATATCCCTAAACAGCTCTGAAAATTTCAACTTTGGTATCGAGCTTGGATCCGAGATACAAATTTTCAGACATCCCGAAAATTGCTTTGTTTCAAATAATTTTTACGAATAAGTTTTTATATATCAAATGAATTATTTATTTGTTTTTAAGTGTGTTATCTATACCTGATTGAAATTTTTTATGCTACTGCTGTTGATTCTTATTTAAGTCGTGTATTAAGGAATAGGGACGATTGCAGCAATCTTAAATACGAAATCTTTACTTAATATACTACTTAAATAAGAATCAACAGCAGTATTAGCATAAACAATTTCAATCAGGTTTTGATAACAAACTTAAAAATGAATAAATAATTGATATACGGAAACTCATTCGTAAAAATTATTTTAAACAAAGCAATTTTCGGGATATTTGAAAATTTCTGACTCGATTCCAAGCCCGATACCAAAGTTGAAATTTTTAGGTATATAACAAAGCAACTTTCCTGAAAATTCGAAGCAAATCGAAGTTCCGCGAAAAAAGTAATAGCTATCTGAAAATAGCGATTTTTGAAAAATTGATCGGCTTTGGATGACCGTATATAAACGAAATTGAAGCAATTAGGGAATATTATGGTAGATATCAACAGAATATACTTACACAATAAATATCCGTTGTCATTTATCCTTCTACTTTGAAAACTGTAGATTTGAGAGGATTTTAAAAAATGGGAAAATTTTGCTAATTCAGTGGTGTAGTAGGAAGCTCCCAACTAAGCCAGATATTAGGTAAGGGCAAATATCTATTTTTCTCTTGAAAGTAGAGTGTATACAGAGAAAAACGCCGCCATAGAAAAGTCTCTCTAAGTTATATAGAAGCTGACATACAAGTTTTTAAAAATAACTAAAAAATTAACTTTTTTCAAATTTTTAAAAATTCTCCAGTGGCCGGATTTGGGGGTATTGAGCTCAAATTAGCAGGATCACCCTCTTTTCTGACCTACTTTTAAAAAAAAATCGGCGTCCAAATCAGTGATCCACGCGCGCACACTTTTGTCGAAAAGTAATGGATCTGCCCATCTATAGATATAAGTATACTAACAATTTTTAAATCGTGGATTCAAAATCTTAGATTGAGCTTCCGTTTTAAATTAAGTGCGAGTTAGTGAAAAATTAGGGCAGTGCTGAAAATTTTCGAAAAATCTACCTTCCATTTTGGCTGCCAGATAGCATTTTTAGTAGATTTCATAGAAATCTAACTGTTGTATTTGTCCTCATGATGAAATTTTCAAAAAATTTTGCTACGTCTAAACTCAACTCGACGAGCTGAGTCAGAAAATACATGTGGTTCAAATGTTTATATATGTATTTATATATATATATATATATATGGGATAGAACCGACTTTTGAGGACACGATTGCGTCTACAGTTCTTATCCGATCTTAATGAAATTTTCTACACATTCTATGTGTGATTACCACGGTTAAGTTCGAAGATGGGCTGAATTGGTCGATTAGTTTAGAAGTTATGGCTGTTTGAAATTTTAAAGATTTTTCGAAAAAATCAGTTTTTAATCACTTTCAAGTCCATATAACTTTAAAACTACAACTCATAGATAATTATTGCAAAAAGTATTTCAAAGCTTGACTAATAAGCTTTAATTGACGACCTTAAACTTTATATTTAGACCATTCCTTCCAATAATTTAATAGCCTTGAAAATTTTATTGGAATCAAAAAATGTTGAAAACATGGTTTTCATTCCACATAACTTATACTTGTCCCATTATAATCCAGTTTCGTCAGTTGTTTTTTATTGTGCACAAAATAACCTGTAAATTTCACTGCTATTTTATATTTTAAAAGTATTTCTTTTATTATTTATGATGTATCAAATGTACTTCTACTCCCAATGATTATCACTGGTCTTGTCATTACGATAGCACGTACAGTTCTTATCAGCTCTTAATGGATTTTTTTACACTTATTCTATAGGCGTTTACCTTGATCAGGTTCAAAGATGGGCTAAATCGTTCAAATACTTTTGAAATTATGGCTGTTTGAAATTTTCATGATTTTTCGTAAAAATCATTTTTTAATCACTCCTAAAGCTCATATAACTTTAAAACTAGTATTCATAGACAATTTCCGTAAAAATTATCTGCAAGCTTGTTTAATAATTTTTAATTTATAACCTTAAACTTCATGTTTTGACTATTTCTTTCAATAATTTGATTGCCTTGAAATTTTTAATGAAATCGAAAAATGCTGAAAATATGGTTTTCATTCCACATAACTTATGAATTTGCCATTATAATACAATTTTGTCACGTGTATTTTATTTTGAACAAAATAACCTGTAAATTTCACAGCTATTTCATATTTTAAAAGTATTCCTGTTATTTTAACTGGGCTTGTCATGGTACCAGCGATTACAATTATGATCTCATACTAATTAAACTTTCAATACTTTATTTATGTGAAGGTTAGTTTGGTAAATTACCTATATAATGTTATGTCAACTCAACTATCTGAAGTTCTCTATCAAGAATAATCGTCGTCTTTTTTTACCCTCACTTTCAGAAAACGAGTCTAATTTCATATCAAGACTATACACTAACAAGATATGTATGTATAAAACTATTTTTTTATATCGATTAATTGAAAAATCTACCTTCCATTTCGGCTGCCGAATGGCCTTTTTTAAATTCCAATTTCCTTAGTGAGAAGTTAAAAAAGTCTAAATTTCTTTTTTTTTCCACTTTACATGTACTGAACAACTAACACAAGAATTTAAGAAAAGTCGATAAAAATTATTACTTTAGCCGACAACAACTCTAATAAAATTGCTCTCCGCACTTCGGAGTAAAATTATCGTAATTTAATTTTTACGATGTCTGTCCTTTTTTATTTGACGCCTGCACTCTTCAATTCATATTAGTTCTCTGCCAACTATTTAACAGCGCTGACTTCATTTTATGGAAGGCATATGTTTCCAACTTTTTTCCATAAGTATTAGCTATCCAGTTAATATAGAGATTAGTGGCTTCAGGGTATCATCAAGCTCGATAAGCTCGAAAACAGCGTGAAGATTTTCAGGCTGGCCTCCAGGCAGGTGACCACTTTCCTTATTTTTTTTCTTTTTTTTGTATCTAAAATGTTAAAAATCTTTGCCATGTTCATTTTTTATTATTTTTTCACTTTTAATTATTATTATTATACCATATATACTTTAATCTAGAAATTCCTGGACGGTGGCGTAGGCACTGTCCACATGGCCCTAAAATGTCTGGACCGGGATGCAATCTCATAGGTGATGGTACATCTAATGACAGCATTCATCCAGAAAATACAGGAAGATGTGTTTGTGGTTCGTCAGTACCTTGGTGCCCTGGTGAGCCTCTTCCGTATATGTTCGCAACACGTCATGAATGTAAGCTTAATCTTGCTGCAAAGATAGCGTATGGTGAGTTTGTTTTTAATTTTTATATATAATAAATACTTCAGATATAATAATTTTATTCTTTTTCGTCGGTTGTTAGTACTCTGTGTCTATTATTATTATTATGCTTTGTGTTGCACTGTCCAAAATTTATGGTGTGAAAATGGTCCCCAAGGACTTTCACAGTCTGCTCAGTGTGAATTGATGGTGTGAAAGTGTTGTATTAGTTAAATATTGTCCAATAATATAATCTGTAGTTACAAGTTATCAAATAATATATAGGCTGCCGTACTGATATATCATTATAATAATTGGTGTAAATTATAACATAAAAATGAAATGCCTGCACAGAAAAAAATCGGCCTATCAGTTAACCCTGCGGGCCAGCCCCAAAACTTCCCGCTGTTTTCGAGCTCCTTGAGCTAAAAACATCTGCATAGGCTTAAATTATATTAGGAGTACAAATAAGTTTCCGCCGTTTTATTTTAGATGGCGCGGCACGGAGTTTCGGTTAGCTTTCGCAGATGATAACCGGCTTAAAAAATAGTTTGGACATTCAAGAACAACATAACCTATTAATATCATTGATTTTATATTGGTAAAATATAATTTTTATAAGTTGAAAATGTCAAAATTTGAGCCAAGTAAGCGTCATTTGCGGGAAATATTAGTTTACTTCTTCAATTTAAAGAAATCTGCTGCTGAGGCGCATCGATTGCTCGTAGAAGCATATGGTGAGGGTGCTTTGAGTGAGAGAACGTGTCAAGAGTGGTTTCAAAAGTTTAAAAACGGTGATTTCGACGTAGAAGACAAAGATCGCAGTGGAAGGCCAAAAATTTACGAGGATGCAGAATTGGAGGAATTATTGGAGGAAGATTCATCTCAAACACAAAAAGAACTTGCTTTAACATTAGAAGTCACTCAGCAAGCACAGTCTCACATCGTTTAAAATCATTAGGAATTATTCATAAACAAGGAAATAAAAATAAAAATAAAATTCATAAAAAAGAAAAAATAAAAAAAAAAAAGGGAACGCGGCTTCCGTGAAAAAGTACTTGGAAACACTTGATTGGGAAGTGTTACCCCACCCGCCGTATTCACCAGACATTGCACCGTCCGATTATCAGCTGTTCCGGTCCATGGCACATGCTCTGACGGCGCAGCGGTTCACATCTTATGAGGATACCAAAAATTGGGTTGATTCGTGGATAGCCTCAAAAGACAAGGAGTTCTTCAGACGTGGGATTCGAATGCTGCCTGAGAGATGGGAAAAAGTGGTTGCAAGTGATGGGCAATATTTTAAATAAATTTATATTACCGTTCTTCTATAATAAATATTTAATTTGTGTTAAAAAACGGCGGAAACTTATTTGTAACCCTAATAAATTTTATTTTTATGTCCAAATATTTACTGTTTAAACGCAGTGCTTGAGGTATCCTCATTGTTTAGGGATTAAGTTTAAATTTTAATATTGTAAAATTTCTCAATCTCCTTATTTACAACTACTCTACTCCTTAGTTTAAAATATTTTTAATCCCTGCAATAAAGTCATTCGCGACACATGGTCCCACGTCCTTGTCCTTCTTGACCGGGCTCATCATATCGTTTCCTCTTACCACGTTCCCACGCAGCGTCAGCCCTTTCTCCACTTTTCCTGCTTCACCTAATGCCCATAGCCTCCAATCACAACTCCCGCTTTCCCGCTTCCTTGCTCCCACTCACTTGGGTCTTAAGCATTCAAATTTGTAACGCTAAGAAATTATTGCACACCTCGAACACGAAGCGGAGAGGTAGTGCTCTACTGTCGTCAAATGTCAAAGCAGGGTTGTCGCCAACTTAAATCTTTAAGTTTTTTCTCATTGTAATCAGTTTGTAACTAGAATCTTCACCGAGCAGCAACTTAGCACTCGGCTAAAATAAATCATCAACTTACACTCAGCAAGTTTTAATACTTTGAAATATTTGTTCATTTTATTTATCAAAATAGTTACAACTCATTCCCGGCAAACTAGTCGCGGAATCATTTATGATCCTTTGAGCTGGATTAATTGAAAAAGTCATTCAATTATTTTCGGAATTATTATCTATTTGATTGTGATTGCACAGTCATTATTTTCAATTTTTTTATATAAAACATATTATCAAGTTCATTTCATTATACTGTAATTGCACAGTCATCTTTATATCTAGCTATCGGAACTACAATATTTCTTATTTGTGAAAAGTTTACAAAAGTAAAGTGAATATTACAAACTTAAATTCACTGTAAACGAATTATACATTTGCAACGTATATGCAATAAATTGATATTGCATATTAACTCGTCAACAACACTATCGCCAAGAATCAAGCGGTCTGAAGGCAAGGCAGCTCCACTGTGAGGATCAACAGTGGTCAATCAACATAATCAACACCATTGGAAATCGACATCCTGCACCAGAAGTATTTCATCATCGTCGATGCGGCAGTTTACTGTTACAATCTACCTCATCTGGGTACAAGTAAGTCAGTGTGTTCATCCAATTATCATTTACTCATAATTTCCATTCACTCTAAACGAGAATCATTTTGCATTTATTTCGGTTTAATGTCTGATACTCAATATTATTCATTTCAATGATGTCAGAGGAGAAAATCAAAGTGTTAAAAACGAAACGCGGAGCTGCTAAACGTTCATCACCCGGAAGAAGACTGCGATTCTCGAAAAAAGATTTCAGGAAATAGAAAAGGCCAGAGAATAGTTTAAAACTGTTCAATCCGAACTAGAATCACTCGCTGCAAACGATGTAGAAGTGAAAATTATTCACAAGTATCGAGAAGAGTTTGAGGAACAGTACTTCGAGACATACGGTATCGCGGCCGGTCTTCTATCTCCAAAAACAGCAAATTCATCGCAATCACCGGCTTCCATCGCGGGTTCGAATGTTGAGTTTAATACGGAAGGCCCCAACCTCTCCCTGCCTAGTCAGATACAGTTGAATTTAATCAGCACTCTTGATAATAATACTAGTAACACTAATAATAATAATGTTGATAGTAACACTAATATCTTTAGTAATAATAACTCCAGTAGCAATCAAATAAGCTATCGTGAAATAGCCTCCGTTGGCAATCAACAACATACCACAGGGCCTCCTATGCGTTAATCAATCTATCGTGTTCCTAATTTTCAACCTTCAAACCAACTCTATTTACCTACTATAACTCTGCCAACCTTTAGCGGCTCCTTTCCCTGATTCAGAAATCTAATTTGGAATGATTCAATCCATGCTAGAGTGTATACCTATATATAGTCAATTTTGCCAACTTTAAATTGTTTTGGATCGTGTTTGAATTATTCCAAATTAGATTTCTGAATCAGGGTTGACTCGTGGCTCGGATTTTATGATCTCTTCAACTCTCTAATCCACGAGGACGAGACTATCTCTCCAATACGTAACCTACTCTATTTGAAAGGCTGTTTAACGGGTGAGGCGGCTGACGTGGTAGCTTCTATTGAGTCTTCCAGTCAAAATTACCAAGTAGCTTGGAAATTGCTACAAGAGCGGTATGATGACCGTAAGGTTATTCGCGAAAGCTGTATACAATCATTGATCGATACTCCGGTAATATCCAAGGAATTTTCTATCCATTTATTCGTTGACCATGTGCAAAAGCACTTGCGTGCTCTCCAAACTCTGGGAGAACCTATTGAGTCATGGGACTCATTCTTAGTTGTTCTACTTCGCAATAAACTAAATAATTTTCTTCGCGAGCGATGGGAGGAATGTAGTAGTAGCTCTCGTAAGCCTTCTACCAAGCAATTTTTATCCTTTTTGATGAAACGGGCCCAATTCAAGAGCAAGCGCTCTCAATTGCAGAGGTCGAAACCTAAAAATGACAAACTAAAATATAATACTAGATCAAATTCACAAGTCAAACAATCCTTTGCAGTAGCGGTATCTCAACGCCGTTGTCTTCGCTGCTCTAGTAATGACCATTACGTTAGCTCCTGTCATAAATTCAAGGAGTTAAGCCCATTTACCCGTTACGGCACGGTAAAAAAGAATCGATGGTGCACAAATTGCCTGCGCAATAACCATCACGTGGCTCATTGCACGTTTGGTAAGTGTCAAAAGTGTAACCAAAAGCATCATACATTACTGTATTTTGACAAGCCCAACGATTCCTGAATAGAAGTGAGGTTAACTGAGACCCTTTTTTTGGCATCTAACTCTCAAGTTAGATTGCATGCTACTGTTTACTCTAAAGCATTATTGGCAACTGCCATTGTTGATATCGAAAACCTATAGGGAAAAGTAAAACCCTGTCGGGTCTTTTTGGATGTTGGTTTTCAGGCTAATTTTATTACTCAGTCCAAAGCTCAATTCTTGAAGTTGGACCGAATCTGTCAATGTGGCTATCAGTGGAATTGGTGATCTATGTACAAATGTAAAGCATGCAGCTAGAGCCACTATCAAGTCGCGTGTAAATAAATTTCAGCAAAATATTGAGTTTCTTATAATACCTCAAATCAGTAAATTAGTACTTTCTGCGCCTATTGATTCAACTAATCTTGAAATTCCTAAAAATCTGGTACTAGCTGATCCAGAATTTTACAAACCATCCGAAGTAGATACACTCATAGGTGTCAATCTCTTTTATAAGCTTCTCAGCGTTGGTCAAATTAAGCTCAAAAGTCATCCTGACGCTATTCTTCAAAAAGCCCAACTAGGTTGGGTGGTTGCTGGTAAATTATCTCAGTCATTTAAAAAACCTCATCTATCTTGCCACCTTGTCCTAAATAATCAGGCTTCAGACCTCAATCTCACATTTCTCGGAGATGTCTTTGGTTTCTTGAAGATCTGGCTGAGAAATCCGACCTTAATAAAGATCTATCCGGCTCAAAGGACCAAAAAACGTTTAACGAGTAGTATGCTGGGTCTATAGTTAGCTCCATTAAAGTAGATTCTTACGATGTAATTTATTTGGTGGCCTTGAAACAAGCCTTTTTGGTCTTGAAAAAGACCGATGAGAGTTATGAGTAGACGCGCGAGTTTTCAATGAAGCGGTCCTGAGAAGAACTATTGAGACGGTGAGTCGTCTTACGTGACCCAGAGATCTTTTAGAATAGCCCTAAGAATATTTATTCGGATTGAGAGTAGCCTTATGAGACCCGGTGGTCTGGTTGACTAGCCTTGAAAAGAGCTAGTTCGATTGTAGCCTTTAAAAGAGCTAATTTGATGATGAGAAATAGCTGGAGTATATTTAAGTCTTGCGCGTTTGGATATTTAGTCACTGGTATTCGCTGATAGCCTTGCGCGCTATCTGGAGAGTATTCCGTACAGTGAGACTGGTCAGGAATGAATGCGCTGCTACTCTCAGGTTCCCCTTTTTTATACACGACAGGCGGCTTCTAAAATATTCTGGCGAGAGTGGGGGCTGTCGATTTCTGCACTCTAATGAGATGGCTGGATTGAGAGTAGAGGGGGTCGAGTTACTGCAGTCCGATGAGAAGCCTAGATTGAGACTGGAGAGGGTAGAGTCCAGTCTGGAGTAATGCTGCCAAGACATTTATAAAAATCTGGGCGTCGGTTGGCCCTGCGGGCCAGCCCCAAAACTTCCCGCTGTTATCGAGTTCAAGGAGCTCGAAAACATTAGTGTGGATATATTTTTGAGCTCGAAAATGCTACTACATGCAATTGTTTTTTTATGATCTTTTCAAGCTCTAACAAGTTACGTTTTATGCTGAAGTTTGAATATTTAAGAATCGAAAATCATTAATGAAGAAGCGGTTTTTACAATTTAATTCCCGATTGTGTTCAATAAAATAAGTGTATTAAGGCAAAAGTAGATGTCAGGGATCAAAATCAAGATTTAAATAAGTTTTGACTCATGTCAAAAATAATAAAATATGAAATATCCGAGAAAAATATTAAAAACTGCGTTTATTCAATTTTTTGTCGATATTATGATTTAAACTAAAAAACAAGTTAGATGACATTATATGATGATCGGAAGAAACCATAAAGAGGAAGAGTTGGTATGATGTCAGACATATTTTAGTACATTACAATATGATTTATCCCAAAAAAATAACATAAAATGTTATTTTTTTAATTTTTCGACGCCGACATCTTTTGAACTAACTAACCGATTTTGACGTTTAAGGTAGCAATCGGCGCGTTTCATTGAATTCTAGAGCTGATTATAATTTGAAATCGATCGGTTTAGCCGTTTCGAAGTTATTTGGAAAAACCCGGTTTTCACCATTTCTTTCTCTAACAATATCTCGCGAACGAATGAACCGATTTTGATGGTTGAGGTGGCAATTGACGTATTTTATTCAGTTCTAAAGCTGATCAGATTTTGGAATTGTTTGGTTAAGTTATTTCAAAGATATTCGCAAATAACTGTTTTTCACCATTTCTTTCTCCCGCGATATCTCTCGAACAAATTAACCGATTGAGATGGCTAAGGCGGTGTAATGGGTCCACTTATTTTATTAATTAAATGTGGTCTTAATAAAACAAGGGCCCACTCATGTATAAAACTTAAGGTGTTTTATGTACCTGTCTAGCTGTGCTCAGTGAACCTCAGGACCCTGTACTGGACCACGCAGTATTAAATTTTAAGAGAGAGATCTTATGTTACTTATACTTATGAAGGAAATTTAATTAAGGAAATTAATTATTAAGTAGATTTATAAAATTAAATTAACTGGCATTTATTCATGACGAAGTCGCCTTGACAACAATTATAATGGATATGAACAATAGATTAAGATGGCTGATGAAATTGACTCGACTAGACTCTACGAAATATCAGTGACTCGAATATTAAATTAACTAAATTTTACAATTGACTCGACGTTTTAATAAATTTTACAATTGACTCGACAGTTTTAATATTAAATAAAATTTCCAAATTTACAGAATGTTACCAAAGCCAAATCTCTACTCACTTCAATCTACACTCCTTCCGATCTCCAACCTCCAGTCCAATATCCTCCGGCCAAATCCAATAATCTCCAACAATCCAATCCTCCCAGATCCAACTCCAGTCCGCAGTAAAATCTCCAATAAATATGTAATAATTGATAGGAATACTGCTATATATAAGCTTCCTCGTGTGAGGGCTTATTGGCTCTTGGCTAATATAAATTGGCGTGTGCAGTTATACTTGATGTTAGTTGAAATTGAAATTCAGGAAGATGCGTCCGAATGTGGTGACTGCCACTAGCCAAGAGACCGATCGCCTGCAACCTCAGTGGCTTATACCCCTCACTCTCACAGTCTACCAACCTCTGGAAATCAAAACTTCGCCGCCACTCGACGGAGGCGACCTCAATGATAAATAGGGAGTTCTTTCGTCGGCTGTTGTTGCGGAAGGAGGTCGCTTCGACTTTTGGCGCGAGTCGATATTTGAATTACAAAATTCTACCCCGTTACAGCGGCAATCGACGCGTTTTATCAAATTCTAAAGCTGATTAGATTTTGAAGTCGATCGTTCGTCGTTACCGAGAAATCACTAAAAAACTAAAAAAAAAAATTAATTTTTTTCGTAATTTGCAAATATTTTCGAGTCTACTTGATCGAATGATCTGAAATTCTCAGGAAAATTGATAGCCAACAAGCTCTTTCGATTGTCACCTCAACCATCCAAATCGATTCATTAGTTGAAAAGTTACAAAGAGTTTACACACACACACACACACACACACACACACACACACACACACTCACACACTCTCGGATATCATTCTGAAAATAGTCAGAATAGCTTCCTAGGACCTCAAAACGTCGACATCTGATGAAAACTCTATTTTCGAAAATCCGGGTGAAAACAATAACTTCCCGAATTTTTAAAAATTTTCAATTTTCTTAGAGGGAAGTTAAAATTTTGTTTTAAGTATTTTCTCAACATTCTTAAATGATTTTTGTAAATATAACCCTGATTAAAAATACTCATTGAAAAGGATTGAAAAAGATGAGAATTTAATACTTTTGAATACTTTCTATACCCCAGCCTTTTTATCTGGACATGAAATTAATACTTTTCAATTCTATTGAATCCAAAAATAATATGAGAATTTCTAAACTTCCGAGGAATTGAAAAAGTTTCAAAAGAATTGATATTTTTAATCTTTCTGAATACTTTTTAATACCAAAAAAGTTTCGAATTTTAAGGTCACGCATGGGATTGAAAAGTATTCAAAGGAATAGAAAGTTTTTAATCCTTTTCAATACCTAAATAGTTCGATTTTCGGATCGAGTGTAGAATTGAAAAGAATTTAAATGAGTTGAAATTTTTTAATTTTTTTCAATCCTTCTCAATACCTAAATAGTTCGATATTTCGGATCGAGTGTAAGATTGAAAGGGATTCAAATGAATTGAAATTTTTCCATCTTTTTCAATCCTTCTCAATACCTAAATAGTTCGATATTTCGGATCGAGTGTAGGATTGAAAGGGATTCAAGTGAATTGAATTCTTTTCAATACTTTTGAATTCCATTTTAAGAATTACAAAGTATTCAAATGATCAAAATTTCAATTCCATTCAATACTTTTCGAAATCTCCGTATGGATTGAAAAGGATTGAAAAAATTTTCAATTCTTTTCAATGAGTATTTTTAATCAGGGAATTGAGAATTATTTTGAATTTTTTTTGTTATAATTTTTTAAAAATCGAGTGTCAGTTGAAAAATGTTAATGACTTTTGTTTTCTGATAGAAACTATAAAAAAATTTTTTTTTTTTCATTCGTAGCCAATAATTATATAGAATGTAATTTTTCTTTATATAAATCATTACAAAAAAATTTAATTTAATTAAATTTATTCGATTTTCAAAAATTTTTTTTTATCGTTTATAGGGGATCTCGTTTTGCCCGGAAAAATTAAACTTTTTTTTTTTAACAGCCTTTGAAAATTTTACTGTTTTCTGTTTACTTCAAATATCATTAAAAAAAAAAAAAAAAGATTTAGCGGATTTAAGTCCTCGATGACTCAGTATTTCCTGAAGTACTACATTTTGCCCGCCCCCCTCTCCTCCCCTAATTATAAAAGAAAAAATTTTTGAATCAAGATTTGTTTTTTTTTTCAAAAATTGAATCCACTCAAGTATTCGGCTCTTAGTTGAAGAAAATTGATTATCTAAATTTTATCCTTAAATTTTACAAAGAAATTCTCTTCATATAATAGTATAACGGGAAATATATGAACATATATCTAGTTAATTAAAGTAAAAATCCAAAAATTATAAATGTAAAAATTTATTAAACAATACTCCAAACATACATTATAGACATATTAATGACAGTAGTTAATTTAAAAAAACAATAAAATTTATAGTCATGTTTTAATTTTAATTAAATCTAAATTAAAAAGAATAAATGCAATATTATAATTATTTACAATATAATGATTATTTACAATATTATAATTATTAACAATATTATAATTATTTACAATATTATGATTATTTACAATATTAAAATTATTTACAATATTATAATTATTCCTTATTTATATGTAAATATATTTACTGGTTTATTCAAAAATATTTTATACAAAATTGGAAATGAGCATCATTTACTCGCACGCAAAGGTTACAAGAACTTGTAGGGAATAGCGAAGCTACTTTTTCGCGCAGTTTTAATCGGTAGTTCGTAGTCTCATCAGCTAGTACCTGTTGTACAGAAGAATCAGATACTAGCTCCTGAGGCTTCGCTGGTGGAGATAATATCGCTGTCACACCTCGTTGCAACGACTCCGGTAATGGAGTTTTCTCAAGACCAAAATGATGATAATTATCTTCCAATCTTGGCGAATACTCTTGGTTCTCGAGGTGATCTGTTAGAGTCGCGCATATTGGCAGCTGGCAATTGGGTTTTACTTTTCAACATTTGACATGATGGTAGCAAAGGGAAATCAATTGCTTGCAAATGCCACAATGGCCGCGACTTTTCTTACGACATTCACCAGAATGCTGCCACACTTCACGCATTCGCTGACAGTTGTAAAGCCCACAATTGAAATCCTTGCACTGACAATGCACGTGAACTAGCCACTGCATGCAGTCATCTGCCGTCATTTTTTTGTCTTCCGTTGAGCATGAATGGAAGTTCTTGGATATGTCCATGATTGGCCCTTTTTTTATTTTCGATGAAATTTGTAGTTGATGTCAATTTAAAAAAATCGGAACCCTGAAAAAAAATAGTATATTACACTACAAGGGCCGAAAGTTGGAGATTCCTGCACTGCGCGTCACGATGCCCGAGGCGAAACCGAGGGCATCCGACGCGCAATTCAGGGCTCTCCAACTTTCGGCCCGTGCAGTGTATACTATTTTTCTTTATGCCCGGCCGAAAGTACGTTGACAAGTCAAACTCAAATAGGCTACATAGCTACGTTTCAACGTGTATTGATGCCTGCCCCGACATTTGCGGTACGAGCGAAGCGAGTGCTGCTGGTCGGGAGGCAGGCATCAAATACATTTACAAAAAAAAATTATCATTACACATTTTTAAATGAAATATTGTTTAATTTATAATAAGATAATAAGTTATAATAAAATAATAAGTTATAATAAGAGAATAATTTATAATAAGATAATTTTTTTTTATATTGTCACTTTAAAAACTTGGGTGTCTGATTCTACGATCAATTGTGCTTCGGCATCAAAATTCCTGAGGACCTCGTCCTCGTCTGTCGTTTCATCCGATGACACAATTTCGGTCATTATTATGGACTTTTATTAATTTTTGGTAAAAATTACAATTTCAAAAATACAGACGTATAAAATTTCAAATAAATTCCAAACAAGTTTTTAGGTTATTAATATGAACGAGAGTATCAGAAAATCTTCTAGAAGTGACGGTAATATACGTATAACCAGTAACAGTTCTGCCAGTGCGCACAAAAAAACTCTTTCGGTCCGCTGTTATAGGTGGCGCGCGAGTAATCCCAGCTCAGCACAAATCTTAAACTTTCTGCCGTGAACTCGAGGCCGAACGTGTGTACTTTCGGCCGAGGTATAAATAAAAATTATTTGTTCATAAATTGAATGCACAAAAAAATGTATGATCTTACATGATTCATGCATAATTCATGCTTGATCCTGCATGACTCATTCATGGCCAGACATTACTCATTCGTGATCAAGCATGATCATGCATGGCTCATTCTAAATCAGACTTGCTCATTACTTTCGTTAGGAATAATTGTATCCAGAGATATGATCCCTCGAGAAAGGTCATGGTTGAGCATGCTCTGATCCATGATCATGCATGGCGCAGACATGATCGTACAAGGCTATGCATGGTCAACCTTAACCTTTCACGGTTATATGCAAATAGTGAAAAATATTTATGAATATTCAGGCTTGATCATACACGACTAAGCGTACTCGTTCGTATTCATAAATAAAAGTTAGTCGTTAATAGAAACTGTTAGATTAATTATAATTATTGTTTCTTTTTCATTTTATTATTTATTTAAATTAGATTAATTGTCTGGGAAAAAATCAGCATGCATGATCAAGCATGATCATGCATGATTCAGGCAAGGGTAAGCATGAATCATGCACGGTCAAACATTACAAATAATTTAATCAAAATCTATGATTAAAATCTCCGATTGAACTGACTGAATTCGATTAAAATCCGGTTGAGCTTCAATCGGATTTGATTGAGATTTTTAATTAAGGATAATCATATATTTTTTATGAAAAACTTCAAATAATGAAACATTTATTTTTATTTTGACGATAGTAGTTAAAATTATCATTTTTTAAATCGATAATCAAAATATATTTAATTTATAATTTTTGGTTCAATTAATAACGAAAACCAATATTTTTTTTCCGAAAAATAATTTAACTGAATTTGATTAAAAATTGTTTTTTTGAATTAATTAAAGAATTGAAATAATAAATTCTTGCCAAATT
This sequence comes from Microplitis deprimator, assembly GCA_964016945.1. NCBI lineage: Eukaryota > Metazoa > Arthropoda > Insecta > Hymenoptera > Braconidae > Microplitis > Microplitis deprimator. The sequence goes on along the minus strand of OZ024708.1, from coordinate 7,608,917 downwards.
GATAATGACACTCAATATAATTGCTTTTTTTTAAATTAATAATTAAGATTAATGTAATTGTTAAATTTGCTTGTAATTGATAACTACAATTTTTTTCATTCATTATTCAAAAACGATTTAATAAACAAATCAAGATCGAATTCAAATAATATTTTATTTTTTACAACCCTAAGGTTTCAAAAGATGTTCAAAAAATCGTCGTAAACTGAATAAGATAGTTCAGCCTAGTGGACAGCGGACGTGCTTCCTAACATGACGGTCGTGGGTTCGAGACCCGTCGCGGGTAAAATTTCAAAAGTACTTTTCAACCAGAAAACATTAACTACACAATAATACTCACAAAATATGTAAATTTCAAATTGACTTATCATTATTATTATTTTTTTTTTTTAATAATTTGAGGGATTGTGCTTACTCAGGCCTGATCATACCTGAATATAAGCCAGCCATGAGCATGCGTGATCATGCATGAATAAGCACAATCATGCCTGACCAGCCATGATCATACATGCTCATGGCTGGCCAATATTCAGACAAGATCATGCATGAGATTAACGCATGATCATGCATGATCAGGCCTGATGATTTTTTCCCGGGTGTAATTAAAGTGGTGCTAAAAAATACTAATTTTGACACTGCTGCGGTTTTCATCAGCGATGTTATCCTATTGGTGTTGAAACGGCGCTCATTAGACTGTCTTAGAAAAAAAATTTATTTTTTATTTTAATTAAATACATCTTAAAAGTTACTTTAATAAAAAAAAAATTTCTCCTAACATTTCATCTGTATATTTCAAAAACTAAGCTGGCGCACAGGAGGGGGTCTCTTTCCCATTTAAAATTCATTGAAAAAATATGTTTGATTTTTATTCGTTAACTAGCAGGATTTTTTTTCTATTATTTTGCAATTAAAGTTCTTACAGAGAATTGAATTATTTATGAAAATAGTGCTTAGAGTCGTTTCAATAGAGCTCATAGAAAGAAAGTTACAGAGCTGAGCTCCAAAGTTGAGGAAAATGTAATTATTTAGAAAAAATTTTGTAGTCTAATATTATTTTGAAGGATTATGAACCTAAAGAACATAAATACAAGAAACCTTAATTTTCAATTTTAATTATAATAGAATTTGATAGAATTAAAGAAAAAATGAAAAAAACTTTTCCTTTTCCCATACTAAAAATTCGACTTTTTCCCCCTAAGTTTCAACCTCCATAACTTTTTTACTATTAACTTTCAGCGTATGATACATGAGACCTTTTTTGTAGAGAATTTAATTTCCTACAAGTCTCCTCAATTAAAAAATCCGAAAAAAAATATTTTTGACAGTTATTCCAAAGATAGAAAAAATAAATTTTTATCAATGTATTTTAAAGGGGAAAGGGGACCCACCCCCTCGTGCGCCAGCTCAATTTTTGAGATATAGAGCTGAAGTATTAGGAGAATTTTTTTTTTTTTTATTAAAGTAACTTTTGAGATGTATTTAATTAAAAAAAAAAAAAAAATTTTTTTTTTAATACAGTCTAATGTATGTGCGTAGTAAACTAACTCAGATCGGATTATAAGGGTGGGAGTACGAGTGTTCTAAGATTCAAAAAACAGAAAATAAAAATATTTCGTTAAAATTACAAAAGTATCGTTAATTAAGATGAAAATAATTTTTTTCGCTAATTGAGTTCACTAATATAATTTGTCAAAAAAACCTGGAGTAAGTTTAGGCGGTGTACGTGTTACCATTTTTGGTGTTAAATTTCAATATTGAAAGCGGTGTTAAAATAACGCCGTCGCTGGTGTTAATATTTTTTACCGGTATTAAAAAAATTTGCCGATGTTAAAATTTTTACTTACTCGATCAACTATACTCTAAAAAAATTTTGGACCCGGTAGTGTAAAAATTTCGGTATGAAAATTACACTAAATATCGTGTTATATCTAGGCGGTGTAAATTAAATATTTTTACACCATCAAGCGTATAAACGTGTAATTTACGATAATTTTGCGTTAAGAAAAAATAATCATAAAAATATTTAAATGTTAAAAATACTATTAAATATCTAAATAATATTAATATATTTATTGATTAAGTAGTTACAGATGGTCAATATCATTTGCTGCTCATCAATCAAAATTATAACGAGTAACATGGAATGGTGTAAAAAAAAGTAGATTACGCCGTTGAAATTACACAGATAGATAATTTACACCGAGGATTTTTTACACCGTTATTTCACACTACGCGGCCATGTCAAAGTTTTTCAGGTCTTTTTCTAAACCGATATTTTTTACATTGTATAATTGAACAGTGTTTTTATTAATTAATTTAATTATTAGTAATTTAAATAGTGTGCGTGAAATTTTGCAATTTTTAAATAAATCACTTATAACACCGATAATTACTTAAATAAGTATATAGCAAAATTGAAATTCCCCCCCGATAATAATCATTAAATTTTTATATATAATGCAATTTTTTTCTAATTTATATACGTGAAATTTTTTTTTACACCGATTTAACACCGTCTACATCGGTTTTATTTTATTTCAACAACCCGCGGCTAAGTTAAGTCCATTTTTAACACAGTATATTTTAAGTGATTAATTGTAAACCGATAAAAAATTTTAAAGTAACACACTGAAATTTTTTAATTTAACACCAAATAATTAACAAAAATTACGGACCGTTTTTAGCACACACAATATTTACATTGAAATTAAAAAACAAGTCATAATTTAAATTAATAAAAATATAGTATTCAAAATCTTACCTTAATATTTTGTCACTTCAAAATCTTGTCGAAATTAAATCCTTGGTTAATTTTTTCGATGGACGTGATAAAAGTTTTGAAAATGCGTTAATATGTTCTAGCAAGACACTGATAAGACACTAACTGAACGACAATTGATTTGACTCGATTGAGTTTATTAGAAGTACTTGCGTTAAGTACAAAATTTAATTAATTATTGGACTGAAAAATTATAAGAGCAAGTTACTTTTAAACTCAAGTCTATTTTTAGCTTCTTGGACAAACTCAAGAACGAGATTGACCACTAGGTGTAAGTTCAAAAATGATTACATCTAGGTAGGAGGGCAAAAGTCTTACAATTTTGAGATAGAGGGAGCAATTAAACAAAGAAATGAAGGATTAGACAAATTGAGGAAGGTCTTTGCTAACTGAAGAATAGAGAGGGGTAATTAGGCGGACCCAGATTATGGGTATGGCGTCGTACGAACTGGGAATTAGATAAGGGCCAGGTCAGGTGTGAACGTAAGAGCCTTAGACAATAGTATCTGACTTACAAAAGGGACTTAAGTAGCAATCACTGGAAATGGAAACCATTTACCAAAGTACTTAACGATTTCACACGTACAACATAACTAAGTAAATAATCTTTATGACTATAAACAGATAAAGAAGCGTCAGACACATTAAAAGATCATTTAGAATGTTTGGAAACTTCAAAAGATTATTTCAGGTGCTTGAAAAATCCAACATTTTTGACAAACTTACGATGCTTTATTAAACGACACGAAATGAAATTAAACGAAGATAAAAAATAAAAGTGATTATTATTCAATATTTACGACTGAACATTAACGGAGTAAATTAACTATAGGCCATTGTCCTGCAGTCTGTACTTTATGTACTCTTTGCAAAGGGTAGCCATAAAAAAATTTTCGTAGTCTCTATTCCCGTATAAAAAAAAAAAAATCTGTCTATCGGTGGACCCTGCGGGCCAGCCCTAAAACTTCCTTCTTCGAGCTCGAAAATGCTATTGTATGCCATTGTTTTCGGAAAAAACCGTTTTTTAGCATTTCTTTCTACCTCGATATCTTACGAACGAATAACCCGATTGAGATGGCTGAGGCGGCAATCGACGCGTTTTATTAAGTTCTAGAACTGATCAAATTTTAGAATTGATCGATCGAGCCATTTCTGAAAAATTTGGAAAAAACTGAAAAAAAATTTGTTTTTTTGTTTTTCTTCCATATCTTAGTCTATTTGATCGATCGATTTGAAATTTTCAGAAAAGTTGACGGCCAACAAACTCTTTTAATTGCCATCTCAAACATTTTAATCGGTCAGTTCATTAAAAAGATATTAAGAGTTTACATCCACACACACACACACACACACACACACACACACACACACACACACACACACGCACACACACACACACACACACACACACACACACAACAAAAGGTATTTTTTTTCATGGCTTTTACTTGTAAGTGTTTGGAAAAAAATCGTCATTAATTAATTTCGAATTTGACTATTGAAAAAATAGTAAAAGTCGAAAATAGGTTTTTTCTTTCATAGCGCGAAAACTATTTGAGATTAAGGGGGATTCTAGTCTAGAGGCATGAATTTGGGGTGTTTTTCGGGTGCTATAAATAAAAATCAGAAAATATTTTTACCATCCATTATTTAACAAGATATTTATTTACGTCTTAACAAAACATAAAAAAAAAGAGTGAAATAATTGGAAACTCAAAATGTTATAAGCTGTTGAAGTGGGGATTGGAAAAAAATTGCACTAAGTCTGTCACGATTGCAAAAATTTTTTTTTCAGTTTTTTTTAGTTAGTACGATAGTATTTATGTAGCTAAATAATCTTTTTTATTTTTTTGTTTCAGATCATTTGGAGGGTTGCAATCGTGACAGACTTGACGCGCCATTTTTTTCCAACCCCCCACTTCAACAGCTTACAACATTTTAAGTTTTAAATTTTTTTACTTTTTTTTTAATGTATTGTTAAGACATGAATAAATATCTTGTTAAAAAATGGACGGTAAAAAAATTTTTTGTTTTTTATTTATAGCACCCAAAAAAACCACCTCTAATTCATGCCTCTAGACTAGAATACCCCTTCAAGAGCTGAAATCCTGCCTGAATTATTAGGTAGTTTTTTTTAAATCTAACTATTGTATTTGTCCTCATGGTCGATATTTCAAGAAATTTTGTCATAACCTATTATCATAATTGGTTGAGTACCCTGGTGGAAATATTTCTCGTTAGAAAGTCAGAATAATTCTTGTAAAATTCTGAATAAGAAATTAAAAGTCTTACTTTCTCTGAAAATTTCTGAAAAAGAATGAAAAATTCTGCCGAAGTATTCAAAAATTTTTGAGATATGTAATAAAATGAAAAAAAAAGTTTTTCAGACTTATTCAGAGATAATCAGTGATTTGGAGATATCAATTGGTTCGATGAAAATTAATTATGAAGAATTTTTCAGAAATAATAATCATACTTGAAAAGTTCATTTGAGTCACTGAAAAATGCTTATTCTTAGTTTTTCAAAGATTTTAGGAGTACTTTAAGAGTATGTTGCTTTTCTTCTTGAACTCTTTTTCCAACTTTTTGAGGAATAGTAAAATATTCAAGGAAAGTCCCACAATAGAAACAACAAAAAATACTTTTATGGAGATTTACCCGAGTCGAAATTTAAATCGTAGATTGAACGTACTAGACGTTGAAAACGTAAATTCAACCTTTCAAGACGTAAATAGCCGTAAAAACGTATTTTAGACGTAGTTAATTTACGGAAACGTAAATAAGACTTTCGTAATCGTATATACAACCTTTCAAAACTTGCAATACAAAAATTAAACTTTATCGGAAACATTTTGATGTCAAAAAAAACATATCTAGCAGCCAGAAGACGAGAAATAAAAATTTTCAGCAGCTTTTGAAAAATATTTTGAGCCTTTTGTAAGAGAAAAATCTACTGATGGCTCGTAATCTAATTAAAAGAGTATAGAGTCTCAAAGAGTTATCTTTTGTAAGGCCTAAAATGATTTCCAATAGTTGCTGAAAATTTTTATTTCTCGTCTTCTGTCTGCTAGATATTTTCTTTTTTTGGCATCAAAATGTTCCCGATAGTTTAATTTTTGTATTGCAAGTTTTGAAAGGTTGTGTCTACGATTACGAAAGTATTATTTACGTTTTCGTACGTTAACTACGTCTAAAATACGTTTTTACGGCTATTTACGTCTTGAAAGGTTGAATTTACGTTTTCAACGTCTAGTACGATCAATCTACGATTTACATTTTGACTCGGGTAATTATTAATTTATTTTTTTTTAACTTCCCGCTAAGAAAATCGACGATTTTCGAAAAATTCGGGAAGTTAATGTTTTCACCCCGATTTGCGAAAATCGAAATTTCATCAGATGTCGACGTTTTGAGGTCCTAGGAAGCTATTCTGACTATTTTCAGAATGATGTCCGAGTGTCTGTATGTATATGTGTGTGTATGCATGTATGTAAACTCTTTATAACTTTTTAACTAATGAACCGATTTGGATGGTTAAGGCGGCAATCGAAAGAGCTTGTTGGCCATTAACTTTTCTGAAAATTTCAGATCATTTGATCAAGTAGACTCGAAAATATTGGCGAATTACGAAAAATAAAATTGTTTATTTTTAGTTTTTTATTGATTTCTCGGAAACGACTTATACGATCGACTTCAAAACCTAATCAGCTCTAGAGCTCAATAAAACGCGTTGATTGCCGCTTTAGCTATCTTAATCGGATAATTTGTTTCAGAGTTATCGCGGGAGAAAGAAGAAAGGTTTATTTTTATTCCGGGTTCAAATTAGTATTGCTCGTATATCTACGTATTATTATTAATGTATACACATACTATCAATATTAATTTAAATCTAGATAAAAATCTTGTTTGATCGATTGAGTGAAAAATCTACCTTCCATTTCAGCTGCCGAATGGCATTTTTTCCATTCAGCATATTATAATTCTTGATTAAAGAACAAATTTTTTCCAATTATGATGAAAATACGTAAATGAAGAATTTTTCATTTCCAAGATAAAAAAATTTTTGATTCAATTAAAATTGTTTTTCTGCATAGAAAAATTGATCTCTTCAATAAAATATTCTACTATGAAAAATTTTGCAGTAAACAAATAACTATGTCGATGCGTAGATCAAAAACAAAATTTTAAACATGCAATGTTAATAAAACTTTTTCAATTATACGATTATATATACACATAATATTACAGTAGAGTCACGATCCAACGAGCTTTGTATCATACTGCCTAGACTGAATTAGGTGTCAAGATTTACAACTAAATAAATTAGATCAAGAAATATGACAGCGTTCTATGTGCTTGGAGCACGTATTTATCTTTTGGTGAATAATAAAAAATGAAATTTAATGTAATAATCATGTACGTATGTAACTTTAATAATAACTGTGTGTTTGTTTTAATATAAGTAGTTATTTTGACGGCAATAGCATTACCTTGATTATATTGATCTAATTTTGTGAGACATTATCATTAGATTTGCACCTCTTTGTGGAGGTTGATAGTTATAGATTAAAAGATAAATGAGGAGAGAAGAACACAAAGAGTAAACTAGAAAGCAGAAACGTATATATCTCTCCGTCGTAGCTAGAATTTAACTATTACCCATTAGCTCGTTACTGACAATTATGCCTTCGAATTGAGATGGTGTTGTATAATAGAAAGAGCTTGAATTATGTGCGGTGCTACAGTGATCGGTTTAGCTGTTTGATAAAATCGATTTATGACCTAGATTTATTGGAGATTCTCGAGGCTACGGAAATTAATTTTTCATTTGTTGAATAATATTTTAAATAAAATTCCATTTTTTTAAATATTCGAATTGATGCGAGAAAAGAAAATAACGCAAAACGCTTATGCAGGGTATTATAGTTACTTAATAATTTCTATCTGAGAAAGATATAAATTTTGAATGAACGTTTTTATGTATTGAAAACAAAAAAACTCAAAGAAAAATTTTTCATAAATTACTAATTTTCATGTTTGAAAATACAAAGCAGCCGTTCTGTCCTACCTCTTTCCCCGATATTATTTTTTTATGTCATTTTATAAGAGATGTCTGATAATGAATCATATTAATTTATTAAAATGTAGCCATTGTGATAGAAAAAGTATGTGGCATGTAGCGGACGTCACGTACGTTATCTTTCAACGGCAAATAAATCATCTGTTCTACTCAGTGGAATTCCTGACTCGTGAGCAGCCGTTGATCTCGCGTGCCAGAATTATCGCGATCGCCTCAATAATGTGTCTTTTTTTTTGCACATTTTCTATCTTAGTTGCTCTTGTATCCTTGTGAATGAGATAAAAAAAAAAAGAAAATAAAAATAAAAAGTAAATAAATAAACGACAACGATGAGTAGAATAAAAAAAAAGAAGTGAAGCAATGAGTTAGTACTTGACTTCGATGTGCACCTATTGTCATTCTGAACGAATCGATTTTTCCGTTGAGTTGATCGATATTAAAAACACGATAACCAACTTTTTTTTCATTCTCAGTGTTATGAAATTTGCTATGAAAATAAGAAATGAAATTTTTAATAATTTAAAATTAAAATAATAATTTTATTTTCATAATTTTTATATTTAAAAAAAAATAATATAATTAACAATAGTAATTGCCATTTATGATAATATTTGTTTTAATAAAATAACATAGAAAAATACCAAAGAGAGGATTTATAATTATGACAATCACACTTGAAGACTTATTACTTATCTTTTTACTTCTTATTGTCTTAATAAAATCCTTGGGACAAAGTCACTAAAAACAAATGTATCCATATATGTTGTCACACGATTACAAAGAGTGACAATTACTACTCAAGCAGAACAAAAAAAAAAGAAGAATAAGTAAAAAAAAGAAAAAATTGAATAATAACAAGACGTGGTGTAGGAGAGGGGATATCTCAGCGATAATCTCATATTGGCAAAATGACTCACGTTGTAAACAGTAAAGTAAAATATAGTAAACTCGAGCGATACGAGCAATATATGATCGAGCAAGCAGGTACAGTACTTGATTCTCGGATTGCTGCCGGTGTTTTGGCTTCAACTTGTGTGTTGTATTGCTAGATGCTCGACTTGAGTGCTGGCATATAACATCAAGTCCCGGGAGACTGGTCGTTCGTATAAAACCACTGATGACTCGCGTCTCCGACCAGTTGGACTCACTTGTGCCTCGCGAGAGTATCGGCGGTTCTCTATATATATATATATATATATATATATTACGTATACATATATAATATATATATGTATACATATATATATACATATATACATACGTATATAAATACAGTTGGAGTTTAGAGTTGCATCGAATTACTATTATTATTTGCATTCTGTTAATTCATTGTGAGTTTCTCACCAATCGATAGATCGCTATCACAACTCTCGCAACTCGTCAAGGTGAGATGAAAGTGTCAATGGTAAAATCATGTTTTAGTGACGTTGTATGATAACGGGATCGGAATATATGTAACTATGTATATTGTACCTATCTCGCGAATTTGTCTGTCACATTGACAGATTTATTCATCTATATCGGTGACAGTGACTCTTTAGTGCTATAGTAGTTTAAGTTCAGCTTACGTTTTAATAAATATGTTTATATACAGGTAAATTTTTATTTTTACAAATACAAAATCTTAAATATTGGGCAATATAAATTTTACGAGTCAGATTTTCTGTTTTTTCAGTATTTAATTCAAATCGTTAAACATCAGCATAAGCAAAAAAAAAAAAAAACAAAACAAACAAAATTTTCGCAGCATTAAAAAGTTATTTTTATACCTGAATAATCTATCATGATATAGGTTGATTAAATTTGATTTGATTATGATGTCATAATTTAATTGTTAATTTATTTTGATCGAGTATTTTCATTAATTTTTATGTATATATATATATATATATATATATATATATATATATATATATATATATATCAATTTATGATTCTTATCCTAGTGTAATAAAAAAATAAATTAAAAAAAAAAATAATGTTTCTTGTAATTTCGGAATTTTATCTATATGTTGTGTTCATTTCCTGTCTTTTTGTATAACATAGTTGGCTTTGATGGCATCAAGAAATCGCACCTAGTGTAGTATCGCGAGTTTATACGTCGTTGTGACGACCGTCGTCTCGATGTTTGTTGCTGGAAAACATCTTCAGTAAAACGACGTAATAATATTGAGGGTATTACGTTTTAACTTTATGTTTTTTTTTGTTCTTTATAATATCACTTGATTTGTTAGTTAATAGTTATCAAGATAAATTATATAGAAAGATATTTTTGAAATAACTATTAAGATAAATTACTCAGAAATTAAAGAATTCTGTTTACACTCTTAATCTCAGCATTATTTTTAATGAGAAACCAAGAAATAAAGAATTGACCTCAATGACTCCATTCTTAGTTTTTTTAATTATTGTTGACTTTAATCTATAAAAAAGACGAAAAAATACAGTTATAATTATTTTTTTTTCATTCTTTAAGTAAATTATCGTTGATATTTTGGGTCAAGATGATGACTAGAGAAAAATTGTTTTCCGTTTCTTTCGTGTTGAAACGACCAAATTAAAGTGATTTCCTAGTGAATATTCTAAAAGAATTTGGGTACTAAATATGTATACACACATAGACTTTATTGACGTTTTATATAAATGCTCATTGTAATTGTGCAGCTAGAAAATTTACATGGGAAATTAAATTGGAATGTAAATTCGCAACGAATTGCCTCACCTCATTTGTGGCTACATCCAGCTAATAGACAATTAAAATTTTTCCGAAATCCTTCCCTGTCCACAGTGTCTGGTTTATCCGAAAATAAATTGTTTTTTAACCGCATATGCAACCACTTTCATTTTTTTTTTCTGTAGAATAAATCTCCAGGCAAAAATATTCATTTCATTTATTTTTATTACATAGTAATTATATACTAAAGAATTTTGAATTTACCATGCAAAATATTCAGTTTATATATATATATATATATATATGCATAAGCGTGTGTATATAAAATTTATCTCTATTTTTGAAATTATTTTGAGTTACTTTGTTCGCCGAAAACTGCGTCATCTTTATTTTTATTCAGCAAATTATAATAATTGGGATAGGCTGTATACATATGTAAATATATATATATATATATATATATATATAATTCGTTTTTGAGCCTTTAAACGTTCAAACAAACTAATTCTTAGTACGGAACAAATACAATAGTGAGTAATTAAATAAAAATAATAACTATAATTTTAAAATTAATTGAATGGTTGAGAGATATTGGAGAATAGTATTTGATGACAAAAATATAGGAACAAATGCGAGATAATATATCGCATGAATATATTCTTGTATGATAATAATCAATATTATTGCCATATATGTACGAAGTGATGCTGTATATATGAAAAGCTTGAAGAGAGATTGGTCAGACTGGCGCCTCGCATACTCGCTTCGAACAAATTAACGGGCTCCCGTTTTGGCCTCGACACCGAAGGTCTGCGGTCTCCTCAAATGACGAAGGAGAAAGATAAGGAATTTAGTATCGATCGTCTCAAGCAAATTATATTCATTTGCATATTAGGAATTTATTTTCAAAACACTTATGTACCGGTGGATAAAATGGATTAAAATATATAACAATGATTAAAATTTGTACTCGAAAATTAATACATTGAAAAAAAAAAAAATACTGTATTCAAGTATCTGCGTGTTTGTATCCTCCCGAGAAAATTATTTGTTTAATCTTAGTAAAAATTTACTCCAACCAAGAATATTTTCTTAAAATAAGTATACATATTCTTAAATCAAGAAAATATTACTCGGTTGGAGTATATTTTTACTATGATTAAGCAAATATTTACTCGGGAGGATACAAACACGCAGATACTTGAATACAGTGTTTTTTTTTTTTTTCAGTGTAAGCTCAATGAAAAATCGAGGTTTCTGTATGAATATGTCAATTAATGAGTAAATAAAATATTTTCAAAGAAAAATAATTTTTTAACTTCCCGCTATAAAAATTAAAAATTTCCACATGAAAAGGAAGTTATTGGTTTCGGCCCGATTTTCGAAAATCAAGTTTTCATCAGATGTTGACGTTTTGATGTCCTGGGAAGCTATTCTAAACATTTTTAGATGGATTTTCGGCCGTACGTGTGTGTGCTTGTGTATAAAATTTTGGTTCCATGCGCTTTGATCCCCAGACAAAATATCCCGCACACAATATATCCTCAAGACAAAATATCCCCAAGATAAAATATCCTCGGACAAAATATCCGTGGAGTTATAAATTTCATTCGTCAATATTTTACGAAAAATCTTTTAAGTAATGAAATATCGACCATCATTTATTGAAATTAAAAAAAAATTTGGAAAATCCAAAAATGCACGCTTCGAACGCTCATGTTATATTTTAAAAAATTAAATATTAAAAAAATTCGACTCACCCATGTTTTTTTATTGAATTATTCCTTATAATAATACTCTCTAAACATGAATAAGTGAAATAAGTGAATATTCACTTATTTTCACTAATTCATGTTTAGAGAGTACGTATCAGAAAACTTAAAAAAAGTATCAGGCTTATTTATTAATGTTTTCTCTTCATATTAACATGTTTTTTTTATAGCGTTTATATGTGATATGAAAATATTGTATACAATTTAATGTGAGGAAATTACGTGACCTTGACAAGTCGGTAGTAAATCACAACATCTCTGTTTCGCGTTTGAGACGTGCGAAAACTTTGATAAATTATGAAGAATGTAATATATACAGTAGGGTGACCCAAAAAAACCGACTATTTTTTTTTCGAGTCTCTTATGAAAATTTGCTGGTTTACAATGTTTTAAGAAGCCTCTCCAAAAATCAATGAGAATTTAGAACAAAAATTATTAGTATGATTGCACAGGATAAAATAATAACGATCGACTATGAAATTATATATATCGACTTGAAGACTTTTATTGTTTGAAACTTAAAAATTTATCGTCTAAGTTTTAATTTTTATCATAGTCAGTGTAAAAAATATCATACTGCCAATGAAACTATACAGTTCAAGATAATAATTTTTACTATTGGAAATTTTAAAAACTATATGTTTTAACTCAAACATTAAACAAAGTACAAATGAATATTATATAAAAATCACGTCAATCATTGCAGCACGGATTTATTACTTCTTCATCAGTTATTCTTTGACATCATAATGAATATAATATTTACAAGATCACATATGTATGTCAGCGCAGTTGATAACATCAAAGTCTTTGAATCGGAAGGACGCAGGTTCGATCCCAGCAGTCATCGGGATTTTTTCATCAATAAAAAACATGTTTACTTCCTCTAATTAATGCTCTTAGAACAATAAATAACATTCCCGATCGAATTAAAATTCTCTTATTTCTTTTTTGCAATTTAATATTTTTTTAAAAATAATTACTAATAAGACAAGTCTGATCAATATTAGATGAGGATATCCTGGTAAGGACCTGATAAGGTAATCCTGATGAGGACCTTATGGGTCTTAAGCGTTACATCCATATCAGTTCTTCGTCAGGATACCCTGATCTGGCCTTTATTTGAAATAAGGTTAACCTGATAAGGGCTTTGTCAGATCCTTATGAAAAATTCTAGTCGGGTTCAAGTAAATCAAGAAAAATTAATTTAATTAAAATTTCAGTCAATCAATATTATATTTAAAAAAATAGAAAAGACAGGAGGGAGAAACACAAAACAAAATGTCCTGTTCAGAAAAAGCGAAAAATAATTTGATTTGAAAATTAAATAAATTTGATAAAATGAAATTGTTTATAAACAATTTAGATAAAAAAAAAGTAATTTTAACATAAACATTGTGTACGAGCGTAAAAAATAAATTTGTTTTATTATTCAATTTTTGAAAAAAAAATTTCAATACCAAATTTTGAGTATTTCAGATTGTATATGAATTATAAACGTTATTAAAATAATAATAATTTTTGCATTGGGCTCTCCCAACAAGTTCCCGATTGGATCCGGATGTGGCAAAACCAATAAAAGTCATTCAATTTTGCATTGGGCTCTCCCAACAAGTTCCTAATCAGGTCCTACTGAGGAAAACCTGATGTCAGGTAACTAATTTCTGCCTTGGGCTACAAGTTACATATCTTCTGGCAAAAAGCTTCAGCTTTCAGAAAAAAATATCAAATTAGATGTATCAAACGCCGCACAGTCATAAAAATTGTTTTTCCTACTTTAATCGAATTTTAAAGGGTCTTTTCCCGAGTCAAAATTAAAACACTAATTCGAGCCTCAAAAGCCTCATTTCTTTTGATGTTGTACCTACCGCTGAATGTGAAATACTATTTTAACCCTCAATATACTCAAAATAGGGTATGGAGGCCCAAATTCGTGTTTTAGAATAATATTTTCAACCTCCAAAACCTAAGATCGCTTTAAAACCCTATTTTTCGGTACTTCAGCCTACTAAGAGTATAAGTAGGTTAATTTTACGATTTCATGAAACATAGAATTTCGTCAGTTTACAGTTGAAAATATTAACTAAGTCCAGTTTTGGACTTAGAATTTTTCAACTTTATGCGCTCAATAAAATTTTTAAAGTTTTTACTTTAACTTTGAATGCGAAGTACTGAAGTTGAAAAATTCGGTTAAAATAATATAATATATGAATTATGTATAGTTATTCCCATAGAAAAAAAAAAAAAAATTCGACGTGCGCAGGAACCGAACTGCGGACCTGACGCTTGAATGACTAATTCTTTACCCGTTTACCTACGAGACATACTTGGATAATCAAGTTTGTAATGACTACAATTAATACAAATCGTATACATGATCGATACGCAATGAACTTAATTTTTTATAAAATATATATATATATATATGTAAATTTATAAAATTATCTACACAGAAAAAAAGTTTCACTTGAGCCAAAAAAATATCTCTCTTCCTAATTATTTTTTGAGCGAAAAAAAAAAATTTTTTGACGCAAGAAATTTTTTTTGTTTTAAGAAAATTCAGTCTCTTGCTCCAAAAAATTTAGTTTTTAATAGAAGTAAATTTTCTTGTCTGGAGAAAACCTCAAGTTATTTTGCCGGTAGAACCTGACTATATTCCAGCATGTGATTATTCAGTAAAAAAACACTCTTGGACCACTCAAGACCAATATCCGTGTACGACACAATCTTCGATAGATTCATCATACCAGTATCCAGATTGTTATTACTCTGATCAAAATTCAGGTTTATACACCACTTAACATTATAATTACTATCCTCCAGTTCAAAATTTTAATGAGAACAATAAGGTATTTATGCAGCACGATCCTAAAGACTGTGAATACCAATACCATAATCAGAGTACTTCGTTGATTAGCGATTCCGGGAACTCAAATTTTACAATTTTATAATATTCAAAGGAGTATAGTTTCTTAACATAAATTTTAATTTTATTTGCATGTTTGTTTGTTTATTTAACTGCAGTTTCATAAAAACTATTTGTTTTCTCAATTTTAAATAAAAATATATGATTGAATAATTAAAATCATTGCATTTTATTAGATTTATTATTCTTTATTATCTAAAATAATTATAATTCTCAGGAATCTGAATGGAAATTAATGAAGATATTTAAATTACCGAATTGGTTTTACGTTAAGCAAATGATTATTTTCAACGGCAAAAAAACAATTAAATTCACCCATTTATCTTGACTTTTATATTATTTCAGATGTTCGATTTTCGCGTCTTCTCTTTCTAAAGTAATTTAATAATTTTAGTTATATTTTGTTCAAATTTCTGAAAATTATAATTAATAAATAAAAAAATAATTTTTAAATTTAAAATTTTTCCCGCTCCCGGCAGCCATTTTGATTTCCATTCCTTCTCCTTTCCCTTCTTTCCCCTCACCTAATTCAAATTGTAGGCTTTGGAGGGTCATTTTAGGGTTCTGTAATACTAATTTCAGCCTAAACTTGGTGAAAGCGGACAAAAATACCAAGTTTAGGCTGAAATTAAGGTTTCGTTGTACAGCTTGGGCTTACCTAAAGAACTAATTTCAGCCTCCTTACCCTCGAGTAGAATTTGGAGGCTGAATCCAGTTTTTTAATTTTGACTCGGGTTGTGACTCAAAATGAAAAATGGATATTTTTATTGGAAAGCTGAGAATTTTTCCTACAAAAAACTGTTATGTGCTCATTTTTTAAAAAAATTTTTCTGCTTCAATAAAATAAATGAAAAAGTTGAAAACAAAAATTTTTTAAATATTCAAAAAATCATCATAACTTTGAAACAGCTTCATATTAAGGGCTCAAATTTTTAGAGAATTTCTTTTTTGAATATATAGAACGGCTCCATAAAGTTTGAACCAAATCGACGAGATTCACCCCGTAAAAATATCTTTATTTGGTGGAATGACCCATATATATATATATATAGATTACGATGCTTCGTTTGAAATGACTATTTTTTTTCTGGTCCATCGACGGAATAGTGTTCTAAACATGTGAAAAAAAATTCTCACCAAACATGAGCTATAATATTTTAACTACTCGCTAAGTGAATTTGAAATTTTCCCATTTAATTAACATGTAAAATTTGATTTTTTTTTTTCAATTCTCTATATAGCTCCGCGGCATTTCAAGATATTAAGTCGCTATTAGGCGGAAACTACAGAGGAATCTTTTTTCTTTAAAAATGCTTGTAGCTAATTTACGTTTTGTAACCGGCCTCACTGGTAAAAAATCTTAAAGCCAATTTTTTCTTAAATTTTATGGTTTTTTTTTTTAATTTACTCGCAAACCACTAACTTTAGAATAAAATTGTATAGGACTTTTTTTATAGAAAATTTGATTTCCTACAAAAAAAGATCATTTAAGCCATTACCGTGGAGATAGTAGTTTTCTAGATAAATCTAATTAAACATCTCAAAATTTGAAAAATTGCTGTTTCATCCGAGATTTCAGTACTTTTTTATAAAATTATGGCCGAAGAAATATATAATATACAGTGGTCAATATATCATAAAAAATATGTCCAGTAATATACTTCCATCGTTTAAAAATTTAAACAACGAATATTTATGAAATGAGTTACATCATCCAAGCTAATAACCTTGCTATGGATTTGTTTTTTATTAATAATCAAAATTCTGTATTATATTCAATATTGAAATTATGTTTATTTTGAAGTCAATTTATATTATAACAAATTTATTTTTATGAAGCTTTCAATATGGTGAGTTGTTTATTACTTAAATAACAGAGTTATTGTATCAAGGTCATATGATTATAAATAAAATTTTCTTTTCTTAATATTTTTGTAAGAGGAATAACAGTTTTTTTTTATATTTCTGATAAAATATACAATTATATTGTATTTATTTTTTTTTTATTATATTTACATTAGTATTTTAATTTATTTTTTAAAAATATTTTTAATGTATTTTTGCAACAATATTGAATCATATATATATATATATATATATATATATATATATATATATATAAATTAGATAAAATTACTTTTTAATAATTCATCTTATTTTTTAATTAATAAAAACATTTAATTTAATGAATTTCGTTTTAAATTTTTATGGTATGATTCATAACTTTGTTTTTTTTTTGTATCTTTACACGAAACAATATAATTTTTATTGACAGTATATAGAGTGAGAATTCTCACAGGCTACAATTTATTATAGGGTATATATATATATATATATATATTAAAGAACAGACAAAATGTATTTATTTTAGATAAGTAAAATGTATGTATTATTTTAAAAAACGAATACTTAAATGTGTTAAGTATTTTTAGAATTTCATACTATATTGTTGTGACTCATATGTATTAAAGTTTTATTTATATTGTTATTAATAGAAGTATCAAATATTTAATTATTACTAATTCATTTCTATATCAATTATACAATCATACATGCAATGCATGTAATAATTAAAATGAACGTTTTTCAAACAAGTTGTTTGCAATGAGTTCTGTTTAATCTGGTGGTGTAACTATGCTATTATTTTTATTCTTTTATCATCAGTTTTATTTTATTTATTGCAAGTGGATCTTGCATTTTTATGAAGTAATATTAAAAAATTATGTCTTAAAATATTTTAAATGTATAGAAAATCGGTTTACCATCCGTTTAATGAACTCTATTCATATGACCATATTTTTTATAATGAATATATAATTATTTATAAATCAAAAATTTTGAAAAATCCAAAAGTGCACACCTCAATCGCTCATTTATATATATATATATATATATATATATATATATATCATACATGAATCATGCATGATCGTGATTTATATATATAAAAAATTTGATAAAATTCTATGAAATTTTATAAAATTCAATAAAATTTTAGAAAAACATTTTTTCTCGGGTAAATAAATCGGGTATATATAAATTTTTTAACGAATGGTATTTTAAAACCCTACTCAACTAATTATAATAGGTTGTGTAAATTTCTTTGAAAAATCGACCATGAGGACAAATAAAATAGTTAGACTTTAGAAAAAGCTACCTAAAAGGTTCGGCCGATTAATTGTGTCTGTCAAGAGTTATTTGGTTTACTAAGCTTCATACAGGACAATTGACAATTCGTGTCACTGGGATTAAAATAATTTATATTAAATGATTGGAATAATCAATCTACTTAATATTAGGTCGAAATTATTCTTTAATAAATTTTCTTTCTGCTAGTATACAATTTGACCCATTTTATTCTAATCAAAAGAGTGTAGAGACAATTTAATGTGAGTGAATGAGTAAACAAAAATTGATCGATCATAAAGCACCCTCAGCGCTTTCGCGCTTGAGGTGTGCAATTTTTTATTATTGTTGGAATTGTACAACCTTCACCTTAAATTTGTAAAATATATAGTAAAATTTCAAAGCATATTTTTTATAGATTTTATATATTTGGTTCTATTTACATTACACTATAAATAAATGCATATTTTTTTATTTTAAAAAGCAATAGTGGGATCCCATAAGAATCACCAACAAACTCTCTTATCGTGCTATCTCTAACAGTATATTAACGATCATCAAGTATCCATGACCAGTGGGGATTTTTGTTTCCGAGGGAGAAATATTTCAGTGATAATACAATGGATGAAAGTGAAGAATGAGAGTCAATCGAATGTCAACACTTTAGTGTACGAACGAAAAATTGCATCATTAAATTTCATCCATAATTTTTCATGGCTATACATCATCTGTGATTTTATTCATCAATTTCCTTTTTTTATTTTTTATTTTCTTCTATTTACCGCATCTCTTTCTTATCATTAATCCCGTTCTTTCTAAGGAACTCTAACAAACATCTGCTTCTTTAGGTTAACCTATTTACGCTTTTCTTACCAATTACTCTCTCTATTTCAAGGGGCTTATGTATTTATCATTTGTTGCAGTGTAATTCTAAGAATCAATAAATGAAGAAATATGT
Organism: Microplitis deprimator; assembly: GCA_964016945.1. NCBI lineage: Eukaryota > Metazoa > Arthropoda > Insecta > Hymenoptera > Braconidae > Microplitis > Microplitis deprimator. The sequence continues at coordinate 7,589,602 of OZ024708.1, read as the reverse complement.
GTATTTGGAAGTTCTGACCATTGTTTTTTAAAAATATGAAATTCATCCTCATTATCCTAACCTCTGTCCATGCTCGACTCCAAATAACGTGGTATCCGTTACCCGAATTAAGGCATTCAGTGTTTTGACTCGAAATTAATAGAGTGTCCTACGTTATTGTTCGTCTGGGCGTAATAATAATATTGTATTTTATACAATCCCTGTCTCAGAAGTTCAAATTAAGAGCGTTGGGTGGTGGTTGAAAAATGACGAATTCCTGATACCTACACTACATCACTTTACTATTTCATACGGCACTATAATAGAAACCATTGCGTGATCTATACTCTTATTCCACTAACTTACAGATATTATGGTTAGTTTTGGTTATATACATACTTTAAAGAATGAAATTTCTTTTACTGACTGACGTAATAATGTTTACCTATATGCTCGAGGTTACTAGTGGAGGCTCACGAGGACTTGCGCGTTCTGCGTACCATACACTAACCTCTGCTAATTTTGTTAACAGTGCAATATTAATAATTATTTAATGATCATTTTCTCCATAAATTTAACTTCTGAATCATGGATCGCATAAAATATTTTATGTTACTTATCCGACTTATATTATAAATAGTTGCTCTAACAGGAGAATTGCAAAATATATTAGTTTTTTCTTGTTAAATTATAAAATAATTCGTAAACTCATAATTTAATAAATTTCAAAAAATTTCACGGTATTACCCACTTTCTCTGTGAATTTATCCTCACCTTTGGAATGCTGATCGCAAGCACGCGGGCGTTTGAAATACACGGGAACTGGACTAAAAATATACTCAGTATCTGAGTGAGCACGAAACTTGACTGCAGATTCATGCGAAAGGCTCTCGACCCATTTTAAAAGTAAATAAACAAAGACCTAAATCGTATACTCTGCTCTTTAACGTAACTCTGTCATCAGTTCCTTTCAATGGTTTAAATTTAAATAAATGATTCATAACCATTATGAGAAAATATTTTTTCTTTTTTAGATAATTGTTATTATTATTATTGATATTATATTCAAATAAAATATAAAAACATCAAACAGTAAATAATTTTCTCATTGCTAAAAATTATTGTATGATGTAAGATATGATAAAATATTTTACATATATCTGCATAAAGAAATAAAATGTCAAAGTATTCCATGTAGTGAGGTACAACATGCACGATAAGACACGTTCATTTCTCTAAAATGTCGTTTCCTTAAAATTTTATTCAAGAAAATGAATAAAATATGAATGAAGACATTGTTATAATTATTTTCTTGTTTTTTAATTCTGATTAATCTAAACAGGAAATCCGACTCATTGAAAATTAATATTATTAATTTAATTATTAAATTGAAAATTACACTATAAGTGTAACATTGTCTACAATTTAGTTCATTGTTATAATTATTTATCTTTTTATTTATTTTTTTTTTTTAATAGAATGACATCACTAATTTGAACTGGATCAAGAGTACAATTAAATCGTTCTAATGGATAATAGGTTATCTCATCTCTATAGCTGATCACGAAAAGACGATAATAGTGATACGAGTTTTCACAGTATGTGTTAAATCGGCTAGTAATTATGAAAGTTTGTTGTAATAGTGTATCGTGATGTGATGTGTCTTATTTTTTCCGACAGTGTATCCTTTATTTTTGAAATATAATGTGAGCGAATACAGTTATTTCAGTAACACGTCGTCTCTTTAATTTGTGTGAAAGTAAAAAGATAAAAAAATCTATAGATAGCAAATTAATCATTATATATCATAAATATACAAATACAGAAATATATAATAAAAAAATAGTAAAAAAGCTACCCAATAAATAGTTAACAATGAAGGTGTTTAGGATAACCGCGTTTCTAGTCGTCTTTTATACTATTGGTGAGTCAGTTTTATTTTATTTTATTATATGCTATGGATATAAAAATTATTGATTAAGTTTGGTAATAGATAATTATTTTATAGTTTATGATTAATATAAGATAAAATTTAATCGATAATATCAACACTTAATTTTCAAATGATGAACAATAGAGGTATGCGATAATTATAATATGGCCTAGTCATACGAGAGCAGCCAAGCGCATAAGGAATTCTGGGCAAGTACGCGATCTTCAATAATTAAACGCTTCAGACTTATGCGAGTGATTTAATATACCATAAAAGCTTTTTCTTTCATGAATTATTTATTGTAAAATGAAAATACCTTAACAAAATAATTTAAAAAAGACATGAACTGAAGTTACTCCTAGTTTAAAATATAAGACAATAAAATAAGTTTAAAAGTCAGGCTTAGTTAGAAATCTCGTTAACAATGGTTTTTGCCCGAGAAGCTTACCCTTGCTGGGTAATCGAGGATTGACTAAACTTTCCTTTTTCTTTTATATTTTGCTAGCTAAGCATCTCGTGAGCTTCAACCTCAAAAGAACAAAGTCCACTCATGGAGACCACGACTTCTCAGATTTCACTTGCTTTGCATAACTTTTTTGTCGACGTTGGATATGTATTTCACTATGATATTAACATCAGGAATAATTTATACTTTTAATTTGATTCAAGTGGTAATAACGGAAATAATGATGATTACATGCACCCAAAAATTAAGAGAATTTTAAATGAAAATATTCTAGTGAACATAGGTATTTTATCTATGATAGAATTTTAGAGGGTCTTTACTATGTTTCGAGAAAAATTGAGCCATTAATTTAGACTATAATATGCACTTTCAATTCAGTTTTAGCAAAGAAATTTAGTTTAATTTTTTTTTTGAACCGGAAAAATTACTTCAAAAGAAAATTAAGTTACACATTTACGTTTAAGCCAGATTTTCTGTGATTTTTGTTAAAGTTTTTCTCTCAAACTCAAACAAACACTTGGAACGCAAAATTAAAAAATGATGCTCGACGATGAATCATGCTTTGTAACTTAACAATCAAGGTTGTTATTATTTGAAAATTTTTATTTACTTAACATGAATAAAATTTCCATTAATTATATAAGTACTATAGTGATAGTACCATTTGTCCATTCGAGTTACAGAGGAAGAAGAGAATACTCCTCTCAATAAATCTTATAACTTTTCTTCAACAGTAATTTCCTATTTTTACGGATAATTCTAATAAAATTTTTTGGCATTATTAAGTTACTAATTCAATTAAAAAAAATGTTAGTTTTTCATAATATATTCTAACAGTTTTAGAGGATTATATTAAATTGTTTTATAATATTTAATGTAAATTCATATCATTACTTCATTAAAAAATAATGGGCATATTTTCATTCTTCATAATCACAATTCTGAGATTTTTGCACGCCTCATAACACGAAGCGTTTGAGGTAGTGCTCTACTTTCAACACGTCAAGGTCAAGCGAATTTTTACTATTTTTAATAATAAACTTTTTTTTCGTAATATTTTTATGTCCGTAATTCTCTTGTAATATTTTACACAAAATAAAAAATTACAGTATTAATAATTCAAAAATATTTTTCCACTATTTGTACATTAACATTTTTAATTCTTATCGTATGTAATGAATGCTGTCACATTTTTTAAATTTATTGAATATAAAGAAAGCATAATGAAATGAATAAAAATGCACGCATTTACAAAATACGTCGGCTCTGGTATTCATAGCTTGATTGTATAAAATAGTTTGGAATGTTGTTTAAAGTATGATCCTGGTGTTCCAGTATGGAATGCGGTCAATCGCGATGTCAATCGATCGTAAGACAATTTTTATAATCATGACCTCTTATATAGCTTCAATATATATACTTTTTTTTCCTCATCACTGTATATTCTTCTTATATTGATTGTTTCACAACTCATTTTTAATTGGAATCATTATTGGTAATTTGCAATTGGTTAATGTTAAAAGTGGTTCTCCGTATATAAAAAGTAGCATGTGCATGCGTACAACTGAAAAATTATTATAATATATCATCCAAGATTGTGTGATACTCGAAATTACTGACATTATTAAAACATTTATCATCAAAGTCGATTTATACTTATACATCTATTAAGGTAAGTGACCCCTCTATCGGCCAGTTAAGCATATTTTTTTTTTCGAATTGAGAATTAAAATATAAAAAACTAATTCATGTATAAAACAGTGATAGAACTTTAAAGCTTATACATTTAACTTCAAATTAAAAAAAAAATATATGTAAAAATATTTATTAGAAATTAAATAATAAATGAAAATAACTTCAATTCCTGATGTCCCCTCTATCGGCCTGCCTAGACCCCCATTATCGGCCACCTTATAGATAAAATTTTAGCTGATCGGATGTATATAATTTATTTACATCTATTTTAAATATTTATATTTATTTTGAAATATAACTTAATCAATTTGTTTATTTATTTTGACATTAACAAATTAAATTGACTATTTTGCATATAAATGCTGATAACCTCAAAAAAAATAAAACTAAGGTGGCCGATAATGCATACAGAGGTAATTTTCTTGTATCTATATTCGGCCACCCTATTTTTAATATAAATCAGCCAGAAATCATCAAATTTTTAACTCCTAAAATTACTATGAAACGAGCTAAAAAGATTACAAAAAAAAAATCGGACTTTTATTGTTATTTTTAATTAGTAATAGGTTATTGAAAAAACAAGAAACCTTAACCTACCTGATAAGAAATCATCAGAAATCGCATCTGACGCACTACTATATTTTTTTTAATTATAAAATGAATTTTTACAATAATTAAAGTATATTTAATCTAAAGTAGATTGATTTTACTTTTTTTTTAAAAACTATTTACGCATGAATACGTAATTATGATGGAAATATATAGATTTTTCGACTAAGTGGCCGATAAAGGGGGCCTGGCCGATAGAGGGGTCACTTACCTTAGGGTGTTTTTTTTTGCTCCTAACTGAAAATTTTTTTGAAAGTGTCCAGAAAAAAATTCGCTGAAAATTTTAGCCCTTAATATTAACATTAAGTACTTTCCCAGAGCGTGGAAACATTTTTCATTTAAAATACATGTATTTTCTTCCATTTAAAATACGTGCACATAAATTTTGATTTTTTTCTTTAAATCTATAACAGTGTCATTCTATGCTACCATACTGTATCAAAGTGGGATTTACTTAGGATTAAACGCTCTATAAGAATGTCTATTGTACGGGTCACCAAAGCTGAATTTTGCAAAAAATTCTTATTTTTTTTAAGTTATTTTATAAACTTCTGGATTTATGGCAGAAATTGAAATAAACTTGTAGAAAATTTAATTTCCTATACAGATCATCACCTACAGTGCATACTTTGGTTTGACGAAGATGACATCCCAACAGTATTTGCACTCGCTACGGTTACTTATGGAACAACATCAGCTCCATATCTCGCTGGAAGAGCACTTTTACAACTCGCTGAAGATAAAGGAAATAAATTTCCAAAAGCTGTCAAACCGCTAACCAACACCCGCTATGTTGACGACATCTATGGAGGCGCAGATGAACTCGCTGAGGCAATTCAAGTTGCTTTTGACACAAAAAATATGTGTGCCGCAGGATGTTTCCCGCTTGCAAAGTGGGCAAGTAATTCGACGGAATTACTCCCTCAAGTCGCTCGAGTTGAAACCCAAGAAGATACACCATGCTCGGTTTAACCTGGAATTCAACACAGGATAAATTCCAGTTCTGCTATTCACTACCAGAGGCATCGCCAACTACAAAACGCACAATTTTATCTGAAATCGCTCGCTTATTTGACCCACTGGTGTTTTTAGCACCGATCATCGTGAGAGCCAAGATGTTCATGCAGAAATTATGGCTGCCGAACTTCGATTGGGATACTACGCTATCACCGTTGCTTCTTCAAGAATGGAATTTATTTCGAGATGAACTACATCAGATCTCGAATATTCAGATACCTCGATGGAATCATGTACAAAATGGTGTATCAATCGAATTACATGGATTCTCAGACGCTTCACAACTCGCTATGGCTGCTGTCATCTATTTAAAAGTTACTGACGCTACTGTGAGCTCCAATATTTCGCTAGTATTTGCTACAACACAAGCTGCACCATTGAAACCCACAACAATATCAAGAATGGAGCTCGATGCCGCTGTCTTGCTCGCTCAACTGGCATTCTACATTAAGAAAGTCTTAAAACTTGAAAATTACCAAATATCTTGTGGACAGACTCCACTGTATCCTTAACGTGGATACGAAACAATCCAGCTAGATGGAAAGTCTACACTCGCAACAGAGTTACCAAGATTTAGGAATCGCTACCAAGTGTCAACTGGGATTTTGTTCCAGAAAACTCAACCCAGCCGACTGCGCTTCGAGAGGTTTAACAGCAGCCAAATTAGAGCAGCATTCGCTATGGTGGACGGGACCTAAGTGGCTCAGGCAATCAATCTAGAACCATCTAGATATGTTCATTCATTAAAAAGATATAAGAGGATTACATCCACACACACGCGTGCATACACATACACCCACACATATAGACACATACAGACACTCGGACATCATTTTGAATTCGGTCGGAATAGCTTCGTAGGACCTCAAAACGTCGAGATCTGATGAAAACTCGATTTTCGAAAATCGGGGTGAAAACAATAACTTACCAAATTTTCAAAAACACACACGGACATCATTCTGAAAATAGTTAGAATAGCTTCCTAGGATCTGAAAACATCGACATCTGATAAAAACTCAAAAATCTTCTAAAATCTGTGTGAAAACAATGACCACGAATTTTTCGAAATCGTCGATTTTCATAGAGGGGAAGTTAAAAAGCATTTACTTTATACATTTCTTCTAATTTTAATGAATTAATGATAATAGATAAGAATACGTTCGTTAGAAATTATACTTTTCATGTTAAAAATTAATCAGAAAACATTATTTTCATTAAATAATAGAAAAATATACTTATTCCTTTAAAAATGTATAATAATTATTATTAACCTTTTATTTCATTCTACTTTTTTCTATCAATATCAGTCAAGAATATACGTATATATTTCTTTTAATTCTTTTTATAACTGATATGCTTGTAAAATGTTTCTTTAATATAATCCCCAGAAGTGAAAATGTTACATGCGTTGATGTCCGGAAATATGAAGGAAATTAAACCGAAGACAGATAAACGTAAAGGCGTGAAGATTAATGTTTTGACTATGTCGGTGGGATCATGCCTGCTGAACCTTTTTCGAATATGGATATGTAATGTCATATAATAACGACGTAATTTTAAACCAGTCAGTCAAGAAATATCATTGTTTTAAATAACAGCCTATCTTGAGTTTATATTATACATTGGTTTATCATTACAATATTTTATATATATAGTGGCGAAAATTCAATTCTTAAGAAGAAAAGCGAGCGTATAGGTATGACATTAATATTTCAATGCAGTATGAAAATAATAATTACCTCTATTATATACTCTATATACTTGGATTAAGAATAAAATAAAAATTCAATTTTTGGATTAATCATTGTTGAAATAGTTGAAATCCCAGTGAACACATGACCTTAATTTGACGTCATACGTAAGTCATAGAAATATCACGGCATCTTATGTAAATTGGACGTCAATCTGACGTTCTATATGACTTTAGTATGGTGTAAAAACTTGTGACATCATATTGATGTAAAGCATGATTGTTGTATGACGTCACAGTCATGACATATATTACGTACGCTTGACATAATGACGTTAATTTAAAGTCATACATTTACGTCAGTAGCAAAGTCACGGTTATGTGTAATATGGATGTCACTCTGAAATCATCTCTTTAAATCAGTGGCAAGTCAGTATTTTATGCGATACTGATGTAATTTTCAAGTCATAGTTTTTTATCATCGATTTATTAAAATAAAATAATCATAGAATGAATTTTCAAAAGTGTATAAATAACAACTGAACGTCAAACATTTCTGAGGCCAAAGTAATCGATAAACTTAATTGTAGATTATTTAGATATTTTAGATTAAATCTTTGGCGTAAGCAGAAGAAATCAAGTTTAATTTTTTTAATTATATACCGAAAATCCTATCACATAGGATGACAAAGAAAATGTTGCGAAAGTTTGAACTCTTTTAATATTAAGATTATAAAGTTCAGTATCGCAATTTTGCAATCGAGGAAATTTCATGCGATTTTGTGTAAATATATAATGTTTCGCAATTTTTTATAAGCTTTGCTAAATCTTACATCACAGAAAAAAAAAATCACAAAAATTTTTACGAAGTATTACACAATTTCGGAAAATTTGTTAAAAGTAATTTTTTTTTGGTCTCGAGTAAAATTTTATAAAATTCGATCGAATGCTTTCGTATTTTATGAGAATTCTTATAAAATGTCAAAGAATTTTATAGGAATTCATAAGATTCTATAAAATTATCATCAAGTTCCAAGAGTATTATTGTTTCTAAGAATGTTATACAATATTGAGTTTTTACAAAATTTAATGATGCTTAATAAAATTTCATAAAAGTTCATGGAGTTTTTTTTAAATTTTGTAAAAAAACACCACAAAAATTTATGAACTCCGTCTTTTCCGGCATTTAACTATAAATACATCAATTAAACACTTAGCTCCAACTTTCATGATGTGGACCAGTGAGCAGCGTTCAGGACTACCAGTCAAGAGGAGCCGTGTTCGAACCCAGCAGACACCAATGATTTTTTCATTATCTTACGTTACTAAATCTTGTTTCTAAATTTGTAATGGGTTCTCGCGGTAATAATCAAATCAAAAATTCTGTTTCGATTTTTTTTTTTTTTTTTTTTTCAAAAATTTTTTTTCCAGATTAATAATTTTGACATCACCTATATGTCATATTGACGTCATAGAATGTCACACGAACATCACATTTACATCATGTTTACGGCATTGGTTTTACATTATAATCTTACGTAAGAAAGTGTGAAATAATGAGTCAAACCTGACTCATTCATGACTCATATCTTACGTAAATGATGACATAGCGTAAGGTCACTCTGACGTCAAATTTACGTCAATGTGTTTACTGGGTAATAGAAGGCGCTCAACGAATATAGTAGCTAAAAGCATAAATTCGTAATAGTAGTTATATTTATATTGTCATGATAATTTTATCGAATTGGGCTTACTGAGTATAGAAGTATGATTTTCGACTAAACTATTCTTTTATACTTCAGAAAACCATTTTTTTCTCTTAGTGCAATAACTAATTTCTTTTTTCATGATAATGTTGATGACGGTAATCTAAGAATAAATGTAAATAAGTGGTAAAAGTCACAATATAATAAATTGAAAGTTAAATTTCATTGCCCGTTAAATATCTAACTCAAAAGTAAATACATTTCATCGGAGTCGAGGTCGTGTCTAGCGGTTTTCGTGTTCGACCTGCCCTGCCAACCGGTTTGTCTGCAATATGTTCTACCTTGTGAGACTGACGTCATCTTACCTGCCTGCGATTTTGCGGGTTGCGAAAATGCCAAGTGTATTTTGTATTGGCTTTTATTACAAATGTTTATCGACATGAAACTCAACTAGTAACTGACTAACACGGTCTCTCAATTTAATCTCAGCTCAAGTACCTTGTACATTAAATAACCTCATAGAACTACTTGATACTTTATGCAAATTATCATTAATATTACTGCATTACGAGTATGAGAAATATACGTAAATCCGTGAGTCCTTTCTCTAATTGAAATTTCCAATTTCAAGTTCATGAATAGAGACTAAAGACAGCTGACGTGTAGGCTCGATCCCGAGATCTTTGAATTTAAAATCTGATCTGTTATCTACTATGCCGAATCTCACACTTGAAAGATGAGGAGTATTGCATTTATTTGGATAAAATTGAACTTAAAAAAACTAAAGACATCAAATACACAGTAAAAAAGGATTCATCAGAATTGACACTTGCCGTGTGTAAAATGATCGATTGGAACTTTTTTATATGTTATTTTAACATACATCGTTTGTGTAGAAAAAGTTCCACTCGTGTATGTTAAAATAACATATAAAAAAGTTTCAATCGATCATTTTACACACAGCAAATGTCAATTTTGACGAATCCTTTTTTACTGTGATAAATGATTGATTTTCATATTTGTGTTATATTCAATTATATTATTGCTTATATAGTAGTAGCGATACCAATAGTGGTATACCCACTGATAACGAGACAATAACTACTTGTTTTGGTCAGTTATATAAATTAGAAGTTGAAATTTTTCTAATTTAAATAAAAATTTTGTAAGTTAATGTCTCGGTTTTTTATAACTAAATTCATTATTGAAACTTCGAAATTCCCTTAACTGTCTTGCAAATGGTCTTGTTAGCCTATTTTCAAAAACTTTAAAAAAGTTTGTAGACTTAATAACATTTATGAATGCGGTAAATTAAAAAATTTCATCGACTTTATAAGATTTATGAATCGTTATAAAATCCGTTTTTTCTAATAATGTGAGGTTATACGGATGTATCTAAATTATTTCACAAAACTTTATGATTCACACATCTGCACAGCATGATATTAATTCAGAAATTACTATTACATAGAATATGCTAGGACACAATTATTAAAAATTTTAGATGATCATATAAAATTTGATATAAATTTATAAAATAATATAAAAAATTAAAAAATTATATTAAAGTTTTTTGACTGAATGGATAAATATGTAAGATTATATACAAAATAATGTAAATTTATACATTCGTATGAAATTGAACTATAAAGATTTATATTATTATACATAAATATCAGTGGGTATATCGTGTAATTACGGTGGGACCATGGTGGTTACACTTCCACGGTGTTTCCACCGTGATTCAAATCCGCCAGGGATGTGTTACTATATAAAATAGGTATAGGCGTTGTGTAGATGCGAAAGACTTTCGGGACAAATGTGTTCAATTGTCATTTAACATAGTAACCATTCCTCTGCTGAACAGGAACTGTTGTTATGTCTGACTACCGTTTAGCGGGAATCGCGGGAACTAATTTTTTCAACAGTAGTTAAACATGTGACTGAAAACACCAGTTCCTACTCAGTATAGGAATGGTTACTATGTTGAACGACAATGGAACGCATTTGTCTGGAGAGTCTTTTGTATCTCCGCACAGCGCCTATACCTATGTAATATAAAAACACATCTACTGCTGAAAGGAACCTGCATTATCTGGTAAGCGAACGATGACTGTGACCACGATACCCAGTCGTGTTTTCGACATAGTGTAACATAGTAATGATTACTATGTTGAATCGTACTCAGTCGTATGTAAAAATAACCCACTCCTATTATAACGAGAACTAATAATATGGTAAGATCAGTTTCTACATACTTTACGATCATTCTTGTGTAGCATAGTATCCATTCCTATCTATTTTTTTCCGTATAGTTTCCTACATGGATTCTTATATAAATGAATGCACTTCTATATTAATTCCTATCGATTCTTACATAACTCCATACTTTCCGATGGGTTCTCATGCATCCCACATGGATTTTTTTGATAGAGATGTGTGTGTGTGTTTGTGTGTGTGTGTGTGAGGTTGTGAATGCTTCATAACTTTTTAAATAATGAACCGATTGGATGATTCTATTGGTAATCGAAAGAGCTTGTTAGCCATCAACTTTCCTGTGAATTTTAGATCATTCGATCGAACAGACCCTAAAATAATTAAGAAATACGAAAAAATAATTTGTTTCTTAATTTTTTTTAATTTCTCAAAAACAACATAACCAATCGATTCTAAAATTTTATGAGCTCTAGAATTGAATAACTCGCTCCGATTGCCACAAGAATCATTTTAATTGGTTAATTTGTTTGAGAGGTATGGTTCGAGCAAGAAACGGTAGAAAAAACGTTTTTTTTCGAATATCTTCGAAAAAATTGAATTGATCGACTTCGAATTCTAATCAGCTCTAAGGCTCAAATAAACACGTTGAATGCCGTCTTAACTGTCAAAATCGAATCATTTCTTTGAGATATCATTGTCGAAAAAATTTAAAAATAGTGTTTTTTGTAATAAATTCAAAATCACTGAACCGACTGATTCTAAATATTTTTTAGCGTTAAAGACTGACAAACTGCGTCAAATGCCGGCTCAATCTTCAAAATCAGTTGATTAGTTCATAAGATATCAGCAATAAAAAATTGAGAAAATAATAATTTACTTCAGTTTTCCCGGATAACGCATTATGTGATTCATCATTTGTTCCAAAACTTATACCGGCCCTTTGCCATTATAGTGCTTGATGACCGCTAGATAGACTATTACAAACGGTTTGTTAGTTTAAATAATATCATCATCGAAAATTTGAAAAACCATTGATTCTGACAATTTTTTCCTTGTGTTTTAAATATCAACTTGCTCATTGAATTTAAAGTTCATGTAACTCTTCATCTTTATCATATCTATTAATTTCTAAAAAACATTCAATTTATCAAGTGTAGTCGGGACCAAACTTTAAAAAAAACGACCTTATTGATTATTTTCAATTTCTCGAATTCTCGAAGATTAATACGAAACTCAGCTTTTTTTTGAGCCCGAAAAGTTCGAAAATACCAATGCATTTAAAAGTATTGTCGAGCTCAAAGAGCTCGATAATCATTTTTTTAAGTACCTCAAGCTTTTGTTATGTCAGCAGCTGATATTCATAATTAATGCCGATATAAAATTTTTTTTTAACTATATAATATATTATAATATGATGAATCGCTTAAAAGGTCAGTTTTATTATTAGCAAATTAAAAAATTTATCAGATTAATGTGATAAAGTATTAATGATTAAGTACGATATCATTGTGATTAATCATTATTATTGGTCATCACAATTTGAAACACAGATCCAACTCATTACAAATTGACGTTTCATTACACAAAATCAATAATTAAATACATGCGCAATTAATTAATTGTAAAAATCTGATTTATTTTCAAGGAAAAACTAATTTAGAATACAAAATATTCTGATTATTAAAAAAAATATATATCTACTAGAACAGATTAACAGATATATATATATATATGAGTATATGAAAGAAATAACTGAAGCGTAAAATCACGCGCGGGCGAGGTGGAAAAGTCGGCGCTTCGACGGGATAAAGATGAAAGCGTCATCGGGTAGAAATAATTCAGCTCAGCTGATCGTCACTGACCATACCACAGTATATACGTCAGCTCATATATTTTATATATAAATACAGTGTAATAGTATATATATATATATATATATATATATATATATATATATATATATATCTACCAAAGGTGCGATTAAAACGAGTGATTACGCAAGCATACCAAAGACGAAAATAGATGCTGAAAAAAACATTCACAAGCTAAACATTACCCTCTCACTTCTCTTCATCTACATCTCCTTACTCTTATGTTATATGTTTGTATGCTGTGTCTGGTTTGCGTCGATTGTCGACTTGCAGTTATTCAACGATGCCACCTTTCAAAATGCGTTACTTCTTCAACGACCAATAATTAAGCCAAAGTTAATATACACTATTTTAGTACAGTGAAATTTCAGTTTTGCACGACTCTTAATGCGAAGCATTAGAGTATGCTTTACGATCGAAACATTCAGTTTGCCTCTTTTTCTCGACTGTTTCATCTTTGCATCTAAATAATTACATTTCATAGTCAAGATACAGAACTTTTCATGATAGCACATAAATCTGGGACATTAGTTTAATGTAGATTTATAGATATTGATTTATGTTGAGAAATTGCGAGTCAACAGAAGACAATTATAGAAGATTAACTCTTGTATTTGGATTCACACACACACACACACACACACACACACACACACACACACACACACACACAAAAGGTCTCTTCTGTCATACGCTAAAAGTTGATAGAAAAAAAGTTATGGGAGTTGAAACTTAGGGGGAAAAAGTCGAATTTTTAGGATGAACAAATTTTTGTTTTTTATTCGTTAACTAGCAGGATTTATTTTTTTATTATTTTGCAATTAAAGTTCTTACAGAGAATTGAATTATCTATGAATATGGTGCTAAAAGTCATTTTAATAGAGCTCATAGAAAGAAAATTACAGAGCTGAGCTCTAAAGCTGAGAAAAATTTAATTATTTAGAAGCAACTTTGTAGTCTAATATTATTTTGAAGATAAAATTTTCAAGAAAATTTATAACTTAAAGAGAAAATAGTTTGTTAACTAATTATTTAAGCAATTAAAATAAAAAAAAAAAACGATTACAACCGTTGCCCGGATTTTTGTTATGTATTCTTTGTCTATAAAGTAATAGACTGTATATACGTAATCATAGCTATTATTACGTGTTAGAATTGTTAATATGTTGGCGTTGACCCTGGACGTAATTACCATGTGCGATTGTCACGGCCATATCAATAGTGATGAGAAAATGAGCGCATGCTTAGTTGTCTACATATAATACATAGTTTAAGTGTTTGACGGCGTCATTATAATTGTTAACTATCCCGGGTGAAAATATTTCAAACTGAAAAAAAAAATAATTTTTTTTTTTGGCCGAAAATTGTCCGGAAAAAGGCCGAAAATGAAGCTTTAAAATGGCTGATGTCAGAGACGAGGATTTAAACTATTATTATTCTATTTGATTTCATAGAATAGAAATAATTGTATTCATCAAATAGGTATTTAATTGTCCGGGAAAAGTGCATTATATATGGCCATATATTAAAATTTCGAATACATACATATCTACGTATTGAAATTTCAACTTAATTAAGAAAGTAAGACTTACTCGAATTTTTTTTTTTTTTTTTTGTTGTTCAATCATTTTGGTGATGCGGGAATTAACAGATATGAGATTAATTTAAATTCTAATCTAGTAGAAATTTTTTATTTCGAGAAAAAAACACTAGAAATATCAAATAACCACACACGTTTTAGTGGGATTCGAACCCGGGACCTGACGAACGAAAGACCGACACATTAACGACTAGGCTACGGTACCGACAGGAACTTCTAAGTTTACTTGTGCTATATGAGATTGAAAAGATACATCACTTTTAAAACAGCAAAATATAATTGAAAATCTATTATTAATAATGACAGAAAAATTTCTTCTTTTTTTCTTCGTATGCTATAAAATTTTTTCAACCACTTCATATGTTTTTGGAATATTATTATCCAATATAATAATTGAAAATATAATAAATAAAATTTAAAAAAAACGAAACAAGTAATGGTAGGATTTATAAATTTGAAGTATCAATTTAAAGAAAGAAAAATTATTATATTTATTGATAAAATTAACCACAACTTCCGTGCTCTTCCTCGTATTTCCGCTGGATGTTCAGGCCACGTAGATAAAGGTTCTGCACATTTACGGACCATATATTCCAATTTGCGAAATTGTCGCACATCATATGGAGATGGCATATATTTACAAAGAACAACTTGATTTTGTTTATCAAACTGCAACCAAGAGCTTGGAACTATGTCAATATCTTTATGTGCTTCATTGTCCAAAAAAAGGATCAATTGATAGTTAGATTTTGATTCTAAAATAATTAAAAAAAATCAGTTTATCAATATCAATTCTAACTGTTATAAAAGAACAGAAAAGAAGTTTGTCATTTTATAATAACTTACTTTGGATCAGAAGACATTTTCAGCAATAGAACTCACACAAAAATATTTAATATAAAAAAATTTTTAACATGTGTCATAAACCAAAAGTGTT
Source organism: Microplitis deprimator (assembly GCA_964016945.1). Lineage (NCBI taxonomy): Eukaryota > Metazoa > Arthropoda > Insecta > Hymenoptera > Braconidae > Microplitis > Microplitis deprimator. Next base: position 7,573,882 of record OZ024708.1, on the reverse strand, counting down.
TATAATAAAAGTAACCACTAAATTTCAAATTAATCTTAAAATTATTTTCAATTTACTGCAACATACTAATATACCGAAAGAAATTATTTGTTAAACAATTTTTTACTGGTTCATTTTTAACACAATAAAAACACTCACTAAATTATTGAAAAAAAAAAAAGAAAGAATCACTAAGTTCTTATCAATTATTATAAATTACAAGTACTAATTATAAATTCGAATTTGGTATCGATAATTAGTTCATACAAAATTATCACGTGATGAACGATCAACAAGTCTGGACTGGTCGATTTTTTTTCAAGACTAAACATGTACGCAGTTGCCTTTGTCTTAGTTATGTATGTCGTCACAAAGCACGTATACATGTAAACAATCGATCACACACTGAGTTTCTAAAATTTTTATGATTTTATATATATCTAAATAATATATTTATTAGAAAAACAAAAAAACACTAAGCACTTATGTCTCTTTGAGTTACGCATATAATCACGGAACACGTGTTCATGTATTTTTCACAACTTTTTTTTGACTCACACGTATATAAATGCGCACCCAATATATTCACACTTGTTTTCAAATTCAAACTTGCACCCAGAGATTTATGTTTTAGTTACACCTTTTTTCGCTTTATCGCGCTTAGCTGTCAATGAACACTTTATTTTCTGATTTGTTCGTTCTCACACCAGTTTTTGCATCCAGTTTTGCGCCTGGACTGGCCGGTGTTTCTGCTGCGTTAAATTCCTCCGTATTGAATCTTTTGATTATTTCAGCAATGTACTTCTTTTATGCTCTTGCTTTGATCGATCTCGATCTCTAAACAGTATTTCGCGTCGCCGAGGTCTTTAATCTCTAGCTCCTAGCTTAAATTATTCTTCACTCGCTTGAGGAGCTCTTCATTATTTGCTACGACTAGGATGTCGTCCACCCAGACCGTGATGAAGATTATAAATTCCTGTATTTCCCCGATGAAGACACACGGGTCTGATGCGGTCGGTTTCAGTCATATTTTATTCAAAATATCTTGTAGCCAACTGTACTACCTTCCTCCGAACTGTTTCAAGCCATAAAGCGCTTTTCTCAGTCTACAAACTTGATTATCATTTTTTAGCGCTTCCTGCATACTCACAGCTCCTTTGTGAAGCTTTGAATCACGTCTCTCCGTGCGTATAATCTCGTCGATGGCCTCAGCGAGCCCTTTAGGCAGTTCCATATATAATTCTTCGCTCAGATCACTGTTTAGGTAGGCAGTTTTGATATCCTGTTGTTGTACTTTTGTTTCAATCTCTGCAGCTATTGCCATCATCAACCTGATTGACTCAAATCTTGCTATCGGCGCGTATGTCTCGTTGTATTCGAAACCGGGCCGTTGGCTGAATCCTCTTGCGACGATACGAGCTTTTCTTCTATTTATTTCTCCATTTTGGTCCGTTTTAACATTTAATACTGTTTTAGTGCTGATGACGTTTTCATCTTCGGGACTTGGTACAATTTCCCAAGTTCCGTGCTCGAGGTGTGACTTTATCTCGTCGACTACTGCACGTTTCCACATTGCTACATCTTCTCCGGCTAAAGTATTTTTTAGTTAAATTTCAGCATTTAGTACTATGTTTTCCGCAATATTTGTAAATTCATTATCGCTCTCTTCTAAATCAGTTGGTTCATCTGCTGCTCTTGGACGTTTTTCGGTCTGCATTAACGAGGTGTCGAGTGGTCTCTTCGTGCTTCGAGTCCCTTCTTCTTCTTTAAATACGTCTTCTTCGATGTCTTCGTCGTTTCTGTTTGTCGAGCCTCGACTGGAGCAGCTATCAGTCCTATATACTTTTGATGAACGACCGGTGCGTATCATCCTCGGCCTTTCAAGTAGTTTTCTTACTACCATTGTCTCTTCTTTTTCTTCTTCCTCTTCTGCTCCATACGGAGTAAAATCAACATTTACGTAGAGTCTTCTTGGCTCATCCTCCGCATCTTTTTCTTTATTTTTTGTATTTTCATTTTGTTCTAATAATTCTGATGGGTCTTTATTATCTCTTTATTATCGCTCATCGGCCTCATGTCTTCATCAAATGTGACGTCGTGGGTTACGACAACTTTATGGTTGTCTAAACGTATTCTGTATGCTTTTGCTTGCGAATCGTAGCCTATTAGCTTACCAAAAGTTTTTTTTGGATCTAGTTTTCCGCGACCAATGCTCTTGTCCAGCACGTAGTCCTTAGTACCAAAAATTCTCACGTGTCGCAGGTCAGGTAATTTTCCGTACCAGATTTCATACGGAGTTTTTCCGCTTATACACCTGCTGGGACAACGATTTTTTATATAATTCGCCGTAGCTACTGCTTCCGCCTAATACGAATGAGGTAGACTTGATTCAATGAGCATACACCTCGCTGCATCCAGGAGTGTCCTGTTTCTCCTTTCAGCTACTCCATTTTGTTGTGGAGTATACGGTGCAGACAGCCTTCTCTGTATTCCAGCCTCATTCAGGTATTCTTCAAATTTGTTATTGCAGTACTCTCTGCCGTTGTCTGTCTGTAAATATTTAATTCTGTAGCCAGTAAAAGTCTCAACAAAATTTTTAAATTGATTGAACTTACCAAGAGCTTTATCTTTGCTCTTTAAGAAGTATACCTCGCTCCACGTACTGCAATCGTCAATTAATGTTATCATATATCTCGCCCCGCCGTTGGAAACTGTTCTCATAGGGCCGCAGACGTCGGAATGCACGATCTCTAGTGGTGTTCTGTTCCTGTCCGGCCTTTCTTCAAAAGGTTTTGTGGCTAATGTTCCGCGACAACACACGTCGCATACTTTATTCTGTCCTTCTCGTGACAAATTTATTCCTGTAGCTAAGTCGTCATCGCACAACTTTATGACCCCATTCATGTGTAGATGCCCAAGCCTTTTGTGCCATGAGCTTGACGGATTCTTGGTGACGGGTTTTACTTGAGGCGTCGCTCTGGTAACTGCTTGTGCTTGTTCTGCGTGATCTTTCTCTCGTAAAAAATATAGATCACCAATACAGTCAGCTATCATGACTGTTTTACCGTCCACGTTAGTTACCACTGCACTTTTGTTATCACAAATGATTTTCAGTTTCTTATCAGTAATCTTTGATACCGACACAAGGTCTGTTCTCAGACTTGGGACGACCAGTGTATCGTACAGGCTCGCCATCTGTGTTTGTCCTCCACTTATGGCTACTTTGGCTACGCCCTTGACCTTAGCCACCGTTGACGCGTCTGTAGCTAATTTTAACACTGAGTCACATGTCACCTTGTTTTTCAGGATACTGTCGTCTCTACACATCTGAGTGGTGCACGCATTATCCAGACATCATCTTTGCTCGCCTCGCCTTGAACCTTGTTTGCTTCTTCTCGGTTCTCAGCTTTGACGTAGAGTTCTCAGCTGCATTTACTTGCAAGCGCTGTTGCTGGTTACCTTTGCTTGTTCGACAATTTCTGGCGAACCGTCCCGGATTGTCACACTTGTAACAAATTCCATACATGTTTTTATTAGGTAAATTTTTTAAAAAAATCTATTGTATTTGTCCTCATGGTCGATTTGTCAAGGAATTTTGTCTTAACCTATCATATTAAGGTTTCCCAAAAAAAAACAAATACTTTTTTTTTAACCTCTTATGGCCTCAAAAGTTACTTTATATTATAAAAAAAATCCTCACCAAATTTCAGCCAGATATCTTTAAAATTGAGCTATCACAAAGAGGGGTCCCCTTTCCCATTTAAAATACACGTGAAAATTTTTCATATTAGTTTTTCGTTATTACGACTATGAAAAAAATTTTTTTTTAAATTCTGCCTAGTATAATTTCGTAGAAAATTAAATTTTCTACAAAAAAGGGCTGATGCATTATGTGCGTCAAACGAACTGGGGAAAAGTTACGGGGCTTCAAAGATCGACAAAAAATTAGTTTCCTCAGTGTTAAATTTTTTTTTATTATTTTTTATTTTTATTCTATCAAAAAAATTTTTTTCAAATTTTGACAACCATATTCTTGTCTACAAAAAATAATTGAAATCATATATACGTCAAATGAATGAGGAAAAAGTTACAGGGCTTTAAATGTCAACGAAAAATAAAGTTTAAAAAATATTAATTTTTTTGAACTTAAATGTCAACGAAAAGTGAAGTTCATGACCTTCTTGTCGACAATTGAAGCACCTACCACGCAGCTTCGAGTCGATTGTCGGCGTTAATACGACTCGTCGGCTTCTCGGGGCTGATTTCGGTGATATAATCGATTTCGGGGTTGGTTTCGGTGGTATAGTTGATGTCGGTGTTGGTTTCGGCGATATATTCGATGTCAGTGTTGTTGATCGAGGCGAACTACTCGATGAGTAACCACTGCTCGAATCGGTGTGTTCTCTTCTTGAATTGTTCTTGTTCTTATTCGACTTGTTCTTCGGATTTCGTTGTTCAACACTTTTCACGGTCGGAATTGCTGCTCGTTGGTCGTTGTTCCTCGGAATAAATCGTCGAGGGCTCGGTATGACTAAACAACAAAAAAAAAACAAAGTAATAATTATTAGAACTTGAGATAATTACTGTAAACAACAGCCGGCGGCCGTGATTGCCATCTCTTAATTTCAGCAGGTGTTGGACAGCCCAAACAGGTAATTGGGTGATGAAATTGACTTGTTCGGTCACCAAACTGCGTCGATGTTCCTCCGTTGATTATAAAATTTAATCAATTGTATATCCGTACGCGGAAATCAAATCACCGGTATCGGTGTCGTATGAGAAATCATCTTTATGAATTTTTCACGTCAATTTTGTAATTTATTTAACTGACGAAAATTATGCGTCTCACGTCGCTGACGACTGATTCAAACACCGGAATCTCGGTATATTTATTAATTAACAATTTATAGATATGTCGATATAATAATATCACGTAAATACTCTTAAATTAATCGACTGTAAAAAGCACTTGTCAATAGCAACGAGGAACGATCCAAAATGGCGCCTTCTGTTTTCTTTTCTCCATATATCCCTCAGTTCCGAGATCTTACACTCAGTGGCGCCTCGATAGCGCCTCGAGTCGGGTCCTCACCCTAGTTGAAACGGTCGATGTCAAGTTACTCCTCAAGTCCTTGATGTCAGTTCGACGTTTTATTGTATTAACAATAAATAAGTCGTTTGCATATACTATATGCCATCTAACCGCTCACTTCAGCTGCCGGTGGCCAGTGGTCAATTGTTCGGTTGTTTGGCCGTCATTCGGGATAACTCGCTGAGTGATCTCAAATTCGGATATTTCCGCTGGCGGTAACATCACAGAAAGTCGTCGTCGGTCATGTGGATGTTGTCGTCGGATTGATCAGGTCCTCCTGGGCTCAAGTGACCAGCAAACGAGTACCTAAATCTAAATACTATGGATACCAATTTAAACTAACTTAATTACTAATTAACATTACTATTATTATTATTAATTGTATTTCAAGTCTCGGATCCTTCTCGTACCAAGCTGCCAATTAACTTTGATTTTAACATAGGTGGGAAAATTATCCAACAATTGTGATCGGCCAAGTCAAAATAACACAAGCTGTCATAATAAACATAACCTTACATTATTAAAAAAAATAATGTAAGGGTTAAATAAATCAAATGACCACGTGTCGGCGTCGAATTATAAAGTCCTCCCAGAGAGTAAATCGCCGTCGGGAATTGTCGGAAATTTTCGGTTTGTAGTGTTAATGTGTAGTAACGGCGTGAGATTAGACTTGTTTTTCCATAGTGGGGGTAAAAACCGACGGCGACTTACTCTCTGGGAGGACTTTAAATAAATATTCAAAATGTTACAATATATATGTATACATAAATACTTATATAAACTTTTGAACCAAATCTATTTCCTGTCTCAGCTCGTCGAACTGAGTTTAGAGGTAGAAAAATTTTTCAAAAATTTCATCATGAAGACGAATACAACCGTTAGATTTCTATGAAATCTACTAAAAGATTCTTCTTAGTCTGTCGAATAACAGAGGAGAACTCGCGTCAGAATTGCTTTCAAATTTGGAATATAACAGTTCTAGAATGAATTTCTTACCAGGGACACCGCAAGCAGCTTAGCGCAATCTCGTGGTGAGTACTGAACTATCCCCGCTTCGTCAGCCGAGCACTGGTGATTTTTCCCTCCCCAATATTTACTTTATCTCCCAAGAGTGAATCACAGTAAATCACTATTGCTTGATTATGGAAGATCACTGTGTTTCACCTGAATCACCATGATCCTACCTTGATTTTACCTCGAATCACTGTAAGAAATCACCAAGACTCATCGTGGGAGCTCACGAAAATTTCACCGTGTCTCACCGTAAATCACTATGAGAAATCACCATGGAATCTCACCGTGATCTTACGGTGACATCACTGAGAATCACGGTGATTTACGGTAATTCACAGTGATTCACCGCAAATCACCTAGAGTCACGGTAGATCACCGAGAATCACCCTAATTTCACCCTATGAGCGTGATTTATCGTGATTCACCTTGAATCATGGTGAAGCAGGACCTCCAGGGCGTACATTTATTATCTTTTGCGTAATTTGTACGCTCATTCTTTTATCGTTGCTCGGTCAATAAAAGTGAGTAATTTTATATTTTTTTTTTTATTATTACAGGAAAAAAAATTAAATCAGAAAATTTAACAAAAATTAAATGTTTCAATTGTTAACATTTAAAAATTTATGAATTTTTATGACCTATGAATAAATTTGTAAAATATAATTATTATAAATTTCCAGTTTTAATTATATCAAATAAATTACAGCTTCAATTTACTAACTTACTCTTTAATATAAATTAAAATACCGTTTATTACGAATTTTCTAAGTTTTATTATAATGTAACATCAAGATATAATTACAAGAAGGTACTTTATACTATATACGGTAAAAAACGCTTCAAGTATTCATTGAGAGATAAGAGAGACTTTAGTGTAAAATACAGTATCACTCGAGACTATGAGAGATTTTAATACATCCGGAGCATAATGCTCGAACGCTTCATTATTTCCGGATAGTTTATGTACCATCGGGATTCGGTACTCTCTGAGTTATCACTTAAATGCTTGTTGGCATTGTATTCACGAGGATTCCAACGTAGCACATCTTTAAAGTGGCAAGGGTGCCTGATAACTTCTCTGATTAAGTCTCTAGTTGTATAGCAGTAAATCGTACTAGTAGCTATAACAATGCGTACACTACGGAAGCCCGATGGGGACATTGATTTTTGTAACTATGTCGGTCCGCACTTTTCCCTAGCTTACAGTGCTGACATACTCAGTATGTCTGCATTTTAGTATAGTTATCATTCCTGCCATACTGTATCTATATTTTCATACCTACAAATAATAATGATAATAATTATAATAACAATTGACTGTTCATTTTTAAAAGAATAACTCGCTATCAGTTTCTACGTAATTCTTACATAAACTTCTATAGTTATAAGCTCCAATTTTTATTAATGCTTATTAATAAAATTCAATAATTAAAGTTTGTTTAGAATGTAAATAATTGTTCCATTGTATAAGTAATTCTATCATTAGTATGAAACAAAGTTTTTCAATGTCCATTGGTCATATTCAATAAATTGTCATATACTTAATTTTTAGTATCATATGACTGACCTATTGTATTCTACAATGACAAGAGATATATTGATTCAAAAGTACTTCAATGACGGGTATACATATCAAGAAATAGTCCATTTTTTATCAAAAAATCATCGGATTGTGATTTCTCGCGAAACAGTTTTATAATTTAATTATGATACAGGCATTATTTTTATAGCAACGACTGTGCCCAACCAGTTGCCTTGCCTGACAGTCCCTTGAGCTCCTGCACCCAATATCTTTCCAGTAATAGTCAATTCAGACCTTTCAACTTCAGGGACTCACAAGTAATTTTGTTTTTAAATATTCGTATTACACTCAGCAGAAAAAGTGACTGGAATAGTATACTCATATTCCGTTTTCTTTTTTTTTTTTTTTTTTTTTTTTTGTGGAATTCTGTTTGCAATTTTTCCTGCTTCTTTATTTTACCTTCTTCATACCAGGTTAAAACTAGTTGACACTCATCTGTGCAGCTAGTAACAACGCCACAACCAGAAACTCCGTCATATTTTCCATCCAATTCAGTAACATCATGAATAATATAATGTTCACCGTCTTTAATTACTTCTGATGAAGAAAAAGTTAATGTTCTAGTCATATTTTCATTTGTGTATATTACCAATAAATCTTTGCTATTAGCAGTGATTGTAAAAATTCGATATCTATGATCAATAGGATCGAATTCATCAAGCGATATATGCCCGACATATCCCAATGATGAATTGTACAAAGCTTCTTTCGAAAGATACGCTATTGAAATATCACCAAAATATTTCGAATTTTCATTAATTATTTCAATAGAATCTCCACTTGAATGTATACACACTTTTTCTTGCATTGTAGACGTCTCTTGGTTTATCGGCTGGCCAGAATTTTTACCCAGATGAATAGATTAATATTCTACCGAAAGTGAAGAATTCTCAGATCTTATTGGTAGCGAGCTGAATGAATCTGACTCTTTAACAGTAGTACTCAGTACTGAATAGCAGTAAGACAATGACAGCGATTCACTGCTTTTCACAGAAGACGATGCTGCATAAATTAAATCTTTGTCGTTAAAGTTATCAGTGATGGGTCTAGAGGATTGGTCTCTGTCAGTTGTTAGCAAATATAGATTTAAACGACTCAATTGATATTTTCTGCTTTTTACATAAGACCAAAAATCATCATCATCATTATCTTCAGTTTTGAATGAAAGAATACAATCCCCATCAAATATTCCCAAGTTGACGTCTAATCGATGAAATGAAGGAAAATGAGTCGCAAATTCTCGGATCGCTAATTGTTTAATATCTTCAGCAGTATATATTCGGTTCATATAATTCCAACTCTTTTTTGCCTCCCAAGGGTTTCTTCATTTGACGGTAGCTTTTCGATGAAGCTTTGCGGTACAACCATCCTACTTGGACTGTTCTTAACTTCTGTTTTTCATTTAGTTTGGTCACATTGTCTTGCTAAAAAGCAATAAATAGAAAATAAGACAAGGTATAAAAAAAAAAACCATAATTTCATTATTAAAATTGAATTGTAAAACATAAATCACATGATTGTTGGTTTTTTTTCCAGATTTCTTTTTCTATTTAGTTTGTCGAGAATTTCTCCGATTAGAGCGTGTTTCCGTTTATTTATAGGATCTAGCAGATTGTCTATAACAATTACATATATTTATATATATTATTCATATATATGTACCGACAATGGCAATTACTCTATAACTGATTGATAGTTTAATCAAATTATAAATCAGAAGAAAAAATTTTTAAAAACATGCGCATAAAGACAAAACACTAATAATATGCTTTTTTTAAAATTTTATTTAATTTTGAATACTACCTGAAGCGCAGTGAACATCATAATAGTGAATAGCTTCTTTAATAATAATTTCGTCTGATTGGATGTTTTTAACTCATGTTTCTACCCATCTTTTATTGCATAAGTTAAATCTTGCGCATCAGGATAGTACTGCTTGAGAACATTTAAACTTAAGTTACCATTTTCATTTAGTGGCAAACTTATATTATCATTATTTTTATAATGTATTAATATATATTTTCCACTCATTATTAAATAAATAATATTCAATATTAATTAATGTTAATTATTTCTAATAAAACAATAATTTATATCACAGCGAGTTATTCTCTTCAAAAAGAACAGCCATATTAAAACAAATGACTATAATTATTATCATTATTATTTATAGGTATGAAAATGTAGACACAGTATGGCAGAAATGATAACTATACTCAAATGCAGTCATACTATGTTAGCACTGTTAGCTAGGGAAAAGTGCGGACTGACATAGTTACAAAAATCAATGTCCCCATCGGGTTTCCGTACGTACACAGAAATAGATTACGAGTAGATATATACACTATGCATTATATTTAGTTAAGAATATGCTTTAATTTAGTATTGGTGTAAATAGAATAACTTGAACAATAATGTCATTATAAAATAGAAGAACTATTTAATTTTTTATAATTTTATTAAACAAATGACTCAAAGTATAATTTCACGGAAAAAAGAAAACAAAAAAAAGTTAGGGTGCCTATGCCGCCCGCGATTGTCAAATTATTAGCTCTTTAGTCCACGTGTAACATAAACTGCTATTTTCAAAAATATATATAATTTTAACAACAATAATTAAGGACTCTGCACATACCTTGTAAAAACTGGCTTTCGGTAAAACTTGATAAATATTAAACATTTCATTATTTATGTAATGTTGATCGAAAGTTTTTATCTTCACAGCAGCAAAAAAAACTCTTCTATCAGTAAAAATTTGAAGTGAAACATATTGTATTAATTTTTAATCTAATTTTAAATATTTCATTTACTTTCAATTATAATTATTAATTTCCGCAAAACACGAAAAAAATAAAATAACTCAGCAAAGGAATTCAATAAGTAATAAAAAATCTTAAAGAAGAATAATGTACATGGTTGGTTAGCTCAGTGGTATAGTTAAGGTTGGCTCATAAGCAAAGATGAAGTTTTTTTATTTTTTTACATCATAGTTGAAAGCATAAGAAAAGAAAAATTAATATTATTAAAGTAAGTTAAATTAAAAGTAATTTAAAGAAAAAAAACAAAATGTATTATTATGGCTGGTAAGACTGCAGTAATGAGAGTTAAATAGTTGCGAGCTGCCCACCTAGGGACCATCAACTAAACGACAGTCTTAAGACATTCTATTGGCTACTTTTCAAGTTAATTGCGGCTAAATTAAGTCAGAATAACTGTTGTAAAAAAGATGTAATTTCACAAAAAGCAAAGAAACTTTTTTCAAAAAAAAAAATTAAGGTTGGCTCAACTTAGAGCAGTTGACGCGATATCAGAAGACTTGGGTTCGATTCCTAGACTAAACCACCATTATTTTTTCAATTCCTTGCTACTATAACACTGAAATCACTCACAAAAAAAAATTATTATTAATGTTATTCCATAATATTAAGTACTTGGAACATCAATAGCTTTTATTTAAAACAGACCTGATTTGCGCGCTTTATGACGTCTGCGCTGCGAACCTTAATCGGCTGTTTATCGACCGGTGCAAAGAATTTGAGTAAAGTCAAAGTAGATTTCCTCGTTTTCCACCGGCGTTTCGAAAAGTAAGTGTTGTAATGAAATTTCACAATGAGTCTTAAGGTTTGCTACTGAGTTCCATCTATTAAACATCAAAAGAACTTGTTGAGCGACTTAAAGTTTTTTGTCAAAATGTATGTTGAACGGCTTGTGGACTAAATATAGTTACTTAAATTCATTATATGTAGAGTGCTGTACCAGGTGGTTGTTTTTGTATATTTTAATTAACAAATATTTAGATTAATAATTAAAATATCTGATTCGTCGTTAGAGGAGGTACGATATATTCAGTGATGACCTGGACCAGCCATCCTCGAAATCGCATCAAATAGATATTTTAGATCCTGAGGGCTCCAGAACTAGAATTCCTGAATATAGGAGATCAAAAGCTGATGATGCAGTTGATACTCGTTCTTTTAACAATTATAAAAGATATTCTGTCAATCTAAAGCAGCCATCCTTTCAGCTTTCTAGAACTTCGAGAGTTGATTTAACATCAACTCATTCTTATAAGAAACAAAATGCTTTGGATGACAGTTTTAATGATGGTGGAAACGTTGATAGAAATATATTTGTATTGGAAGTAGATGTAGATAACTTTGAAGCGTCAGAACATTTAAAAAACAAAAAAGTATATGCTGGCAACTCTAATAATACGGGAAACAATAATTAATTGTCAATCAAAAAAAGAAAAAATTTTAATATGAATGAAAATTCAGTCTACGATTTAACCTCAACAAGGTTAAATGTACTTAATCGACGAGAATATCCATCAACGGCTGTGTCTAGCATTTATACTATACGTTCTATGAGTCCATTACGAGGTTTAGAAATGAACACTTCTAAAAATAAGAATATTGTCAAGCCTATGATTAAGAGGACAAACGATTCAACGAAAACAAATAAAGTGGAACTACCACGTCAGAACAACACCACTGGCATAGGACGCGGTCGTGGACGTGGCCGTCCTCGAGGAAGTTATAAAACTGAGCAAGCTGCTAGAGGACGTCCTCCTCTAGTTATTTCATCTAGTCCTGTCATCTGCTTTGGGTATTGACGATCAAATCTAGTGTTTTTGTTCTTGTTTTCAGATAATTAAGTTATTTACTATGATACGGTTGCTTGTGAGCAATAATTCAATTTAATATTTCTTGATTTCACTTGAGTTTTGACATGTTTATCATTGTTCGAATAAATAAAATAAAAATAATAAACAAAAAAAAAGAATTTGCCACAGTGGCATTACTTATATTTATTCATATAAAAAAGAATTTGAACTAGCAATGGAGAATAAACAAAAGTATAGAGAGTAAGTAATTAGGAATAATTAATTAAACTTTGCAAGTGATTAATAATTAAAAATAATTTTGATTTGTCACTTAATCTGGTGGCTGCAGCAAGATTGGTCCTACTGAAACAACATAATCTATCCTGTTACATTAATGGAATAGGTCGTGTCGCTGTAACTTAAATGGGTGTAATTGGAACAGTGACAGTTCCATTTCAGAAACAGTTTTTTTTTTTTTTTATGTAAAAGCTGGTTTGATGTATATAGTTGAAGGTTTGGTGGCCCAAATTGTCCCATGATGCCTGTATATAAAGTTTAAAATAAAACTTCTCAGACATAGAGAAATCTTTTTTTTACAGTCTGGTAGAATTTTATTATGGTAGTGATTTGAAATGGTAGTATTTTATTGTGGTAGAGATTTTAAATTATCGAATTCTAATACGATAGCATTTTGTTTGGTAGAGTTTTATTATGGCGGAGATTTAATATGGTAGAGATTTAAAAATGGTACAGTTTCTAATTGGCAGTCTTTTATTATGGTAGGGAATTATTGGTAGACTTTTAAATTGGTAGATTTTTTTTTTTGGTACAAATGAAGCTGTGCCCGAAAATTCATTTTGTTATTTTGTTGCCAATAAAGGTGAAAGTTTGGAATTCTTCTTTGTATATTTAGTGACTATAACAACCGATCCAAGCTCAATCGTTAGAAACGTCTAAATTTACATTATTCATCAACCCACAGAACCATGTAATATTATCACATTTTCTCTCTTTTTAAAATATTATTTATGTTTTATTAATACTTTTCAATCTTTTTATTTCAACTATACGTCAACATCAAAACAAAATGAACAGTATATAACTCTGTAGACATGTCAAGTGATATATTTTTCTTATGTAAGGTAAGTGACCCCTCTATCGGCCAGGCCCCCTTTATCGGCCACTTAGTCGAAAAATCGATATATTTCCATCATAATTACGTATTCATGCGTAAATAGTTTTTTAAAAAAAAGTAAAATTAATCTACTTTAGATTAAATATACTTTAATTATTGTAAAAATTCATTTTATAATTAAAAAAAAAATAGTAGTGCGTCAGATGCGATTTCTGATGATTTCTTATCAGGTAGGTTAAGGTTTCTTGTTTTTTCAATAACCTATTACTAATTAAAAATAACAATAAAAGTCCGATTTTTTTTTTGTAATCTTTTTAGCTCGTTTCATAGTAATTTTAGGAGTTAAAAATTTGATGATTTCTGGCTAATTTATATTAAAAATAGGGTGGCCGAATATAGATACAAGAAAATTACCTAGGTATGAATTATCGGCCACCTTAGTTTTATTTTTTTTGAGGTTATCAGCATTTATATGCAAAATAGTCAATTTAATTTTTTAATGTCAAAATAAATAAACAAATTGATTTAGTTATATTTCACAATAAATATAAATATTTAAAATAGATGTAAATAAATTATATACATCCGATCAGCTAAAATTTTATCTATAAGGTGGCCGATAATGGGGGTCTAGGCAGGCCGATAGAGGGGACAGCTAGGCCGATAGAGGGGACATCAGGAATTGAAGTTATTTTCATTTATTATTTAATTTCTAATAAATATTTTTACATACATTTTTTTTAAATTTGAAGTTAAATGTATAAGCTTTAAAGTTCTATTACTGTTTTATACATGAATTAGTTTTTTATATTTTAATTCTCAATTCGAAAAAAAAATACGCTTAACTGGCCGATAGAGGGGTCACTTACCTTATATTATTTTATTTAGTTTACAAAATTCACTATATACGATCATTATTGGACCTTTTGTACGTGTATAAAAAAAAAAAAAAAAAAAAAAAAAAAAAAAATTTTTACTAAAAGATTCAAGAAACTTCTATAACAAAGTTACTGTATTGAATAAAAAAGTTTTTCAAGTTTGAAAAAAATTTTAAGCAAAGATTTTTTTGATTCATCATCTAACTCTTGGTTACTTTTATTGTTCTTTCTTAGACATAAATTGAAACTTATATACCAGAAGATAGAGAGTAACACTTGCTTAACTTGCAAATTGTTATTTATGATTTCGATCGACAAAGAAAAGGTGAGAATATAACTTAAGCTCTTTACTTGGTGAATATTCTCTAGGGAGCTCGATTTTCCTTCTCTTTATTCTTTAGTTCATCTTTTTCGTATACACAAGTTACTCACCATTTTCTATTTCAACGCAGTCATCGTCTTAGGTACTCAAGTTTATTTTCTGGTAGTAAAAGTTGACATGTACTTACTGTACTTTTTTTCAAAATTTATATCAATAATTTCATGAGATTAACAAAAATGCTCACACTTTTCTTTCATCACGGATAAAGTATTCATAAAAATTGATTAAAATAAAAATACCTTTTCGTTTTACATGAAATATGATGAAATACAAAATAAAAAATACACATGGGGTATTCCGCGTCAAATCAACCACTTTTGACCCCAACCCCTTTCGATTTGGGTAACATTTATTTCCCTTTTCTAACTCATTAAAATCATTTTTCTGAAAATTTTCAAATTTTTTTACCTAACCCAAGAAAAGTTACGAGTTCTTAAAAAAAGACTTTTATTTTTTTGAATAGCTATAACTTCTTCATAAATTGACTAACTGGGACGTTTTTTTTTTCAAAAATTTATGGCCTTGAATGTACTTTTCAGAAAAAAATATAAAAAAATTTTAAGATGATACACTCCATGAAATTTTCACCTTTCTTGAGAAAAACCGTTATTTTCTCGAAGTTCGCCATTTTTAGGTAGATTTTTTTAAAATCTAACTATTGTATTTGTCCTCATGGTCGATTTTACAAGGGATTTCGTCATAAACTATCATAATTAGTTGAGTAGAGTTCAAAAATACCACTCGTTGAAAAATTTATATATGTATGTATATATATATATATATATATATATATATATATATATATATATATATATATTATATATATATTTATGTAATAGAACCGACTTTTGAGGACACGATTTATAACGTATATCGTGCTGAAATTTCGCCACGGAGACGCGGAACAGTCCAATATATCGTATGAGGTCGCCCACGCGTAATAAATAGATGATAATAAATGATAATAAATACCGAGATCAAATAAAATAATAAATATAAGTGTTCGGTAAATTATAAATAAAATACAGTTGTGCCTGAACCAGCTCCTCAGGCTGGGTTAGTGCACGAGGGCGCCAGTCCGTTTTTACAAAGCGCATTTATTTGCAATAATTTATTATTATTTAAATATTTATATTATTTGATTAATCATTTAATTATGAATTTACTGATATTATTGTTTATTATGTTTATATTTATGTATTGATAATTGTATTGAATATTATGTACTTGATGAATATTTTCATTTCAGTCAGTAGCACACGTGTGTGTGTAAAACATACATGAAAATATCGACCGAAGGGAGAGTAAGTCGATATAGTGGGGATAAAAATCCATATTTTTCTCCAGCCACGTGGTTCACT